>CP073644.1:26785000-27412500 GCA_018223645.1 Jasminum sambac | reverse complement strand
ATTAATATTACTTTATGCTGAAAAATGAACGAAGGATAAGCATACAATCTAGGATTTCCATCAATATATAGTGTTCACTTCACAAACTTGTTAATAGAAATCCTTTCTGGAAAATTAGCTGGATCAGTTCAGTGCACTTTTTCATTTTCTGCATCCCTTTGTCTCGTTATTCCCCATTCAGATTTCCTTGTTAACAGAAACCCGTTTAGGACAATTAGCTGGATGTCAGTACAGTGTTGCATTTTCGACATAACATTATCTCATTCTTCCTCGTACAAATTTCTCTCTCTATCTCTCTAGTTAAATCCAAAGGCTAGCTTTGACTCGATTTCTTGTGGGTTGATTTGGGTACCTAATTGTTTCGATTGCTTGGCTTAGGTTTTATATAATCTTATTGACTTTTATATTTTCAATATTGCAGCTAACTATGATGGTGATCGATTTATAACTGTACAGAATGATGTCTGGAAGGTAAGTTTCCTTTCTTTTCTTTTCCTTCTTTTTTTTTCCCGGGTAAAGCCAGGCAATAATGCCACGAGTTGTTGAGTGATAGATTCTCTAGGTTTGTGGTCTGACAAACTTGAAACATGCCCAAAAGTTTTCTGTCAAAAATTGCTTAGGATTGTACTTAGATTATACTTCTAAAGTAAGAGTACGTGTAGCACCTATAACTTGTGTGGAAGCACTACATATTCAAATAAAAATCTCTTTGATAGAATTGACCATTAACTTGATTTCTAACAGGACTCGAACATTTTGGGCAGGCTACACCTTTGCTTCTGACGGTTGCGGTTATTGAACTCAGTGATATTGCATTTGCTGTAGGTTTCATTTCGTGGGCATCTCCATCTCAGGTCTAAAGAACTCAGACTTTGATGTTTTATATTCACGGACAACTCAATTTCATTTTCAGGCGGATTCTATACCTGCAGTTTTTGGTGTGACTCGAGATCCATTCATAGTTTGCACATCTAATCTTTTTGCAATTTTAGGTACATTCTTATCGTCCTTCTTTTCTTTTTTCCTTTACTTTTTTGGCTACTAATAATCTTGCTTAGAGCTGGTTCACTTCAAAACACGAACAGAAATCAATGTAGATTTTCTTCATTATTCGTTTGTTATGGAAGATTAACAGTCTTATATGACTTTTTGTAGGTTTAAGGTCATACTTCACACTTATTTCTGAGAGCATGGCAGATTTGGAGTATTTGCAGGCAGGTTTTGCTTACACTACTTGAATTTAGGACTCTTTCTTTGCTTCATGTACCTACCCTTACAAAGCTTATACACACAATACCATACAAGGTAGCTTAACAATAGTTACAAAGAATATCATCAAGTCAGTTCATGGAAAATTGTGATCCTTCCCCATCTATTCATACTGCATAAGTTAGAATATTAGTGAACCTCTCTTACGGCTCATTTTCTTGCTTGTCAATTTCAATAATTTTTCCCCCCAGCCTGCCATTGGTGTTGTTCTGGGATTTATTGGGTGCAAGATGATTCTTGATTTCTTCGGTAGGTACCCTTGAACGCAACAACGACTTGTCGCACGCCAATGAATCATGTTTGCTTAGAATTATATTATATTCTTTGGCCACCAGGTTTCCATGTATCGACGGAGGTATCCCTTGGATTTGTTGCTACATTTCTTAGTGCTGGGGTGTTGCTGAGTTTAACGAAGAAATCTGACTGAAAAGAGAGATTCAGGATGGATGAACGAACCAAACTGTCTGCATCTGTTGTAGACTTCCCGTACAACTTACATTTTGCTGGGAAATCATTATTCAGTTTCCCCTTTTAGATCTTCATGGCAATATCGACCTCACGTGGATTCATGTTTCTTCTGATAATCGTTGCAAAGACGACAAACAAATGTGTATTAGTACGTGCTTTGGACTTTTCATAATGCTACCACCATTCCCGAAAGCTCAGTCGGCGAATTACCATGTTACGCTTATTTTTAGTAATCTTTATTCTCTCTTTTTCATGTTCAAATTAGTAATAAAGTATCGTCAAATCACTTGTATGTAAACATCTTGGTAATGTTGGATAGAGCAGCATTATTGTTGAACTTTAGCTCTGATTTATGGTTTGAACTGTAATTGCTCGCAAATTATGGCAGTATTTTTGCTTGGAACTAAATTTTAGTTACTTGATTGCAAGGGTATGGTTCAATTACTGCAGACGAAATTTCTTGTTTACGTGTATTTCTTTGACAACTCAGGACCTAGTTTATTTACCACTTGATTAAAATAAATTACTACGTGACAATTATTAGTGTACCCGTTTATAAATGAAGCTGGAATTTTTCAGGGTCTTCGACTTTAATTTATTGATTGATTCTTTTATAAGCATCGTCACGTTTCTTGGTTACAATCCCGATATACGTGCCTAGAATAAAATTGAAAACTATTTTACAATCATATTCCGATTGCCTTGTTACGAAGCCAACATTTGAATTAACTATTTATATTAGTCAATTAACTTTCGAATAATGGCATTCACTGTAGTCAACATTTTCCTAGCAAATGCCTTTGAGTAAGCATAAAACCTTCAATTATAGCCCTTAACTACAATTATTAAATCCCCACATAAATGAATCTTGGATGCTCATGGGCCATTGCAAGAAATAATATATACACGTATGCTAACTCAGAACCACTCAAGCTGTTGAGTCAACTATTTGTGTTGAGCAAGAAGCCAAGAACATACCAATGGCTACCAAGTGAGTAATCTTTGATCGATCCATCACTCTATATACATGTTCAGTGTCTTTAACTTGTTCATTAATTCATGGTGTAAATTTGCAGCACCATTGAAGAGGTTCTTCCCCCAATCTTGGATTCAACTTCTGAACCACCACCACTCTTTGATGGAACCATTAGGTACCCTTTCTTTCTTGCCGATTAGTACACTAGTCATTGTTTAACAATTTAGCTTTTAGACGAGTATCATATGATATAAGAGCTGTGTGAAACTACTACACTTGTCACATAGTTTTCAAAATGAGTTAGGTGTATTAAGATATTAGATTTAGATGAATATATGAAGATCTACTTAATAGGTTAAGCAGTTAGACGGGTATGTTTTAATATGTTATAGCATAATTGCATAAACTTATTTGTTTTGACAACATGGTTGGGTTTTAGGTACAAGGTCTTGGGATCTAATATGGGGTTTGTAACTTTTAGGTTGTACCTCAACTATGAGTGTCCTTATTGCCAACGTGTGTGGATTGTCCGGAACTATAAGGTTTGCGATCGATCACTCTTTCTCCTTTTCACTTCTCCAATTTGGACGTTGTTGCTTTGATTTCTGAAATGTCAATATTTATTATTATACTAGTTTATGAAACTGATGTCCCATCTATGGTAGACAATAGTATCTCATATTGTTTTATGTGGTAAGTTTACATTGGACGTTTAATTTTAGTCAACAATCCATGTCTTACATAAATTGGACACAAAGCAGTCCACAAGATAGTTACTGTATAAAACAAAATATGAGAAACATTTTAGTTGCTATTCAAGCATATTGGTGTCTTTATCCGAGCATTGAAATCCATGTGAATACATTCTTCTATATAGGGTTTACAAGACGAGATCAAATTAGTTGCTCTTCACCTTCAAAACAAGCCTATTTGGTACAAGGAGAGGTATCCTGAAAATAAGGTAAGTCATCATTTCTTGGACTATCTAGACTAGCGATTAACTCAAACCGGTAATGTTAAAAGAAAAAAAAAAAAAATTTTAAGAGAATGTATGGTTGAAAAGTAATCAACATATATAAAAAGTTATAAGTTTCATAAAATGTGTGATTGAAAAGTAGTTAAATTTTATTCACCGATGATGTCATATGTTGTGCAGGTGCCATCACTCGAACACAATGGCAAAGTCATTGGGGAGAGCTTGGATTTAGTTAAATATCTCGATAGTAACTTTGAAGGACCGACCCTCTTACCCAATGTAAGATGATTAATGTGATTGTGTTTATAAATAAAATTTTAAATACGATTGTAAATTATAATCATTTAATTTTACAGGATCTCGCCAAACAGAAGTTTGCAGACGAGTTGATAGCCTATAGCGGGACATTTGTCGACAACGTGTCCACGTCGTTTAGAGGAGACGCCCTCAAGGAAGCTTGTGAGATAATATAGATTATTATTATTATTATTATTATTATTTTATATATATATATATATATATATATATATATATATATATATTTGGGCTCACTTTTGCAATTTTGCTTCATGAGTGTGAACCTTCACTAAAATTGTATTGTTCCACTAGGTGGTGAATTCGATTATTTGGAAACAGCTCTTGGAAAATTCGATGACAGGCCGTTTTTCCTCGGTCAGTTCAGTCAGGTAAAGCGAGTATTTTCACGTCTACTTAGCTAATTATGTTGTAGCTACTTTTGAGTGATTATTATTGGAAATTTGGGATCAATCGTAGTCTATGAGATTAAGCAAAAGGACTGTGTAATAATCTTGTTATTTGTATAGGTGGACACTGTTTATGTTCCATTCATTGAGAGGTTTCAGATTTTCTTACAAGAAGTGTGGAAATATGATATCACAACTGGCAGGCCCAATCTTGCAGCATACTTAGAGGTAGGCCCAAACTCGAAGGCCCAAGGTTGCAGGCCCTAACTGACAGGCCTATTGTTGTTGATGAAATGGTTAAAGGCTTGATGGTGATTTCTTCATGCAGGAGATCAACAAAATTGATGCATACAAGCAGACTAAGTGCAATCCTAAGGCATTGGTGGAACTTTATAGTAGCCGTTATCTGGTAATTTCCTTGTTATAGCTAGTTTGAGATGGCTTTTGAAAAAGTTAAAAGTACCCTCTAATACCATATATAACCCTATAACAGTTTTTGAGAATAAATGAATAAATTTTAAAAGCAGTTAGGGCTAAAACCTTCTGCTTCTTGTAGAAGTGAGCCTAGAGAAGACCACCCTGAGTTAGGTGTTTAAAAAGTAGCTTTAAGCTGACAAAACACTTCGAGAAAGTTATCCAAACAGGTTTGAACAATCAAGAATGATACATTTCCAGTGCTGAAGTTTTGTTAAAAGTTTTATTGCTGACGTGGAGTGTCTTGATACTGCCACGCAACAGTAGAGGAGTCGATAAGTGAACCCTACTATCACATGCCAATAAGGAATTGCGGTCACAGCAAGCGTTACAACTTTGTTAAAGTTTCATCCTATGTTTGTTTTAAAGAAGTTTCTAGAGGAAACTAGCTCAATTTTTTTGTTGCTTAGACCGTGCTAAGTTGAAATCCTTATCAAATCTCCTTTTCTGCAGGCCAAGAGCTAAGCCATGACGATTGGATATTTTGCAGTCACTCTGGTTGGTTTAGCAGATTGTGTTTGTTGTTTGATGTTTATCTAAGCGTGTTAACAAGCAATAAATTTATTTTACAACCGATTTAATGTCCGCGAAGACATGGTTCGTCGTACTCCCAATCATAATTCAAATGTCTCTCAGTGTCTATGACGGTTATTAAGCATTTATGTAAGTTTACATTAGTTTGGGTAGATTTTGAATTTCAAACCTGCCTCGTGCATGGCGGACTTTTAAATGGAATTTGTTCAACATAATCGTATACTTCTTCGTATCACCAATAATCAGGGTTCATGGAAATTCAACTTGCGGCAAAGAATCGGTATAGATCATATTCATTCGCACACGCCTATGTTCGTTAACTTTCTGAGTTTTTTTTACTTGAAAATTAATTTCTATTACTCGATTAAAGTCAAATTTCAATATTTCTGACATCACTATTCATTATTATTGATCGATGTTTTATATTTGCGACGAAAAATCCCTTTTGTGATGAAATTTGCCATCACTGAAAACCAACTTTCTAGTAGTATATATCTAATGTCACTATTCATTATTGTGAGTACATCTCGTGATCTAAGCAGATTCCAACTTGAAAATTTAGCTATGAATAAAATAATGTACTAAAACACACCAGCATCCACGAAAAGAGACGAAAAATTAGCCCATAAAAGAAAAGGAATATCACGATTCACAAAGGTGGAAAAATAGCAAAAATATGCATGTCTCCCACCTTGTTAAAAATGCTTATTCATGGCTATTTCGGAACCACCAACCCGGGGAAAAAAAAAAAAAAAACACCAACAACAACAACAAAGAGGCAGAGAATTATGAGGGTGTTAGCATCCCTTACCAAAATGCATTTATTTCAAATTTCAAATTTGGTCAAACAAATCATTTTTATATATCTCCGTACTCATTAAATTTCCATCATCCAACTTTATTTATTCTCTCTTCCTACTCATAAAAATATATTAAAATTCATCCACTGACACCCTCATAAATTCAATTTTCTTGTTAATATTTCAGAAAAAATTGTCTTGTATGCATACTAGCATGGTACCACTGACAACCGAGCCAATTAAGCGCCAAGCGCACCATCATTCAAAACCCTTCTCTCGTACGGCCAAGAGCTTTTCTCACTCCAACTCTTCAACAGATACTTGATTTCTCTCCATCTCTTATAATCTCTCTCTCGCTAAAACATTCCCTTTCTCAGATCGAGGAAAGAAGGAACACAGTTTTGGGCGCGATTTTGTAGGAGGAAGAAATGCATATTTATAGCCAATTCCATGACCTGGTCTTGATCCACCAACGTGGCTCTGATCTATTTCAATTTCCGTGGCTGTTCGAAAGCCACAGATATTCCTCAATTTCAGGAGCTCAAAAGTTTGGAAGATGTCGCCAATCTCATTTCTCATTCCACTTGATCATGTTTGGGCCGATAGGTATGACCCGTTTAGCCAAACACTACAGAAGAAATGAGTTTTGTAGAGATAAATCTCAGCATCGAGGTGATTTTGAGAATGTTTAATGCGAATTGTGATTTGAGATCAGTTTGAGTTGAGAAAAAAGCGATATGGGCACTGGAATTGGTATTCTTGTGAAGTATGTTGTTATCCTTAGTGAGTAAGCGTTTTTTGAACGTTGATTCCAGGTAAATCATGTCAAAATTAGAAAATTTTCCGTTCTGATATTCTCACATTGTAGATGGAAAATTTGGTAATTGTTGATTCTTAGGGTGAGAATTGTGAAATGTTTACAGGGATGCCTATGGATTTAATGTGACATCAAAAAACCTCCACAGATTTCGAGAGTACGTTGATATTTATAAGGTAATTGCTCTTTTTGTTGGCTATTAATAATTACACAGATTCCTATTTTGTGAAGAGAATCAGTGGTTTTTCCCCCTTTGTACGTGATCATTTACAATTTTAAGAACATTGATATTGTATAAGAAGCATAGGAATTTCAAGAATGCAGAACAGAACAGAACAGAACAGAACAGAATATTTATCAATCATCCTATTTCCTGACAACGAGAATGAAGTATATGTATTATGTATTTCTGCAATGCTTAGATTTTAGTTGGCTGTTTCAGGAAGAAGAAGAAGAGAGGTTGCAGAGATGGACGGGTTTTCTTGAACACCAAGCAAAGTCTACTCAATCACATCTTTCCAACAAGGAGATTAATTCTGTAGTTTCTGCAGTTACAGATCAGCAAAGTGAAGCAGATCAGGAGGCGAGTGGAAGAGACGATCCAACTGATGAAAAGTCTTTGATTTCTGAACTTAAGCAGAAAACTGAGCCTGCAAAGGATTTGAGTTTAGAAGATACCAATTCAATTTCAGGTAAACAAGAGCCTGTGGGTTCTGAAGTCACACAGCTGAAAACCGTTGAGGAGGTGAGTGGTGGAGGGAATGATTCAAGAGTACAGGAACCTGTTTCTGACACTAAGACAGAAAGTGACCTAATCAAAGAGGCCTCGGCTACCATACATCAAAAAACTCGTGAGGTGCAGACATGGGCTGAAATTAGTCCATCTCTAGATGCCATTGACCGTATGATGAGTTTTCGTGTAAGGAGAAGAAGCATGGATGGTAAAAAGAAAAACTCTTCCAACAACCAGCTCCTGCCAATAAATGAGGCTAAAGGGGTACCGGAAGAGGATAGATCGGAGGAATTTTATGACAATGAGATAGTTGATGAAAGATTTGATACTTCTGCTGAAGAAAGTAGCATAAGTGATGACATTTCGCCCCCTTGGAAGGAAGAACTGGAGCTTCTTGTTCGTGGAGGAGTACCAGGGGATCTAAGAGGAGAGGTACAATCTAGCACTTCTATCAATGCTGGTTTCATAATATTTTAGTCCATCTTTGAAGTTTCTTTTATCTGTGCAATTGGGGGGCAGGTCTGGCAAGCGTTTGTTGGTGTTAGAGCAAGGCGGGTGAAGAAATATTACCAGGATTTGTTGGCTATAGAAATTGATGGCAAAGAGCATGAGGAATTATCTTTGGGTGATGATAGCAAGCAAAGCAACAAGAAGGGTGTTGACTTTTCAGAAAAATGGAAGAAGCAAATTGAGAAGGTCATTAGATGCATGGGCCTTGGACTTTATCTTCAATCTTTTTAATTCGTAGGTGCTACTTCTTTTAGGGTCCACTTCTGATGGTCTTCAAGAATGCCTTCTAGCTAATATTGTTGTCAAATTAAAACACTGTTGGTTTCTTTTTGTTGATGGTCTCTTCACATTGAGTCGCTCCATAATGGACGCTCGTATTGTTTTACCTTTGTTGCCGAATGTCTTATTCGTCACGTGTCTGTATTTTCCCCTTCATTATTTGCCTTTTCCTCCCACTCCATGTTCGAGTTTTATTGTATGATAGAATATTTAATATCACATTGCAATCTAGATTCCTCAATTGGTATCTTCCTATTGTCAGGATCTGCACCGAACATTTCCTGGACATCCTGCATTAAATGAAAACGGTCGAGATTCATTAAGGCGTGTACTTTTGGCATATGCGCGACACAATCCATCTGTTGGTTATTGCCAAGTGAGTGATATTATCTAGGTGTGTTTGATTGGCCATTTTTTTCCCGGAAAATGCCCCTTTCCAGCCTCTTTTCCCACTTTTGGCTGTTTGATTGTTTTTCAAGAAAATGTTTTCCAACTTTTCTCGAAATCTACTCTTTTTCTTGCTTTGGAGGAAAACGCTTTCCTTGGGGGGAGGTGGTTTTTGTTTTCCGGGAAAAGTTTGGCTCGTTTTTTTTTATGGACAATTTACTTTAACCATAAAGATAAGGAAAATGATTAAATTTCATGGGAAAAAAAACACAAAAACAAAGAAAACATTACTATTTTCCAACTTACAAATTAATGCAATCAAATACCTACAACTACCATTTTCCCTGGAAAACCATTTCCCGAAATTCATTTACCGGGAAAATATTTTCCTTCCAACCATTTTCCGGCTTTGCAATCAAACACACCCTTAGTTTCCTCTTCATCCTTGCCCTTTGTCTTTGACTTTTTGAGTATGGAATAATGGTTGTAAATTCAACAAGAGGTGATAGCCATGATGGTAAACTGGGATAAATTTTGGCAAAATAGATACGAGGACTGATTTTGAGGTAAAATAGTTCCAATGCTCTGAAATACACACTCCTAAAAGTAATGTGTAATATGGATTTGTCTACTTGGTGCAATAACTTCACCATGTGCGAGGATTTATTTAGGTACACCATACATGTACTTCCGACCGATGGAATTGAATGCAGGCATAGACATTGTAATTAATGTTGAGATTTGGAATTTTCAAATTTCAAATTTTTGTTATTCAAGATTTTTAACAATGTGACTTGCTGGAAGGGTAGAAGTTGTTGATAATTGTCAAACGTTAACGGAAAGGAAATGAGACGTGGCCTGAAACATTCCTACTTCAGTTTACACTTTTAGTTGTCCGTTCTTCTGCCATGCTTACTCAGTTGAACCATATCAAGAAATCAATAGTTCAATGTTCTACACTTGTTTCACATTTAACTTCCTTTTATGTATTTTTGCACTTGCAGGGGATGAATTTCTTTGCTGGCTTATTACTTCTCATGATGCCAGAAGAAAATGCTTTTTGGTAAGTTTCGACTTAGCGGTCATTGTCCTGTTTGTACTTATACCAGAACTTTTGAAGGGGGGAAGAGGAGATGCAAAATGTTAGATGTGAATGGAGATTGTGTTAAGTTTGAGGGTAATTTATAGGCAGCCTCTGTAATTCTTTGTTGTAATTTTTTCCTCTATTATATAAGCCCAGCAAAATTTGTTTCTTTGAATAAATCCCATTTTTTGTTCATTATCTCCATGAAAAAATCTGATGTTACAAAGATATCCTGTCACTAAGTTCCTTTTAAAGGGCAACAGATGAGCTTTTCCTGTTCTATAACAAATCATAAGATAACCAAAATTATGACATTACGTGATTTTGATAATCGTAATATACAAGGAATTTATATTGTAACTCTAAAAATCATAACGACGACTTTTTCCTATATCTCATGAAATTCTCTTGCTCATTATTTTTCTGTAGCATGCCAATAAGTATTGGGTACTCACGGTCTCTTAGCATGATTCAGTAATGAGTAATCTTCACATATATAAATTATTTATGCAGTGCACTTCTGTTGTAAAGAATCATGAAAATGCTAACTTCACCAACTAGTTTGTTTCAAATCTTTTAGGACTTTGGTGGGTATTATTGATGACTATTTTGATGGTTATTTCTCGCTGGAAATGATAGAATCCCAGGTCTGTATTCCATTAATCTTGCTTTTGCAATTACCATATGCTCACCTGAAGTGGACAGTGAACTCGACTGAAACAATTTTGTTTTAATGTTAGGTCGACCAGCTTGTTTTTGAGGAGTTGATGCATGAAAGATTTCCTAAACTTGGTTAGGCTGTTACTTTATGATTTCCTTTCCTTTCACCAATGTATTTGTGTCAAACATTTGAAGTTTCTCATTGTTTCTATGATGCTGCAGTCAATCATCTAGATTATTTGGGAGTGCAGGTGACATTGATAATTGGCCCTTGGTTCCTCTCCATCTTTGTTAATTTTCTTCCATGGGAATGTGGTAAGGACGTGTGCATATTAAGAAATGTAATTTATGTTTACAACTGTATACATTGGTTGTGTTTTCTGAATTAACAATGTTGTTGGATCCAGTTCTTCGAGTTTGGGATGTGATACTGTTTGAAGGGAACCGTGTAATGCTATTTAGAACTGCTCTTGCTTTGATGGATTTATATGGTAATGGCTATACTTTTACATTATTTCAATTTGCATTACAAGTGAAACTATCATTTCCAAATTTCTGCAGGTCCTGCTGTAGTTACTACAAAGGATGCTGGAGATGCTATCACTTTGTTACAGTCGCTCATTGGGTCCACATTTGATAGTAGCCAACTTGTGTTGACTGCTTGCATGGGGTTCTTGACCGTTACTGAAGATAGACTGGAAGAACTAAGAGAGAAGCATCGACCATCTGTACTTGCAGCAATTGAGGAAAGAGCAAGGGGAGGTCGAATTCTTAAAGATCCTAAAGGGCTTGCCACTAAGCTATACAGCTTCAAGCATTCTCCTGAATCTTTGATAAAAGAAAGCAAGACAGAAGCTGGATCAGGTCCAAATTCTCATTCTAAGAATATAGACGATTTTCTTAACAGCATGACTGTTGATTCTGAAGTAGATTCTCATCCGGACCTTCAAGATCAGGTAGCTTGCTATCCATTTTATGCTCCTTTATCACTGAAGAAACTCTTGTTTCATTTTTTCGTTTTTTTTTTTTTTTTTTTTTTGTATTTTGAATTTTTTTCTTTCTGCATTTGAATGTGTGTGTTTGTTTTCCATTGATCTTCTTATCACAACTGTGTCTGTCTCCGTGGAATAGCCATAAGATCAAATCTCTTATCTTTCTATCTTTTGAACATGTTGATAGCAAACACATTAATGTTACATCTGTTAACTGGTTTAGCAATTATAACACATTCCAGTGTCCTTATTTTCACAATTCACGTATCATGAGATTCTTTGCAGGTGGATTGGTTGAAGGTCGAGCTGTGTAGTCTGCTGGAGGAGAAAAGATCCGCCGTGCTCAGGTTTGTCTCTGTAATGCTTGGAGTCTGTATTCTCCTTAAAGGAAGAACTTCTCAACTGGCTAAATTTGTTCTTCAGTTATCGCTTGTTTGATCAAAACATTCTTCTGATGTGTGATTTTTTTTTTTTTTTTTTGCTTTTGTAGGGCCGAAGAATTGGAGGCTGCCCTTATGGAGATTGTCAAGCAAGATAATAGAAGGGAATTGAGTGCAAGGGTACTTTTAGAATACATCTTAACTGGAATGACTTTGGCATATTACATGGTGCATTTTTAGATTCACCAAGATCTTGCTGTGCTTGGTGTATCATCTCGCACAGTTCTCTACCCAATGCGATACATTTTTCATATCTCATCTGATGGAAATACAAGAGAGAGAAAATCCCAAATCTGGCACTAGATTTTTCCAAGTATTTCGTTATGAAGAACCATAAAATTTATTCTTTACTGCAGATAGAGGAATTGGAGCTAGAGGTTGCTGAACTACGGCAAACCTCAGCTGATAAGACAGAACAGGAGAATGCAATGCTTGAGGTTTGATTCAACCTAATATTTCATCTTTAAATGCAACTAGATGGAAATGACAGGTGTTATCTTGAAAACTTATGGTGATGAGGATTTTCTTTTAGGTTCTGCTGCGAGTTGAACAAGAACAGAAGCTCACTGAAGATGCTCGACTCTTTGCAGAACAAGATGCAGCAGCTCAGAGATATGCAGTAAACATTCTTCAGGTTTTATCTTTGTTCAAGTTAAAAAAATTTACTCATATCTCCATTCGCCTAAAAAAATTCATTGGTTTAGTTATGCTGGTGAATTTCTTAGGGAATTGTTTCCTTAAGAGTTGGCATAGGAACATGCATTTGGAAGAAATTATTGTTTACCAGTTAAGAAAATTTTACAGGAGAAGTATGAAAAATTGATGGCTGCCCATGCCGAAATGGAAAAAAGGGCTGTTATGGCTGAGTCAATGCTAGAAGCCACATTGCAATACGAATCTGGGCAAAACAAAGCCATGTCATCCCCACGGTGTGTGATCATTTCTCTAGATACTGAAGTTATTTCTTTCCCAGCAATGTGGTTGTATGATAAAGATTTTTGGAAAGTAATTTTTGAATGCGTGGTTAGGAAGTAGAGAGAATTCTTCATGAGCATGGTAATGTGTCATATCAATGAAAAGGTGGTTGAAAATGATTATGACAAAATCTTTAAAAAACAAGCTCACAGTGGTTAAAAAGTAAAACGGTTCATAAAAATCGTGAATGATAATAGATTTTGTGAAGTCTGAGATTGAAAATAAGTCTGTGTAAATAGTTCTATCAAACAAGGCTTAGAATTCTTGTTAAAAATGTTCCCTGTTTCATCACTTCAGAGGTTAACATTCACCATCTTATCATGGTATTTTTTCTTCTATAAATTCTTTATAACAAACTCACTTCAAAAGGAAACACACACGTTACAGGCTTGGACTTGGAAACATAGAATCTCCACGGAATATTTCCTTAAGAACGGGGCTACTTTCATTCGGCCTTGGTTGGCGTGACAGGAACAAGGCAAGTTATTGCACTCTTTGTCGGTTATCTTTACATTCTTACACCACTACTTGATGGCGAATAGCAGACCATTTTAACGTGATGTTAAACAAGCAATCCTATCGACTTCCAGTAACAAGCAGCAAAACCCATGAGCTCCATTCATGCATGATAGAATACGCAATATAAAGAGCTTGTTGGGCAAAGCTCAAAATGATTTATTATTACTTTCATTTTAAATCACACTCAAAAAAATTTTATTTTTCACATTTCTCTATAATGTCTCTTACTTTTTTACCTTCTCATTTAAGCCCAAACAAGCTCAAAATCTCCAGTGCTGAGCCTAAGTTCATAGCTCGAAAACTTATAATGACAGTTTAAGCTGTGGCCTGTGTGGACATTGATCTAACTCTAAATATAAATGAATGAACTTTTCTTGGACAGGGAAAGAATGCTGTGGCTCCTAGTGAAGGCAAAACTGCAACAGAGGGGTCAGATAATGCAAGCCAGATGCAGATTCATACTAACGGCCACAGAGAGTCGAGATTAGGGGAAAAACCATAATCGATGTTTATGTTAGCATCTATAAATGACACCTTGAGATGTGGATGTTGCTCCTTCAAGCAATGATATCTTGCACCTCTTATCCTCTCAAAGAGCCTTTTGGTTCCTTTTTTTATGATTTTACAATGTTGTGGCAAAAGGAGGCTATCTACTGGTACGTATCAAACTTGAAGGAGTGATCGAAAAGTGGATATTACATGTCAATCTCATGAAATGTGTTGATAAAAACAGGTTTGATTAGAAACAAAAATGTTTATAATCACTTTCTGAACTAGCTAGATTGGAGATTTTTTATTTTATTTTTATTTTTTCATTCATTCAGAGGTATTGTCACTAGCAACAATCTTTTCCGCTCCTCACTGTTGTAGCATAGATTTCTTCACATTTTTAATCATTTATTTACTACCCTACGAAATATTTGCTTTTTGTCATCAATTGATAGTCGATTTTACAGCATATTGTTATATAATTTTTCAAATCTTTCAATATTGACGTCAATGATCATTGTCCTTCAATTTAACATAAGTGAAACTTTCATATTCTTCCATCAACTTTTAAAATGAAAAGTTGTCATATCACACCTCATTCATTCAGCACTACTAAATAAATAGCACTGGGTTTCAAAACCACACTGAAGTAAGACAAAGTACGGAGTTTTAGAAACAAGAGTTAATATTGTGTATGTAACGTAGTATAGTCAAGGTTTCCAAACCGTAATGAATCAACACAAAGTACAATGTTTTAGCAACATGAGTTAATACAGGCCAAAATTCGAGTGTCAAACTCACAGGAAAAATGGTACAGTATGCTGATGATCGTCACTCACTAAGTCAACTGTTTATTCTTTGCCTTGGATGTTGAATCTGCGTTTCTGATCGGCATCTCATGGTTGTGTCTGCCTTCATATGTTGTAACAAAAGCACTTGGATCGTCTGATGTTCTTTCAACGTACTTGCGCACATTACATTTGAAACTGGTGCATCGATAATAACTCCTGTTTAGTCAACCGAGAACGCGTCATTACATTTGTAACACCTATGTAAGAAAACACAAAAATGATCGAAGGCTTCTCAATGCTAACCTAGGATATGGGTTACCCTTCACTACTTTTTGACCATATTTTCTCCACCGGTATCCGTCTCCTAAAACTCCACAATCCGGAAAATTTTGGTTTGGAGTTTGGGGATCAAGAACGCCTTCTTTTGTTGATTGGTTTCCAACTTTCCTAAAAGAGAGAAAACCAAATTGAAGACGTCAACTGTTAAACTCGAAGAGTAAGTGCATTTCGACCATGCTCGAAATGGGGGTGCAACCAAAACTAGGCTTTTGGTGGATCCCGAAACTTGGTTCTTGATGATATATACGGTGTACAAGACGGATATATTGAATTTATTTGTCACATATTTGATATCATTATTGCTGATCTTGCACAAGCTACTAGCACTAGATCATGTGCAAACAGCTGATGTGGCGCGATCTAAACATACCACGTTATTTGCTTCACAACTTGCAAGGCTCAAATCGCGTCACATGCTTGCACAGGTTGGGAGTATTGATATCATATGAAATGACATGCTCATTATGTAGTTGCACATATTTATATATGGTAAAATAATCACTTGCCTTCTTTTGCTTTTGGGTTCATCGTCCAAACCTTTGCATCTTTCCTCAATTTCATCGCTCAAACCAAACGAATCATCAGGAGTTGAGACCCTAGTTTCAACCTCCCTGTGTGCAACTAATCCACCTCCAAATCGTTCATTCCTTTCCTGGTGTTCGTTTGGAAAGGGGATTTTTGCTTCATTACAAGTAGCGGATTTAGAAAACCTGAGT
The DNA here is from genome assembly GCA_018223645.1 of Jasminum sambac. Classification (NCBI taxonomy): domain Eukaryota; kingdom Viridiplantae; phylum Streptophyta; class Magnoliopsida; order Lamiales; family Oleaceae; genus Jasminum; species Jasminum sambac. Next base: position 27,396,568 of record CP073644.1, on the reverse strand, counting down.
CCTTGTCCATCTAACGAGGCATGTTGCAAAAGCCGCGGCTTTGGATGGTTATGCACACCCTTGTAGACTACTTCAGCAATCCGACCATCTAACATTCTTTCAGCCTTCTTTTTCACTGGGCAACTCTGATTCGTACACTTGTAGTAACTTCGTGGATACTCACTCCCTTTGACTTGCTTTTGTCCGTATTTCCTCCAATTATATCCATCGTATGAAGGACGATCCACATCGTTTATGTAGTTCTTATCAGCTTGAGAGTTTGCTTCCAAATCGTCGTTCGCTTTGTTATGTGTGTGAGCATGACAAACAACCTTGGACATTTCTTCTTGTTGATGGCTAAGGTTGTCTCTTCCCTGGAATCACAGGTTTCTTATGAATCTTCAAATTATCACTCCGTATTAAGAGTGCAAGAAGGTAGTAACTATATGTATATACTCTATACTTACCAAATTAGCCAAGACTGAAATGGTTGTCTTTGATACAAGCTTGGCAATCGGCTTATATATCACAGTCGACGTTCTTTCTGATTTCAAGACATCGTCGGATGGATACGAAACTTCAGAATCTGACCGCTCGGCCTGTAATCAACAGACACGAAAACAGTAAGAAGAATAGATATGCCGAAAACTGAAAAACTTTGGGCATGTTCTGTTTGTTGATTATACACTGTTTTCAGTTTTCAGTATTTCAAAACATTGAAAACTCGTTTACTTGCATAACACATTTCGACCCAAAAAAAAAAAAAAAAGAAAAATTTATGTAAAGTTGATTTTCTATCGTTTTAAGTGTTTTCAGTGAAAATATGTCAAGATGTTGAAAATAACTGAAAATAAACTGAAGGCCCAAAATTGAAATCGAAATACAAAGAGAGCAATCGCTTAGAAATCGCTTAGAATATTTTTCACGAAGTGATTTTGTTAGCAAATGTGCCTATAAACAACTTGTTATCGACAAAAATTTCTCAAAACTACTTCTCCACCACTCATTTTCTCTGTCATAAACACAGTTAAGTTAAAAACACCTCGTCAGAATGATTACCTCTAAAGTATCCATCTCGGGTGGAGATGAACCATTGACTGGCCTTAACCGCATTGTCCTCGGTTTAATAGCCGCAACCGCAGAATTTGAGAATGCATTACAAGGTGAAGCATCGATTTCATTGGCAAGAAGCTCTGAGAAAGATTTAAAACCGGAAAAATCCGGTCTTGATGCAACTGGTTTAGCTATTACAGTTTTCTCTGCTTCTGTCGTCTCCATCTTTTCAATTCTAATGAATGATAATCTGAGTTTTGCATTTGATCCTCATCTGAGTTTCTAGATTCCTACAACCAGACAGAAAATCAAGAATAAATTCTCACAATTTAAAATAATGAAACCTTCATAGCAAATTCAGAATTGAATAAACTTCAGAAAGGGGAAAACTTGAAGAACTAATGGATTTTGTACAGATTTAGATTTTTTTTTTTTATAATAAGTCGGAGGAAAAAGAAAAATGTTCGATATTTCAATAATTCAATTTGCAGAAGCATGAAAAGGAAATCAGAGAGAAAATTTTACCTTTGCTGGTCCCCCTGTTCTTGCAGGTATGTTTTTGGATTTATGACATGAAGAAAAGCTTTGAAGATAATGGATACTCCATCCGCCCCCACATATATACGCTTGTTTGACTGTTCACAAAATTTAAAAAAAATATTAAAAAAATATATTTTACAAATTATATTCCTAATTTATTCTTATTTAATTTAATAAATAAAATTAATAATTAATAATTACAATTAAGTATTGAATAAAGATATATAAATAAAATATTTTAAATTAAACATGTTTAAAAAAATAAATTTATATATTTGGGATATTTAAAAAAAAAAAGCACATATACATATATGGAACGGAGAGAGTGTTAAATAAATTAAAGGAGCCGTTAAAAAATACAGAGGCGAGTGGTAATTTTGTTTAGATAGATTTATCGTTGCTTTTTTTGGGGTTGCAGTTAAACTAGAGCGCTGAGTGAGTGGTGATTGGTTGAGGGAGCCGTATAGACACTTTTTAGATGCCCAACTAATTGTCTCCTCTTTGTTGACGATTTGATTTCATATTCTTGTTTCTCTTTTTCTCATTCTATTATCAAGTTTTGAGTTTTTACGAATTTAAAAAGGTATAAGATTGACAAATCGGAAGCATAAAAAATGTAAAACGCGACAAAATAGTTGATGCAAACTTTACAATACAATAGTTGAAAGGAATGAAGGTAGTATATAAATGTTCCCATGTGCAAATGCGATAAGAATTTATAACTGCTCCATATAACCTATAAAGATACATCTTTTTTCGTATTTATCTATCCCAAAATAATGATCACTTCTCACATTAACATGCAGCAAAACGTTGCTAAAATTAAACAAGCTCTCATAAGATTGTGAAAGCATTTTTGGTATTCTTGAAGTACCTACTCATGTTTACATTTACTAATTAAAATCGTCTATAATACGTTCAAGGATCGTATTATTCACTTAATTGAGATCCTTTATGCATAAAAGTACGGTTTTAATTGGCCTGAAATACTATCTTCGCTATTTGAAGAGCAGTAGAATTTTTTCAGACCACTTGTGGATAGATAAATGGGAAATCATTTATGAGTAGTTGTACAGGTATTGGTTCGAGTAGTTGACAGAATTTAAAGAATTAGAAATTAACTGAGATCTGATATCTGGTTCCATTAGTTTATAGCATCTGTTAATGAATTTTAGCACCCAATACTCAGATATTTCTTCTTTTGGCTTGTAGAAACCTTGTACAAGAATTATTCTCTGACCCCATCCATGACTGGTAGTTGAAATTTCACACACGTGCGATTTTCCCTACTTAGGTGAGAAAAGCACGTTACATTCTGTAACCATACACTATCGAGTTTCAATCCTCCTTAATTATAATTAATTATTTATATAGAAAATCACATTATTTCGTTAACAACAATAAACTCTAGCTCATACGTAGAAGTCTTGTCACTCTTTGAATCCTTTCGATACCTTTAGCTTCAAACATTTGCACTACAAACTTGTATAACATAGAATATTATTTCAAAGATATTGACCTCAATTGCTACACCTAGTATGCATGAACATGGTTAAATTCAAAATTAAATTGGACTATAATTGAAAATGTGTGGTGTTTATAAACAGGGTTTCTAATTTAAAAACAAACTATCATACACTTACTTTGCGAGTCTACGAATTTCAGAGGCTCAAAACAAAGTAAAAATATGTACAAGCTCAAATCACATATAAGAAATTGTCTACTAAAACCCATTATGCAATGGAATGTGAAATTTGAATTTTTCAGCCATTTCTCCCTGTTAGCTTCTGGGCTGATATTTCAATGTCACAGCATTCTTCACTGCAGATACCTGGAAAATTTTTAATTGAAAGAAAATAGTGAGAAGCAGTGAAGGAGGACATAATTAAACTAAATTCTGCACGTCATTTCACGTTGCTGAGCTTGCTGGCTAAAAGCTTCAAACAAAACTAAAATAACAACTAGAGTCTTTATCCTCAATTATGTCGTCTCAGGTTCACAGCTTTTCCTCAATTTGACGAAAACCAAATTCTTCCATTCTTTAATCTTTACAACTGAGGCTTATCAGAGCATGCCTGTATTGCATTATAACTTACTTATATTTCAACGTTATAGTCAAACATAAAAATTCAACCATATATTAACAGTGATTACCCACTTAATTATCCACAGATTGTGTAGGACCCATTACTCCTATGCAAAAATTCCAATTAACAATTCAGATGATCCTGTAGGTGTCTGAAGTTTAAAACACATACACACACATGACACATTGCGCACAGATAAAGGAAAAATGATGAGAAAACCCACCTCTAAAGGTAAGAAGAAGCTCATGCTAATATGGCATATCTACTTAAGCTGGTCGTTGTTGGTAACCTTAAAATTAACTAATTTGCTGAAGCTGTTTAGATGCAACCAAAACATCTTAATGGATATAATGGCTAGGGATTTTAGGAAGTCTAAAACAATTACTTTTAGTTTCCAAAAAAGCACAAATGATCCCCTCCCTATGTGGGGAGGCTCCCCACGCCACATGTCCCCCCCTTGATTAGAGGAGGACCTCAAGTGAGAGGATCAATCCTCTCCAAAAAAGTTGACAGTTCAGAATGCATTTATAAAGTTGACAGTTCACTTTTATTGCTTCTCAGTCACTAATCACACGTAACATAGATTGCAACAAAGGGATGAAAATTCAATGCACCTTGCAAAATAGTTGCCCTTTTTCCCATTCATAAAGATACCTCATAAAAATAGATTGCAACAAAGGGATGATAATTCAATGCACCTTGCAAAATTGTTGCCCTTTTCCCCATTCATAAAGATACCTCATAAAAATAGCTTCTAAAACCACTTCAAAAAAAAAAAAAAAAAAAAAGAAGCAAGCTTCTAAAACTACATTATCAGCAGTTCACCACCATTGTAGCCACAAATCCACAGACCTACCCATGCTTGTCTGAGTCAATAACAAGAATGCAGAAGGCACTTTTGTCCCCTGTATGAAACTTTATAGTGACCCTACCATCATGAATACACATTCACGATCAGTGTGAACTTGTTTAGTCCAAAAGGATGTTTATATACCATCCCTATACCTTTCCACTATACTTCACAACCTCATAACTGATCCCAGGTCATCCTAAACATTAAACACATAACTCACTGAGCTTATAGGAGCTCTCCATGCTCTGGAAAATTACATGGATTCATGGATTGAGAATAAAATGAATTCATTGTGTTGTTCCAATGAGTTAAATATAGAACCAAAATAGATTCATTTAGCAGCTATTAGATCATTCTACATCTAGAAAACAATCACTTCGGTGGACTTAGAGTTACATCGTTTTGACAAATAAACTTTCTCAGTTTAATGGGGGCATGCTCTCATTACAGCTACCTGATCATCATTTCCTCGATTTAAATGCAGATTTTTATAGACAACCGTCCCAAACAAAAGCCATATGGTCCCGAGAAATCAATCATTCAACCGAAATTGAAAAATTACATCAGCAGCATCATAACAGAATCACAAATTAAGCTGAATCGTAGAGATAGGGGAAAATCCTTGACTTACTTTTTGTAGGAGTCGCTGATGTACCGGGAACTGTTGTAGAATATAAACCACATCAAAACAAGGACAAGAGTATCTTGATAGAAATTAAGGAACAAATAAATCAAATTCAGCAAACTATTTCACAAGCATAAAAAATATTCGATCAAATCAAAGACAAAAAGCTCATCAATTCACCCATCCATGTAAAACACATCTTCCGGGGACAAACACAGATGGGAAACAAATTAAATATTAAAAATCACAAACAGCGGAGAAACTAACGAAAAAGGATACTAAAGAGGTATCGCTCCCACCAATCCAGCATATAGAGACCAAAAGTAACATACATTGTAGAGATAGATCTTGCGTTGAATCCAGTTCATTTCGGCAGAGATGGAAAACTTCTCTCTGTATAATCGATGAACTTATGAACAGGCCGATGGAAACTTCCGAGATTTTTCCCTGTTTCTCTTTAATTCAGAACATGGAAAATAAACAAATAACGGAGAAAAGGATACAGTTACAGGATATGAAATTTTGCCTTTACAGTGAAACATTTACTGTCGGAGCTCCTCGATTTTACGCTGATTCCATGTCAACAATTCCATTTGGAAAAGGTCAAAGAAAATTTTTTGCTGGAAGTCACTTGAAAAATATACAAAAACAAAATAATAATGTCAGATATAAATAATTTTCGAAAGAAAGTCAAATTATAAAGATTAGCAGCGCTTTGATAAATTTTGATTTATTTATTTGAATACATGCTTATATTTGATTTTTTCCTACACTTAACAACTTGTAACGTTGAGTAATGATAGAGACTATGCAATATATAGATAATTATAAAAATTTATAAGTGATATCAAATGCATAGGTCATATTAAGATTTGACTTTGACAAATAATAAAAGATATTAAGTAGTAAAACGCAAATGCTAAATCAACATAATGAATGCTAGACGACATAATGATAACTAGTCCATATAGCCACTGATTTAAAAATTATATAATGAGTGAAAAAAATATGATAATGCAATGTATACTAATACATGAATCTCTTCCTTCAAAAAAGAAAACAAAAAAGAAAGAAAAAGAAAAAGAAAAATCAAAAAGCATATGAATCTATATGCTATCCACTGTGTTAACATAGCTAAATTGAATGCCTTTCAAAAACTTCGAACATATTATTTCACTTCTACTTAAAACCATTATTACACAAGACATTGCTGTGTAAATAAAAAGTGAAATTGGGTTTTGCTCTTGAACCCACACGAAATAATGCTACAAAAATACTTACTCTCCCAAAAAAGGAATAAAGTTACTTAGAGCACATGTATCCGCTGCGCGATTTTTTCTTATTTTTGTTTAGTACAGAAAAATGAATTGAAGGTGCTAAAGCTAAATATATAAATGCTCTCTGTCTTCTGCAAAAATTCCGGCATTGCAAAGCAAATGACATAAATCTATGCTGCAGCAGATTGCTTATCCTCGTTCTCGTCGAGGTTAAGTGCTTCCAGCAACTTTGGCCATGACTCCAGGAGTCCTCCAGGCAAGTTAAATTCCATCAACTTCCCTCGACTACGGTAAAATTCCTCCACTGGTTGACTCTGAAACCAAAAAGCAACGTAAGTGCATAAACTTCACAGAAAAGTACCAATATTTTTGAAGACCAACAAACAACCTAGACTTCCTGACTTGATATTGAACACGCTTAACAGTCAGTGTGTTCGGGTAAACCTTTTTTTTTTTTTTTGGCTAAAAACTAACTTTTTAGGTTGAGTAGCAGTGCGGATAATAATGAGTGATGATATGAGATACGTGGTTGATATTAGTGTTTGAATTTGACTAATAGTATTAGTTAATCGTTACTCATTGCAAGGATGTTCTTCTTTCTAAGCCAACCTTCTCAGTTTGCTATGTTAAGAGGCAAGTTAATGCGGTTGCTCAAGCTCTTGCCAGTGAGGCCCGTGTTCATGCTCGCTCTGCCATATTTAATAAATCTCCTAGTTGTATTTTATATTTCCTTCCTATGATCTGTAATTATTCTTGTCGTTAATGAAAGTTTTCATTAGGAAAAAAAAAAAAAAACAAAGGCTCAATGATTATCGAATCCATAGAGAAAAGGAGATGCTAATGGGTTCACGCTATAGGCTTGGATAACAAGGAGCAGTACTTTTGAAGTAGAAGATAACTTTGATTTGGCAGAAAATTAGGAACAGGATAAAGATAGAGCAGAAGCATATTTGAAGTTTTAGCATTAATGATGTAATTGACTACCAAGTCATTAGGGTACCAAACACAACTTAAAGAAAGTATGTGTTCAGATTTTGCCATTTTTCCTAGTGTCATTAGGATGAATGAATTTCATATTTTAGCCTCAAGAAATGCTGTGTGGTCTATGTTGTCTATCCTGGATTAGGTTAAATCCTAATCCACTCCCAACTTTCTCTACAATGAAATCATCATATAATTTAACAGAGTAATCTTCTACTTTTATACCCGCCACCGCTGTCAATCATGCTTGAGTGGCAAGAAAAAGCACTACTATGAAGAGAGAATAATGAAGTACCTTCTCATTGTATACGCGAAGTCTTTCTCTAACAACAGCTTCAGTATCATCAGCACGAGTAATGAGCTTTGAAACACAATGGGAAGGCGGAAGAAGTGGATCCATCTTAATATCTGGATTTCCATTTTCGCCCTTGACATTGATATTTGCTATGTTAAAATTCTTCCCGCATTGACTACAGATCCTTCTTCCAAGGCATTTCTCAATTAGTACCGTTTCTGGAAGCTTCAGATTCACCACAAGGTCAATATATGTTACATCATCCAATATTTCCTGCATGTATAAAAAAGAAAATATTTAAAATTTACACGAAAGAAAAGCCATGGCAGCCCATTTTCCATCACCAGGTGCTAGTGCATGTTATTCTTCTCATTTTGATGCATTCTCATTTAAATTTGAATCTGGTTAAACCAATTATATCCATATTTCTCACGGGACCTACATATACTAAACAAATCTCCACCATTCAACTTCACTCATTCTCTCTCCGATTTCACATAAAAATGCATAAAAATACATAAAAAATTGAATCCTAACATCGGCCATGTCTAGCATATCATATCCTTCAAGGCATATCTCTTGGATCATAAAAAGAGTACATCTGTGAGAAAGCTTAACATATGCAGAGAAAATTGCTTACTGCTTGTCTAACTGTTCGGGGAAATCCATCTAGTATAAATCCTGATTCACCTTTAGCTTCTCCTGTCTCAAGCCTCTTTGACAATAAGCTTATAATTATCTCATCAGATACTAATTTCCCTTGGTTCACAATCTCTGAGAGCTACAAAAGAGAAAAGAAAGATGAATCAACAACATAAAACACCAAGTTTGTACACATAATAAATAGGCGCAATCCTGATCACTGCATAATATTACCTATTTACTACACACTTACAGAATCAAAGCACAATTGCCAAAATTCGCTAGTATACAAAAGAGAGGTTTGTATAAGATATCATGAAACCAAAGACTGTCAATTATCAACAATGTTTGAGTTCCAAGTTTGACATTTCTAACGACAACAGATCTCAAACATATGGAGATCATTTCAAGCCCCAAAACGTGCATCTACATATCCATTTAGAGAGGGGAAAAAAATTCACTTACATAATCCATGTTCCTGATCTGAACATAAACAGTGAAACATCTCAATTCCTCATTTGCAATGGTCTAAACTGTAATATTTATACTGCATAGACGCACATATATAAAACAAGGTCAAGAGGCGACCTACCTGCTCGGAGAGTGGGCCAGAGGAGGAGAGCTCCTCGCGGACGAGATCTCCGGTGGCGATGTGAGGGACGCCGAGGAGAGTGGAGAGGCGGCTGGCGAAGGTACCCTTTCCAACGCCGGGGCATCCAAGGAACACCCACTGAACATTTTTGCTCTTGGTATCGATAAAGGGACTGAAGGATTCAGATTTCAAGGGTGTGGCGGCAGCCGACGCAGCCGTGGATAAAGACCGTGGGGAGAAATAACTAGTGAAAGAAGAACAGGAGGAGCAGGAGGCGGAGGATCTGAGAGCACGGATCACGGCAGCCATTGGTGGTGGTGGGGAAAGGTTTTCGCGCTGGCGTTGGAGGGGATCTTAGTTTCCCGATGACGATGTGAAGGAACTGTGGCCGATGGAACTGTTGGGGCTTCCCGTTAATTAACAGGTAAATGGGGATCTTTCTACAGATTCCAATTTGATGCGGTAAATTAGGGCTGCGTCTGGGAGTCCGCCGTCAGGGGCCGACCCAGTAGGCCAGTAACACGAGGTGTGCCTAAAAGGAGCTTTTCCCAGAACAACCAAAATTGGTATGACATTGTTTTTACACATTATACATTACGACACTATTAAATAAATAATTACTCCTTCCGTCCCATTTTGATAGGCTTATTTTTCTTTTTCATTCGTCCCAAAATATAAGTTACTTTTTTTATTGGTATAAATTTAATTTCTTCATTTCCTAATCTACCCCTATTTATTATGCATGGTTATTAATAAAAGTAAATCATTATATTTAATATAGGGTATATCGGTAAATATACAAGTAAAATTTACCTTTCCAATAAATATTAATTTCAAATTGTGAAAGTCAAACAAACCACGCTATCAAAAATGGAGGAGTATCAAATTAATTATATATGTATTATAGTCGTGTTTCCTTATCTCCAGCTCCGAGGTACTCCAAGGTTACTGTGTTAACTGCCTTATCCCACCAAGGTCAACCCCTCCCCCCGGGAGGGGTCGTCTCATTGCTTGGAGGTACCCCCAATCAGGGAGCCAAAGCACCCCGATCACAAGACAAGCAGCTACTTTATCAATGGCCCCGTGACACTATAGTTCAAATAATTGATATGACATTTAGACTATTGATGGAGTATGAGTAACCATGCTTGTCAAGTCAATCAATAGCACGAGGTTCAAAGCACTATAAACTAGTACATGTAATCGCTAGGCAGTACCTAAAACTTGATCAAAAGCCAATCTGCTTTATCCCCAACCTAGTATAAAAACTCTCCTTCTCTCCCAAAGCAAAGTAAGTGAAAATATATACTCTGTCTGCACATCTCAGTCAGTTAAATTTATCAACCGAGCGAGTGTCCAATACGCATGGGTTCAAACTCCTTTACTTACCCACGCTCATTAGGTACTAATACATTTGTGGCAGCCACTGACTTCACCAAAATCGACGTGCGTGTGATTATTGCCCATCCCGCCTCTTGGGTAGAGGATCACATTGGTGAAAATGCCTCTAATGTTTGTTTAAGCATACAGGTTAGAGTTGGGGTAAACACAGGCGAGAGGTAACTATTGGCCTTCATTTTTGGTAGTTAGCACACCTTGCCGTATTTTTTATTGTACCAATAGTTTTTTTTTTCCCTTAAATTAATACCCCTCACAATCATATATGAATCTTTTTCGATTGTCCAAAATAAGTGGATCTTTTTCTATTCATTTGTGATTCTAACGCTATTTCATTAGTACACATTGTCTATAATTTAGAACAATTTTTTTAAAGCCTCTTTTCATGGGGTGCCAAAAAATCAAGTTATTCAACCATTTACTTATTAAGCTATTTTAAAAATTATTGTGTTAATAATTAACTCATCAATTTAAATAACAATTTAACAGTTTAATTAACAACATAACAACCAATTCAACAAATTAGGGCAAAATTAAGGCAAACAATTTAAAGCAAAATTAGGACACCACTGCCACCACGACCTCCCCACCATCTACTTTATCGGCAAACACCAATTGGTGGTCATGTCAGTTCCTGGTGGTTGCACACCACCAGGATTTTTATATTAAAAATATTTTATGAATATTTTTAGGAGTGTAAGATTTTTTTCTTTTTAAAGAAATTATCCCCACTCGAATTTAGGATGATATAAGTATTATCATATATGAATTTGAAATTTTAAAAAAAAATTGAAAAAATAAAAAAAATAAAACACAAGCGCGGATTATGTTGCTGGACGAATGCATACACCAAAAGAGTGGGGGCATAAAATACCGCCACGTGAAATTGCTGTGTACGTATATCCCACTAAACAACTGAGAATTCGACGGTTACCCATTAACCGCAGCATACTACAAGTCCACCTTCCCAAATTCACGCTAATGGCGATTTCCCTCCCTGCTACCACGCCATACGGCGCCGTTTTACCCACCAAAAAAGTATGTATTCATCCTTTATCTCACTGCGCATTCTCAAAGCCATCGCCACATCCTAGTTACCGTCTCCACCTTAGTCGTCTTCAAAGCAACTCAACCTTCACTTCACCTTCCAAGCGACTCGGTTCAGCCTCCGCCATTTCCAGCTCTTCAGGAAACTTAATATTCTCTCTCTCGCTTTTTTTTTTTTTTTTTAATATTTAATTTTTGTTTTTGTTTGTATGTTGTGTTCCTGAGATTGTTGGGAATTGGCAAAATATGAGTTCCTTGAGATGTGTGGCTTGAGTATGAGGAATAATGGATTTTATAATAATATAGAGCAAACGAGTTCTAATGTTCTATTGTGGAATTTTAAGTCTTAATAGCATATAATGGTATAGATTAAAATTGGTTTTGGCTGATTCTTTCCTAATTTTGTCCACCATAATTTATGCTTAATTTTCTCCAATCAAGCGCACTAAATGCACCTTATGTTTACAAATGGTACTGTATTCCAATTTCCAGGAAGTAAGACGTCTGCAGTGAGTGAGGATACTGCTAATTTGCTGGACAGAGTGCAAGTGTTCGACCTTAATGGAAACGGTATTCCCATTGCTGATTTATGGAAAGATAGGAAAGCTGTGGTTGCATTTGCTCGTCATTTTGGGTAATTCTCGAACAGCTTCAAGGATGATCTTGCTGTTGCAAAACTTCTCTCTCATGTGAATTTTCATGTGTCAGGTGTGTTCTTTGTCGGAAAAGGGCTGACTATCTTGCAGCGGAGAAGGTAACAATTCTTATTCTGCAAAATCTGCATCGTTGCTGGTACAAATATCCTTTTGTTTTAGATGGGGGAAAAGACTTCCACATCGGTAAAACTCCTCTCTAAATTTCATGAAAATGAAAGAATTTTCTTTTAGGCATGTTGATGATATATTACTTTTAGTCTGCTGCTTTCCACAATTCTGTAAGCATTATTAGCATGATTTGAAATAGACGAGGTTTGATTTCTCTCGAACCAGGAGAATAATGCAAAAGTTAATTATAAAAGTAGTAAGTATCTATGGAGATGGCCAAGCTTCTACAAACTAGATAAATTGAATTTTATCATGTAATGCACGAACATTAGCTACACTCTTAATGGAGCGAATGTTACACCTTCCTCTAAATTCTAACCAAGTCCCAAGACATTTAATAGAAATAAGATTCTCCACCATCAAGCTTGCCTCCATATTTTTTTACGATCTCTTCTGTTTCCTTAATCACTACACTTCTCTTGTGACCATAAATTTGTCTAGTCGAAGAAAATTTTCACCATCATTAAATTTATTTTGACCGAAAATTATTTGCATTTACATTGTCTTTATTTGACAGGATAAGATGGATGCAGCTGGTGTGGCACTTGTGTTAATTGGACCAGGAAGTGTTGATCAGGTATGTCATGACTAAACTCCTGCCTTTGGATTGCAAATAAATAATAGATATGCAAATCGGTCTTAGAAATGGTACGACATTAGTATCTTGCGGTCTCTTTTTGTTATCTATAAACATCAAAATAATATTAACTTTCATGTCAATCTTTGACCCTCCAAATATGAGGAGCTTTGTGTGTCTCTTTACCCGCTGCATGTAAAGATGACCCTTGAAATCGTTAGACTTTTGGAGTTCTAACAGATAGTCTTTTCCTTTATACAGGCTAGAGTATTCTCCAACCAAACAAAATTCAAAGGGGGTGAGTTTCTAAGATATATGGATTCTAGTAATCTAATACTTCATAATTGACAGCTTCAAACTAAGTTCACTGTGGGGAAAGTTAGAAATTGCCATTGTCTCACAATCATGAGCACGAGTTGCTTTCTTTCTCCGTTCCTCCTTTTGTTTCTGCTGAAAAGATTAAATTTTGATTTTTGATCGTCCGCATAGGATGATTTTAACTCCAAATATTAAGTCCAAATAGGATACACAACACTTTATTGCAATACTTGTAGTAATACTTACTTGGTGCACCACCTTACGTTTCAGAAGTATATGCTGATCCGAGTTATTCATCATATGCGGCACTGAGATTTGTATCTGGTGTTTCCACTACTTTTACACCTGGGGTAGGCCAATTTTCTCATTCCTGTATCTGTGAAGAGTAATGATCTCCTCTCCATGGGAGCAAAATATAGGATATAGCTCACATGCAGAGTGACGTCAGCACGTCGCAATGCCACATCATCATGTATTCGTTTTGGTGACTTGAGCTAACATGGCAATCCCAGTCTCCTGTGGAGATGACTTATCTCGCCGCACGAGGGAGAAGATCACCCCTCCTTTCTATAATGTCCTTGGATATGCAAGTTCACTTATTTTTCAAATATGCATATTAGTCTCTCAACTTTGTTTGTAATTCCTCATAATCTTTCAAATAATAATATCAGGCGGGTCTGAAAATAATACAAGCATATATGGAAGGATACAGACAAGACTGGGGGCTTTCATTTGAAAAAGACACCAGAACAAGGGGTGGCTGGTGCGTTACTTTCCTAGTCTTCATGTCATTTTAATGTGATATAAATAAGCATGATTGGGATCTTTTTCCCTCTGCCCGCCATATGTTTTTTGGAACTGCCAATAATTGTGACAATTTTTGGATTTTGTCTCTGAATGTGCAAAGATAAGGTTTACATTTCTTTCAAAACATTCTTGTTGCTGTGGACTGTCTGGCTACTACTCTTGTTACCGAATGACTGTTTTGTAATAATACTACCTCTGACTTTCTTGCAAATCTGGGCTACTTTGGTTGTTTATATTCTCAGGCAACAAGGTGGAGTCATTGTTGCAGGGCCTGGTAAAAATAATATCTCATATATCCACAAGGTTAGTCTCTCTTCTGCCTTGCCATTAGCCTGCTTATTGCTCTAGCTGCTCAAATCTTTTACATGAACAAAATAACACAATAATAATGTTGTACAACTGACATAACAAGGCAAGGAGGGACTTGGCCTGTGTTTGTTCTACCTTTTTCTACCAAAAAACTGACTTTTACTACTTGTGTAAACTCAAAATCAATATAATGTATAGATTTTTGTGATCCCTATTACTATTCAACTTAAAATTTTAGTTTTTAATACCAGAAAACACGCGACTTATTGTATAACTAACATAACACTAACCCTTGGTTAATTTGTCTGGTTTGCATAGGACAAAGAAGCAGGGGACGATCCGAACATTGAAGATATCTTGAAGTCATGTTGCTTGCTAGGCAACTGATGATGTAGGTCTCTTCTATAATCTATTTCTATACATAAATACATGTTAATAGTACTGTCATATACCTTCGCACACATCTCAATAGTTTTCTCATTTCTGTGTTCTCCTTTTTGAGTGTTGGGTTTATTGTATATCATATGATCTGTATTGAAAATGTTGAAACTAGATAGATGAAACACAATTATATATTGGCTGCAATAGAGTTCTCTTGTTCATGTTAACAGCTACTCTACAAGGAGTTTGCTTTTGAGAGGTTGGTGAAATCGAGAAACGACTCCTCAACGATACTCGTCTTATCCACTCTGTAAATGCTAAATACTTTTTGATTAATCAAGCGAATCGATTGAAGAATAGGCAAAACCGGGGTGATACTTAGGCTTTGCTTGGCAATTGGACCTATGCGATATATTTCTATGGCAGAACTGTATCCAAGAGACTACACAGAGCAAGTATGGCAAAATGACAACTAAAAGTGATCTTGTCATCAAGAACTCTTGCTGGAAAATGATTTCAGCATATTCGGATGCTAGACCATAAACTCGCTGTAATTGGATCAAATCAATCTTAAGGCAGCAGTGGCAACCATTATTATTGCTAGGTTATTAAACGGTACGTACTATGCACGTTATATGATACGATAAAACATTGAATATATTATCATTTTTATTTGGATAAAAATAAAATTGAATAAAAGTGATTGTCTTACATACAATGTACTCGAGAAATTAATCTATTAAATCACTTATGATTAAATTTTTTATATTGAAATTCTAAAACCCTTTTTAGTAAATGAGCAACTAATTACAAATTATCTAGAATAATTATATTACATTGTGCAATAAAATAAAAACTTTTTTCTTAGCACGGAAAAAAAATTAAACTATGGAAATAATAATTTTAAATGAGATTGTCGATGTAGATGACTTACATGAATTTGATAATCGTAAAAATTAAGAGTAATCAAGATGGAAATGAATTAGGAGTTACAAATAATTAAATTTCATTATTGTGCACTATTGAAGAAATAAAAGGTGATTATGATTTCTAGAAAAATTGTAGGGAAGTTGAATAGACATAAAAATAGCCATTCTGAAGGATAATATAATATTATTAGTTGTTTTAATTAAAAGAGAACATAATGCTTGAAATTAGAAAATTTGTGGTACTTATTATTATTATTATTATTATTATTATTATTATTATTATTATTATTATTACTAGATACTACAAGGCTGCATCTTAGACGACTAAAATGGTAAATTTGTATAAAATAATAATATTATAAAATAAGACAACAAATATCATGACTATATAAAAAAAATAACGAAACATATGTAATATTATAGATATGAACAATGGCTTTTAAATTTTGGTGCAAAATATTATCTTATAAGAAAATATATCATTTCAATTATCGTAATTAGTTATTTTAGGTAAGAACGTTAATACTTTAACAAAATTTAGATAATATACTTATTTGAACAAAATCATAAATAATATATTTATGAGTCATATACATAATCATAAACGTATTTCAAATACAATTAATAATAATCTTATAGTCGACCTACACATATATATATAAATTTTATGAATATTGAATTATTTTTATGCCACGATAAAGTCAAATTGAGTTCTAAATATTGAATTGATTTTGTACCATAAGTAAATAAAAAGTTTTTCTCATTTAACTTTTAGATCAATAAAAAAATTAAATGTAAATCAGCTAACTAAGACTCATCTGTTGACACTATAATTAAAAAACTAAATTGTATATAAAAAATTAAATTTTAATATTCAAAATTAAAATATACACAAAAATTTAATTCTCATTTTTAAAAATAATTCAATTGCCATTGTAGTTTGTAATTTTGATATCATATCATATTTTCATTAATGCTTACATTTTGGTTCATTTTCAATTATATACATAATTCAAAATTAAAATTTATAAAAAAATTAAAATGAGGAAAAAATACTAAAAATAAAAAATAGATAAGGAAAATAAAATAATAAAGTGTATATTTAATATTTGATGAGATTTTTTTCTTTTTTAATTTTAAGTAAATGAGTGTCATTTTACGCCAACATGGCGACATTACCTAATTCAGTTCTCTTATTATAATATTAAGATTAAGATATAATTAATTTCAAAATTAAATGTATTTAAAATAATTAAAATGTAATATCCAAAAATTAAAATGTATACAGAAAATATTAATTCTCATTTTTAGAATTAATATAATAGGTGTAAGTTTTAACTTGATCTCTTATCACATTTTTATTAATGCATACAATATTAAATACAAAATAATCGAAAAATTATATAAATTAATTATAAATTAGAATACATATAAAAGAATAAAATATTTATAAAAAAATAAAATAAGAAGATAAAATAAAATAAGGAAAGAAATAAATGAAATAAGGAAAGTAATTAATCTTTAAAGATTACTAATGCCAAACATGACATTTCCACCTAGACACTTTGCCTAGGTGGCACATGTCTTATTATTATATTAAGATTATTATGTGATTGTTGGTTTTGTGTATTGTAATTATTCCACAAATGATAAATATCCATATAATTAATTTGGTTGTTACAATAATAAATATTAAAACAAATTTGTTGCTTCATATTCAACAACAAAACAAAGTAGGAGATTTGTACACTTAATCTCAGAGATTAATATTCGGATACAGAAATGTATCTCATCTCACTTCAATAAGTTTCTCTATCATATATAATACTTTTATACAAAATTAAAAATATCAACTTGAATGAATGCATATGTTAACTTTGTGTTTAATATTGTGATTAACTTTAAATTAACCTCTATAAAAATAAATTGATAAAAAATTTAATCGTGTTAAATTGTCTGAGTAATATTTGGAATAACATGGAATAAATTAATGGATTACAATAATTAGAGGTAATAAAAAAAAGGATAATATGGGAAATAAAAGAAAACTATAGAAATAAAAGTGGAGTCCAAATATTTCATAAGGATTCCAACTTTTATTCCAACTTTTATATAGTAATAATGATAGTAATTATTATTATTATCATCATCATCATTATCATAACACTCGCTAGTTTATTTATTTTTATTTATTTTTTTCCTTAATTGTATTCTCAATATTAATGGTGAGTGGGAATGGATTATAATAGTTTTTAAAGGTTTTTAATGTAAAAGATGATAAAGAATGAGTGGAGTTGAGTGGTTGAAATTTGTGGATGCGATGAGATATGTGGATCTGATTGATTTACAAGAGAAAAAAAAGTTGAAAAAAGTGGAAAAATTTGGAAAAATTTGTTCTCAATCAGGTTTATTCTCGTCTACTGCAGTCTCCAAGCACGCTCGAGAATGGGAAAAAATGTTTTCATGATTAATTTGGCAAATTCAACTATTCCTTACCTCACAATTCAACTTATCGTAATTCGTCTAAAAAAAAAAAAAAACTTAGTTTAATTCAAAATAATACCATATTTCTCAATAATAGGAAGAGTCTTTTAAATAAATAACAATTGGGTCGGTCTAAAATGTCATACTCCAGCCCATAACCCATTAAAGGAAATATCACAAGCCCTCGTCCCCTGTTTCTGTCGAGAGTTATCTCCTTCATTCTGTCTCTCTCCGTCTCCGCGTCGGTTGGCGTTAGCTCTGGTGGGGCGGCGGCTATTTATCGATCTGTCGAAGGAAGAGTTGGGAATTGGCGGAGTGTAATTTAATTGATCACCTGAAGATTTCGAATCTAACGACAGGTAAATGATGATATTTATTTTAGAATTTTTATCATCCGTTTTGAACCTTGTCTTTCATTCATCACCACTTGTTTGTGACGCTGGCTGCAATTAAAAGCGATTTTCAGTTTTAGTTTGTTAAAGGATCGAAGATTTTCTTATCCGAAATGTACAGTAAATTTCGTTATAGTAGCTGTGAGATATTGTAAAAAATTCTGCTAGTAATGAATATACACCTGTTTCGAATTGGTAACTTACATTTACTGCTTGTTTCCAAATTCTGTGGTCAAGTTTTAGCCTCTTTTGGTCGATTTATGTAGTGTATTTTCAACTACATATTGATTCTATTTGCTTATTGTGGTGAACTTTAAGAAATATGACCTCATGAATTATGCCTTCATTTCAACTTGTTGATTATAAAATTAAATTTGGTAGACAAGAATTTGATGCTAGTGTTTCACTGATTGAAACATTCTTTAGGTAATTAGATAAATTTTGTTATTTTTCTGGGATAGATTTGTTATTTGTATTATTTTTTTTATTGGGCTCTATGTTGATTTTTGCTCGATATAATTTTCCAGCAGAATCCAGTCAGAGAATTAGAAGTAATGGCACAGGAGGCAGGAATGTTTGTGGTGCCCCAGACTATAGGCAGTGTCCTATGCTGCAAATGCGGCATTTTGATGCAACCAAATGCTGCAAATATGTGTGCAAGGTGCTTGTCTTCTGAAGTTGACATCACAGAAGGTCTACAGAAGCATGTGGTGATCATCTACTGCCCTGAATGTGAGAGTTATCTTCAGCCCCCAAGGACCTGGATTAAAATGCAGCTGGAGTCCAAGGAACTGTTATCCTTCTGTTTAAACAGGTTGAAGAACTTGAAGAAAGTCTGTTTATTAACAGACGCGCAATTCATATGGACTGAACCTCACTCCAAAAGGATCAAAGTTAAACTGAAGGTCCAGAAAGAGGTTCTAAACGGGGCAAAACTGGAACAGGCTTTTACTGTTGAATATGTGGTGCAAGATCAGATGTGTGAGTCTTGTACAAGGGTTCAAGCTAATCCTGATCAATGGGTGGCTGCAGTTCAACTTCGTCAGCATGTTCCTCACCGACGTACCTTCTTTTATCTTGAGCAGCTGATCCTCAAGCACGATGGAGCTCAAAATGCAATAAGGATTAAGCAGATGGATCAGGGAATTGATTTCTTTTTTGCTAATCGTAGTCATGCGGTGAAGTTTGTGGAGTTTGTGGGCGATCATACTCCTATCAAGAAACGAAATGACAAGCAGCTTGTTTCCCATGACACGAAGAGCAGTAATTACAATTACAAGTACACTTTCTCAGTTGAGATATGTCCAATATGCCGTGAGGATTTGATATGTCTTCCTCCAAAAGTTGCTGCAAGTATGGGAAATGTGGGACCCCTTGTGATCTGCACTAAAGTGACCAACAGTATTGCCCTATTAGACCCTTTTTCTCTGAGGCCTTATTTCCTAAATGCTGATCAGTACTGGAGGGCACCTTTTAAGGCTCTGCTTTCAAGTAGGCAGCTTGTGGAGTACATAGTCTTGGATATTGAGGCCATTGCTCCTGAAGTTAACATAGGTGGCTCGAAATATGTCCTAGCTGACGCCCAAGTTGCCCGAGTATCAGATTTCGGCAGAAATGATATCATTTTCAACGTGAGGACCCATCTTGGCCATCTCTTGAACCCCGGTGATTGCGCCCTTGGATATGATCTATACAGTGCAAACAACAACGATATTGAACTGGACAGCTACAAACGCCTCGTTCTTCCTGAAGTGATATTGATGAAGAAGAGCTATGAAGAGAAACATAAGAAGAAGCATAACAAGCCTCGTGCATGGAAACTGAAATCTCTTAACATGGAGATTGACAACTCTATTCGGGCTAGAGATCATGAGGAGAGGATGAATGCTGAGTATGAACAGTTCAAGAGGGATTTGGAGGAGAACCCTGAGTTGAGAATGAATATATCCCTTTACCGGAATAAAGACTATCAGCCTTCGGAAATGGCGTCTGAGATTGATGGAGATGATGTTCCTTCTATTCCAATTGAAGAATTGCTTGCTGATCTTGACTTGAGTGACGAGGAAATGGTTGAAAGTCAGTGATTTTATTTAATATGTTGTTTTTTGCTGGTTCTTCTGGGCATTGTCTTTAAACCTTCGAATATTTTTTGTTTCTTGATCCAAAACGCCCTGTGCTAGCAAGTTTGTTTTCTCTCTTATCGTTTTTTCCCCATAAGTTTGTGATACGGTAATTTTGAATTAAGTTTATTTGATATATGTACACATAATAATACCTATACTAGTTGTCCCTTTCGAGTGTTTTTGGCCCAATTAAAGTACGTTTTCTTGCTCATTACTCATGTTAGGCCTAAATCCATTTTGCACTGTCTATATGCGACCACATAAATTCATAGTTGTGACCTTCATTTGTCTGCCACTTCAACTACAACGTGAGACAACTACTGACAAGACGGTTGAAATATGCAAATGGAAAATTGTGTCCTGTAGAAATAATGGTTAAATATCTGTTTGAGAGAGAAGACAAATAGAACGAAGATCGCCAGACCAAACAAGCTCTTCAAATGTGATCAGGAAAAATAAAATAAGTTTGGACAAAGATAGAAATTTGCAAAATGTCAGACCAACAGAAGCCCTTTAAAGGCTTTTATGTGTTTGCAGTTTGATACTTTGATACAATGTGGAATTGAAAAATGAAAATGTCTTCTAACTCCGTGTAAGATGGAAAAAATTTCATCACAACTCTCCCGGAAAATTTTTCAAGGGATTTGGAGGAAATGTGCATAAAACGGTTGTATGTAGAAAATATTTTCCTCAAAAATGTTTCCTAACTCCATGTAAAATGGAATATTTTTTCTCATGACCCTCTGGGAAAATTTTTCAAGGAATTTGGAGGAAAATATGCATAAAATAAATGATTGTATATAGAAAATATTGTCCTCTTAAAATTTGTGCATCGAACACCTTAGTAGGAAATATGCATGGAAAATACATTTTCCGTGAAAAATTTGTGCAATCATTTACTCCCTTCGTTCAACAAAATAGTCCACTATTCTTTTTTTGGTCTGTCCCAAAATGATAGTCCACTTTTCTTAAATAATTTTTGATTTCCTTACATACTCCTATTTCATGTGCATTATAATTAACAAATAAGAATTAATAAAGCTAAATACTCCATATGTCCCACAAAGGTAGGCTTGTTAACTTTTTTATATAGTTTAAAAAATATTAATTAATGTTGTTGGAAAAGTAAAACTTAAGAACATTTTCCTAAAATACCTGTAATTCAACAATTATTACACTTTAATAATTTTATTTTGTTAATAATAATGAACATTAAATGAGAGCATATAAGAAAATTAATAATTTAGAAGGAAAAATAACTATCTTTCTAGGACAAATGAAAATTGTAACCAAGCTTTGTGGAACGAAGGAGTAACAATTAGGTATAAGGGTATACTCCCTCCGTACAACTAAGATAAATATCTTAAATATTGTTGTAATTACAAAATATTTCTATATTCTTCATATTTTTCCCTTGCATTAAATAACAAAAAATTAATATACTTGATAGCTAGAATACCTAGTTGATGTTTAGTATTCCAACAATATTAAATAAGGGTACTTTAGTTAATTAGAAAATAAATCATACTCTCAATAAGAAAAGTGGATTATAATTTACGACAAATGAAAATGGAAAACAAGCTTATCTTAGTGGAAATGAGGGAGTATTAGAAAAATACTCTAAAATTGCATTTTTTCAAAAATATTAATTGAGCTTTCTTAATTTATGTGAAAATAAAATTTGGACTATCTTTACGGGACTGAGGGACTAATAGCTTTTCAATGCTTGCAACTCAAGAGATCCAAGTCGAGAGACATAAATTGGACAAGTACAATCATTGACCTTGTTGGGATTGTAAATGTTGATCACTGGTCAGTGCTCATACAGAGTACAAGATGAAGCTATCATGCATTGTCAACTGTTATTCTTCCGAACAAAATATTACATCATAATTCATACATCAAACACTTGGCTTTGGCTTTGGCTTTGGCTTTGGCATTGTCAACTTCTCCACAAGTTGATGAAATATCTTGATCTTAATCTGACCCCTCTTTGGAGGGAGATTTACCTTGTCTTTCTTTGAGGCTTTGACATATTCCTCACCCTTTGCCATTTTCTTTTAGGGTGTCAATATTATGCCTGATTTTTTTGTGTGTGTGAGGAGAGGGGGGTAGAAGCGCAATTTATAAGCAGAGAACACTCCACATTACACGTGAGACGTGAGGATGGATTCAAGAAGTGATGGTATGGGATATCTATGGAACGACCCACTTAAAACAAGAATCTGAATCTAAGATGACAGATGTTTTAAACCTGGTGAAGAAAAGCTAGCAATGAGGTTATGAACTCATAATCTGATTATTGAAGCTATTTATAGTGGAAATGTCCATTCTATGCTGTACCTGATCACTGGATCAGGATACTGAGGGGGTGAAAGTCACTTGTGTGCTTTGTCTTCAGCAAGACCAAGTCATATGGAAGACCCAGTGTTCCCCATGATAAGGACACTCAAAGCAACAATAGACAATGGGAGATCAAAAAGGGGATTGGTCTTTACTGTTTGAGACAACAGGGTCATACAGAGAGGTCAAAAGCAAGAACATAACAAATTTGGAGAAGGAAAATAGAACAGTGAGGGGAACTGTAATTGGACATGATTTGAGGTTTGATACCACGTGCGTTCCACTTCCACTATAGTTAATTTACTGTTGTCTCTCAGGCTAGGCTCGTTTACATTTGTTTCTAGCTAAAAATTAACTTAGACTACTTCATCAAAGTCAAACTTCAATATTAACTAAGCGTTTCGGCTTGCTACTCATTAATATCCATACATCTCTAAGGCTCACCACTATTCAACCTAGAAAGTTACTTTTTAGTAAAATAAAAGTCTACCCATCGTTCATTATAAATTTAGAGTCGACTACAAGTTCATACATTTGAGTCAGAATAACTAATGAAGCGTATATGCATACAGCAAGGATTCAACGATACCAGAAAAATTATAACCAAACAGAATGAGGAAAAAGAGGGAATGAACACCACCGGAATTTCCACATTTAATTATGATATATGCAATTTACGCAATCCCAGCAATCCCAGTGCTCATTCATTAAAGTGAACTGACGATTTTACAGGATAGACGTTTATGTTTCTTGATGTATGGGAATGAATATCTGGGATAGGATCTACTTAACTGGTGCAAGAATTGTGTAAAGTATAAGGACGACAACTATAACAACAGCTCCAGCTAGAGTAAAACTTGGACTAGTCCATAATGTAAGATTTGACCTCTCTGTTCTTTTAATGGGATCAATCTCCTCAGAAAGTGGAAACTCTGAACGCCTAGGATTCCAGCTGACATACTTCTTAGGTGAGAATTGGGAGAAAAATGTCTTTCTTCCTTGTTTCTTGAAGTTTGTCCAAGCCTTATCCCAATCTGTTGAGTATTTATCACCTATATAACAATTAAGTACTTTAAGTTAATCCTCGAGTTCTCTCTTTTAACTTTCAAGAGCAATGCAAATAGGTAGATATAGTTATGATGCCATAAAGATAAACATATAAAATGTACTATCACGTTCTTATGATGCGCAGATAACAGATTAAAGAAGAATTGAAGTTAGGTAAAACAGTTTGAAACCACATTTATATTGATGCCGTCCTTGTCAGATCAATAAATTTGTTCAAATTTCTTGGCTATATAAGGAAACACGTTACTCTGACAACTTTGTTTCTGCATTTGACAAAGGTCACTATTCACACAATAAACCAACGGCAAAGCTAGGGATATGAGAAATCTGGGCAAAAGCCTCATTGATAAAAGGAAACTGGTGATTGCATGTATCCATTTCTGTGCTATGGTTAATGTCGAAGAAAACAAATAGAGCTTCTGATGTTGTTGTGTGATTAACCATCTTGTTATAGATTTTTTTCTAGTAAAGATAAGTAATAGTCCGTAAATTCTATTCAGAGAAAAATGGAACCTGAACTGTGTTTGTAAATTTCACGTCCAAACAAATAGCTAAACCATTCCATTTTGTTCTTCGAGTCTATCTATCAGTTGTGCAAACAAGAGAAGTTTCTATCCAAATTAGTATGAAAATTTCTCTTGGAAACCAGTCCAAATTAAAAGAGCAAAGAAACTCAGCTCTCACCAAAAAAGTCAAAGAAAACTTCAATTCTTCTCTCGGAGACAAAATATCAAAAATTGTTAAACTAATTGGCTATTTTTCAGAAGAATTTGAACAGTAACCACATCAATGGGTATATGTGAATACCACATTCTAAAAGATCAGAGAGTAGCCACATTTTAGTTGGTATTATGACCTGATTCGTGATGAAACAGTTTGATCTCTGCTTAAGTGGCTAAAATAGCCACCTCACTCCATTGCGAGATCAAATTCACGTGATAAAAATCTAGTATTTTATCGTTTGTGAACAAGAAAAGTTCAGTTCTTACGGTTTCCAATTTTCTGTTACATCAAAGATGTATATATTTTTAAGAAGAAAACGAAATAAATCACGTAAATCACAGCATGTTTCTACTTTACAGATTTAGAATTGAATAATGCATGTAATCTGTCATTGCAACTTTGAGCCTCGCACTAAGCTTGTCTCTCCACCACACGGATTCACTATCTTCTCCGTCTACTTCTCTCTGTTCCAAATCACCCGCCCCTTTTCTTCGAAACCAACATTGGGACACCTCACAGCCAAATTCACCACTAAAATGCTGTATACTAGTAACACATTCAACTTCCTCAATCACCCTTCTTCTACTAATTTCCCCTCGTTTCACCGCATAATCAATCAATTACAGCACACATAATTGGCAAAACTTGGGACTCTACACGCATGCGTCAATTTAATTGAATGATTAGTTCGAAAAAATGTTACCTCTGTCGCCGTTTTGCCCCGGCGACGGAGGCGGAGAGTCCCTTTTTGCACAGCACGGTTTCAATGACCTGTGGTTTGTTGAAGTGAACCGCGAAATTTGTGAAGAATAGCTTCCGATTCCAAGTCGAATATCCATTTGGTATATCTGTGATTTTTGGAATTGCAGCCACAAATTGGCAAAAGTTGTTATCGACGGTTTGCGCACACTGTACGGGAGCGCTAAGGGCCAGACAGTTTCCCATTCGTGCAATCAAGTGCGTTTTTGTGTGGTAATAAGCAAAGTCGCTAAAGGGAGATCGCGAGTTTCTATCAGGCGTGAGGAAATATTTCGGACAGGTTCTATCTTTTCGAGGCCCATAAAGCCCTATCCAAATCAGAAGCCCAATTACGAAACGCCTGCGAAAACCACAAGTGATCATTTTCACCAACATATATATTGCCTCTCTTCGACACTAGTTGTCACTCTCTCTCTCTTCCCAAAAACCCTAGCGTCCCCAGCCCACACACTCTCCGATGGCCGCTGCCGCTGTCCGCCCTTTGGTCACCGTCCAAAACCTGGAGATTGACATGGTGACTGACGGCGGCTCCGCCGCCAATTCCATTCCCCTTCCCGACGTGATGAAGGCGCCGATCCGGCCTGACCAGGTCACATTCGTCCACAGTCAAATTTCCAACAACTCTCGACAGCCCTACGCAGTGTCGAAAAAGGCCGGCCACCAGACTTCCGCCGAGTCATGGGGAACGGGACGCGCCGTGTCTCGTATCCCCAGGGTGCCCGGCGGCGGGACCCACCGCGCTGGGCAGGGTGCCTTTGGCAACATGTGTCGTGGTGGTCGTATGTTCGCCCCCACCAAGATCTGGCGCCGATGGCATAGAAAGGTGAACGTCACTCAGAAACGCCACGCAGTGGTTTCTGCTATTGCAGCGTCTGCTGTTCCATCACTGGTGTTAGCCCGTGGACACCGTATTGAGGAAGTCCCTGAGTTGCCTCTTGTTGTTTCGGATTCTGCTGAGGGTATTGAGAAGACAAATGCTGCTCTTAAGACTCTTAAGCAAATCGGAGCATATCCTGATGCTGAAAAGGCTAAGGATAGTCAAGCAATCCGACCTGGAAAGGGTAAGATGCGTAATCGCCGTTACATTTCTAGGAAAGGCCCTCTTGTTGTGTACGGTACCGAAGGAGCAAAGCTAGTGAAGGCTTTCCGTAATATTCCTGGTGTTGAGGTGGCTCATGTGTCACGTCTCAACTTACTCAAGCTTGCACCTGGTGGACATCTTGGGAGGTTCATTGTGTGGACAAAATCTGCATTTGAGAAATTGGATGAAATTTATGGGGCATTTGACAAGCCATCCGAGAAGAAGAATGGCTATGTGCTTCCTAGGGCTAAAATGCTGAATGCTGACCTGGCTAGAATCATCAATTCTGATGAGGTGCAATCCGTGGTGAAGCCTATCAAGAACGAGATTAACAGAGCGCCAATGAAGAAGAACCCATTGAAGAATCTGAATGTGATGTTGAAGCTTAATCCGTATGCCAAGGCTGCAAGGAGGATGGCACTCTTGGCTGAGGCGCAGCGTGTTAAGGCTAAACAGGAGAAGCTTGACAAGAACAGGAAGCAGATCACTAAGGTATTGTTAATTTTCGCATGGTTATTATTGTTGTTAACTGGGATATCTATTCTATTTTGTGATATCAAATTTGGTAGTTTCCTTATGGATTTATTATATTACTATGATTTGATTTGATATCATATATGCACATCCAACAATGGTGATTGGTTATTCTATTTAGTTGCTGATTGTTTTCGGGTTATCTGATTACATGTTGCAGTCACAGTGTGATTAATTTATTGAATTTATTTAGACGCCTATATCTTGTTTATGAAACCTGGGAGAATTTTCCTTTCTTTCATCCTGTAGACCTTGTGTAGTTCTGTTGATAACATTTATGAGAGAAGCAACTGCAATTAGACTATTAGAGCAAATTTAGTTCAATTACTTGTAGCTACTGATGTTTGCTGCCATTTGATCCTTTATCTATGTTGGACTTGGTTACAGTGAATGAGAAAGCTTTGCCTTTTTACCAGGGAGAACTGATATAGGTTGCCCTTGCATAGTTTATTTCATTGATCATCATTGTGGATGTGGCTGAAAATTGAAATTTCTGTTCATTCAAGATATTTTCATTTTGTTCTGGGCTGTACATACATTCTTGCAGTAAAAACTCTCTTTTTCCAGAAGTTACTCAGAATCTATACGGATATTTTAGCATATGATATAACTTCAAATATTTAACCCCGTTACATTTTCCTTGATTTTCTTTTACAGGAGGAAGCTTCAGCGATCAAGGCTGCGAGCAAGTCATGGTACAAGACAATGATCTCAGATAGTGATTACACTGAGTTTGAGAACTTCTCAAAGTGGTTGGGTGTTTCTCAGTGATCATCTTTTGAAGTCTATTGGAGTCAATTTTGTTAATTTTTCTGATTTACAGTCTTCTTCTTTGCCATTTTTAAGTCATGAATCATGTCATATGGAAATGCACGGACATAGTTAGTTTAATTCTCCAGCTTTTTAGCAATCGTATTTTGGCGTTCAATTTTCTTTCTATTTTGAGAAATTATGGTTTAATCATTCACATAAATTTTGATGAACATCGAGTTTTCAACGAATGGCTCTTCATTCTCTAACCAATGTGTGAATTCTTGTTAATATGCATTCTTGATTGTTTGTTGTGAATCTCGAATGCTGCTCTACTTTTAACTGACAGCACGCATCCGATGTAGTTTATGAATGAGTTTTGTTTTGCTGGTGTTTATAAACTAGGTTAATTAATGGGTTGTGGAATAAGTAGAGGAATGTGTATGGAACAAAGTAGTTCGGAAAAATGTGCAGGATGTTGAGTTTGTAAATACTGTCACATATGCGTGGCATTTCAATATAAGGAAACTTCTTATTTGTTATTAGGATTTCATCTTTTGCAGATGGATTAGATGAGATAATATTTGGATGGGTTTGTTTTTGGGTTTCATCTTCATTTTCTTGCAGTGCAGACCATATTGAGGATGATAAAGAGATCCACGGCCTATCTGTTGTAATCCCAGATTAAACTAGCTTTTCAGTTAGGTTTTTCCGACTACTCCCTTCGTCTCAATTATAGCCTCTAATTTTGGTTGTTTTGTTGTCTCATTTATGTAGGCTCTTTTTTGCTATATTATACTTCTATTTAATAATTTGTACACCTTAAATCTTTTGAGATTTTCAGTGACTTTTAAACTTTTATTTTATTTGATTTATTTGTTTATTTGTTTTAAGCCTCGTTGAAAAGAGAAAATTATTTGTATTACTATTATTTACTTTTTAAAGAATTTTTTATGTGTGAGCTTAAACTTTTAATCCGTGTTAATGTTAAAAGTCAAAGGCTTGTATGGTTGGGATGGAAGGAGTGTAAAATTGTATTGACAGAATACCTAGCATAAAATGCATGACTCCTCTCTAATCCAACTTGAACACGCTGATCAACAAGAGCTAGTTTCAACTCTATCAAGTGAACTAAATTTTTGAATTTTGTCTTTTTAATTATTTATTATTGTTATAAGTATTATATTTTTTTCTTTTGCCCTGCAGTTTGACAGTAAATATGTGAGTGGGTTGTGCAGAATTGATTGGTGAAGATGGTCTCAAGATGTGATTGATTTGATCAAATTTAAATTTTAAAAAAAATAAATTAAAATGAGAAGAATAACGTGCCCTTAGAAACGAAATATTGCATTGTCCAAGGTGGTTTGGGTTCGGGTTCGGACCAAGCACAACCCCAAATCATGCTTCAATTTTTAACTCAGGCTCAGAAAAAGGTGACCCAAGAAGAGCTCAGGCCTGAAGTTTTGGCTTGCTTCCTTGATGTTTTCAGGTCGACCCTCATCGTTAAGGCCTTATTCTCCCCACATTAAATTTCATTTACTCAAAGTACGTGTTAAGGGTATGGTTGAAAATTGAAAAAAGTATATTAAAAAATATAAAGTAATTGTATGAGTGATTAAAAATAATGAAAGGAAAAAATTAGTGAAATTTAATGTATATAGAACAAGCCCTAAGAATTCTTATTGTTATTATTATCTTCTCGTCAAATTATATATGAATAATAGATGTTTTGTAATTTGTAAATAATTTATAAACAAGTTTATTTGTCGGAGATGTTCGTATAAATGAGATAAATGAGTCATAAATTAGAAAAACACACAAAGATAAAACATAGTCTCTCCATTCCATTTATATAGACTTGTTTTCATTTTTTGGATGTTTCAAATATAAAGACTTATTATTATTATTATTATTATTATTTTTTTTTTTTTTTTTTTTTGAAGAAGAAGAAGTTTAATTTAAAATATTTTACTTATATACCCCTATTTAATATTTAATTATTACTATTATTTTTAAATTCTATTCATTAAATAAGGGTAAATTGAAAATACGATCTCTAAAATATATATTTTCAATATTTTCTTAATTTTTGTGAAAAATCAAATAAATATATATATGAAAGGTGGGGAGTGATTTCAAAGCAAGTAACTTTATAAATAGTACATGGGTCCATGAACAATTTGTCAAAAATATGAATTATGGTCAATCATTTCACGTATGCTTCATTGGTTCAAGATGGCTTTCAAAGATTTTCTTCAAAGGATACTTACTTAGGATCGTAGAAGCAAAAATGATTCCAAACCTACCTAATTTTGGTTTAAGCTCGAAAAGTTCTTTGTTGTGTGTGGATGAAAGTTTTGCATTCACGCGTCTAAATTATTACCGCATTACGAGAATCGCGTAAGGGTTTTGTTAGAAGTACACATATAAATTGTGTGATAATTTATCATACCCTAATAGGAGTGTGGGTCCCCCCATTTTTGGGGGTAATATGGCAATTTACGACTATCCTTGTTAGGATATGGTAAATTACCACACAATTTTTATATGTACATCAAATATTTTTCATTGCGTAAAGGCCAAAATAAGAAGTAATGTAGAAACTTGAGAAGGTTCATGTCACAGTGCTTATTAGTTTCGTGTTCCAGTCATCTTCCTCAAAAGAATTCATAATATAATGGTTAAGTATATATATAGGGAACTATTTTTAAAGTTTTTTTTTTTATCATTTTTTATTATTTTTTTATTTATTTTTTCTCTATCCTAAATCAATCACATTCATATATCACATCACATCACATCTTCAGATCTCCACCATTCAACTCCACTCATTCTCTCTCCTCTTTTACATTAAAAACTTTTAAAAACCATTAAAAATCAATTCCTATCACCCTAATAGGCCATTCACAATGCAGTCTTCAATTGCTTGCCTTGTCAGATTGTATGCAGTGGAGAGAGACTCGAGAGATATAGGAACAAAGAAACCAAATAGGACCCACGTTTTTAAAATTTTTTATTTTTTTAATCGCTTTTACCTCAATTATTCCACTTTTTCTTCATATATACCCGTATCACGTCAAGATATAGACGTCCGTCTAAAATTATTCCACTACTATTTTATTATTATTTTTGAATTTATCTCTATCTCTCTTCTCTTTTTTACTTTTCCCTCTCTTTTTTTCCTACAATTCCTTCCATTCACTTTCCATTTACTTTATAATAAAATATTATTTCTATTCCTTTCTCTCTCCTCTCTCTACTGCACCTGCGTTGCAATTAAAGGTCTCATTGGAGATGGCCTAATAGTTTTAATTCAATACCCAAATTTAAATATTTTAATGTGCTGGAATTTGATTTGATAGCAGACAAGTTTTTAACACCATTATTTGTATCAGACAGTATGAATAGCTCATATGATTCAAAATTGCACTCAATTGGTTTCATCTTCAACTTACAAACTTTGATTATGTGCTATTTAATTTATATTTTATAGTGCACACATTCAAATCAAACAAATTTAAAGTAA
Source organism: Jasminum sambac (assembly GCA_018223645.1). Taxonomy (NCBI): domain Eukaryota; kingdom Viridiplantae; phylum Streptophyta; class Magnoliopsida; order Lamiales; family Oleaceae; genus Jasminum; species Jasminum sambac. Next base: position 27,365,271 of record CP073644.1, on the reverse strand, counting down.
AAAAAAAAAAATTGTCAGTATTGAATGATGTCAACTGATTAAGGGGTTGTTTGATTGGAGATAAAAGTTATCCGTCCGCTATTTCGTATAAAATGTGTGGTTAATATTATATTGAAAAGTGTGTATGTGGTTAAAAAGAAGATAGAGAAGTGTGTGGGATAAAAATTATTTTGAATAAAACAAGGCCTAAATCATATCGGAGCAATTATATTAAATATTGAGATGAGGTGTGTTCGGAAAAAACATATTATATATATATATATATATAATATGATATATATATATATATATATAATAAACTAATGATTATGTGTACGTAATCATTAGATTTACACGGTATTTTTGGTGAAAATTACGGAATAAGTTGCGTTGCTAACGTGAACTATTCTGTCGGCAGACCTTTTCTTTTTACTGTGCTGTTAATTTAACAAATCTAATCACACATCCTTAATAAAGCAACGTTGATGTGAAAGGCCATTGTTAACTTTAGCTAACATGACGGGAGTCGGGACATGTCAAAACGATGGGTTTGATTAAATTTATGGTCCCTAATCTACGTGACTAGTACATGTACTAAATAGGCTAATTAAGGAATCGACAAGTGACTTTCGATTAAGTTAATGATGTGTCCCATTAAGATAATCATCGTATTTTATGGACCTTTTCTTACTTTTCGTTGATAAGATATTCTCGTTTACTCTTTTTACTATGATAAAATTTTATTAAATTAAATATCGTTATCATTTGTACTACCCCACTATGAAATTTTTGTCGCTATTGTCCTTAAGTTATTAACAAAAATTTTACAAATGTAATTTTCAGATGTAAAATTATAAGATGTTTTCACTGCGATTTCCAATTTAAGATCCAATTTCCATTATTTAGGGTGTTCTTTAGTTCAATGCGAAGTAAATTCGTTGGCTAAAAATGCTTTTTCCTTCCCCAATCTCAATTTCGTCTGCTCGTATATGTCAAGTTTGGGATTGAAAAAAGATTTAATGTATCCAAATTCCAGATTCGACAATGGAATTAGAATTTTGATAGAAAATCCAATATTATTTATCTCACGTAATGTTAAATTTAGATCAAACGAATTCAAAATCTAACCAATGATAGGATTGAATTTATTTATAGATTTTTATCTGAAATAAAAGAGAAAATGAGCAGAGTTGAATGATAGAGTTTTGTGCGGTACATGTAAATCACACAGATATGTGAATGCGATTAGTTTGATTAAATTTAAATTTTAAAAAAATAAATAAAATAAAAATATATAAAGGTGAGTAAGAATTTCAAGCCTAGCATGAGCTAATAGTAAAATATATATTTCAAACTAAAATTTCAATGAAAAATCCAAATGTCATTTATCGGACGTAATGAAAATTTTTGCAACATATTCATTTTTTTTTAAGTTTTGCAACAATAAATTTCGAAATTTTAAATGTTTAGGTTACACGAAAGTATTTATTTTTCTTATTTTCTCCTTTTCCGATGGCTTAAGTATTTATTTTTCATTTTATATTTATATTTTATAGAAATTGATATCTAAACATTCTAAGGTCAAGAAATAATTCAAGTATTGCTTATATTTATATTTGTTTTAAGTGATACTGCATATTAATTATTCATATAAGTTTAAAATTTTCTATTTTCGAAGTAGAGATAGGAAATTTGGAATCAAATATATATTTTTTAATTTGAATATATATTGATTGAAAATGCCCAAAATTCAAATAATAATTCGTTGAAAATAGTAACAAATTTCAGGCAGCTACAGTTTCGGTTGTTTTTCCGTGAATAATCAACAAACAAAGCAACGCGCCTATCATAGCGCGTACGAATTCTTTCGAAGCCTACATAATGCACAGTCACCTTTTCTCCCGCACACGCTATTCCCAATCGCCACTCCTAATTCATGTCCCCCACGCGCCACCACAGATCAGTTTAAATTCTCACTCACAAGTTACAACTCCCGGTCTCTCTCTCTCCTTTCCGGTGATTCATCCGGTACCAATCTCACACGCCACAAACGTTTCTCTCTCTCTAGAGACTAGAAGCTCTTCTATAGTTCTATGTTTTCTCGCTCTAGGTTTTGATGTGAGAGATGCAAATAACTGCGCGTATCGGCGTATGTATGCTATTAATGCTGCCATGGATTCACCTAGTTTCCCCGCTACTAGGAGAGAGAAAGCACTTCAAACGCATAATTCTGTTGTAACTTCTTACATACACACACCGATAGGCTATAGGCTATAGATACAACTTTTGTGTATCTCTGTATATGTAGAGACATTCTTTTCTTCTCCACCCTTTCTTCCCCCTTTTTTCATTTCCCACTTCCTTTAACTCTCCGGATTATGATTCAATCTGATTGATTGTATATATGAACAGATTACAGATATACGTGCATAGAGTAGTGTGAAAGAACTGGCAAATCGGTGTTGGACCTTAATTTGACTAGTGAGACTAACGAATCGATCACCGATTTTGGCGATACGGTGTCGGAAAAACATTTGGATATCTCCGGCGGTCAGATGGAGAATGCCGGCAGTTCTAATTCCTCAGTTGTTAACGTCGATGCCACCAGCAGTGCTGGTGATGGGGACTCCTATGATAACCAATTCCTCAGTTTTGACATATGGAAGGGGAATGGTGACTACGAAGAGAATGAGTATCACAGTGGTGTTCCGGTGACAAAGGAGTTTTTCCCTGTGACTGGCGAAGGGTCAGCGATGACACAGCATTGTCACTGGTCCGATGTTGGTGGAGTCACTGCTCAAAGGACTGTATCTCTGCAGACACAGCAGATGAAGAAGAGTAGGAGAGGACCGAGGTCCCGCAGCTCTCAGTACCGCGGAGTCACATTCTATCGCAGGACTGGACGATGGGAGTCGCATATTTGGTTAGTATAATCTACTAGTTAACGGTATCTAGTCCGTTTTCATATGATTAGATTAATGTGTTGTGTAAATTTGTGTCTCTGTGTGCTTATAACTAAGAAAATTTGTGTCAATTTATTGTAATGGAATAACTTCTAGACACTATGGTGCACTGTTGTTAAATGTTCTGCGGGGATTACACCGTATATTGATTTTCCTTCCAGTTTTGAGTTCATTTGGATATGGTATAGCTGGTTAGGGGTATGATAATGCTAGCTTTTGATTGTAAAAATCTGTCATGGGTTTTTATTGCATTCGAATTTCTGTAGTATATGATTTTAAAATGCCTCTGTGAATCACTTTTGCAGGGATTGTGGGAAACAAGTTTATTTGGGTAAGGAGCTAAAACTTTACTCTGTGTATGATTTCGAACTGTGTACTTGTGATTGTTGAGGTGTTGGTCTATAAAGTGGTGCTGACATTTTTGTTGATTCTGATTGTAAATGAAACTTTAACTCATAGGAGGATTTGACACTGCACATGCTGCGGCAAGGTAAAATCTCTTATGTGATTGAGAGTTAGCTTTAGTTTACATAAGTAGAGTGCATTTTGGTGGACAGAAGGATGAGATTTATGTCTATAAAATTGATTTTAACTCCAGGGCATATGATCGTGCTGCAATTAAGTTTCGTGGACTCGATGCAGATATCAATTTCAATGTCAGTGACTATGAGGAAGATCTTAGACAGGTTGGTTAGCATCTTCTCACAATGTACCTTCGACAACATTTAGAACAAATACATTACTTTTGCACTGAAAAACTCTCGAAATCGCTTCTTCTAGGAAGCAACTTTTTAATTGGGAATTATTTTTACTGTTTCTACTCTGCAGATGATGAATTTGTCCAAGGAAGAGTTCGTGCACATACTTCGTCGCCAGAGCACGGGCTTCTCTAGAGGAAGTTCAAAGTACAGAGGGGTTACATTACACAAATGTGGCCGATGGGAAGCTCGAATGGGCCAGCTTCTTGGCAAGAAGTATGAGGATACCACCATAACTATTGAAAATATTATATTATATAATCTGTTAGTTATAGATGTTAGCAGTTCATAGTCACCCTAGAGTACTAAATGGTATTCGGTGAGAAGGACATTAGTATTGTTTATCATGTGATGTCTACCTGCAGGTATGTCTATCTTGGATTGTTTGACAGTGAGATAGAAGCTGCTAGGTAAATATGCATAATTTCTCTATATTCTTGTATTTCTACCAATTCGCCTTAAATATCCGTGGGACTAATTTCTGTAAGCTTTGTGTTGCGGTTCATTAGGGCATATGACAGGGCTGCTATAAAATGCAATGGAAGGGAAGCTGTCACCAACTTTGATCCTAGCGCATATGGATCGGGCAGAAGCCCTGAGGTTGATAATGGAGGTAAAGTTTTGTGAAGTGCATAGTGCTTTATCTTTTGCTGAATTTTCCCCTCTCAAGTTATAGCTTTGCATATAATGCTTTTTTATACATCTATGATCTCTCAGGCCAAAAACATAATTTGGATTTGAATTTGGGCATTGGTCCACCTCGCGTTTGTGATGGAAAAAACATGAACATTGATACAAAAAGCTTTCAGCTCCATAGTGTTTCAGAAGGCGTGATCGAGAATGGAGCATGGGTAATTTGAATATTTCATTTTTGGTCATAATGTGAGTCCTTTGAAATTGACAGCCCTGCTTGACTGAACTTGTTTTCTGAAAAAAATGCAGTGCTCTGCTTCAGACCCAGGCAGAACCGAATTATCACATGGACATGCAAATGTCGCTGGATACCCTTTTGTCTGGAATGGATTTAACCCCAGTTTTTATCCCATTTATAAGGTGAATTTCTACTGTATTGGGTCTTTTCTTGTTGCGGCATACGAAGTAATATGTTGTATTCATTCTTAATGATCTAAACGTGCTTTGAAAATGCGAAAACAGTACTGATACATTATCCTTTCATTCTTAATGATCTAAACTTGTTTGGTGGCGCCTCGCCATGAATGAAAAAATTTAGGGCTTGTTTGGAAAGTGTATAACATATGTGATTCATGTGAAATGAGTAGCGAGGCAAAGTAGAAAATATGAAGTGTTCACAAATATTTTCGTTTAAACACACTTTGCAGACACCAGACAATTCCTCGGTAAAATATAAAAATAAGCATTCAACAACATAAGCAAAAAAGTAAAAGTCCCCAAAACAACAAATTAATTTACAGAGTCAATGCAGCCAAGCAAAATATATAAATAAAGACAAATATCAGCTCAAACCAGAAAAATAAACTACATAAGACTGCAAGAAGAATCAAGCCGGCAGTTCAGAAAATATAGAAGGAAAAGAAAAAGAAGAAATATGACCTGCTCCCAAGTTTCCTTCTTGCCGGAGTGGCTAACTGTTGCCAGAGTCCTATGTTTCAAGGTTGGTTTGTCGCGCGCTTTGTTTTGCTTTCATATACCAAATAAATGAAACAATTACTTTAGGTATAGTCTATTAAAGTTCTGAATAAATTTCCCTTGCAAATTATTATAAGATTTTTAAAGCATGTTGCACAATGGAGATATTTGGGGTTTTAGAAGTAGTACTGGCCCTTGCCAAAATGAAGTGCACACATCTTCACTAGGAGTGCGCATTGAGGCTTATGCATCAATCAGTAGAGGCGTAAGCCTCGCTCACCCTTAACATGTACCCACCAGACTGCAATTTTTGTGGCACCTCGGCTTGAGCCAAACCTCAGGAACCTTTTCTGCTTTTAACTGGGGTAATGTTATTATGGGTCTTGCTTTCAGGTAATTTACACATTCACTTTCTGCTATCTGATTTCTATAGTTCTTCTTGTGCCTAAATTCTAATTAATATATAGTAGCTGATCTGATTTCCACCATGCATGCTGGCTCTTTTGCTTAACTTACTGATGTAGCACTAGCTTACCACCACTGTTGATCTTCATCCTCACCACGGTCTAATCTATGTTGACATTTCAATCAACAGCTACATAAGTTTGTAATTGGCACGATAGAAAATTTATGCTACTTTTGTGATTTTTGTTTATCTTGATCATAGATATTTCTGTCCAACAATTTAAGTTCAATTATGTATCCATACAATTGAGGGACGTTCTGAATCAATTTTGTTTGATTTAACTTTGAATGGCTAATTCTGAATATTGAATTTTGCAGGGAATGGCAATAGGGAAGAGTATGGAAATCAACTCGTCCCAGCACGTGCAGAGCCCCTTCAACAGGGTTCCTCCACAGCTACTCTTTTCTACTGCAGCATCATCAGGATTCGCTAATTCAACCGTCCCTACTTCCTCTGCTGCTGTTCATCAACTGCCAATCTCAAGTGCAATAAAATCTCCGCTATACTATCAACCATCAGTTGCCAATATAGAGAACACAGCTCATTATAGCTGCAGCAGGTGAAATAACAACGGTTAGAATGTTTTGTTACAAAAACGATCTCAAACCTTACCCACTTTAAACAGAATAATGTTAGGGTTATAAACGGAATTTCAATTTTCATTCTGCATAACTAGGCAGAATTTCTTGATATTTTTATTTTCATTTTGCACAATTTGTTACTGTGGAGGATACTATCTCGATTCTCGGGCACATTATAAAAATCTGAAAAGGGCTTAGGGCCCTTCCCAGGGAGCAGACAAATGTTGAGTTGATGATTGATACCTATTATTTGAAAGCTGCTGGGTAGCTTACTGCTGTTTAACAAGTGATTATTAAAGCGTTCTAGTATTGCTTATCTTACGTTTTTCTTTCTATTCAAAAAAATAAAATAAAATAAAATAAAATTATGTGTTTTGTTTTTTTACATGGCTAGAATGGTCAGCGAGAGTTTATTGAGTTGGCACGTGTAATATATAGGGATGGGCTTAGTCCTAATCTGGCAGTGATCTCCGGAATCGTCGGCGTTGCCTTAATAAAATTTGATCATTTTCCTTATCTTTATGGTTAAAATAAATTGTCTATTAAAAAATAAAAAAGTGTCAAATTTTCAGGAAACAAAAACCACCTCCATGAGAAAGCGTTTCCTCCAAAACAAGGAAAAGAACGGAAATCGAGAAAAAAGGTGGAAACGTTTTCAGGAAAAAGAATCAATCGCCATAGGATGGAAAAAGCCGGAAAATGAGTTTTCCTGGAAAAATTTGGTTGAATCAAACACACCCTATGTGTTTTGTTTTTTTACATGGCTAGAATGGTCAGCGAGAGTTTATTGAGTTGGCACGTGTAATATATAGGGATGGGCTTAGTCCTAATCTGGCAGTGATCTCCGGAATCGTCGGCGTTGCCTTTAAAATTTTGATTTTGACAAGAGAAAAGTTGTTGCGGTGCATCTGCATTTGCATTTGCACTGTGTTGCAGCTTGAGAAGTCCTATGACTTGTCGCTGTTGGCCCTCTACGATTCCTCCCATTTGGCAGGGCTGATGATGCTGAGTTTAAAGAGCCCTACCTTAATCTAGCATTATAGAGCAGCTTATTATTATTTATTATTATTATTATTATTATTATTATTATTAATTTTTTTTTGGTCTGTTAGGGCGCAGGTAACAAGTGCAGTAGTGTACAATGTAATCTGAGACGTGAAAAATCGTATTATTATCCGGTTCCAGGAAGATAAACTTATTTTTATTTTTTAATGGTCCAACAATATATGTCAATTTTCATGTTTTTTAAAAAAGTATCTAATTTCTTTATTTTCGCATTTATAGTTTTACTTAATGTGAATTGATATTAATAAAAAATATTTATTGTCATCATTTAATGAAAGTGTAGATTTGAAAAAAATCATTAAAATCAATTTTCAAAAAATTACTACTTCCGTTTCAAAAATAGTCAGTTTTTTCTTTTCGTCTGTCTCAAAATAGAGGTCATATTCGTTTTTAAAATATAATTAAAATATTAATTGTCTTATAAGATGAAATAGTATATTAGGAAAATAATTTTAAATTTTACTTTTCCAATATCATTAATTGTGTTTTTTTAATCGTTGTGAAAATGGACATGAGTTATATTTATAGGACGCAAGTAGTATAATTTTTTAATCTATATAAAAGTCAAATTAAATCTATCTTTACGAGATGGAGAGATACTTTTTGGAGTGTCCGATTGGAAATGAGTGAAGAGACTAACAGTCAAATAGTTTTGTAAGTTACTAAAAAAACACATAAGTTTTGTAAAGAAAAAAGTTTTTTCATGTTATTTCACAATAATCTGTCCGGATTTTTTTCACATATTCTTGAAAGAAAACAACACCCCCCCTCTCCCCCAAGAGCAAAACTAATGGGAGAGGCTTTATTCCACGTTGTCCCCAATACCTAAAAAACCTTAAGGTGAAAAAATATATACTTTAGTCCCTTTGAGGGGGAAACATGTAAATGAGGGGCTAAATTTGACCCCTCATTTAGAGCATAGGTTTGCACCTTCACATTATTTGGCATTATAGGAAAGTGGGGAATAAACCCAAATTTAGATTTTTGTGAGCCTATTGGCACAGTCAGGAACCAATGTTTTAATTCACTGTGCACTGAGAATCTATCGTTTTTTTCTTAATATTTTCGTCATCAACCTAACGTTTTATTACGAGATAAGGACTTTTTAAAAAAATATTACCATTTTATTTACATTATTTTCATTAAATTAAATAAAAATATTTACAATCAAATTCATAACCGTTCAATAAATACAAACTAATCCTCATTTTCAACACATTCTCCTCTACCATCGCCACCATCACGGCGCCACCACCACCACCAACAACTTCGGCGAGACCCAAAAGTAGATCTGGTGTTTAAAACCGCTAGTTGTTGGTGGTGGTGGTGGCGCGAGGATGGTGGTAGTGGGGGAGGAGAATGTGTCAAAGATAAAGACTAGTTTGTACTTATTGAAAGGTTATAGATTTGATTGTAAATTTTTTATTTAATTTAATGAAAATCTATATATATATATATATAAAAGGAGCATTTTTCCTGCCTAAACACATCCTCAATTTTTCCTGCCGATTAAATTTTCTTTATATAATCTTCTATCTATATATAGAATAATTTATATTTATAGAAAATGATATTTTTTTCTTATTATATTTTTTTACTTATTGTCATAAATCTGTCTTCCCATTTAAAATAAACTCTCTTTTTATTTTTTATTTTTTCTTTCATAATCCATATCCAACTCTCTTTATTTTTTTCTTTCCTAATATATTATTATTAATGTATACATATTTTATTTAATTATTTCTACTATACTTTACCCAATCTCATAATATCTAAATACTCTCTCTATCATTTTCTCTCATTTTTTTTCATTTTCTATGTATAAAAAAAAATTATGATTCTATTTTACTCGATTTGATAAGAGCTTTACAACAAGTATACCATAAATATATAAATTTTTATTTTTTAAAAACTTAAAATTTACCACAAATATATAAATTAATGTCTAACTTAAATATAAATTGATATTAATATAGATTAATGACTACTGATGTAATGAGATTAAAAAAAATTGATAATTTGTTACAACACTTAATTGATGTTTGTGCATAAAATTCAAATATAATGAGATGTATAAATTGTTTTAACTTTTAATTCTATTTCATATTTGATTTACCTTGAGAATAAATTAAATGAAAAATAATACTTCAATTTGTTTGTCTCGCAAATATATGGTAAAGCTAGCTTTATTTTATATTTAAAATTGAATAATTTTTTCCTAATAAATAATAAATTTAAAAAATAATAATTTATATATTGATATGGTACTTAAATACAACTTTTTGCGTAATTACACAAAATGGACTCAAATTCTTTTAAAATTTATACAAATAATATCAAAAATAAAAATGAAGACGAGATGCATTAATATGGTAGTTAAACCAAAACTCGCATGTAATTACAAAAAATAGGCTTAACTAATGTACAAACAATTTTTTAAAGCGAAAATTTTCATTTCATTTATTTTTAAGGTAAATCAAACACGGAATAAAACTAATAAAGCTAAAACAACTTATACATGAGATAAATCTCATTATATTTATACTTTTGCACACAAACATCAATAACATCAGTAACAAATTATAAATTTAATTTTTTACCTAAGTGGCTTCTGTTATTATCAATTGTAATTTAGTTAATTTGGACAAATGTTATTTACTTATGATCAATTTCAATTTTATTTTGAATTAGTAAATTCCAAATTTTTTATTTTAAATCTTCAATATAGGTTTATATGTTGAATAATACAAGGGTATTCTACGAATTAGAATGAATTTTTGACTAATCGTTTTTCATAATTTTCGTATTTAAAAAAATTTATTTAAAATTAATAATTTTCACTAAGATTTAATTTTTATGCCATACAAAATTACCACTGATTAAATTTTTAAACAAAAATTCAAATAAAGGTCTAACATCAAAATAAATAAAAAAAAAAAGATCAAACCCGTTACTTGATTTCAGAAATAATTAATCAATTGATAAATAACTGGCTAAGAAACAAAAATTAATTAAAATTAACAATCCCGCTAAGATTCAATTTTTTTGCGATACACAATTACGATTCATTAAAGTTTTACACAGAAATAAAAAAAAATTATTGGCAGTTGGCTCGAGTTTAAGACAAAATCCAAACACTACGATCCCTAATTTGTACTAAAAAATTTAAAAATTAGGTTGGAACCAATAATTAATTTTATAAAAAATCAATCATTTTTATAAATAATTAGCTAAGGAATAAAATTTAATTAAAATTACCAATTTCTGTAAGATTTAATGTTTGTGCGATGAAAAATTAAAATTCATTAAATTTTTACATAAAAATTAAAATAAATGTGTAACATGAAAATTTAAAACTTAGCTTGGACCATTAAATTAATTTTAGAAATAATTTATTATTTTTAAGAATAATAAATAGCTAATAAATGAAAATGAATTGAAATGAGAGATTTCGCTAAGATTTAATTTTGGAGGGATAAAAAATTGCAATTTATTTAATTTTTACATAAAAATAAAAAGAAGAGTGCAACATCAATTTTGTTTAATTAATCATTCAATTATAACATTAATCGATTTTTTAATTAATTGAATCTATATCGATATCTTTTAAATTTCATCATATCTTTTCAATTACAACATATTTTGTAAATTAGATTTATATAATTCTTAAAATTATGGCATGAAGAAAATTATTTTGGAAATAATTAATTTTTTAGAAATAATGAACTTAAATTAAAAATTAACTATAATTTAAACTATAAGTAATTAAAATAAAAAATTCTATTGCTAATATTTAGCAGGACATGTGTTCAGTGGACAAAGATTGATCAAAATAAATTACATTGTTAAAAAGAAAATATAATTAATTTTTTCAAAAATCATTAAATTGCTGCGGGTTCAGGGTTTAAAAAGGAAAAAAAGTCTTTTAAATTATAATATATTTTTTAAATTACAAGATTTCTTCAAAATTAGATTTATACAATTCTTAAAAGTGTAGATATTAAAATAATTATTTTAGAAATAATTAATTATTTTTATAAATCATTAGGTAAAAAAATATATTAAAGCTAATTCTATTACAATTAATTAAAATTAATAATACTGTTACTATTTAATTTGTCTTGGTTTCAATGGACGAAAATTGACATGGTTTCTTTGGACGAAAATTAATAAAAATCAATTATATTGCTAAAATAGAAAAATAGCGTTAATTAAAAAATAAATAATAATTAAAATTAATTCGATTGCCATGGTTGACTAGATTTTTCCTAAAAAATGAAAGACATCTTTTGACAAGCAAGATATCTTTTTAATTATAAAATGTCTTTAAAATTAGATTCTTACAATTCCTAAAACTGCGGTGAAAAAATAAATTATTTTGAAATAATAAATTATTTTTATAAATAATTAGCTAAGAACAAGAATTAGTTAGAATTAATTGTATTATAATTAATTATATTTCTTAGATTTAATTGGATATATTTTCATTAGACGAAAATTGAGATAGTTTTATTAGACGAAAATTAATCAAAATTAATTAAATTACTGAAAGGGAAAATATAATTATTTCACAAAATGAAAAATTATTAAAATTAATTAGATTGCTACGAGGAAGAAAAATGTGCTTACGAAATTAATTTATCACTTTACGTATTTTAAAATAAAGTTAAGTTAACACTTATAAGATTTTGGATTCTTAGAGTTTAGGTGTTGCATCTTATTGTAAAGTAAGTAGACTGATCATTACTCCCTAATTAAATTTATTTACTTTTTCAGTGTCATACTTTTTTCAAAACATGCTTTTCCTTTTATTCTCATATGTTTTTGTATTTTCTATTATATTTCTTTTGAGTTGCAGTTGGTGGCAAAGTATTAATATTTCTTTTTGTATAATTACGGGTGTTTCAATGGATGTGCTCCCTTTTTTCCCTTTTTTTAAGTAACAAGCTCCAAAAATTGGTCTTCAAATAGTATTGATTTTTTATTTTGACACTACTCGAATCAATAATTATATAATAATTCTTTAGTTCAATCTGTGGCTTTCGTTAGGAAATAAGTCTAAAAATTCTTACTAAACAATTGGTTATCGACTCAATCAATTATTGGAATTATATGACTCAATTAGAATTAGAATATTTTAACTAGCTTTCGACTAAGTTAAATATTTATCTAAGTTTCTATCTCCTAAATAAATATTAAGAATCCTACCTACTTTAAATTATTTATTTTATACCGAATTTTTCCAATTGGGATTTTATTTAATTTTTAAATATCATCAATTAGATTATATATTTTAAGTCTTAATCATATATATTTTGATTTATTTGTCTTATCCAAATTAATTTAAATGTTATATCAAATCAATTAATATTTAATATGCCGAATATGGTAAATTAGTGAGTTTAGACCTAATATGTTAATATACATGTTTAGTATATTTAGAAGGTATTTATTAAAGAAACAAAATTTCAAATAAAAGTCCTGCGATTAAACCATGACGATGGAGTGTGGATGGGAATATGAATTTTTTAGCGTAGTGGGGACGGGGAATGAAAGTTTGTAATTCTTATATCATCCTCACTCGGGCTAGAGTAAATGAGGATGGGTCGGAACGAGGATAAGTGTTTCCCGACATGGTAGGAATGGGGTGTTAGTGTCTATCGGATTGTACCCACTACATTGTTATTTTTACAATATATCTCTAGAGTGATATATTTCATAATTAAAACTTAAAAATCATTATTTACATATTAATTATTCATAACGTACATCATACTAATGTATAATTAATATCTCCCAAAATTTATAATTGCATATAATAAAATGTAAAATAATTTTAAAGAAAAAATAATGAGCTCTACTAATGTGAGTAGAGTTATTTTAGTATAGTTATTTTGATGGCTATAAGATTTAATGTTATTTTATGTTGGGTTTCTATTAGTAGATTAATCTTGCAGTGAGTAAAATATAATATATTATCACGATTACTGTCACAAATTATTATCTCATGTAAGACACGGGGTGTAAATGCTAATTAAGTTGCTATTCTATAGAGAATAATAAATTAAGTTGTGTGGATTTTCGAGAGTTGTTCCTTACATATTTACACGATGAATTAGTACGAAATATATAGGAAATTCTTTCGAAATTTATATAAAATCATTTCGAGTTAAATTATTTAAGTTTATAGTTGTAACTTATTCTTTATTTTAATTATTTTTTTTAGATTTTATGTTAATATTATTATTAGCATCTATTAATACCATTATTGGTTGAAAATTTTGTTTCCCGTGCAACGCACGGGTAAAATAACTAGTAATATAAATAAAAAGGTAATATTATCTTTTTTGCATAAAAAGTCATTCTCTCATAGGTTGAACACGAAAATGCAAAAAAAAAAAAAAATGATAAGTCCTTAGCATGCAACGAGTTGAAATGTTATGTCTCCATTGTGCCAATAAGCCCTTTTTTTCCATACCATTAGAAATGCTCTTACCCACTTCTTCCTCCAGTTTTCCCCTTTACCTTTTTCCCCATTCCATTAGTTTTGCTCTAAGAATCTTTGTCAAACAAGCTCAATTTATTCATTATTTTATATCATGAATGTATGCATTAGACACAACGGAGATGGTTTCTTTCTTTCTTTCTTTCTTTTTTAAAATATATACAAAAGACAAAATTTGGAAACAAAAAATCTATTTTTTGCACCAAATAAACAATATTGTACTTTTTAAAAAAAAATTTGTTTTAGTATCGTACTAATTTTCGTGTAGTATTATTTATATTTTTCTTAGACATTTTTAGTCACACACTCAATAAATACCCTTTTGGAAGTTACATTGTGTTCTTGCGAGTATTGATATTCAGAGTAATCCACGTTGGATAGCTTAAACTAATTATTGTGATTTGGCTTAAATGATTACGCTTTGGAAGTCACACACTCAATGATTACGCTTGATCTTAGCCAAAAGGCCCAGAAAGGCATCATTTGCCTTAAATTATTGTAATCCATGTTTGTACTACAATAAGGAAATTGAATAAATCTTGAACTAGTTTCCTTTTTGAAGCATTGAAAAGATAGGTCTCCTACGCTCATAGGGGATAAGAACTTTAGGTGACCATGTATCACAATTTATTTATTTTTCTGAAAGAAACACAATTTATTTGTTAAATCTACGACTACACAACCCGTTATATCATCAAGAGGTATGACCTGTCCTATCCTATGAGTTTATATCTTTGTCCCATTTTTTATTTCATAAGTTGTTTCTCCAAATCAAAAGAGTCCACTTATACAATTTAAATGTATTGATTCAATTATATATATTATTTCATTATAAGAAAAATGAAATAAAACAATATGTCTACTTTTCTGCTACAATAATATCGGATAACTTTTCCTGAAAAAGAAATCCATTTGCCTTAATTTAATTGAGAATACTCTTTCATATAATAATTAGTTCATACAAATAGATGATGTAATTCTTTTTTTTTTTTTTGAATGATGTAATTCATTTATGAGGAGCACGGTTAGAAAGTTTTTTGGAAAAAATTGCAATAGTCCAATTTTGATATTTCTTGTTTTCATTGGTAAATTCAATAAAGTTAAATTATTTTCTGCATGATATTTGAGATTCAATGAATGAAAATAAGAATTTTTTATATATTAAAATGTTGAATGATATATTTTATGTCGTAGTCTACTTTTCCATTTGTTATTCTCCTGTGATCAAATTAAAAATAAATTTTGAACAACAAGAATGACTCTGTGATCAATGGTTGTTCGAAATTTTTTTTTGAGATTTATAAGAGAACATCTGTTTAAAAATTTTCATAAAAAATAAATATATCTCTAGAAAAACATAAGAAATAATTTTGTTAATATTAAAAATTATTATTAAAAAGTAATTTTATCGAAAATGCAATTGATTAAATTTGAATGGTGGGACACATCTGAAATAAAGCTTGGGGCTCAAGAATTCCTTACCTGCTTTAATGGGCCAATTCGAAAGCGCTTCTCCAACCCGAAATCCAATGGGCCAATTCTAAGGCCTATATATATCCTCCTCCAACCTCGGGAGTCCATCCTCACGTCAAACTCCAGAGAGTTTTGATGATCATCATCATCCTCGCCACTTGTCTCAGCGGCTTCTAACCCGCAGCTTAAAGTTCTTCAGAAGTCTAATATGCGTAAACTTCCTCTTATAAGCTTTACAATCTACATTAACTAATGTATATTAATATATCTGCATAATTATATACATTGAGTTGCAAATCAGCGATGATGATATAACATTATGAACATTAATTTATTGTTGCGATAAGTTCTACATTAATTAATGTAAATTAATTGCTGCTAAGTCGATGATGGGTAAGCTGTGACAAATTTCATTAATGTCTGTTTTGTGTTTGTTTCCTTTGATTGTAAGTTGTCTGTGTGTTGTTTCATCTTTGAAATTTGAAAACGCCTGTTTCATTGAACTTTGCGGGTTGATTTTTTTATTTTTTATTATTTTGTTTAATTGTTTAATGGACATCGTTGGAGGAATCACATTAATAAATGGTGTTATGCTTTGTTTTAATGTTAAAGGCTTTTACGTGGATTATCAATATTTTAATCACTTATATTCTATGAACTTGTTTTCGTTGTTCTTGTTTTATAGCAGTGATTGGTTTCCCTTTTTGTTTAATCATCTTTTACTTTAATGTTGTTAATTTTCAATTGAAGGCCGAATACACTATCAATGGGAGTGTTGTCAATTTAAGGTGTTTTTATTCTACGCAGCATTCTTTTAGAAATGTCGAAAAGAGATCAAGACAGTATTGAACCAGTAGAAGAATTGCCGGTTGATAAGCGATCTTGCAGTTCATCAGAACCTAGCATGAGTAGCTACCCAAATTCACAGAGTCAATCAGATGAGGGTGATTATTCACAGGATGACCAAAGCCAATGTGAGCAAATCTTATCCTCGTTGGGCGAGGAGGTGGGTGATTGTAGGAAACTGGCTTGCCTCTCTCAGCTATGTCAATTGTTATCCTTTGCAGAAGATGGTTCATTGTCTAGTTCAATGACAGATTCGCTTTCCCTTGTACTTGTAAAATTGACAATGCACGAGAGCAATCCGGATATAGTGCTGCATGCTTGGAGGGCAATAACTTATCTATGTGATGTTAATCCTCCCTCCTCCAGTTTTCTCGTTAGACACAATGTGGTACCTTCACTTTGTCAGAGGTTGATGGAGATTGAATATCTGGATGTTGCTGAACAAGTAATCTGCTAAAAATTTGCTCGAGATATAGAATTTCCATTTATAGATTACTATTGCTGTGTGTATGTTACTGTAATCTGTTTATCTTACTTTTTGCTTTTTTGTTCAGTGTTTGCAAGCATTAGAAAAGATCTCACGTGAACAACCCCTTGCTTGCTTGCAAGCTGGAGCAATCATGTCTGCTTTAAGATATGTTGATTTCTTTGCCACAAGTGTGCAGGTACTTTAATGATCAAATGCACTTATTCCATGTTTTAAATAGCATTGGACAGTATTTTAGATATAAAATGAAGGTAAAATCTCCTTCATTGTACTAACTTATTACCATCTGATACTCTTTCCATCATTTCAAGTTCATATTGCCATTTCTTTTTCCTTCTATTTTTTGTGTAGAGGGTTGCACTTTCGGCTGTGGTTAATATATGTGAAGAGCTCCCATCGGAGTATCCTTCGTTTTTCTTGGAGGCAGTTCCAAGTTTGTGTAGTCTTCTTCAGTATGAGGACACTCAGGTATAAGCTGTAGAAAGCTTCTATTAATGGATGAATTCACTTTTCATATTTATTGACCTTTGATATCATATCTGGTTATTGGTTCAGCTTGTTGAGAGTGTATTAAGTTGCTGTATCAACATAGTGGAACGAGTATCGAATTCTTCAGATATGTTGGATCAACTATGTGGATATGGGCTAGTTCAAAATTTTGTACATTGCATAGCCTTGAAGAGTCAAACTACTCTCAGCCAACCAACATATATTGTAAGCTGATATTTCCTACTATGTAATCTCCTATATCATCTCGAGGGTTCTCTGTTATCTGATGCGAATTGTACCACTTATGTACTACAGGGTTTGATACAATCGCTCTCCATGATGGCTTCTGGTTCTACTGTTGCTTGCAAGACACTTTCTGAGATGAATATAAGTGGCATCTTAAAGGATATGTTATCCAATAATGACCTCTTACGTGGAATGCAGTCTACTTCCATGGCAGACTGGTATCCTGTCCAGGTTGTCATTGATATTTTTCTAAACGACCTGTTTCACTCAATCATGCACACACAAGTGATGAATTTCATTATGTACTAAATTCATTGGTCATCTGCTTATGGCCTTCTAAACTTTTATTTTCAGAAATTCAAATGTTATTAACATAGAAGACAAGAAATATGTTGTATAATTTCGTTAATCATTGTTGTAAAAATATAAATCTTACTGCTATGAATTCCTCAGGTGCGGGCAGTTTTGAAGCTGTTGAATGAGCTCCTTTTGACTCTAAACAGAGAACAAAATGCTCAACTAACATCTGACAAGGAAGGTTTTCATTTGGACTGCGCTGAAATTCTTCAAAAGTTTCAAATAGATTTACTTCCTATTTTGATTGAGGTGCATTTATTCCCTGTGGCTTCTCTATTTGTGTTCAATCCATTTGTTTCTTTTGGCAGCCATTTAATCACCCTTTTCGTCCTCAAGCAGGTGGTGAGTTCTAGCATGGATACGACTTTATGTTATCAATGTCTATTGGTTATCAAAAAGTTAGTTTCTTTCCCAAAATCTGACGCAGTCCTCAATGTGCTGCAAATTGCTGAGTTTCCAAGGTGAAAAATGGTGTCTTCTTTATCATACATAATTTAGCCTTCCATTGAAAAATTTTGTTATCTGACCTTAGGTTTGAATGTGTATTGGGTTACAGTTTTTTGGCTGGAGTATTGACTAGGGATGATCAGCATGTCATATCATTAGCTCTTCAGATTGTGGATGCTGTTATGCTCGAGCGTCCTCGTGATTTCTTGAACTCCTTTATCAAGGAAGGTGGCCTTTACGCCATAGATGCTTTACTTTCACCAGACAAGTGTTCCCAATGGGCAAATGATAGAAATCAAGAACAAGACTCACGAGACTTCCGTGTATGTCCTTGTGTAGCTTTTGATGAAGGTCAATCTTCAAGATCTCAAAGAAATTGCCAGCTTCAGAGAGAGACCATTCAGAATCTTGCAAAGCATATACAGACAAAACATTTTGCCACAGCATCTTTGAGCTCTAAAGGAGTAACTGATGTTCTCCAGAAACTGACAACTTTGTCCACTGCTTTAACAGCCCTGGTGAATGGTGATTCCACTAAACAGGCGGACAATATTTATCATGTATTGCATCAAGTGGTGTCAGAGTTAAACGGGCGAAATCCCATATCCACTTTCGAGTTGGTGAAGAGTGGAATCATTAAAGCATTAGCTAATTACCTATCAAATGGACAGCATCTGAGGGAGAAAGTAGATGATTATTATCATCTATTGCATATTGTAGAAGAAAGATTTGATGTATTTGCACGGTTATTGTTTTCTTTTGCGGGCCCTGGTTCAGTGGAGTCCCCACTCTTGCCGTTAGTACGAAAATTACAGAGTGCACTCTCTTTTGTTGAAAATTTCCCTGTCATCCCAAGCCATAATTTGAGGCCAGATGAGCATGGCACTTCATACCCAGAGCTGAATGTCAAGGTTGTGAAGGCAGAGGGGGAGATTTCTCTGCATGATTACACTGGAGATGGGACCGCTGATCCCTTTTGCCCCATTTATGAGATTGAACAATGTTTATGGCCTAGAGTGAAAACTATCAAAACTGGTAATGTTGTTTCAAGTTATAGTCATTCACCATCGGCTTCAAGCCGCTCCCACAGAAAATGTCTGAATCTTATGGCCTCTAATGACATGGTGAGTGGTATTTTACTTGTTCCTTCAATGCATTTTTTCTACTGTTTGAAGATATAGTCTTACATTGACTGAATTTGATGTGTTTAAGGAAATTGTTGAGCAAGAACGGCTTAGTCCACCGGAGGATGGTAATGAAATTACAGATCAAATTACAGAAGGAGAAGATGGTTCGCCAGAGTTGTGTCTATACATAGATGGGCAGCAACTCAACTCTGAGTTGACTCTGTATCAATCACTACTGAAACACCAAACTAAAGCAGCACGCGATACTATAAACTCTGACATATCCTGGAATCGTATATATAAACTAATGTATAGAAGAGCTGTTAAAAGTAAACTAAGAGTCCATAGCATTCCGTTTCTCGCTGGAATGTTTTCTTCAGACGCTGATGTAGAGAGATCCAATCCAGCTTATGACATTCTATTCCTTCTTCAAAATTTAGAAGAGATAAACAAGTACAGGTTTGATTATATTTCTGATCAAATGGAGTTAAATATGGAAGCTTACAATGTCCCTCAAAATGAATTCATCAGCAGTAAGTTGACAGAAAAACTAGAAAGGCAGATGAGTGATCTAGTATATGCCTCTGTTGGTGCAATGCCATCTTGGTGTACCCAGTTAATGACTTATTGCCAATTCTTGTTTACTTTCGAAGCAAGATTCGAGTACTTTAGTCTGGCAGCTTTCAGCAAATCTCCAGTCCAAATTCATAAGTCGTCTGATGGGAATAGACGAGACTCAAGCAGTAGACGACAAAACAGCCCTGAACGTGTAAAGTTCATGGTCGACCGGGATAATATTCTCAATTCTGCTGCCAAAATGATGGATCTCTATACCAATCAAGACGTCGTCCTTGAGGTGGAGTATAATGATGAGGTGGGAATTGGCCTGGGTCCCACGTTGGAATTCTACACGTTGGTCTGTCGTGAGTTTCAAATAAGTGGCTTGGGAATGTGGAGAGACGAGCACTCTGAGAATGCTGTTACTTTAGCACCTGCCTTTGGACTCTTCCCCCGCCCTTGGTTACCTTCTCAGAGTACGTCAAGGGGCGTAGAGCGCACAGAAGTTCATAAAAAGTTTCAACTTTTGGGACAGATAGTTGCACAGGCTCTTCATGACAGAAGGATTTTAGACCTTCCTTTCTCAAAGGCATTCTTTAAGCTAATTCTAGGCCAGGTATGTTGTTGAACCACTTGATTTAAAAGTTTATCCTGGTACATCAGTTCCAGTTATTCTTTTTTATTTATATAAAGTGGAACTCATCTATCAACTTAAACTTTTATATCAATTTGGTCAACATGTGTTGCATTTGGTAATTGGCACCGACCTAATATCATTAACATTTGCAATTAACGTATTCATTGACTTTATTTTCCATGCAGAAGCTCACGGTGCATGACATCCAATCATTTGATCCTCAATTTGGTAGAGTTTTGTTAGAATTTCATGAACTTGTTCAAAGAAAAAGGCATTTAGAATCTCTTGAGGATGCAAATTCATGCAACATCGACATTTCCTTCAGAGATACAAGAATCGACGATCTTTACCTCGACTTTACCCTCCCTGGATATCCAGATTGTCCTCTTATTGATATGTCAAATAAACTGGTAAATATTTCTAACTTAGAGGAGTATGTTACACTGGTTGTGGACGCAACAATATATTCCGGAGTATCAGGACAAGTTGAAGCTTTTAAGTCCGGTTTTAATAAGGTTTGCGCCTTTCGTTTGACTCTGATTGTTTGACTGAATTGAAATTTACTTGGTTAACAATATCATAAGATTTTAGGTTTGTATCCCCTTGTTTATCATGGTTTTCTCAGGTCTTCTCCATCACACACCTCAATGTTTTCACTGAAGAAGAATTGGAACATTTACTATGTGGAGAACAAGCATCATGGAATGTATGTATATTGCACATTTACTCAAGACTAATTTTTTGTCATGCCATGGAATAAAAATCTCTGTCCAAGGCGAATAACGTTTTTATTTTGTTGTTTCCTTAAACAGTCAGAAGAACTTTTTGACAACATTAAAGTTGATCATGGGTACACAGTTAGCAGCCCTCATGTATTAAATGTTAGTGTCGCACTATCGAATATTCTTGGTTATAAATCTCTGTTATCGTATGTGTAATATGCGATATTCAACTGATGTCCCTTTAAACTGTCAGTTACTGGAAATTGTTCAAAAGTTTGATCGTGAGCAGCAGCGAGCATTCCTCCAATTTGTGACTGGAGCACCCAGGCTTCCTCCTGGGGGGTTCTCTTCTCTCAACCCAAAGTTCACTATTGTTCGTAAGGTCAAAATAACAATCCTCTTCCTTTTATTATTTTTGCATTTATAATGTCAACCAGTCTATCAAACAAACTTTTTTCGACTCTTTTCCTTGAATGCAGCATTGTGGTGGAGTGGTAGATGCTGAACTTCCCAGCGTGATGACGTGTGCAAACTATCTGAAGCTTCCACCTTATTCTTCAAAGGTGGGCCCCTCCGTTTTACTTCGCACTGGCTTAACAAAGCTTAAAATTAACATTTTTTCCCCGCACTAAACCATGCACTCTTTGAAAATAGTTTATTAACTTTCTATACTGTATAACCTGACATTCTCCAAAACAATTACTTTTCTCCTGGAAAAAGCTTGGTCTAACAGCTGTTGAGTATTCATTTTCTTGGCTAATTGCTCGTGTTATGAGTTGTGAACTAATTAATTTTTTTTCGTATTCGTCTGTGCAGGAGATTATGAAACAAAAGCTCTTGTATGCCATAACAGAAGGACAAGGGTCATTTCACCTTTCTTAGCATCTCATATAATGAGCATTAGCCACATTAGAGTAGAATGGTATGTGAATAGAGTAATCAGATTATTTGGAGCTGATTGAGTTAAACAAGAGGAAGCTCCTGCTGCAAAGGGACAGAATGAATATAATCCAAATTTTGGAGTGAGATCTCTATGTAAATAGTGTGGTGTTAGATTTATTTTGTTCTTTGTAATTCATTTATTTGATTTTACTCCGGATACTTATTCTAGTTTAGAGACTTTAATAAGTAAATTAGTCCATTGAGTCAATTGTGAGTATGTTTGCGAAAGAGTTTATGAACAGTTTTAAGAAGATAAATTTTTTTATCTATATATTTCTTTGGGAAATATCGAATCCATCACTTCCTATACATGCTCTGGACGTTGATTTTGCCGACAAATTTTCGTTGTATTTACTAGAGAATTCATAATTCATTCAATCTCAACTACCGTGGTGCTGTACTTCAATTCTCCAAATGTTAAACTATTGTTATGGAATAACAGATTTGATGGGATGATATAAAATTTATGAAGATAGAGGAAGTAAGATGAATATTTAGAGAGGAGAGATGAGAGAGAATTTTATTGTGTTAAGTGGGGAAAGAACATATTTATAGAGGATTCACAAAAATGATGAATGTGTAAATTCAATCTGATAATTAGGGGTAAAATAAGTTCACATAGTAGATATTATATATATATATATAGTATCCAAGAGTATATTTACAACACTTGAATAGTATTTTATTAAGTAGCAAAAACGTGTCTTTAAAATTTTAGACAGCTATTTCCGTTAAAAGCTCTTGAGGTAAACAGGTGGGATAAAACACAGACGAAGGAAAAAAGTCTGACTCAAATTTCTCCCCCTCAATATAATATCACTTGATATCTTTTAATTACTGCGCATCCCGATTTTGCGTATCAATCCTTCAAATGTTATGATCGGTAGTGCCTTCGTCAGCAGTGCAAGATTATCACTAGAAACGGATCTGTTGTACATCAATTTAAATTACTCTATCAAGTTCATGAGTGAAGAAGAACTTTGGTGAAATGTGTTTCGTCCAGAGTCGCCTTTAATGAATCCATCCTTGGTTGGGTTATGCAAGCGTATTGTCCTCGTACAATATAATTGGATTGGTTGTAGTAGAGGATAAACCACACTCTTTTCCCGAATATGTTGTATCATCGTCTTCAACCATACGCATTCTCGACTTGCTTCATATATTGCTATCGATTCTGCATGGTTTGAAGATGTGGGTGTAATTAATACGTTTGATCGTAGCCTTAAGATATTGAGTTCCACCGCATGTAAATAGATAACACATGCAGGATTTTTTTGCTTTATGTAGTCGAGATAAATATCTGCATCGACATAACCAACTAATTGAGTTTAGTTTTATTTGAGTAAAATAGGTCCATATCTCTTGTTCCTCGAAGGTAGCGAAACACATGTTTGATTCCATTCGGTGTCTTTGTGTAGGAAGCGAGAACTATATCTTGCGCTAATAGATTCTCAAAAGGCTATATCAGGTCTTGTATTATTAGCAAGATATAATAGTCTGCCCGATTGCACTAAGATATGGTACCGGTCCAAGGACCACTTCATCATCTTCTCGGGGTCTAAAAAGGATCATTTTTCACATCAGTGACCGAACACTCACAAAGTCTTAGTGGGTGAGCTTTATCCATATAAAATCGCTTAAGGACCTTTTAAGTATATGTGGTGGTGTAAGAATATCCCATCTTTGAAATGTTCAATTTGTAAGCCAAGATAAAACTTAGTTCTCCCAAGATCTTTCATCTCAAATTCTACTTTTAAATAATGCATTGTTTTGGAATATCTTGGTGATTAGATAATATTTAGATCATCTACATATCTGACAATAATAACAAATCTGAAGGTGACCTTTTATAAAGGCGCATGGGCATATAGACTATTTTATACCCTTCTTTGAGAAGATATTAAACAGAGCGATTATACCACATGCGTCAGTTGTTTCAACCATTGTATAATGATCTACGAAGTTTTATCGAATAAATTTCACGATCATTCGAATTGTATCACTTGAGCAATCCTTGAGTTTTTCAGCATAGATATCATTGTCAATTATCTGTATAAATATCACATTAACCACATCCATTAGTCTCATATTGAGCTTCTCATGCGATTAATGTCGACAAGATATCGAAAGGTGATTGCATTCATTACATAGTATGTTGCTTTATAATCAATGCCGGACGCTTCGAAAATCCTGTGCCACGATGCGTGCTTTATATCTCACCACTTCATTTTTCTCATTTCGTTTCCCACGAACACCCATTTGTACCCTCTTGGTTTAACCTCTTTTGGTGTTCGCATTATAGGTCGAAAACATTTCGTTTTCTAACGAGTCTAGCTTTCGCTTGAATGGCATCTTTCCATTTCAACCAATCATCTCTTAAATCGGCATTCATCAGCGGATTTTGGTTCAACATCTTCAACTTCATTGATTATATCAAGTGCAACATTATATGCAAATGCATTATTGATAATTGTTTCTTTTCTATTCCATTTCTTCTTTGTGAAAGCATAGTTTATAGAGATCTCTTTAATTTTATTGCTTTGGTACTTGAACTTTCTGGGGTTCTTGCTTGATTTCATCTTTGATTCATTAAGACCTTACATTTCTTTAATGCGATTATTTTCGCATTTGCTCCCCTTCTTTTTCGATTTTTTGTCTTTTGATCCAATAGGTCTACCACGTTTTGTTGTATTCTCGATTCATTTGCAATTTTAGTTTGTTTTGGAATCTCAATTCTCATAAAGGGGCATTCTCGGTTTGGAATATGTGACTTAGTTATCCTTTGGCATCTGTAAAAGCTTACGGTAATCGATCTGCATTCCTTGTAAGTAAATTATCTTTTGAACTTCTGCTCGCATTGCCCGGTCTGAGGATCTAGGTTGGATAATGTTGTAGTATTCCATATCACTTCCTTTTCAACCTTTGCGTGTCATCATTTTCCAACTTTTTATCTTCTCCCCTAAAGGTGGGAATAATGTTTCATCAAATTAGCGATCGACAAAAGCGTGCATTGAAGATATTGCACATTTTGGGGTTCAAGATATCTAATTATGAAGGCCAGATTAAAACCAATATATATTCCCAACCTTCTTTGAGGCCCCATCTTAGTACGTTGTGGAGGAGTAATGGGTACATATCTTTGCTGACAAATATCCTCAAATGAGAAATATTAGGCTCATTTTTGAGACTAATTGTAATGGGGAGAATTTATTGTTGAATGTTGGCCTTAACCTTACAAGGATTCATTTGCATGTAAAATAACATATCCCCATGCGAGAAAGTAGGAGTTTTGTTCTCATGAGTAGTGGCTTTGGCAATCAATTGGAGGCTTTTAATAAATGATTCACTAGGCCATTTTGAGTATGAACATAAGAGGCCGGATGTTCAACTTTTATTCAAGCTGATATACAATAATCATTAAAAGCTTTGTGATGTAAATTCACTAGCATTATCTAGTCGGATCGTTTGATTGGATAATCTGGAAAATGTGCTCGTAATCTTATAATTTGTGCTAGCAATCTACTTAAATGCCATGTTTCGAAGTGGATAATAAGCATCACGTGGGACCATCTTGTAGATGCATCTATTAAAACCATAAAATATCTGAATGGTCCACATGATGGGTGAATGGGCCCACATATATCACCTTGTATCAGTTCTAGAAATCTTTGCGGAGGTTCATTTCAGGCATTAGCTAGTGATGGTCTCAAGCTATCAATTTTCCTTGAGAACATCGGCACATGAAAGTCGTTAGATTGAAGAATCTTGACTTTTGAGAGAATGCCCACTTGAATTTTCAATTATTCTTCTCATCATTGTCGAACCAGGGATGACCTAAGCGGTCATGCCAAATATTGAAATCTTTGGATTTTCAATCTTAAGCTAGATGTAATATGTGACTTCAATTGTATTAATATTGGTATAGTATAAACCAGGGCGTATCTGGGCAACCTTTTCCAACACATGTTTCCTTTCCGGAAATCATAGAAGTTATATATAGATATTAGCATTATTTTCTTCCATTTGTCTCGAATATGGTACCCATTACTCAGTATGTCTTTAAAACTCAATAGATTTCTTTTTGATTTGGGGCAAACAAAGCATTATTGATAATGATTAGTGTTCCCCCTTTCAATATGATATTTGCTCTTAGGAGCCTTCAATAATCTTCAAGAACACGATCTTTGTTATTACATCATTCTTTATCATAGCCAAACTTGAAAAATACTTTTTTGTTTCTTAATATAGAATGTGTGAAACACTATCAAGCTAAACAAATTTCTTCATCCATGACCTTGGAGTCAATCAATAGGCGATCAATATTCTTTCTCCTTCAAAAGAAATGATGAATTTTAGAATATAATATTTTATTTATATATAAAACGAGAATATAATGCTTTACACACATACATACTGGATACACATATTATACATCATTATTTATTATCTGAGACACACATAAGTAGGTTTCATACATATATAGATACCATAGTAAACATCAATTCTCATTATGTTCGTAAAAATACTGCAATCTCAGAATGTGTCGCTTTTGATGGCTCTAAGAGTGGAGTGTCTTCTTTATATGAAAGTTTGTCTCAATGTTATTTACTTTCTCCCTTTTAGATGCTTGATATAATCAACAAGATGTTTATGAGTTAAACCAGACTTTTGCCAGTGTCCTTTCATACGCATCTATGGCATGAATTATCTGGCTCTCTTATTGATTCCTTCACATTTCTTTTATAGAGATTTCCCCTTCTTTCACCATGATTATTTACTTTCTTAAATTTGAAGCGTCATGACTATTTCGATGCCATGAAATTTAGTCACTGACCACGACCTCGACCTCTGCCTCGATTAATGCCAAAAGCTGTATCCTCGCCGTTGTATCCTCGTCACGACTTGTAGATGCTATATTGTTCGCCAGGCATTGGTAAAGATAAGTTGGGCCGAGATTCATGATTTTCAAGTAACATTTCGTTATTTTGTTCAGTTACAAGTAGACAAGATATCAACTACGAATATTTTTAAAACCTCGCTCCTATATTGTTGTTGCGAACAACATTTGAGACATGAAAAGTGGAGAATGTTTTTCTCTAACATATCATTCTCAAAGTAATTGTTTCTCGCATAATTTTAGTGTAAAGTAATTTTGAACATAGGAGTTATATTCATTCTTGATTTAAAATCTTGTAGCCTTAAATGTAACCAATCGAAACGAGCTTTGGGAGGATTCTTGTTTCACGATGATCATATCTTTCCTTTAAATTGTTCCAAAGTTCGAAGGATCTTCAGCTAAGATATTCATTTTAGTGCTTAGTCGAGATGATGGCGAAGAAAAATCATAGCATTAGCTTGGTCCTACGATGTTTCATTTTTTCTTTAATTGTATCTCAAGTGGCCTTTTGCGTTTAAATGCGTTTTTGGCATCAGAATCCATGATAGATAATTCTTTCGGTAATATCTCGAGGAAGCCATGAACTACTAATTTTGTGATATTTGATGCCATACTATAAAATAACGATAAAAAAACAAGTTAGAACATTAATTAACTAGACAAAATTATTACTTTTACATCAACTAACTAGACAAGATAATTGCCATTATATATTTAATTATTGTTAAATTTATAAGAAAAGTAGGTTGATATGATGTTGTTTGGTGATAATTAAAGCAAGTGTAAAAATATAAAAGTTGGGTGAATTAATAGTGGGTTGATATGATGTTGTTTGGTAATAATTAAAGCAAGTGTAAAAAAAAAAAAAGTTGGTGAATTAATAGTGGGTTGATATGATGTTGTTTGGTAATAATTAAAGCAAGTGTAAAAAAATAAAAGTTGGGTGAATTAATAGTGGGTTTTGAAGGAGAAATATTCTCTTGAGAAAATTTTTAAGTATAATTAATTCTTTATCAATCATGTGGTAGGATACCAAAAAATGTAATGCAAATAGTATAGTATAGATTGTTTCATTAAATTTAGCTAATATAAGCGGTATAAGCTAGTAAAGCATAAATTTACAGGTGGTCATCTGCTTTTGAGTGTAGTAACTAGAAGATGCACAAAAAATGTAGGAATCAGTGTATCCTCCCGATTTGTGATAGTTGTACTCATCACGAAAATGGGTATTTTCGATGTTGAATTGTAAAATAATTAGACTTTATTTGGTGGCTTGGTATACCATTTAATAATTCATAAATCAATATAAAAAAATCTCTAAACCATCCAACGTAGCGGTCGTCGATAAAGAATCTTTTAAGCCAATCTAAACCATCGGCATGGCGATTAAATCGATAAAGAATTTCCTAAATATCCAAGCGTAGTGTAAACTATTTATCCCCAATATCACGAGTGTGTGTTAACTTCGTTTGGTGTTTAAATGTCCCAACTTGAATTAAATTACTGAGGATGTTACTGCATCATTTTGTTCGAAAATAAGTTGTTATATTACAGCTAGTTGGATGTATATTAGAAGGCCTGAAGCGATCGTCGATAACGTGTTATGGAATAACAGATTTGATGGGATGATATAAAATTTATGAAGATAGAGGAAGTAAGATGAATATTTAGAGGAGAATGAGAGAATTTTATTGTGTTAAGTGGGAAAGAAACAGCACTTATTTATAGAGATTCTGAAAATGGCGAATGTGTAAATACAAATCTGACTTAGGGGTAAAATAGGCGTTATGTAAGTAGATATTATATATATATATATATAGTATCCAAAGTATATTTACAACAACTATAATAATAATAATAATAATAATAATAATAATAATAATAATAATAATAATAATAAGAACGAAAAGTATAGAAAAGACCCAAATTTAGATGACCAATGCAAGAAGATCAACCAAATGGTTAGGTGTACAATTCTTCGGCAGAGGGTTAGACTCCGTCAATTCAAGCAGAGATGAAAATGGTAATTTTCACACTATTTGTCAATTTAGGAGGTGATAGCAAACAATTTTTCCCAAATTTTACTACTTTTGTTTTTATCAATTTTATCATTCTTTCTTTTTGGTCAAACCAATCACATCCATATATCTCATGTGATTTATATATAGTCCATAAATCTCCACCATTCAATTATACTCATTCTCTCTTTCATCTTTCTTATATTAAAATCCTTTAAAAAAAACTATAAAAAAATGTCCTATCACCCTCTGATTGTAAAGAGTAGTTGTACACCTCCTATTATTCAATTAGATGGATATTGCTATTGTGGGACAGTGGAATCGGCCAAATATCACTAGCCACCTTGTTTGGCCGACGAGGATAACTCATTGGACCCACACACCCCCTTGTCCTAAATGGGCAAGAGACCCTAATTCCCATGAGTAGAAAGTTTCCACTCCTTCCGTCCTATTTTGATAGGTATGATTTGATTTTCATACGGATTAAGAATTTAAATTTAATATTTATTAAAAATAAATTTTACTTATATATTCTCAAAATTTTACTTGTGTATTTTTCAATATACCACTATATTAAATGTGACAACTTATTTTTATCAATAATCATGTATAATAAGTAGGGATAGATTAAGAAATAAAAAGTTAAATTTATACTAATAAAGAAAGTAACTTATATTTTGGAATAAGCGAAAAATAAAGTCAGGCCTATCAAAATGGGATGGAGGAACTACAAAATTCATAACAAAAAACACGTAGTTAAGCCATTAATTAATCAACTTATTAATTGTCGACATACATAGGTATTCGCTTGATGAATGCAAAAAGTCATGCACGCTTGTTTTACGATTCAAAACGAGAACTCTAATCTTGCTCAAAAAATTCTCTCACTTCTGTATATAAACTCCCAATTAGACATTCTTTTAGGCTGACATTCATCCCTTGGTGTTGTTTTATCCTCTTTGTTATGTACACAAACATAGCTCATTAGAGGCACAAACTGCCAATGGTTCAAAGATTTGAGTCTCAAATTGGTGTTTGTAAATTGCATTCATTTTGGCGGTTAAGTTACTCAATATAGCAAATGATGCTTGAAATGGAGAATGAGTGTGCGATAAACGGCGAGTCTCAACTGAGGCATTATGGAACACCCACTCGGACGAAGAATTCCTATTGACTGACTTTAAGAGTATGAACGGTGCAATGATTTATTTAAAATATGTTGTAAGCAGTTACATGTGAAAAAAGAATCTATCTCTCGTATAGTTTTGTTTCAACGTAACTGGTTAATTGACGTTTGATTTGATATTCACAAGTTAATTAGTCATATTCTCATCACATAGATCTCATTTTATTAAATGATGTTCAACAAGTGGAAAAACAATCGCTATTGCTTGACTATGGTACTTTTGTGACGAAGAGTGATTGCTTTTTCAGTAGACTTGTCTATGTTTCGACTCAATGACAAAGGGACCCTCCCGTCATGGGTCAGGAGTCCTCAGAAATGATGCAATTAATTCGACACCCTAAGCTTCAACAAAATTTTTTTTTTAAAAAAAGAAAAAAGTTCCATCTTTTGTAGAAATTTTATTGAATTATATTAGTATCTCGCTAAAATTGGAAAAAGCATTTGACAGTAGATATATATAAATAGATACTTATCCAAAGAATGAAAAAGACACATGCACGTTTGTTTTGCGATTCGAAACTAGAAGCTCCATTCTTCCTCCAACTCCGTCAATCTTCCCCCAACTAGAAGGCATTGAATCCCTACGTTCGTTTACAGTGGACACGTCACTGTTCACCAAGTTGGCACCCCTCTACGCACGTGTTTGGCACGTGTCAACATAAAATTTGTGTCACTCCTTTCACAAATCACATCTCATTCTCATTTCCATTCTCACCGAGACAATTAACTCCCAAGAGAGAGAAGAATTTGAAAATATCGCGACTTCGACAGAAATTTGTATCATTTCAGGTGATTCTCACTGTTTTTTCTCTTAATGTTTTATTTATATGCGTATATATTTATGTATGTGTGTTTCTATGGGTAAATTTTGCTCGTTAAGTTCGATGTTTCTGATTTTATAAATTTTTAATCCGTTCAAAATTCGAGTTTGTAGTGATGTATGTTATGTTTAGAGGAATAATTAGTCTGGCAAATAGGATTTAAATTTTGACATTTCTTAGGGAGGAGCAAGTCAAGGAGGGAGGAATCGAGTGCGGAGATAAAACCCTAATGGAAAAGGCCAGTGATCCAGATGGCGAGCGCTTGACTGACGGGTCTTGGGTTTTGGAGGAGAGCAAGGGTTTTCTTGATGGAAGGCAAATGGATGATGTAAACAGGGCATTTGATGCAAATGAAGGGGACGATGGCAAAATGGCTAATGTTGATGTCAATGAGGACAGGCGTATGGGAGCGTATAAGAAAACTAGGGTTGAGGAAAGGACCAGTGGAATGGATGCAACTGGTTCATTGGGAGTTATGGAGTTGGTTGGAAGAGTGCTTGATGGTAATTTTGGAATGGATAAAGAAGAGCGAGGCTTTAAGCATTTTGGAGACAAGAATAGTAGCAATCCACTTGTGGGTTTGAATGTACCTCACGGTGTAGCTGGGGAGGGTTTATCTGGAAATCAATTTGGCAATCAAGGAACTGACTTTGACAAGATATTGGACGAGTGGAATTTGGATTTGGATGGTGAAGGACTTGGTCTGAGAGCAGAGTCTGTGGCTGTATCATCAGGAACTAAAAGTGTCAACGAAGGAACTGGGGTTGATAACATGAAACTGGATGAACTGAGTATGGATTTGCATGGTGAAGGATCTGATTTAAATGGCAAAGAACATGTGGTTATTAATGAACACGCGTTAGATGGAAATTCTATAAATGCCGATGGAAACATTGATGAGCTTGGATTCCTTGTCCCAAATGAAAGTGAAGGAGCCGGCGTTAATGGAAGACAAAACATGGTAGTTAATGAATGGGTCCCACATGGAGATTCTAGAAATTCTGAAGGCGATAACGAGAATCCCAGTTTGTTGATACCAGAAACACGTGATGAAGGATCTGGTCTAAATGGAAAAGAACACTTGTCAGTCAACGAACATGTGTCAGATCAAAATTTTAGAAATGATGAGGTATATAATGATAAGCCTGGTTTGCTGATGCCAAAAACAGTCGGAGAAGATTGCGTAACAGAAAAGGAAGGAGAATACTACGTCTCAGATCTGGTGTGGGGTAAAGTGAGAAGTCATCCATGGTGGCCTGGACAGGTATTTGAACCTTCAGCTGCATCAGAGAATGCGATGAAATATTTTAAGAGAGACTGTTACCTGTTAGCATATTTTGGGGACCAGACATTTGCATGGAATGAGGTATCCAAGATAAAGCCATTTCGGGCGCACTTCTCTCAAATGGAGAGACAGAGTAATTCCCCAGCATTTTCACATGCTGTTGATTGTGCTTTAGATGAAACTGGTAGACGGGTTGAGCTTGGGCTGTCGTGTTCATGCTTGTTAGAGGAGGTGCGTAATAATATAAAGACTCAGGTGGTTGCAAATGCAGGTATCAGGGAAGAATCTAGTACAAGAGGTGACAAGGACAAGTTATTTAGTGCAGCATCATTTTCACCTTTAGAACTTGTTCAGTACTTAAAGGTATTGGCTGAAGCCCCAAAACGTGGGACTGATAAGTTGGAATTTGTGATAGCAAAAGCTAAGGTCCTTGCGTTTAATCGATGGAAGGGTCGCTATCAGCTTCCTGAGCTCCAAGAGTTTGGTAGATCATTGGAGGATGATGGAAGAGATTCTTTTGAGGTGATGGAAGGAGTTTCCTCGGTTGCTCGTCAATCTAAAAAGAGAAAGTCAAAGTCAATTCCTCGAGATGGTTCATCTCTGAAGCGTGTGAACATTTCAGGTGATGATGATGAGTGGATACCCTCGAGCAGCACAAGATTACCAGATGGTGAGAAGAAATCTGGAAGGAATGCTAGCAGGAAGATGGGCACTTATGGTGAGAAACCCAAGTCCACAGATTCTAATTCAAGTGATTCTGTTTTGGAAGACAAGAAGTTGAACCTTTTTCCCAGTGACGCATATCTTAGAATTGGAGAACGAGTATTCAGGGCTGTCAAGTCTCGTGCTGGAGGTTCTAATGAATCCATTGGTAAAAGTGGTGAAGAACATGCAATTGGTGTTCATTCAAAAACTGGTTCTGGAAAATCTCGAGGGAAGAATTCAATTTCACCTGAGAGCCTTCCTCCCAAAAAGATTTTTAAAATGCTGTGCTTGGCTGCAAAAAATCCCATGAAAAAATCTTGCATACCGACTTCCGCAATAAGTTTGTTTGGCAAATTCCGAAATTCTGTTTGTTTGGAAAATGAACAACATGCCCAGAATTCTACTTGTTTGGAAAGTGATAAAGTACAAAATGCTAAAAAGTGTGACGAGAAGCTTAACGAGAAACTACCATCCTGCTCAGTGACTGCAGATACACATGTAGTTGAAGGTGTTGAAGACTCCTATTGGACTGATAGGATCATTCAAAGCAACTCTGAGGGGAAGATGATACTTGAACCTGAGATCTCTATGCAGAAGGTCGAAGCTGCTATTGATGTGGGTGCAATTTCAGTCAATGAACAGGAAAGAGATGCTGTCATGCCGGAAACTGGGAAAGATCATTTGTTTGCGACCGTGGATGTAAAATCCCAGGAAGACATTGATGCGAGTGCAATTTCAGTCAATGAACAAGAAAGAAATGCTGTCATGCTGGAAACTGGGAAAGACAATATCTCTGCTCCGGTAGATGAAAAGCCCCAGGAATCTTCTCCAACAGCGCTGATCCTCAACTTTACAGATTTAGAATCTATTCCTCCAATTCCAAATCTGAACAAGATATTTAGCCGCTATGGACCTCTGAGTGAATCTGAGACTGAAATATTGAGCAAAAGCAAACGCGTGAAAGTGATCTTCAAGAATCGAGCTGATGCTGAAGCTGCCTTTAGTGGTACAGGGAAATTCAAGATTTTTGGGCCTTCACTTGTTAGTTACAAACTCAACTATGCACATATACCGCGCAGGCCTCCTCCAACTACAAGACGAAACAGGAAGCAAACGCCAAAGAAAGATGCTGCAGTTTAAGATGGTAACCAACCGAGGTAATGTTCAGATATAGATTTTATTAGGTAGGTTTTGCTAATACTGGAATAGCATGCACATATGTGAAACTTAGCAGTTACCTATTATTTCATTGAAATATATCCTTAGAGTAGACTCAGAATGTCTGATTACTATCGGATTGTAAGAAAAAGGTACTGGATTTTATACCGTCTGGATGTATTCGTTTGTCATCCTAACTCATAATGGATGTTTTATCATCCGAACAGATCATGTGATTTTCAATAATTTGTCTGTATTTGAAAATGTTTTTAAGAACCATTCGCCTGCCAGTTGAGTTGTGGTTCTTGATGGATCCTCAAGTTTGAACGCATTTGGATGCTGAAAAGGTGAGAGCTAATACCTTGATGCTATATGTGATATATTTTAGAGGTAAAAATGCTAACAGATGGAAAATATCCATAAATTGCTTCACACTTGTAAGCTCAACCGGGCAAGAACTCAGATCTCCATATCAGTTGGGAATAAGTTGATTGCACATTTTGTCTATCGTGCAAAAACTTGAAAAGTTGCATTGGATTATTCTGAGAAGAAATAGTGTGTTTTCCCTTGCATTCTGTTTGTTTTCCGGATGAGCAATGAAACCTTGGTCAATTGTAGCCTCTAGGATTCTCTTTAGGTACGGAAGCCTAAAAACTTTCATTGGTGAAGCAGGTTATTGCAGTCTGAAAAAACTTGAGTTCAGGTACTGTTGGGAAAACCGTAGAGCTTTCAACGGTACATGAGTGCTGAATAATTTTAGCATATAGTTGAAGAAAGTTCAATTTCTCTCTCTACATCCTATGCACCATTACATGATTGTGAAGTTTGATCTTTATGCAATGATGCGTGTTGTGTTTCAGTTAAATGTCGTCCAAGGTTGGATCGTGTGGGATGGAGGGAGTATTTTTCTTAGTATCTCCTCTCTAATTTTTAACTAATTAAAAAAAAAAAAAAAAACTCATTTTCCCATGTCTCTCCCACATATGGACTCGTCTAATCATATGTACTTCCTTTAAAATGTCATTTTGCACAGCCAACTACCTACTTACCTAGACTCATTCCTAGCAAGCTCTCATTTGTTAACTGTGCCAATGTAACTGAAGGCTCCATCTTCTAAATTCAAAATGATACGCCCAACTGAACTGAAGTCTATAACGCCGGTACCGTTGTCGATATAACACATTGATGCAGCGGTGTTTAAAGACAAATCAATGAGTTGGATTGCATTGATGAAATAACCGTTGGACATAATTTATAGTTTCTTTAAATTTCGAAAAAGAAGGAAAAAAAGAAAAGAAATTTATTACATAATTCGAACCGACTCGGTCTGGGGTCATGGCTGAGCTCGAGTACAAGTAGGGTTTCATTTTTGAAGAGCGAGCCTTGCCTCGCTAGACTTGAACTTGGGAAAGGCTCGCTTAATCTCGAGCTAAGTTGAAACCGAGCCTGAAATGTTGGCTTGCCAGACTGCTCGATTCAACTCGCTTACATTCAAAAAGTATTTCAATATTTTCAGAGTATATACTCCTATTTTTTATATAAAATAAAATTTACATGATTATACAAAAATCGTATTATCAATTTAATCGAAATCCCTCGTATATCAGGGATTAATATTTATTAGGTATGAGTGTTGAGTATACAATATTTTGGAAGTACTAGAAATGGCACAAATATCTAATACATGGGGTTGTTAGGTTTTTTTAATTAAATAAATTGATATTTTGAGAGAATATATGTGATTAAAAGTGAGAATGTTCACGGAAAAACTCAAACATAACACGTACTTATTAATAAGTAATTTTTCGCTCTTCTCTACAAAATTCTTCTTTTTTTAATTAATATATGTTTTTATAATTATCACTTAGAACATCTCAAATACTCAATACTATTCACTGTATTTGTCCTCGAAAACCAAAGACTCTATCAAATTTCTCCAAAATCTCTCCAATTTCTTTGCAAATCATTGGTTCAACATCCAATCAACCATAGCCACCAAGTAAGCTTTCTCTTAGGGTTGAATTCTATCGCTCAAAAGCAATATACCCGTAATAAAGTTTTGTCAAACAGGGCACAAAAATTCTATTTTCATTTCGAAATAATTTTAAAGTTGAATTTTCTTATAGGGAAAACCGCCACTTCGGCAGTTCGAAAATTTCCCCTTTGCGCTCTCACCCATCATCTCTCTCCCTTTTGCCCTCTCGGCTCTCGTCCCTCTCTCTAAATCTCGCTCCCCAGTTCCCCTATAATCGTAATTGCAGACAGAAATTCTTTAATCGATAAGGAAAATATTCCAATTTATCAATCATACGAAGAAATGGATGATTCCGAGAAGATCAATCTTGCTGCAGAAGCCCTCATTCTCATCGATCTGTCATCTCAAAACGAAGATCAATTTTCAGGTTTAGATCTCATTTTTTCCCGCGATGAAACTAGTGTCTTTATGCGTATAATTGATTTACTGATGTGCGATTTTTTCTGATTATGTACGTGATCCACCGATTTTTCCCTGTCCATATGCAATCCTGTTTTTAGACTGGGGTTTCAGAGCTAGCAGTTGGACGGATTTCTTTTCAGTCTCCGCATGAAATTTTATGGGATTTATGCTTCCAGTTGTCGTGTGTTACTAGAATTGACTTTTAATGTGAGATTTATAGGTCACAGAATGCGTGTTACTTGATAAAATCAACAGCGTAGAAAATATATTGTGCTAGTCTTGAAAATCTCATAATTTTTTACAGAATTCACATGTCATTTGATGTGTCTCTTTTTCTCATTTTCATCGGGCGAGCCCGTTTTTCTACTAAGGAATTTTAGATGTAATGTTTGCTTGAATCATAATCAGGAAAGCAGACAGAACCAGAATCATCTGCACTGTCAGGAGTTTTGGGTGATGAAAAGGAAGTAAACAATGGTCTTACCAATGACTACGTGCCTGAACTTCCTGAATCAACTGATGCTGGAAAAAAGCGAAGAAATGGAAGGTGTAATTTGCGTAAAAGTTTAGCCTGGGACAGTGCCTTCTTCAGCAATGCAGGTTTGAGACACAGTTCTAGTCTGTAGTGTTATTATATCATATTGAGTCTAGTGTGTAGTGTAGTGTTGTATTATGCCTTTATCGGATTTATGCTATATGAGAATCTGTATCCAAAACTCCAGGTGTTCTTGACCCGGATGAATTGTCCACCATTATTAACGGAGCTGAAAAGGACAAAAATCATTTATTGCCTCGAATCGAAGAGGACATTAGAAAGTCAATGGATTCAATATCCACTCTTGAAAGCGACAATTTTACTGTGGAATCTCTTGAGGATGATTTGTTTCTGGATATTAGAGCTTCCATCCAGAGATCCAGTAAAAGGCCGTCCAATGCAACAAATTGTATGACCACTAAGTCAGTGGCCATGGAGATAGATAACCAAGCTATTTCAAGTGAGCAACCTTTTTTTCGCAATCTGGTGTAGGCAGTTGTATCTCTGCTTCATTTATAATTCATGCACTGCATGGTATTGGGTGTGTGCATGGGAGAATTCACGTGTTGATACTAATTGGAAATTGCTTCCTCCTTCACATTCACTCAACATGCAAGTTCTAATACTTCTGCATTTAGTTCCCATAGCAAAGTGATTATTTAGCTCTGATTTTAGAGTACATGTACAGCATGTTGAATTGCAACCCCTTTGTATTGATTGCAATAAAGTGGTATAACTTCATAGATGATGTACTCTTCTGGATCCTTGTGATGATATACTTTCAGGGTCACCTATTCTTTGTGTCAGTAAAGTCGTACAACATATATTCCTTTTGTCATACAGTCCTCTTACCTTTACCTTTAGTGGAATAGCTTTATTACATCTTTTGGGAAATTTCCACTCTGGCCCTTGTGCAGATAAATTTATAATAACTGCTGTTCCACAATTAGATTTTTATCTGTCTTCGTCCGTACTGAGATCAAAATATTTTCAAGCGGGTTGCATCCATGTCTAAACTAAACATTAGGATTGACATTTAAGAAATTTGCTCGGTTGTTTTTGTACAAGGTCAAGTTACCATGCAAATTCTGTTCTCATTGTCTGATGTTATTGCTGGTAGAAAGGTTTCATTTTTCGTAGCATTGCTTCCCGTCATTCCTCTAATTTTTTTAATTAATAGATCATAGCGCAGTATAGTTGTATATTCTAATAATTATTTGAACTGATACAGCTATGGAGAAGGAAAGCCCCACTTCTCAAAATGAGGTACTCTATTGAATTGCAAAGTGTCTAAAGGTAGTCATCCCTTGATTTTTATAATGACTAGAGATTCTTATACCAATTTTCAGGTGCCATCCAAACCAGTGTTGAAGAATGCTCCCAGGCAAATGATGAGGACACTAAAATGTCCGCCAAAACAGAATGGTGGGATACATGGTTCAGGAAAAGCTACTAAGCAAGATTCCGGTCATCAACAAGTAACCAAGGCATGTTATTGTTTGACTTTGAACTCTATCTCCTCAGTGTTGATCAAGTATTTCTTAATCTTTGATGTAAAATAATGAGGAGTTTCTGGGCACTATCCTAACGCCTATCACCATGTCATAGCACAAACTATTTTTAAGAATATTATACATTTCTTAAGAGCACATTTGTAGCCCATTTTATTTCCTTTTAATACCATAGAGCTTGTTTGGTTATTTAGGTTTGATGGTTTCATATGTAGAGATGTTCTGTACCGTCAGAATGTCGTATCTATTAGAATGAATAACTTGCGCTGACTGATGCTGACTATCATATTGAACATGGCAAGATATAGACCTTACTGACATAGTTTAAAATATAATTAACATCATTAGTTATGATGCAATTTTCTTATTAAGTAATGTAGGTAGTGACCAAATGGAGTGGCCATAAAGAAGTTACATAGTTGATTCCATATTTGTAAGGAAAACAAGGGTTATTTTCTTGTTATTGTTGTTTCAAGCAATGCCATGTACTGCGATGTACAGCTGTTTGGCATGGCGCTTTTGAAAAGTCAAAAGTAGCTTTTGAAACTTGGAAGCATCGTTTTATGTTTGGATTTTTTTTTTTTTTTTGAAGTGCTTTGTTTGCTTAATAGAGTATGCCAAACAGGCTGTAGTTCCTTTCCATCGCTTCGACAAGAAAGTTGTCTTTGTTTGTCTTATGTATAATATTTCTCATGCAATTTGTGATTCTGGCACTAACCATATTTTTGTTTCATGAAGACTGTCACCAGGATCGACAAGTCCAATTCGTTGCGCCCTAAGCCATCCAACACAATGAGTAGGGCTACCCTCACTACGGTGTCAACAGCAAAGAGGGATTCCACGGGCAGTAGTCTTGTCAAGTCTGGAACAGGAAGCTCAAGTACTGGTAATGAACTTATGACATGCAGATTTTGTTAGCAGAAATTTAGTTAATATATTTTGTCTATGTGACTGTTAGTAATCAATCACCTACAGTTACAGGTTCTAGTAAAGAAAGTCGGGTGCCAAAGGTTCCTATTTTAACTGGAGCCAGAAGGGTATTGCCAAAACCTGCACCATCATCTAAGTCTTCTTTGGGGTCGTCTACTACAGGCAAGGTGCCTTCAACAAGGTTGTCTACCTCGAGTGATAGTTCTGACAGCACATTATCTAAAACCACTGCAAAATCTCCAATACCAACTGCCAGAAGTAATCCAGTGAAGAGTAGCACAGTTAGACCAGCTCCTTCTAGTTCTATTCCCCAAGCATCATCAAAAGCAGGAGTGAAGAATAAACCACCATCATCCATTGTTTCAGCTAATATGAGGTCAACCAAGATATCCTCAAGTGTGTCGCCAGCTAGTTCCATTAGTGAGTGGTCGTCAGTATCATCATCTTCATCTTCGACGATCTACCGAACATCTAGTAGCACAAGGAACAACCTTGATATCAGTTCCTCTCCGTCTGTGGATGATAGTGTTGTTCCTTTGTCCAAGGGAACTGCTGTATCTGGAAACAATTTGAGTAAATCTTCAACACAAAATGCTACAGTTAAGCCCTCTGCAAAACCTTCAGGACTTCGAATGCCATCTCCGAAAATTGGGTACTTTGATGGGGTTAGTTTTGAGGCCTTTCTGTGATTCTTGCTTTTAGTTTCAATTTTTGGCTGTGAGATACGCACGCGCACACACACACACACACACACACACACACACACTCTTTTCAACTTTGTTTTTCTGTAGAAAATTGGTAAAGCCGTAAAGAGAAGTAAATTTTGATAATTTCACCTATTACTTTTAGGACTTGTGTTGTTGAAATTACCTGTATTGCAGGCAAAGTCTCTGGTTCGCACTCCGGGTGGAACTCCGCGTGCTCAATCTGGCTTAGGCAATGTGCTGAGTAGGAGTGGCGCTGCTATCTCCAGTCCAAGAGGAAGCTCAAACATAAAGCCGAAGATCGTGAAGGTTCCAACAGCTAGAGCAGTATCGTCTTTGGCGAATGTGAAGTCTGCTTCTCCAAAAGCTAGATCTCCTGCATCCTCATCAGAACGATCACGTGCATCAGCAAACAATTCTAGTGCTTTAACAGATGTAGAAGATTCTCCTGGGTTTTCTTCTAAAACACAATCAGACAGAAGTGGAGAAAATTGTTTGACGTCACAGAAAGTTGACACAACAGGGCTAGATGAAAACAAGCAGGTTATAGATACAGGCAATGGTGGTGTTAAGAATGAAAATTTAGGTGACTCAGTTGTTGATGGAGCCTTCAATATGCATAGAAATATTGGCTCTGGAGGTATCAAGATTGTTCAGGTTGGAGACCCTAATGGTTTTGGATCTAGAAGTATTGGACATACATTGGATAAAGATGTACTGGACGAACAAGGTTGTTTGAAATCTTTGCATTCAATGAGCGAAGATAAACTGAGTGGACCAAATGAATATGAAAATACAAATGCTACTGACAGCAGAGCACCATTTGCCCTCAAAGATTCATTTTATAACACCGTATGTCCTGATTTCTCTAAAGAATTAGCAGTCCAGCCGGTCGAAAAGGTAGCTACTTCCTTCCCTACTGCTGAGCAGAAAGAGAACATCTAATGCTAGTATTTACTCGCTCGTCTTTTATTTGTCAGGTACAGTTCCATTGCTTTTTGGTAGATTAGTTTAATTAGGATCCATTTATCAGTAGCTAGGAAAAAGGAATAGAGGAATAAGGATATCATCTTCTTGCTAATTATGTGCTTGTTTGGAATCCATTGTTATACACGTTCACTAGGATTCATCTTTTTAACTTTTCAACCACATATTCTCGGTGAGAAAAATCATTTCATCGTCAAAAGAATATATACAAAACAAGCAATATGTGACCCATGAATCCCCTCAAGTCCCCCATCGTACATCCACTGCATGCTTTTGCGGACAATTGTTATTTGACAGCTTGTGGAAATTTCGAAAGCAAACAGTTAAATAAACCTACCTGTATTTATTCTGTGCAGAGGGTATGATGGCCGAAGAGGGTTCGTGGAGAGTACAATTTGTTTAGAGGATGATAAAGCAATTTGTCCTTTACATTGATGGTGAGAGGCCTTCAAATGGAGGTGTGTTTCATGATTAAATACTTTCGTTCTCGCATTAGGCAGGATGCAATGGAAAGGAAATGTTACAGAGTTGCATATGATGTAAGCACAATGTATGTTCTGTGTTAACGGTCCTAGACTGCTTTGCTACTAGATGAAGTTTTGATATATATTAAACTTTAAACTTATTGTGTCAGCTAAAAGTTGAACTTTGCATTGAAGTTTTATATGTTTGTTTCATATTCAGTTAATGATGGTTACATCGACTGTTTTCTTTTCCCAAATCATATTCCAGTCCTAATGCTGCATTAGATAAAATTCTAGCAGCCAATTGTTGAGAAGACAAATATAATTTTCATTAAATACAACTAAGTTCTGGAAAATATTTCCTCAAAAAAAAAAAAAAAAAAAAAAAGTGGTTTGGCAAAATATATACGAGGTTTTTCCATTGGAAGTTTTTGGGTGGACCATTTACTCCACCATCAAAGGTGTTATGAGTGCTTAATGTTTATTAACTCAGTTTTGCAACATTTGAACCGTACATAATTTTACGAGTTTCGTCATTTGTTACTTGCATGGCTGCATATATGGAAAATACCATATGGCCGTTTAACAAATTTGTCCAACTTGTTCATCTGCGTCATTGTTTTCCTCAAGCAAGAATTCATTGCAACATCCAAATTAGCTTCACTACCATAGAAAATATAAGGTAACGAAGTTACATCCGAGATAAGCTCAATTGTCATAGAAAAAATATGGTAAATAACAAACTCTGTTAAGCAATTCCATTCTTGCTCGCAAAGATCGCCAATGTTAAACGAGAAGTTCATTTCATTTTCATGCACAGACCAGTTCCTCATACATAATGGCCCAAAAATCAAATGAAGAAGAATCTGCAGAACCATTACTTCGCTTTTAACTCAAAACGAGAGAACACATAAAGCTACCGGTGTACAGTCAATGCCAACAAAAATAAAGTTTCAGGTAGAAAGAAATGATAATCAATTTCAGCTCAATCAGTTGATGACACATACTAAATTGTTCGCAAAAAGGAAACCATTTTCTCGATCAATCAGGCTCAGCACTCGAACAACAGTGAGGGGACAGGGGAAAATTGAGACAGAAAAAGACAATAACTCTCTAAGACCTAGGCTTTTCCTTCTTCTCCTTGAAGAGGGCCAAGAGAGAGACACCCGACACCTTAACCACCTTAAATCTAACACCAGGAATATCTCCCACGGCATGACCCTTACGACCAAATCCAGCAATCAAAACTTCGTCCTGCAGCGAAAACATTACAAAGTCAAATGGGTATTAAAGAGATTAAAGAAAAAGGGAAAAAACAGATATCAAACTCAGAAGAGCTCACATTTTCCTCGATATAGTTCAAACAACCATCGTTAGGAACAAAAGCAGCAATCTTTTTGCCATTCTTAATGAGTTGAACTCTAGCACACTTACGGATGGCAGAGTTTGGCTGCTTAGCTTCAATGCCTCTGAATGGAAAAGACAATTTATTCCAAATCACGAAACTGGAAATCATATCTTAGCTGGAAAAGAATACTTTGAAGACAATACAAGTAGAGCCTTACATCTTCTCAAGCACAATGCCTTTGGCATGAGATGAGCCAGCAAATGGTTTCTTCCATTCATTTCCAAGGTGAGATTTCTTATAGGCCTTGTCAGCCCACCTTTGTCTTATACGGTGCGTCTTGAGCTTGCGACCAGCTCCCATACCACGTGTCTTCCTGCAAAGATTACAGTTACAAAATTATGAAGTCATTTTCTCTGAGGTTAACTTTGACTACCAAATCAAAGTCAAAATTCAATTTCAACCACACTATAAACTATTATTAATTATTACAGGCTTGTCAAACTGCTCTAACATCCACTAATAACATGAGTCACATCACAAAGATAGCCTTACAATTATCATTTTCAGTTTCCTTCTCCCAATACTGACACTACACATTGCTCAAGAAGATAGACCACAAACAAATCTACCCGCACAGGTGTTTCCAATGTTGAATGCAAAATGGTTAAATCATTCCAGGAAACAATGACAGTAGACAATCACTTAACCCACCACAAGGTGTACATTAGAATACCATCCAGGCCAAGGTCCAACAACATTACATTCTGGACAACCTTTCGAAGCTTAATGAGAAAACTTGAAGCAGAAATTGAAATACAATGAAAGACCTTTTGAAACTCATGATAAGATAACAATTTGGAGAAGAAGTTAAAATACACAAACGAAAATAATTATTCCTTACTCCGAGATCAGATCCTTACATATTGATGTGTTTGACTGGTTTAATAACAACACACTGCATTTTTCCGATTACTCATTGTCTATATTATAGTTTCTAGAAATACATACA
Source organism: Jasminum sambac (assembly GCA_018223645.1). Taxonomy (NCBI): domain Eukaryota; kingdom Viridiplantae; phylum Streptophyta; class Magnoliopsida; order Lamiales; family Oleaceae; genus Jasminum; species Jasminum sambac. The sequence goes on along the minus strand of CP073644.1, from coordinate 27,321,020 downwards.
ATTACTACAATCCAGTCACAATAATTATTAATTGACATGCTTCACAGTAGTCATACACAGAAATCATGACGCCATAGGAACTATGGAGAGTAACAAAAACCTACCATCAGATTCTTCATAGTTTGCCTGACTATAGTTAACCGAACTGGAGCTTTTGGAACTTTGAAGTTAAAATCCTATGTTCTAAGAGTTTCCTTACATTCTAATGAACCAATCAGATAATTCTACAGCGATTCAAAACCAATCAATCGTCAATTCAATTAAACGCATTGTTGCGTAGCTTATTCCTTCCTACAGGCGTAAGCTCCGTGTGCTCATTTTTTTCCTAAGCATCGAAAAAAAAAAATAACACATCCATGTAAGTACTAGATTCGAAGATGCACATACCCCATTGTTGAAGAGTGAAGAGAACGAGCAGCTACAGAGCGTCGATGGTTACAAGAAGCCGAAGACGATGCGCCGAATGAGTGTAAAACCCTAATCAGAGTAGAACGGTTCGAATGTGTGTGAGTTATTTATAGGCCCAATTGGATCGGGTTTCTGAGCCCGCTGGCCCAATTCCGCCCAAATGTGATTAAATGGACCTAAAAAAGGTTCGGGTCAAAAGAAAACCCGATTATGGACTACAAATGGGCCACTCTGATGATGTCACTTTCAAACACAGTTCACACTCTACTGTGTGTTTTTGTACGTTAGTTTGTGAAGAATAAAGCTCCATTCCACGATATATTATATATCCAAGCTTCTTTCTTTTGGAATTTTTTGCACTTTATTTTTGGTGACGAATCGATTCCTTTGAACAGCACAAATGGTGAAAAGAGAAAGAAAACAATAAAAAAAAAAAAAGGTAAATTGCAATGTTGATCCCCAATTTGTTTTCCCCCTATCAAGATAACCCTCGACTTCTAAAATGAAACGGTTAACCTCTAAAATTTCCTTCGAAAATAGTAAGAGATTGATCATGTGACTCTAACATATACACCTTGTTAGTGTATGTGTATTTATGAGTATTTATGAGTTTTGATGTGAAATAAAAGAGAGAATGAGTGGAATTGAGTGGTGGAGATTTATGTAGTACAGTGGGTCCCAGAAAATATGTAGATGTAATTGGTTTGACTTTTGATGTGAATGTGTTAAAATGTGTAAAAATTTATTAAAAGTTGTAGAAGAACGGGGGCATATTTAGCTAGGACTTGGGAGGGTAAAAAGCAAACATATACAAAGAACTCTTTCTTTTCTTTTTCATTGAAAAAATCATTAGTTTTATCTTCAATTTTACAAAAGTTCAAGGTTTTTTAAGCTAATTTTATTGTTTCACAGTTCAACTCTAACTTTTGGAATCATTATCGATCGAATTCTTGCTATCATAAATTATAACAGTTGCACAATTTCCACTATTAATCTATTTTTAGATAATATTGCTACCAAATTCTTGTGAAAATTGGCGCATATATTTGAATTTCAAGGAGTAGTATACTAGTTTAGAATCAATTTACCATTCAAACAATAGATTGAGGACCCATGGCAAGTTTGCCAATTGCGCCTCTATCTTCTGATTCAAGCAAACACTCAGCATTTAACTTTTTCCATTGAGAAAACTTTTGCTGCCTCTCTCCCTCTCTCTCCCAGTTGCTTCCTACAGCTGTCTCTTTTTCTCTGTGCTTATTTCAGGTATCACCTTTAGCCAACTGAGATCATCCTCACTCCGGCACACTATTGAGTTCCAATGCAATAGTGCCAAATGAACAGTAATTCTTATGTATTTTAAGGATACATTGTACCTAGGAACTGAAAATATTCCAATTTGTTATGTATCTTTCCCTTTTATACTGAAATTTATTCCCTTCTCAGTCCTTCCGTATTGATTTTCAGCTTTTACTCTTGTTGTGGAGTTGAGTAGATTAGCGTGGCTGATAGATAGTGGATATACAAAATTTTGTATGTATTGCTGTGTGTACGAGGGATGGAGGGTACAGCAGAGATGAATTCCTGGCGAGAAGAGCTGGCAAGCTTAGTCGAAGACGCGGGGATACCATTCGCCGGCGATGGAATCGGAATTTTAGCAGCCGAAACGATGGCGGAGCCACCGTTGTTTGAACCGGTGGATACTGAAGCGACGTGGTCTGTGGAATCGGAGAGCTTCAAGGATCAAATCAAGGGTTTTGCTAAAGCATGGGCCGAATTAATGACCGAATTGGGGAAAGGGTGTAAAGATGTAGTGCAGCAAACACTTTTAACTGAAGACTCTTACGTCGTGAAGAAAACCAAAGGAACGGCGAAAAAGGTCTCGAAGAAACTCCGGTTTCTCAATGAATTCTTGCCGGAAGATCGTGATCCTGTCCACGCCTGGTCGGTGATTTTCTTCGTTTTCCTCCTTGCTCTTGCTGGTAATTCTAAATCTCTGGCTTTCTAATTTTTGAAAAATCCTGGAGAAAAGAGGGCAGTTATTGTTTTAAGGATGAACTAGATTGAAGTAAAAAGAATATGAATCTTTTGAATTTATTGACCGATTAACCTGGCCAAAAAAAAAAAAAGGGGGCTCTATTTATGCAAACAACTGTTCACAAACAATTGAGTGAGGTGTGATAACCTATGATCATGATTATACCTGTTTGCATACGGTTCTATACAAGGAAACCGGATTAATGTATGGTGAAAAATGATACTTGCACAACTTGATTTCACATGTTTGTATACAAGAGAACTGGATTGATGTATCATGTATCGTTAGTTAATCAATTGATTTCACACGTTTTAGTATGATTGTACTGCCTATATTTGCTGTCATCTGAGCAATTGCTTCAAACAAATATGTGCAGCTCTGGCTGTAGATAAATACGATACTAATCATGTACCCATAAAGAAAGTGTATATACATCCACCTAGTGCTGTCCGTGTGATGCTTCCAGATGGTAGATACATGGCATACCACGAGATAGGAGTTCCAGCTGATAAAGCTAGAATTTCACTAATCACTCCGCATGTTTTCCTCTCTTCACGGCTTGCAGGTAAATAGGAAGTCGTTGATTCTACCTATGAAATTCTGACATTATAGCATGATTTACTACGTTGAATGATTTTTGTGTAATAGGTATACCAGGTGTAAAGGTTTCCTTATTGGAAGATGATTTTTGTGTAATAGGTATACCAGGTGTAAAGGTTTCCTTATTGGAAGAATATGGTGTTCGACTAATCAGTTATGATCTTCCCGGTTTTGGAGAGAGTGATCCTCATCCTAACAGAAACCTCAGCTCATCAGCTTTGGATATGTCACACTTGGCTGAAGCTATAGGAGTGAAGGGAAAATTCTGGGTTTTGGGATATTCGAGTGGTGCTATCCATGCCTGGGCTGCACTAAACTATATCCCAAATCAGATTGAAGGTACACTGTCGTTTGATTTTGATTTCTTTTGGTGTTGTATTAGATGTTACGATTGAAGTAAGGATGGTTTCTCTTGCAGGTGCAGCCATGTTTGCTCCAATGATCAATCCATACGAGACAAGCATGACTAAGGAAGAGAGGTCTGGGACTTGGAAGAACTGGACAAGGAAAAGAAAATTCTTGTTCTATCTAGCTCGAAGATTTCCTAAATTTCTTGGCTATGTTTACCATCGAACTTTCTTCTCAGGAAAACACGGCCAAGTCAATAAATGGTTATCTTTGTCACTTGGGAAAAAGGCAAGTTCATCTCCTTCTATTAACTCCACACAGGCTATTAAAAGGCTCTTGTCTTGCCTATTTGCAAATCCAATATGGCAAAGATGATGTTTGCTTTGTGTTTGAATTTTCAATTTTGAGTCATGTATTCATTTACTATTTTCTGTTTTCGGAGTTAACTGAGAAGACAAGGGTTGTGTTTTCTGTATTTTCAAAATTATGGTATATTTTCAATGGAACAACTTGAAGCCAAAATCTAGACCCCACTTTTTTGACATATTTCTATTCCTAAGGTGTTTGAGAGCTTTATATCATGCAGGATGCAACTCTGGTAGAAACTTCAGATTTTGAGGAACTATGGCATAGGGATGTCGAAGAATCGATCCGACAAGGTAGTACTAAACCCTTTATAGAGGAAGCTGCACTTCAAGTGTCAAACTGGGGTTTCAACCTCAACGATATCCGAGTGCAGAGGAAATGTCAAAGACAAGGCATTTTCCCATGGCTGCAGTTCATATATGGTGAAGCAGAATGTGAATGGACTGGATTTCTTGGCCCAGTTCACATATGGCAGGTAACCCAGGTTTTTGTTTTGTTTTATTTTCACCTGTCTTATTTCTCCGTCATAGAGAGTAAAATCACGGATACTGACTTGTATTGAACAGGGAATGGATGATATGGTGGTTCCACCCTCGATGACCGATTATGTTGCTCGGGTCCTACCCAGCGCCTTCATGCATAAACTTCCAGAGGAGGGTCACTTCTCTTATTTCTTTCACTGTGATGAATGCCACAGGCAAATATTGTCCACCCTTTTTGGAAATCCACAAGGTCCACTTAATACAGTAGATGTAGCTCCAATGAAAGAGAATGGAGAAGGTGAATTTACTCGGGCGGATTCTGCCAATGGGATTTGATGTATCGAGATATTTAAGATTCAATCATTTTGATATTCCTCTAAAATCCAAAATATAAAACCGATGTTCTCTTACCAAGACACTTGTTCTACATTTCATAGCTCCAATGAAAGAGAATGGAGAAGATGAATTGACTCAGACGGATTCTGCCAATGGGATTTGATGTATATCGTGATTTATTATGGAATCATATTTGCTAGCCCTCTGCAATCCAAATATAAAGCTCATGTTCTCTTACAAGGAAACTTGTCTCATGGTGTATTACAAGGAAACTTGTTCTACATTTCACCACTGCATCGGTTAATCTGGCAGCTATATAAACACGGTGAAAGAGTAATACATGAAAATTAACAGAGAGAACATAGTAGAAAAGAAGACGAAGGCAAATGTACATATAAGAGAGAACATAGGTAAAGATACATTCTCAATTTATTAACTTGTTTTTTCGAGTAATCGTGGAAAATACAATAACGTAACCAGAAAATACAATCCCTCACCGTGACCAACTTAAATAGGTATAATTTTGTCACGCACCAAATAGCTCAACTACATAAAACTCTGCTACTTGTAAAGAGTAAAGAACGACAACAGTTATTCAGTGCGAACAGGAATAAAGAATACATGGAACACGGCTTAACGGTTCATCACCTCAGACAATCCGATTCCATTGCCAAAGATTTGCTTGGACTCTGATCGGATTAGAATGCAGAGCCATTGCTCTTGCCCTTCCCCAGCAGTGTGTCTTTAGCTTCATTAATTTTGGAAGCGAGGTAATGACTACCACCTGCGTCGGGATGGTTGGCTACCATCACCCGCCTATGAGCTTCCCTTATCTTATCTATGTGAATGCTTTCCCTGAAAAGATCAGACTAATATGAGATGTCCAGGATATGATGTTTCCCATACATATCTTGATGGAAATATCCTAACAGAAAATAAAACATGCAGTAATTTGGCACCCATGAAACAAATTATATTTCTTTTACTTAAGTTGGAGATATCAAGCATCTCAGCAAATAAAAGAATAAATGTAAGAGGATGTTGATTTTAAATGAGAGGTTGATCTACATGTTTACGTTCCCTGTTAAGACACGTGAACTAATTCTTCTGCTGAAATATCTCCATTGGAGTACTTTCAGGCACGAGTTATTCACTCTACAATCAAAATGTTCAACTTCTTTAAACTACTAGCTAGCAGAGCATCTACATCGACACATCTAGTAAAAAAAGAGCTTTCAAACAAAGTAACTATAGGGGGTTGAGCTAGGAGAGGAGGATTCAGGACTTCTAAAAGAAAATTTCGCCACCCACACTTTATCTGTCGCCTCACTCGATACTACCACCAAACTGAAATCCCAGGAGGCATAAATGGGGCTGAGTTAGGAGGGGAGGAGTTGGGGCTTTGGAAGGCTGGGGGGCTTGCTTTTTTGGGTGGGCAGATGAGGGTCGGGTTTGCAATTTCCTTTTCCTATCTCTCTTTTCAAATATTGGGTCCTTTTTCTAGTGGCAATGTCAAAGAGATGTGCATAAGGCTCAAATAAATCAAAATCGTCTAAAGGAGAAAACAAATGTGTTAATCAGTCCATAGTGATCTGTTAGACAAAAGCAACCTCACATGATCTTTAGACTTCAGACTTCATAATATCTCAGCCTTCACATTTGGACATTCTCTATACACATTCCTAAGACACTAAATGTGTTTGTACGACGAAATATACAGGTTTCAATACCAAAATTACTCAAAAATTGCTGCAAATATAATCAACTTCAAGAAGTTCCCACTTGCAAAAACAGTTTCGTCTTTCCTCCGTGAAAGAAAAAATGGAATTACCTGACTCCAAGTATAAGAGCTGCTTCCCTCCGAGTCATTACTGGCTGGAAACCACCTTCATAAAATTTACGTATTCTAGCAGTTGGTGGTCTTGCCTTGAATGCTTGCCACGCCTGAATCCCATATCTACCAGCACAAGCAGCAGCAGCAACAGCAAGTCCAGCTATCAATGGAGTGGTCTGTTGCAAAATCCAGATTTTGATGCAATATATAAATATACTTTTTAAGATAAAAGTAAAACCTTTATCATGAAAATTCATATATTCATTAAATCCTCGAATGAGAAAATAAGAATTTAGAAGTTATATGAAAAACGATACTATTCACGATGATCTATGTTGCCACTACTGAATATGTCTGCCTAACTTCTAAATTGAATGATCAATCAACTATAAGCAAACAGGAAAATCAAAACGTGTGATTCGATTCGCAAAATAAATTGGACAAGAAAATGTGAGGAGACATCCAAACAACCAATATTCAATCGATTAAAGAGCTCTTGCTTCAAGCTAAAAATTACATAGCGCCTTTCTAAATTGTATGATCAATCAACTGTAAGCAAAGAGGCAAATCAACAGGTGCCATTCGATTCGCTAAAACAATTAGAACAGAAAGTGCGAGAAGAAATTCAAGCAATCAACACTCAATCGAGTAAAGAACTCTTCTATCGAGCTAAAAGTTACACAGGGATCCAAACTTGTTAATTAAATGAATAATTCGTTAACAGACAGCCCTAACCCGAAGAACCATCACATTGAATATAAATAGCAAACATTGGTACTCGCGTTTATGGTATTTCTTAAGACTCGAACAAATCGACGTGAAACTTACCATCTTTAATTCTGATGTGACTTCAATGCTCCGAAGAAGGAGAAATTAATATCCAGATGGAGTGCGTCTGCGGTATTTTGTGGATCAATCAAACTTTTCGTATCATTTACAGATATTAGGGTTTAGGCAGTCTGCCCAGGAACGGAATTGTCCAGCGACGAAATAAGTTTCCGGCTACAAGCAATACAAATTACAACATCAGTCCCTTTGTTTCAGTGACATGTGACATAATAGTCCCTACGCTTTAATAAGATGAACTACAATCATAGATTACACACGTATGCTAAACAATCCATTGTCGTCCAGCGGTTAGGATATCTGGCTTTCACCCAGGAGACCCGGGTTCGATTCCCGGCAATGGAATTCTTTTTTTTCCAATTTTTTATGTTTTATTTTATATTTTTCAACCTTTTCCCCCGCTCATTCTCATTGAGTTTTTAAACTTCCGCATTTTTTTCTTTTCCATTGAGTTTAGTTTTTGTTTTCACACAACGTGTAATTCATCGATCAACAATTAGCCCAAAAGTACCCAATAATATTACATTACACGAGGAAACAAAAAAAAAAAGGAAAAAGGAAAAAGAATAAAGAATCCATTTCATGCAAAAAGGCCTAGCGGAAACTGGCGATCAAATTAGCATCAATGTTCAAGAAATCAGGAAATGCATATAGAACTATATCAGAAGCAAGAAAAACATCAGTTCACTATTTAAACTAGAATTAATCATAATCCAGAAAATATTCGTGGAGTACTTAAATAAGGGCAACTTCAAACAAAATCTGCAAAGAACAGATGAAAGAAATTTACACCACAGAATCCATAACAGCAGACATTACAAAGACAATCAAAATACTAAGAACTTCACAGTTGAAAAACAACTTCACTTTCATCTTGATTTTCAGCTCTACCAAATCTCTAAACCCGCAACATCTGCAATGCATATGGAACATCAAAATTTTAAACCTCAAGACACTAAGATAGGCCAAAGATTCCACCTTATAAAGTTCTCCAATCTGTTACACAACCTTTTCAAGAATCCCTCATATATTCCCTCCTGCATACACATTCTTCTTTCCACCATCAAAACCTTGCCCATCTTTCAATGGTGGTAACTTAGATCGAGCCCACTCTGGTGAGCTGTTTAACCATAGTACTTCACCTGTCTCCTTGTGCTTAAAGTCAGGTTGTTTAGGGTTCCTCTTTCTTGATCTATTGTCCCACCATTTATCGGGATTTTCAACCAAGTTCTTCCAAGAATCATCCCCTTTTCCATCCTTTTTCCTCAAAGCAGGCCCTTGACCATCTTGGACTTGCTTTGGCCCAAGAAATTTCACATCAAACTCCAACTTTCCAAGCCCTGGAAATACCCAACTCGGAGCACTATTTACCCAGAGACCATCACCCCTCGTCTTGTGCTTAAAATCAGGGTATTTTTCTTTAACCAATCCATTAGTTTTGTGTTCGCGATAATCCCACCACTGCTCAGGATTTTTCACAAGATCCCTCCACAAATCCGAGTCACCATTCTTTTTCTTGCTATTATCCTCTCCAGTCTTCACACTCACTTTCTCTGTTTCATTCTCATACACATTTTTGACATTGTCCTCGACTATAGCACCACTGTTTAAAGAACTTGAGCCGCCATCATTGTTTAAAGAACTTGAGCCACCATCACTCTTCATGCTCAAAGAACTTGACTTTTTTGCATAATCTATAGCATTTTTCCATCCCTGGTTTAAAGACACATCATCCTCAGCCTTAGAATCACTATCATCAGAAGCAATTGGAACCTTTTTCACAGGTTCTTCAAAAGCTAAAATCCCTTTTTTCTTGGCTTTCAATGCCTCAACATAGTTAAGATTTTGCACCACAACATGAAATTTACCAAGACACTCGCTCACAAACATTGGCAAAGGGTCAAAACTCAACTGCCCAGCCACATAAACACAGTCATTCTCCTTCACATGGCAAGCAACAACATGGGCCAAATCACCCTCAAACACTACGGGAATCATCAAAGACATGTCCAAATTACCATCTTCCTGAGAAATTACCGTTACAGCGCAGTGTTTCCCATCCGCAGTGGACTCGAACCGAACCGGGCTCTTCACATAACCTATCAGATTCACAGAATTTGCAACCTTTGCTTGATAAGGGATTTCAGTCGGCCGTGGCCAAACGGCCAGTGCTTCTGCTTGTTTCTTAACCCTCTGAGACCAGCTCAAAGACGATTTTGTTGATTTCTGGTTCATGGGTTTCTTAGGTTCTTGGGCTTTCAAGCTGTACGACGCCGTACTCGTGCTAGCTCTTGTGGAATAGGGGTGGGATTGTTCGACGTTAGATACAGAGCGAAGGAAAACGAGGAAATTTCTTGGCAGACAAGAAGGGATCAAAAGGCGATGTGGCAATTTGGCTCTTACTAGAATGTTCATGGTGATGAATCTCTCGCTGTTAATCTGCAGTGAGAATGGAACGAGATTGATTTAGGGTTTTGAGGGTTTTGGGAAGGTAGAGGAAAAGCCGTAGAGAGCGCGGGGTGGGGGATTTGGAGAAAGTTGTCACTTCTCAGCCTTCTGAATTCTGATCACAGTAAAGTCGCGGTAGCGACTACTACAACCAGCTTGTGAACGAAATTGACTTTTTTGTGGTTTTTGATAAATTTTAAAAGATGAGAAAGCGCGGCGGTCAAGTGAAGCCCATGCGAGCAAAGTCCAAAATTATTTCCAAACTGTTATAAAAGTATAGAAATAATAGAGAGAATTTAGAGAGAATGAATTAAGGAATTCACAATAATGAATTTCATTAATAACTGAAGCCCTATTTATAGGAAAATTTCGAATGACACAATCGTAATTACATAATTTCATCAAGAGTATAATAGTCATTCACATAAATAATTATTCATAACTATCATATTATTCACGAAATTATTCTCCACCAAACAATTATTCATAACACCTAATAATTATTCTTCAATTATTATTCATAACACTCCCCCTTGAATGACTATTAATACAAATGTCTTCTAAACTTGTTTGGAGAAAAATCCAGGTGGGAAAAACTTCCAAACCGATTGGTGATACTTGGGTGGTTATATCTTTGCTTCATCAAAACATTGCTCCCCCTGATGTTTATCAACGGTATATGAGTATTCACGTGCTGCCTCGTTAAAACCTTGTCAAGAAAATTCAGTGGGAAAAAACTTGATCGAAGGAAAAAGAGTAGAGCTACTCCGTCTGATTTTATATCTTGAGGACTGATATCTTTACTTCGATTAATATCATCATCATTTGGATCTAAAGCATTGTCTCTAGTATAACTTGATTCAATAGATATACTGTATCGATTTCTCCTGTCGTCCTCAACATACCATGAATATGCCTCGTTAAAACCTTATTATGAAAAACCCAGTGAGAAAAATCCTAATGAAGGAAAAAAGTACATTATTCATGTGAATACGCCTTTAATGTTGCCCCATTAAAAACCTTGCTAGGAAAACCTAGTTGGATAAAACTTCAGTCAAGAGAAAAAGAGTGCAACACGTATTTTATACAAGTATGCTTCAAGCATTTCAAAATCTTTCATGGATTTATATAAGTATCATATACATTAATTGATACGCTCCATTCATTTCCACGTGAAAGAAATTTAGATATCATATAATATCATGTTATATTCAGTGCTTATATGCAATCAACAGCTTCGATCTCATTTTCTCACTATATCGAGATATATACCTAAATTTCTTCTGAAGATTTCATATTAGTTGAGATTGGGCTGCCTCATTAAAAATCTTGTTTGAGAAAAACCCTTTTGGGACAAAAACATCAATCAAGGAAAAGAGTACAACATATGAATTTCTCAACAATATCAATGTAGATATGTTGAGCCGTTGCATGCACTGATACAATAATACATTTGAAACCTCTTCAAGAGTTTCATCCTCATTTCTCATTAAGCCCGTGCATGAATACATTAATCATAAGGGCATATATTTTAGCATCGGCATTTTCCGATGGATTTCAATATCCTCACTATCATATTTAGCGCTATCTTTTTATACTGTGTCGACACTTTTAATCTTATTTCTTTTCTCATATCGACATAACTTATCGAGATATCTCATTATCAATCCTCTTGTAAGATTACACAATATAGTTATGTCTATATACTCTTCAAGAGCATATGCCTCCGTTATTAAGATCATCTTTTATAATTTGCTTTGATATATATGATTGGGGAAATCTCATAATATCAACGCTTCTGGCGTGCTAACTTATCAAAGCATCTCAACTGATATATGTGATTGTTCATAGCATCTTTTATGCATCTTTGAACTTCAAGTTCATATTTTAATTTTGAGGATATATCATGATGCATTTCACATATCATTTTCAACCTTTAATACTTCCCTTCATGCTGAGAAAATTTAGAACACCAAAACTCATACATTGGTATGATTTTTTAATCATATATGTTCTCATCATTCGCCTTAATATGAGAATTTAGACGTTTGCATTCTATTCTCGATATCGGCAATTTATTTGAGGACTTTAAATAATTTACCATATAATATCCCACTTGTAAGCGCATACTCAAATCCTTCAGGGATTTATTCAAATCATTGGGATATATATATTTACTAGCTTTATCATTAAATCTGGAAATCATGCTCATATCGTGAGCAAATCATTTCCTAAATTTCAAATTACGAATCATATACACATGTGACTATCTAGTAAATCCATATCATAATATCTAGTAGTCCACATGGAGGATGAGTGGGCCCATATTTCTCATCCTTTATTCCAGATACATTTGGGATTTTATTCCCAACATTGGCTAGTAATGATTTCATCATTTATCGAGAACAATCATTGAAGAATTCTTTTAATTCTTCACTTGAAATATTGATTTCAATAATTATTTAAACCGATGGTCAGGTTTTGCAAACGCAGTATTATTGAACTTCTAGTTCAAATTAAATTCTTATATCGATTTCACTAGTATCGTATAGTGCTCAACATGATTTATCATAGAAACAATTCACCGACATATTCCATCATCTTTGGTGACATTATTGCCTACTACTTTGTTCAAACACGAGTTACACATACGCATCACAGCTCTTGCTCAATCAGCTGCGGAGTCTTAGCTCTTACGTTTCATATTATTTATTTAAAATCGGAGTCTTATTTCATACGCGTCGTATTATTCTATAAATAAATCATCAAAATTATTGCAAAATTCATCCTAACAAGGGTCTATACATTATAATGGATCATATGCTCTCAAATCTTGAAAATACTATCCATCACTTAGATCAAAATCTTAAAAAGGATTTATCGATGTAAATTTGGAAAGATTAAGGATGTTAATGAATAAGGGTATCCCACAAGCTATCCGATGCTTGATTGAAGCAAAGATTCGATTATCTGGTGAGGTTTCAATTCCTTCTAAATACATGTTTGGTATGGGTAAAATTAGTTTTTCAAAGAAACGGAGAGTAAAAAGATTAGGAGGATGCTACAAGTGCGCTCGGTGGACATGTGATACTCGATGTAAATCAGTGCGTGTCGAAAACTGAGAAGATAAGATAGCATTCATTAAGGATGGATTGAATAAGAGCCTTTGGATGATATTCCAGCAGGGCTCTTGAGCCACATCTAGTGATACGTGCATCGTGGAGCTTATGGCCTTATGGGCCCAATTCAAAGATGAACGAGCACGAATAGTTTAGAAAAACTTATTTCAAAAGATCCTCTGCTCAGAATTTAGTAGAAAAACTTAGTATAATAATTTTCTCTCATATTAATATAAGGAAGTTTGTAATAACGAAGATCAATGTTTTTCTTATAATTGTAAATATTGTTTTTCAATTTTAAGATATATATATGTATATATATATTATTTTTCAATCACCGAAGGTGTATATGTCATTTCACTAAAATTTTTCTACCATTTTCTCTTTCATATTTGTCAAAAGTAAATAGTACAATCAATTATTGGTTTGAAAATTTATCTTTAAATAGAGGATTCGTGTCTCTCATGTTCATAAGTTAAAAGTATAGTGCAAAAAGAGAGATAGGAGTAGAGATGGATATGGAGATTTTAGAGATAATCATCTCATACAAGTCGCTCTTTACCTCACCAGAGATTAAAAACCGTATGTATTCTTGGTGAATCTAAGCTGGTAGGTCATATCCAATATGTGGATATGGCAAACCAACCTGTAGAAAAGAGTTAGGAGACAAAAATAAATATACTATATGGAGGAACTAACAACAAACTTTTTAACTAGACTTATAATGGCAAAGCACCATCATGGGGAATAAGAGTTTAGAGTGTAATGACCTTTCCATCGAGTTGGATCTAATACTCGGAGCTGGGTAGTTGTACCATGGGTTGTAGGTTGGTGCTACAAGCGCAATCCATCCACCATCTGCATGATGTATATAATGAACAATAGTGATGCTTTCATTGTCCTTCCAGTTATAACACTTGGAGGAAATATTCAATATAACCTCGCTTAAGTACAGTGGAACTTTCATGTCAAACCAATAGGTTTGTTGAATATTAACAATTTCTTTGATGGCTTACTAGCGTTCCTAGATCAGAGTGTAGATAATAAGTTTATCTCTCATTTAGCGAGAAAAATACTTATTTCTACAAAATTAGATCGGTTTTACCCTAAAGGTAAAATTGTCCATTTCAATTCGCAAAGGTAAAATTGTCAAAAATATTTTATCAATGTTTTACGATTGGAAAATTATCTCATTTCTACTTCAATTTATCAATATCAAAATGTTCAATGACTATTTTGTAACTTTTTCAAAAGTTGTGGTACTGATTTGCAAATTTTTGAAAGTTTACCTTATCAATATTGGTGTCAAATCGAAGATCTCGTTAAATCGAGTATAATGGAGTCGAGAAAATTTGATTTTGATAACGTCTGCTCATTATATCTCGATAAAACGGATGTTATAGTTTAATATATTATTATATTATAAAATCATATGATTTACCTTTTTCCCTTTCTAATTATTATTCCATGGATGAGATTTAATGGGTCTTGCAATCCATTTACGTGATCGAGAAAATTCTTTGGACTCCATTCTTCCAATTTTGGGATTTCAGACATCTCAAAGCGAGGTTGTGTAGAAGGAGGAATTGTGGGAAGGAATATGAACAAGGAATTTTCGATGATGTATTCGAAAAGAGAGAGTTATTTAGGATTGATGAGGATGAATTAATTCATTGGTAATAATCCAGTGAAACGTGATCATCTATAAGATGCAATCAGAAAGATGCTTCCTTCATATATTACTCAAACGACCTGGCACTCAGCACGATAACGTATTATAAAAGTATAGAAACGATAGAGAATTTAGAGAATGAATTTAAGGAGTTCACGTGAATGAATTCATTAATAATAAACCCTATTTATAGGAAAATTTGAATGACAATCAGAATTATATAATTTTATCAGGTATAATAGTCATTCACATAAATAATTATTCATAACTACCATATTATTCACCAAATTATTCTCCACCAAACAATTATTCATAACACCTAATAATTATTTTTCAATTATTATTCATAACACAAACAAGCGTTTTTAGTTGGATTTTTATGTTTTTAACTCAAATTGAAAAGCTATTTCAGAAAAATCCAAATTGAGTTTCCCTAAAAAGTTCACAATTAGTCCAAGAGATTTGGCCTAATAATAAAACACCTCCTTACCAATTTACCCCGAGTTGGAGACACCACACCATTTCTATTATTCCAAATTTGTACTTAAAAAAAAAAAAAAAGGTTCAAAATTACCTTTACTGGAGGAATTTGTGACTCATATTAATCAAACTTTAATATAATAACCATCAAAGAGGAAAAACAAAAAAGAGAGAGAACTTTAATAAAATGGCCTTAATACATCAAAAACACTTATTAAATTTATATTTAAATAATCAACAATTTTTAAACAAAACTGCTATAACATTAAACGGTTTACCTTCAAAATCTTACAACACCTGTGTCAAACGGAAAGTTAGTTTATAACGTGCTCACACGAAAACTCAAAAAACAATTCCGAGTAGCCATCTCAAACATGATCTCTATTGAACATGACAATGGCTAGGGAGCCAGTATACACCTACATACACACACGGTGGAAATTTTCTCTTCATCAACCATCGAGCCCATAATCCTCGCCAAAGTACTTGTCAACCAACTCATTAGCCATGATCCTTAACCCGTCATTTTCGTGGAACTGGAATCTTTCCATGGCATCAATACCATCTTCTCTCTCAACGAGCTTTGGGCCCTCACCATTTGGCATTCCCCTTAGAACCTGTGTAATATGAAGTCAGTCTTATTTGTTTTAGCCTTTTTCCACACAAAAATTAACTTCTACTACTCACACAAAGACAAATTCCAATATTAACCACGTACAGCAAATCACTAACAGTTATTATCCACGTATCTTGTGGTCTCCACACTATTCAACTTACAAAAGTTACTCCTTCCATCCAGCAAAGATAGTCCCATTTCTATTTTCACTGACATTACAAAAATTCAATTAATATATTCTTCGAAAAGTATACTATAACCACTGTTTGTAATATACTCTTTCATGTATTTATTATTCCAATTTTATAGTTCTTGATAACAATATGCATTAAATAGGAGTATATAAGAAAACTAACAAATTAACTAAGGAAAGTCAACTATAATTTGGGATGAATAAAAAACGAAAATCAGACTATCAAGAGTAGTTTTTACTTTTTAGTAAAATAAGTATTTGCCCAAGCACTCACTAAAATGCTTTGGAATAGATAGGTTTTAGGAGAAAAACTGGTGACAAGTTCCCATACCAGTTCCATGAACTGAAGGCCAAGACGAGCAGCCTCAATATCAGCAGATCTTACTAAATCAACAAAGCCAGGTAGGCATCCTCCACCAACAAAAGCAACCAAATGTTCAACAATCAAATTTGGCCTACCAGTGCCTTCTGCTGGGACAACACAAAGGTTTCCTATGACATATGCCACTTCCTTTCTTATGTCAAAGGGTGCAGTTGAAAGAAGATGCAATAGCAATGGCACTCCTTCACTTGATTGTATTAATTTCTTGTGCTCAAGGGAACCAGCAGCAATATTAGATAGAGCCCAAGAGGCTTCCTGAGAGTGATGAGAGAATGTAAAATGGTGCGAGTAAGAACAATGTGATAATAACCCAGCTATACCAGATGTTACCTTCTTTAAAACACGATGTTCACTTCTCAAGCATTTTACCAGTGCTTGGATTACATTAACTGAAAGCATATACAAGCTGTCAAAAAATGCCGTTGAAGTTTGTTGTTGTTTGTATTTTGAAGAAAGAGATTTGGAACTAACCTGTGATCTCACGTCCAGTGATAAAAACATGATTAATCACATATGAATCACCAGCCACAAGATTACCTAAACTCCGCAGCACCTGCATGGGTTTGAAAGACGAGAATAACGACAGCTCCTTTCGGTGAACTAAACATAACTTCAAAAAATCAGCACACGTTACAGGAAAACATTTTATTTTCAAATATGTGTACTTAATGACTCAGGTCTTGTCTTAAAAGCATTTTTACAATTCAGCATGTTTATCCATTGTTTCAGTCTTTCAGATATCAGTACAAAAGGAAGCATTTTACCCAAAAAGACTGCAAAGCTTGTTCAATAAAGCTTAAAAATTAGCCGAAATGTGTAGTTAAAAATTGTATAGATAGTTTGTTTAGTGACAATAATCATTAGTTAGAATTTGAAACTAGTACATAGACATCATTTTATAAAAAGAATTATACAACATGCACAAAATGCCTCTTACCGGTATGAGCAGTTGATAACTATTCGAGGATGCCAGTCTTTCTACAAGTATTTGAAGCAGATCACTTCTTGCTAGTACACTGGTAGCAGCATCTGACAGAGCAGTGAGATATACCGCTACCCAGGCCACTTCTGTTGCCAAATCTTCATCCCTGATCATGGTCAGTAATAAATAAAGTATGGAAAAAAAAAATGATGTGACTAAGCATTAAGTTAACACAATGTTTTAGACAATTTCAGATGTAGGTTGAAACTTGAAATTCTGACTGATTCCCAAGAAAGAAATAATGAAAGTAAGCGCACACATGCAACAGGTCACCAAACAAATGAATATGAAGCATGCTACGTAAACATTTATGCGGCATTTACAAATTACTACTCTACATAAGTAATTCTTATCAGTGTTGAATAGAGCTCAACAGAGATATATGACTGATATAGTTGAGATATTAACAACTTACGCTCTCTTCAAGTGCCAAAGAATTGCATCAAGAACCCCATCAATTCTTATTAGATCTGTTGCAGCTTTTGGATCAGGTCCCTATATCACAGATGACATGTCATAAACATAACCTACAAACAATGAACTAGACAGGAAAATATCAGCAGTTAGATCTTAAAGGACTTTGACAAGATTCTAACAAAGTAATTTCGACACATGACAAGTATTTTATACAAATATGCAGTTCAAGTAATTTATATGATCGACAAATAAAGATCTTATACACATTGTTGTCGCTTGAATCCAAAATGCAGCACAGGTCAACCTAAATTCAATTAATTTCTAAAAGAGAAATCATTTTAGGACTCTAATCCATTTTTTAACCGGTGACCTTGATTAGGTTTGATAATGCCCAAGCAGCTGTTCTAACAGTTGAACCCTTGTTTGGCAGGATCATTCTTGCAAGAGGCAGTAAAGCTCCTTGAGATAGCAGAACAGTTCTGAGCTCCTCTTCTTCACCGGCAACATTTCCTAATGCCCAGGCACACTGCTCGGCAACTGGCAGCGAACTCTTTTCTGCATGTGAGACAACACAAGGCACATAATTTCTGAGAAAATACCAACTAGATAAAGCTGTGTGGCAGATAGTTCTGAAAAAATATACCATCAGAGCTAAAAATGAACTTCATTCATGGTATGTTACAACTTTAGAATCTCAATTTTGCAGGAAGCACAGGTTTCTTCAGATGGCTTGACATAACAGGCACATGCTCCATCAATCAAAGAAAGTGCTAACATGGATACAGAAGCTACCAACCTCCTAGATGGCCAATAAGTAAGGGTAGTGCAGGCAACAACGCTTTTGTTTCTTCAGGCTTTCCTGCTGCTATATTTGTTAGACACCAAGAAGCTTCAAGCAACTACAACGTGCAATCCCCAAAAATGGGTAGAGAAAAATCTGAATGTTAGTTGCCATAACTTCTGTGATCTTTAAAAACAAGCAGGATATGATATCCTTGAATATATGTATTTAAATAACAATAAACATTTGAAATCCTTGTTACAGTTTTCATTTCAAAATCACGTGTAAGAAATCTTTACCTGCTCATCGGGGGATCCAAATGACAGACATTGAACTAGAAGAGGCATTGCCCCAGCTCCGAGAGCGGCTTCAACCGGAGGGAATTCTGATTTAGACAACAGACGCCTAAGTTCCCGAAGAGCACTCACTCTTTTCTGCACTGCACCCTTTCCCCTAACAGTTACACGAAAGTGAAATGTTAGAAAATTTTAGAGTTGTAACTGAATTTATGATCAAGACCAACCAAGAATATTTTAGGATCCTACAGTAAGCTATAATACAAGAAAGTGTTATCAATATAATCCTATCCTTGCATGCCTTTTCCACATACATTTAATTTGACAAGAAACTAAAGCAGTTAGAACTTCTGGGTAAGATAAAGTTCTATGATAATAATTTCAATGAAGCCATCTCGAGAAGCAGGAACTTAACACGCAGTAATAGAGTGAACATAAGAAGAAAATGGCATACTGATAAGCAATTGCAAGCTTCAAATCTTCTACGGCTTTTAAAGTCTGAGCATCCAATATAGATTGATCTTCATCAATCGTCATCTCACCATCAGGAGGAACGCTGGCATCATCAATGTTGACCCCCACTCTGCATAACCGCTTCGTCCGGACCAATGCTTCTCTTCTTTCCTTCGCCACTGTAACTGCATGATGACGTCTTCTCTGTGCCGCCACATTTCCAACTGAATAACCAGCAGATCAAATTAAAATAAAAAACAAAATCATGCATCCTCTTAATTCTGCAGCTTAAAGTAGAGAAGCCTAGTGGGTAATGGGGATAAAATGCAACAGAACAATTTCTAGCTCGACCAAGCTTACTAGAAATTAATTGAATATCTCCTATAACCAGATAACATAAATAAAATCATTGAAACATAGTATTCTGTTAAACATATATCAAATAAAAGAAAAAAAATGCCGAATCGGGATTTTAAGGCGAACTAGTTTTATAAGATTCCGTCTTTGTAAGGTACAAATATTCAATTTAGCCCGTTCCTCTATCTGGTACACAAAAATTTACAACCCAAAGCACGGAGAGAGAAATAGCAAGAGCTTGCCTGATGACTTGATAGGGTCTCTCTTTTGTGGATTTACGGAATCGTCTGCCATTTTTGCAGCTCCTGTACCACAGGGAGAACAGTTTTCGACTGGAAAATATTCAGTGAAGGGAAAGGAGAATAGAAATTAACACAGAACAAATGGATTTGCTAATTTTTCATGAAGTAAAGATCTAATTATTGGAGCGCGATGGATTTCAAGATTTCGCTGGCACAAATTGAGACGTTTTTGAAAAGGGGGAAATTCTGATTGTGCGATCAATTTTACGCTGATGTCCCTATACTGTTTCGGCACTGAAGGGTTTGGTTGGAAACCTGGACTTACGCTTGCAAGACTTCAATGTATAATGGATTGGGATTGTGAATTTTGATGACACGGAGCAAGGAGAGTGACACACAACATAGTACACGAAATAGTGGTGGGTCCCACGCTTTATCTATTTTCTCCTTTTTTAAATTTTTTAATTATTTTTTTCATTTTTACATCACTTTTTTTGTTATTTTTATTCCTCGCGTCCCGTGCCACTTCTAAAATTCACATTCATCTGTACATTATTCATTATTATTTAATTATTAGGTTTGAATTTATCTCTATCTCTCTTATTTTTTCACTTTTAGGACTTATTTTTCCTACACATTTTCTATTCAATTTTAATTAAAATAATAATTATCTCTTCATCTTTTTCGTCTGTATTATTCCAATCTACATATGGCCCTCTTAGAAAGTTGGGTTATTTACGCAAAATGACCCCAAACCATGTGTTTTGTAATAAATTCAATCATATTCTTTTTTTTCATCCTACTAGGACTCCAAACTTTTAATTTATTTCACTGCAGACCCCCTTAACGGATTCCATCAATTTTTCCATCCATTTTGTTCGTTTGTGTACGAAAGTTTGGGATCCTTTTCTGAAAATAATCTAAATATCCATTTTTACATCCATTTTGTCATTTTGTGCACAAAAGTTTGGGGTCCTTTTTTTAAAATAATTCAATTTGACAAATGTTAACTTTCAATGTGTACAAATTAGCCCTAATATTTTTTTATGTTTACAATTTTAACTTTAATTTTTGAAAAAATGGCATAAATGTCAAAAAAGTGATTTGGTCCGAAATAAAAAAATTTGGTGCACATTTAATTCAAATAGATGGAATCCTTCCAGTAATGCAGTTAATTTGATAAAATTAAATAATTTTTATCCAAAATTTTCAACACAATAACATTTGGTTGCATTAATATCATAACTTTTCAAAATTTTATTGTATTGTATTTTATTATTTATTTATATTTAGTGGTGTCAAGATGGGTCGATCGGTTGGATCCAGACTGGCCCAGTAGTTGCTGGCCCAGACCTTGGATCGAGCCGCGGCTTGTTATGTCTGGACCCGAGCCGAGTCAAATGTTACCGGCCAACCGGCCCATTGCATATATTAAAAAAATAAATAAATAAAAATTGCCAAAAACTTTCAAGGCCGCAAATAGTGTTGGCAATGAATCGGGTTCGAATCGGATCTGCCTAATCCAAATCAAAGACCCCGATCCAAATCCAAATTCATCGGATCGGATCGGATCCAAAAAAAAAATCCAAATATGATCCATATTAGTATAGGTTTTTATATAAAAAAAAATAATAATAAAATAAAATAAATAATAAATAAAAAATAAAAATCAATTCGGATCGGATCAGGTCAATCCAAATCCAAATCCAAATCCGTTTCGGATCGGCCGATCCACGGATCAATGATCCACGGATCTTCGGATCAGCAAAAAATTGCTCCATTCGGATTGGGTATTCATCGAATTTGGATTGGATCGGATTTTTCTGCCATCACTAACCGCAAAGCTGCAGCCAACTACTTTGACCATGAAGGGACAATACATTCCCTATTGTGAAATAATTTTTTTCCTTTTTTTATTATTGCAATATTAAATTTTAAAAAATAAATATTAAAATTTTAAATTTTAGTTCGTATGGTTTGGCCCGCCCATTGACTTGTACCGGTTGGCTCTATGGGCCGATTGGATCATAATGCAAAAAAAGGTCAGTCCAACCCGGTCTGCCAACCCATGTGAGCATGCTTATGAACCAAGCAGGCTAATCAGGGGCCAACATTTAGCGGGTCGGCCTAACCCGACCCAGCTAACCAAGATTAACACTACTATTTACATTCGATATATTTTTATAGTGATATATTCCTACTAAAATTTTATATAGTTACAGTAATTATATTTATTATTAACTGTTAGTTAAAATCAAAATGTACGGGTCGTTAATGGTACTAAAAATTTTGAAAAGTTATAATATTAATACGAACAAATGTCACTGTATTGAAAATTTTCGATAACCCTTTAATTAACAACAAATTAATTTGATAAAATTAATTATGGACCAAATAAACAGAATAGCAAAAATCGAAGAAATTAATTGCATGACTGGAAAGATTTCATTTTTGAATTAAATGCACACCATTTTTTTTTATTTCGGATTAAATTTGAAGTAACCACTTTTTTGAATCATTTGTGTAATTTTCCTAAAAATTAAAGTTAAAATTGTAAATATAAAAAAGTATTAAGACTAATTTGTACACATTTAAAGTTAAAATTTGTCCAATTTAATTCTTTTTAGAAAAAGACCCCAAACTTTCCTGTGCACAAAAGGACAAAATGGATGGAAAAATGGATATTTAGATTGTTTTCACAAAAGGACCTCAAACTTTCGTGCACAAAATGACAAAATAGATAGAAAAATGGATGGAATCCGTTAAAGGGGCCTACAGTGAAATAAATTAAAAATTTGGGATCCTAGCAAAATGAAGAAAAAGAATAGAATTGAATTTATTATAAAATAGATAGTTCGGGGTCCGTTTGAGTAAATAACAGAAAGTTTTGGTGCCCAAATAACCCCACCCATCAAATAAACAATCTGCAAATAATCCCTCCTCGGAAAAATATTAAATGAAAAAAAGCAGTAATAAATGAGAGAACGTGGCATGTGAAGAAGCCTTCACTCCCAGCCTCTCCTCTTTGATAGATAAAAGATAAAGGTGTACAAGAGACTTCACATAGCCGTAGATAGATACAAATTACAAATCTCCAGAGTTGCGTAAATTGAGATAGAGAAGATGAAAGATTTATCAAAGCCATTATCAAGTCCAAGCAAAGGAGATAAGTTTCCACCGCCATTGATGATGACATTCTTGAGAAGCAATTATGGAAGTAGAAGCAGAGGAAGATTAAAAGCAAGCCCAGTGTTTTACCTCCGCTGTAAAAAGAACGTAATTGAAACTACACAAGAACCATCATCTCCTAAAGTCACTTGTATTGGTCAAGTCCGTGCAAGGCGGTCGTCCAAATCCAAGCCGAAATCCACCCCCAAACAGGGCTGCGGCTCCGCCGGAAACCGCCCATGCTGGTGGCTGAAGAAGGCCTTCTATTGGAACAGGATTTCTGCAGAACCGGGCCCGGGTTTCTTTCGCCGGTTTTTTCGCAGATGGGGTTCGTATTTTTGTAGTTCGGTCGATTCGAACCGGAAACCGGAAGAGAATAAAAACCATATTGGCAGTGGTAGAAATTCAACTGAGAGTGAAATTAGTTTTAAATCTGAAAATTTTGGATCTCGAGTTCGACAAAACAGAGAAGACTTTCAGTTTCTCGAATCTTCTTCTTCTCCGCCGAGAAATGCTCTGTTATTGACCCGGTGTAGATCCGCACCGTACAGAGCTTCCTCGTTGGCGGGTCGGTTTTGGGGCTCGCCGCTGGCGGCGGTGGAGGACGGTGAGAGCGAAGCGAAATTGCAGAATAATGCGGTGGTGGAATCGAGAAACAGCCATGAGAGTGATGAATTGGGAAATTCAGTGAATGCAAATTCAGTTGCTGTTCATCCGTTACTACTCACGAGATGTAAATCGGAACCAGCAAGAACAGGGAAAAGGTTGAATCCAGACGCTAATTTCTGGAGACAGAGACGATTAGGTAATCATTCATAGTAATGTTTGTTAATTTTTTCGTCAATATTTGGATAGAAAATTCTTTTTTACATTTTTGCTTCGTTTTACCATGGAAATTATATACGCCCTCTGACCCATTATTTAATTTTTTACAAAAATTAAAAAATATTTTAATACGTAGAATTTAAAATTAAAGATTATAATTAAATATTAAATAAGGGATATATTAGTGTAAAGTATTATAAATTTAATCTCTTAAAAAACATTAGCCTATATATTTGGGATATTTAAAAAAGAAAAATGAGAGTATATAAGTGGAACGGAGGGAGTATGCAGTATAATTGAACTGTTAGTGTGAATAGCCAGAATATAGTTAGTTATACCATTTACCTATAGAATAAAACTTTTTTTAAAAATAAAAAAATATCAGAGTTTTGCATGTGACGTGGGTGGAGGAATCTTGACCGGAAATGGCGAAATTAATTTTTGTCAAAACAGTACAGTGAAAGATTGAAGACAATTAATATTTCTCGTACGCCCACGTCCTCGTGTCTTGTGCGGTTGTAATTATTACTACCTCCGTCCCAAAATTATAAGAGAAGGAGGGAGGTAGTATTGCTTAATTGGAAGCTGTTTACCAAAGTTTTCTTTTTCATTTTTTTTAAATGGAAAAAAAAGTGATATTCTCTCGAAAAATGTGATTGAAATTTGAAAGAGTGTAGTGATTTTTTTTTTAATTTTGATAATATTTGTTGTTTTTCTTTGCATTTTTATTATCAATTTTGAATTTTTTGGTTTCATGATTTCTTTAAAAGTTCATAAAATTCATCTTTCACTCTGAAAAATTATTTCTCAACTAGCAAGCTTTAAATACATTAGTACAAGATTTTGAGAAATTTTGATTTGTGACATTTTATTTGATTTTGATTATGAAGTAAATTAGAATTATTAAAAAACTAATGCAAGTCTAAAGTTTGTGAATCTTGCAACAATTTTTTTTTCGTTTATAGAAAAATAGAAACAAATGGATATAAATTGAATTGGGATAGTAGGAAATATAAAAAAATTAAAGTCAAACGCATGGATTCTTTTTTTTTTTTTTTTTTTAATTGTTCAAATAGAAGAAAATGTATTTTCCACTTTTTTTAATGTTGCTGACTTTCAGAAATGACAAAAAGGTCATTACAAAATTTATTTGTAATTTTTTTACATTTAACTTCGAAGATACAAAACGTGAACGTGAACGTGAACAGGAGTTTTCATTATTTTGAAATATTAAAAACTACGAATGACTGGAAAAGACAAGCTCTTCGTAAAAATTGATCAAACAAATTTTTAGTTACTATTCATCTGTTACACCTTAGTACCCTATTCCTCACGCAACGATTATTTTAAACGCGTAGTGTAATAAATTGTAGAGATCGAGTTCCTCAAAGAATAAAGCTTGTGGTACACACAAAGTGTGTACAACACAATTGCCACACCCTAATAGAGGGTGTGGCCTACATCATCTGAGCCATAACGCCTGAAAGTTTTTTGAGGGGGAGAGGCCTATTAGTGTGTGGCGTTCTTCTGTGCTACACACAACATGTGTGTCATCTAAAGAAAGACTAATGACATGAATATGCCGTTGCATATATGGTGTATTAGCATGCATTAAAACCTATTAAAACAAGAAAACCTTACTACAATTCGTAAACAAAAAACAAAACGACCGAGAAAATTGGATTGAGATGAGAATCCAATCCTCTTTCTTTAAGATGAAATTGCCCTGCTATAGCCTGAGCTCCCTTCCGGTGCAACCTGGCTGAACTTGGCAAAAGTTCGGCCTCTCTCACTGTATGGAGTGGGCCCCCACTCCCTGCATTCTCTAGCTAGGGGGAAGATTTTTTGGGGGGTTTTCCTTGTCGGGAAGATTAAAAATCTTCACGAGGCCGAACCGTAAGATTTCCGGCTATAGCCTATAGTGCTTATGGCTCACAATAGTATGTCTCCTAAGGTAAAATGATCCCCCTTATGGTAGTAGCACTCCAACCACAAGAACAACAAACCCGGAATAGATTTGAATCTCTCTAGCATGCAAAATGAGCCAACTATACTTTCAATGAAGAAGAAGATATGTAAAATGCTGAATGAATTTTCGTGTCTCAATATCAAACCATGGGATACCATTTTATAGATTGCTAAAAATTGCTTTTGCGCAAGAGCAATTTTTCAAACAAGGCAATCCCAACAGTTGCAACCTTAATTGAAGGGACACCTCTAAAACTGAATTTTCATTTAGGGGATCAAACTCTGAGTTATAATTTTCATTCACCCTGTATTTCCCACATCCAAATAGGAGATAATGCTAAACATATCTTTACATCTATGGAACTATTGTTCAACTGGGTAAATTATGGATTCAAAAATTTTGGAGAATGATTGCATTGAAGTGTTCAAGATTAGTTATTAATGCTAATTTAATTTGAATCTCTTTATTTTTCATAAAGTTTATTTTAAAATTACTGGATATTAATATAGCACGCAGCCTCCGATATAGTAAACAAGACAAATTTTTCATAGAAAAGTGTTCAAATAGTGTGCACTCATGTTTTGAAAAAAAAAAATGACATCCTTTAGATAGTAAGACGTCAATATTTATAAGTGCGTTTGATTGGATTTATTTTTCATATAAAATTTTACACATGCCAATCAAACACAGATTTATTTTTCATGAAATTTAAGTACTCCACATTCTTTCAAATTAAGAAATTGAAATTCCTATACGAATAGATAAGAATTGAAATTTTATAAAATTAAAATCTAAACTCATTTTCAGCCCTCCAATCAATCACACCCTAATATTAAAAAATACAAAAAAAAAAAAAATCCACCCGACCCAACCTCTAGACAACAAGAACTGTTTTCTTCATAATGTAATCAAACCAAGAGGAAACACAAATTACATGCATCCATTTGGTCAATGGCCCAAAGCTCTTCTAACAAACATCATAGTGGCCATTAATGTTTTGACGATTTATAAAATATGAAGTGCCTATAAGAGATTCACTTCCGTCACATATTGCATATAAGCACGATGCACGATTAAATAGTAAAATCAAATTTTATATATTTACAAATTTAAGCAGATACAAATATATACAGATAAAATACAAGCTCGAAAAATTGATTAATGAAGCTCGAAATTTTAAAATTGGAGGCCATGCATATTCCTTTTATCCTTACTTATAAAATATAAATAATAAATAAATAAAAGGGACCGTTCTTTAAAACGGACAATCCATCCAATCAATGCCTTTACAATTAGGTCCATTAATAATGTGGATGGAGAAACACCTCTTTTCTTAGGACCACTCATTCTAATTACGTGTCGAAAAGTATTTGAAATCCAAAAATTACTTTGTTGTTTAATATAAAAGTAAATATTACTTTGTTTAATATAAAAGTACAAGAAATTGTGTTTTTTTTTCTTTTTATTTTTTTGTCATTAAAAGTAAAATTTATTTCAAATCTTACCAAATTTCACTATATATAATGTGGTAATATTTGACTTTTTTCTTGTATTTGTGCATATTAATAAAGGTAGACCAATATTTTGTGGTAGTGAAAAAACTATTGGAGTTCTTTCCATGGTGATAATAACAAACAATAGTTATTTTAATTAAAATAAATAAAAGATGGTAGTAGTTCATTTAGAGATTGATCAGATGAGAAGTTTTTTGTTCTTCAATCTTTTTCAGTTTAAAACAAGAAATGATTCGTGACTCTTCATAATTTAATTAATTCGTCGAAAGCTTGGGCATATACGAATTTTTTTTGTAATAATTCAGCATATTTAATATTTTGCTCATTGCCAAGTAACAACGAGTATATTTCAAGTGACGATATTTTATTACTAAGAACAATAAATTTACGATGAACAGGAACGTTCAAGCACTATCGATGGTTTTAAACCCCGGATTTTAAAACGGGAGTCGATTCGATCCCAAAAATGCCATCGATGGTGCCATAACCGGTGTCATAGTTACGACACCATCGATGATTTTGAAACATTTCCGTCACTGCTGTGAAATATCACCCAATACTAAATAACGCGTCATTTCAAATAATAAAATGCTATAGTGCAACAAGTGCATTAAATTCTCCAACCACAACAGTGTCACATATTGAAAGGTGCAATTGTCTGGTCCAATCTGCAGAGAAAAAAATAGGTGCCCATATTTTCTTTCACTAAATTCCAATAATATCATACAAATTTAACTAAACAAAGTTTTTCATATATTATATATACATTTTTTGAATGAATATATTATATTAAAATAATAATTTTTTTTTTTTGAATAGATTAAAATAATAGTATTAATTCCACAAATTTGATGGAAAAAAAATGCAGGCCTGATCATGTACAGTGAAGTGCAGCCAAAGAATTGGTCTGCCAAACGGGGTGTCTCTTCTAAGACATTTCAATAATACACACATGGGATTGTCGAATGCAATAGGCCATAAGGATAATACCTTAAGATCCGTTTGGCATAGCTTTTGATTATCTTAGAAGTGATCGATGACCTCTATTCTAGTTTCTTCTGCACAATGTTTTAGTTTCGAAAGCCATTCCAAACCGACCCTAATAAATATTCGTAATCTCCGTTTGGAATCCGGGGAAAAAAAGGATAATGGAATCGAAGGGATGACAAACGAGCATGATAGTATAATAAAAGAGATTCTATCCTGTATGACCTATAATCTTTAGGGTACGCATTATATGTGTGTGAGATAAAAAATATGTTATCGTCTAGCCAAACGGGATAATTTTCGAGGTCTAGTTTCTCTACATAAATGTTCCAACCCAACACATCCTAATCGGGTCCTTGCAATCAATTGCTGTGCAGAGTGTGACAGTTTCACTTACCAAATATTGTGCATAACCTCTCAACTCATTGCATGCCCTTTTCCATATACACAGACAATAAGTCAAAGATCTTAGCATCTTTTATCTTCATTTTGGGGTTTGCTTAGTCCATGGAGCTCAAGCCTAGTTTCATTGCCACTCTCCTCGTCTTCCTTCTCCTCCTCGACATCACCCAGTGTTTCTCAAGAGGTATGTTCGTCTGTATTTTCACTCAGAACAGCAACCACCACACTGACACCCAGTGTTTGTTTGGTAGAGATTTTTGAGAAAATGATTTTAAACGAATGACTGAAATGAATAAAAATATTTCAAAGAATTTTTTGAAATTATCCTTCGAACTGATCGACCCGATGAATAATGTTTTGTCACGTTAGAGATTTAATTACATTGGTTATGACTTGTGGGATCACATACAGGGAAGTTGAAGCTAGAAGCTTTGGATAAAGAGATTTATGAGATTGATTATAGAGGTCCAGAGACTCACACATACATTCCACCACCAAATCGATCCGGCGAGAGGCCTAAAATACATCATCAAACGAGCATGATGCATCGCAAAACTAAAGGATCTAGAGTCGGGAGAAAGAAAGGAAATGTAAGATTGCGTAATTCTATATTTCGTACACTGTTATGGATAACATATTTGGATATTTGTATGAGTTATATATATTATGTGTTTATTTTTATTTTTATTCTTTTTTTCTCAGGGAAGGAAAATTCGTGGGTGATGAACATTGAGGCTTTTGTGATTACAAGTAATCTAGTTTTGGAATTTGGTGAAGATATCATGCGTTTGCTTCTTTGTGATATTAGTATTATGTTATGCATATTGGAAGCTTGAGTGGATTGAATCCCTGAATTGATAGTCATGATTTTTGTGTTTGTTTATATCATGTAATTGTTTACAAAATATTGAAGCTATTTTGAGAGATGAATTATCCTTAACAATGGCTATAGTTTTATCAAAAAATTTATTTATCTCGACTTATTTATTTGATTCTATTTATCGACAATGTGGATTAAATTAACAGTAATTTCCCATTTCAGTGTTAATTGGAAAATAACATTACTTGTTGTTACTCAAAAAAAAAAAAAAGAAAGGGTACTCTAATTTGATAATTGATTTCAGAGAAATGACAAGTACTCTTGTTTGACAAATAAAAATTGAAGTAATCTACCTGGAGAAATTCTTCCCTTTTATATGAAGATAGTAAAATCAAATAATAATAATAATAATAATAATTATTATTATTATTATTATTATTATTATTATTATTATTGCAGCAATGTGGCAATTGTCGTTGATTGATACTGTAGTGCTCTTTGTACAAATATCATGTGAGTTTCATAAAAATAATCAATCTTAATATTTCATGTAACAATAAATTCATTAACATTGTTTAGGAATGGTAGTTCTCCATATAAAAGATTATTGTTCTCCTCCAGCATAAGAAAGAAAACCCTTCTCAGTGCCATATTAGCAGTGAATAATGACATAGCAATACCGCATTAGCCTATATATATATATATATATATTGCAAATAATGATATTGCAGTGTCATGTTATTACAACCCAAGCCGATATGGCATTATCATGTCAACGATGAGAAGGGTTTAACCTGTCCAATGGGGCCAGGAGAATAGTACTCTAGAGTATCTGCAATGAAAAGGTGCACACTGTGGATCGGAGGTTTGAGGTTTCTTTTCTATAATTAGTCTTGCTTGGCAAGTTGTACCAAAAGAAATCTTAATCCTTGAATTCATGTATGATTGAGTAATTATTCACAATTTCACGTGTAATACTTTAAAGACCACCCTCATGAATAATGATTAAATGTGAAGATTTACATCATCAAAATCTCTGGTGTGAATTAACATATTACCTACCATAGGAGTTTTATTCTCTTCATGGTGATGTGACAGTACCATGTCAATCAAGAATAAAACTTATCATTCTCCCACGGGAGAGGAGAAGAGAACTCCTTACCACAATTATTAAAGTGATCAAACCAAAACCATAGCAAAATTTGATCAATCAGTAATTTCTTTGTGAGGCAATGTAATGGCTATGTCACGACATATCAATTCAATAATAAATATAATTATATCGACATTATAATCACTTTGATATTCGATACGGATTTTACGAATATAATAAATCTCTGTTTATATAGACATTATATCACTTCTATCATTTGCGTCTATTGTTGTCCATGTAAAAGAACATCCACCAACTGATTTTCTTTGATAACTACACAAGGAAAACAATAGAGTTTCTATAATAATAATATTATCTTAGTGAAAAGAAAAATAAATTTATGAAAAAGAAAAATGGCGGTGCCTCTGAAAAGCTCGTAGGTCTACACATAAAAGTTGGTCTTAATTAGCACCTAATTACTCTCAACGGTTTTTCACACTTGGGTTTTGATAAGTCCGTGTCTAATTAAAGATGCGAACGTCTTAGAAATTGACGTTATATTATATTTTTCGTTCCCTAGATCATGGTTAACAAGTTAAACAAATAGGACTCCCCCCGTGTAAAAAATATATGGTCCACTTTATCTTTCACATGGGTTAAGAATGTGGGTGAAAAAGTAAATCTTGTGAATTGTATTCCTAATTTACCCATATTAATTAAATAATTAATTTTTAAATTAATAGGTACAACTATAATATTAAATAAGGGTATGTTTGTACAGTAATACAAAATAAGTTTTGTAAGTAATATGGAAACAATACTATATAATTGGGATAAACAAAAAAGGAATGGTGGACCATATAATCGAGACGGAGGGAGTATCTTTGTCACGTAAAAATACTCATATTTTCTTTTTTCATCCGTTCCAAATTATACTATATTTTCTTTTTTTAGAGTGTATTAAAACCTTTCATTTTTCAGTATAACCCTATTTAATATGTGTTATTACCAATTAAAATAAACACGGGTATATTTGAAATGCATAATTAACTTTTGTTTTTTCAATAAAATTAATTATAATTTCTTAATTCGTGTAAAAATCAAATTGAAACTATTTTTAGGGGACGGGGGTGTATTGATAAATAAATATGAAATATATTATGCTTTTTGCAATGGATATATGATCAGTAGACAAAAATTTTGTGGACAAGCAAAATAATTTTTTTGTTGTTGTATCAATGAGCGGCAAGAGTAAATTTATCTAAAAAAAATATTTAAAATCATTCAAAAAAATATATATTTGAAAAAATCACAGGCTATTAAGAGGTTTCTTTTATAGTAAGGGTGTGTTTGATTGGAAGAAAAAAATTTCCATGAAAATGTTTTGTTATGGACAATATTTTATCACCTACACTATAAAAAAATATTTTCCATGTTTTTAAGGGAAAAAAATTTATTTTTTCCATACAAGGAAAATGATTTTCATAAAAAATATTATAATCAGACACCACAAAGAGAAAATTTAAATAGAAAATGTTTTCCACTCTCATTTGTCACCCTTAATCAAACACACTCTTAGACAAAAGTAAAATCGGTGTCTATGACTCTGTCTTTACATTCTTTAAAAAAAAAAAAAAATCACCCTTTTTGTTTCATTGATTCTCCCAAAAATATTTCAATGTTATTGAATTTGCCAGAAAATTTATTTCACCAGAAGAAGCGATATAAATCATATAATAGGTTTTTGAAAAAAAAAATAAAAATTTCTTGTACTGTACAATAGCTGAAGTTGAAAATGATGGTTTAAAAATAGGTAATACTAAAATAACTTTTCCAGTAAAGAACTAAAAATATGAACGTAAAATAAATATACTGCACCGCACAGAACGAGAGGAAGAGAGAGAGTACCCTTCGTAAATTTCAATCCTCGTCACATTTCCTCAGCTCCTATTTCCCAAATATTTCCATTTTGTTCAAATTCTTAGAGATTTCTGTAGCATAAAATTTGCATTTGGAAATGGCGAATGCTGAGGAATCAAACCCCCTTCTGTCAAACCAACAAGAAGAAGAAGAAGAACAAATGATAGCGGCTGAAAAGAAACCCGTGGCCACCGCTAAACCTACAGCTCCTCCGCCCGAAGAGGCCGTGAAACAACCGTTACCGCAGCCGGCGGTACCGATGGGCTGGCCCGCTGATGGGCTGCCTCTGAGCGTGATGGGTGAGCCCATACCCTCGATGAATAGGGCCCAATGGGATTCTGACCTCTGTGCTTGTTTTGGAAGGAACGATGAGTTTTGCAGCAGCGATCTCGAAGTTTGTGAGTTTTATCTTTTATTCCGTGCAATTTTGTTTACTGTTTTGGAAAATGCTATGTTATTTTTGTTAATCTTTGATCTGAATCTTTGAATTTTCACCATTGATGAAAATGCTTGTTTATTGGATTGGGGAATTGAATGGATGATTATCAATCTACAATGTCGGAAAAAAAAAGGACACAACTCAATTCAGTCAAATTTATCAATCATCATGTATTTATGAGGGAAAAGGGAATTTACGAATGATCTAATTGGGATCCATCATGTTTATTTCTAATCCATCAAATTATCGTTAAATCGTAATACTTTTTTGGTTGTTCCATTACTGGTTATTCAGAAAGAAGAATGATTATAAAGTATGATCCATCAGTTAATCCTATTTATCATGTCAATTATTGGAAGCTATTTATTTTGCATGAGATTCGTTGAAGAAATTTTCAGTAGAAGCATATTGTACAAGAATCGATCTCTTAGACATAGAGGTATGTGGGAAGTAGACTGAGTTATGAGGGACGATTTGTTTTTAGTCAACAGCCCACTTCTCG
The DNA here is from genome assembly GCA_018223645.1 of Jasminum sambac. Classification (NCBI taxonomy): domain Eukaryota; kingdom Viridiplantae; phylum Streptophyta; class Magnoliopsida; order Lamiales; family Oleaceae; genus Jasminum; species Jasminum sambac. The sequence goes on along the minus strand of CP073644.1, from coordinate 27,287,688 downwards.
TGTAGGTAGGAGAGATTGATTCTATATTGTGAACCTCCTTATTTCAATCCATTCAAAGTCAAGGTTCGTAATTCCTCTATGTTTAAGATTCTTTCAATAAAAATATGTTTCACTTTTCCTTCCACAGACAATTCTATATATTGTGCCTCATTTTTTATCCATTCAAATTCAAAGTTGTTAATCTTCATATGTTTAAGAGTCTTGGAATATCTTCTTTTCCACACCATATCCCTGCTTTGAAATCAACATATCCTATTTCTGTAACTCCTAGTCTTCCAAATCCCATCTTTAGGATTTTCTTTGTGCCTTGTGATTTAAGTCTAAATTCTGTTGTTTCTCGTGGTGCATTAATTCCATTTGCTACTGATTATACTGAGCAGGTTTGTTGGGTAGCATGGCCCCTTGTGTGCTCTATGGAAGCAATGTTGAAAGACTTGGATACGCTCCTGGTACTTTCAGTAATCACTGCTTGCCGTATACTGCTCTTTACTTGCTCGGGAACTCGTTTTTCGGCTGGAACTGCCTCGCACCCTGGTTTTCATACCCCATTCGTTCAGCCATTCGCCGCAAGTTTAATCTCCAGGTTAGTCCCTGCTTAAATTTTCCAGCAAGCCTGCCATGTGAAATGTACTGCTATCCTATGAGATGTTATAATTGTACCATTTTTATTTTATTTTATTTTTTTTATGGTTTTTGAGAATTCGAAACAACATAGGGACCATAGAATGCTAGCCTATGATGATAGTTCAATTATGGTGTGAAATAGAAGAAACAACACTTAAGTACCTAACTTGGACCTACAATTGCATCTGAGCTGTTTTTAGGTTTTACTTTTACCCGGTTAAAGTCAATTTCAATCTTAACTACACATTCAGAAGTACTCATTGTTATCCACACTTTCTGGTCTGCAAAACTATTCAATTTATAAAGTGAGGTTTTAGCAAAACAAAAGTTTATGCGGACACATGCTGAATTTGATGGATTTCATTTCTTTCATTACATCGCATCATGTAAATAATTATGTGAACCTCGTGTGTTGTTTGAACTTTGGTTGAATTGGAGATATCTGATCGATTGTTGTGTGGTAATCCAGCCTTCTACTTATAATCTCTGTTCAGCAATCCCTACTTCTTGAGGTTCAAAAATCACCATTAGAGACCTTCATAATATAGTCGTCTTTCAACTTTAATATTTAATTGGACAATGGGATTAAAATCTGTTTGGTGGTTATATTGAATGAACAGGGAAGTTGTGAGTCGCTGGTTAGATCATTTGGATGTGGAACATTTATGGAGAACGAGGTTCAACGTGAGCAATGTGAATCTGCCTGTGATTTTGCTACTCATGTGTTCTGCCATGCATGCGCCCTTTGTCAAGAAGGTCGTGAGATTCGTCGCAGGCTTCCTCATCCCGGGTTCAGTGCTCAGCCAGTGGTGATCATGGTTCCACCCAGCGAACAAGCGATGGCCCGTGGGATGTAATGAAATTATACCTGTGCACATTGATTGTGTATCTTCTTTTGTTGAACTGCGTTGAAATGTATAATGTCTTACACCTTGTTCTTTTCAAGGTTTCACGCAATTCCATGTAACCTACACATATTTTCAACCACATACATATTTTTTAATACAATACCAATCACACATTTTACATGAATGGCGTGAACTCTTCAAAAGAACAAGCCCTGTTTTAGTCCATTATTTTGTCCGTGGCTTCTTTGTTAAAGGTACTTCTGAAGATACTCGTGTAAAAATAAAGTGTTGTATACTTGTATCATATTTCGTGTTTGCCGATGCAGCTTTGTGCCTCTATACGAGGCAAATAACCGCCAAAATAAAATACCATTTTTATCTCGTTAGTATTAATGGGGTCTATTAGATGATTGTAGACCTTGTTGTACAAATTAATTGTACACCTAGCATGAATTTTATTTTATTTTTAAATACATAAAATTAATAAAAATACAGACCATCATCCTCAACCACAAACGTTTTCTTGAAAAGTAGCACTGCTTAGCATAATAAAACCAAAATTTTCATCGAATTTTGTTAAATCGGTCCGATTGTTACTAGCCATTTAACAGCACGAGAAGTTTAAAAATAAAAATAGCTCTTACTTGTTGCTCAACTAACAAAGCATCATTAGATCTTTCTTCAACTACTAAAGTTCTATCCGAAATGAGAGTCCTACGGGGCTAGGCCACTGCAATGTTCAACATATCTTTAAATTTACTCCCCTGGTGCTGAAACGCCTTGCTTCAGTCTTTCCTTCTTCATCTTCTTCTTTGAGACTGGCTTCTTTTTCTTTGGAGGAAGGGTTTTTTGTGCATACATATAAAGTACATAATTTCCAACGAGGAAGGTTAAAAGTAGCCCACCAACCACAAGTAAGACGATCAACCCAGGGTTGAACCCTCTGGCTCCAACTTCCTTGGCCACATTTTTCTGTTCATCCAACATATGAGAAGTACAATGAGCATTTAAACTGATAGGTATTCAAAGGTTGCGAAAAATTAATTTCTTTTTCAAAAATGGCAACACGCAGTAAGAAAGCACACATCCATCCACGTATTATGTATTGCGGATTATACCACAACTGATATCTACTTATAGAGGGCCACATGTATCTTAGACGTGTCACCGGAGAATTATATTCTCACATGGTTATTGAAAAGTATCAATCCTGATCTAGTGCTCTCGCTAGTGCCATATAATGGCACCAAGGCTTGCCATGTCAGTACACCATCCCAATAGGACACTACCTAGTGCCATTTTGAAAAAAATAAAAATAAAAATCGAGGGGTCTTTGTGCAAATTCCCTATTTCTTCCCCCTTCACCTTTTCACCTGGCCAGAAAAGTGCTGCCAGGTTGGGAGGGGGGAGGGAAGGGGTTTGGGTGGGTTATTTTTTTTATTGCACAAAGGCCCTCAATCTTCCAGCCGGAGCCAATTTAGGACGCTGGGAGCATCCAACATTCAGGAATGTTATGTTCCCAGTGCTTGGATAATTTTAATTTTATTGTGCCAGTGCAATAAACCACCTATGGTTTACACGTAATTTCACATAAAAATATGGTAAACCACATGTGGTTTACTATGCCAGGACTATAAACATTATTGTGGAAAGTATTCAGCATTTAGGATTTTTTCAAAACTAGCATTGGTTTTTTAATACAAAATCATCAACTACCTCCCAGCAAAAGAAAATATGCCTTAATAGCTCAGAAAATGAAAACACTAAACAATTAATCCACACAATGCAAGGAGTACAGATTTCTTACACCACAAACTTATGATGCAGTGCAAATAATCAAAATGATAGTAAATCCACCCTAGAGGAAAACTGGTAGCAACAAAAATTTCAGCTAATAAATTCCAACAGGCTTTTGCGGAATGTCAAAACTACATTGCAAGCATGCATATTTGAATTCTTAAATTGTTCGTTCCCTTATATCTATCTACGACAATTTGTTTTAGAAACAATTTTTTATGAGATTATATGCTTTTTTGGTCAGCTCACTGATATGTAGATTGTAATTTGACAACCAACCAAACAAAGGGCGATGGAAAATTCACTTCATGCAAGAAAATTTCCAACCGGTCAGGTGGGGGCTTCGGAATGGGTCTCCTAAATTGGAATTACAGTATTTCCCATTCAAAATAAATAAAAATTTTCTGCAGTCAGTAGCAATGCCTTAATCTAAGGTTTTTAACATAACTTCACTAATTCTTCCAAATACTATCGCTTAACTGCCGACTTGAGATTCTCTAAATAAAACAACGATCTAATTCACGGCAGGGTCACCATACCTTTCTTTCGTCGTCAATAAATAACTTCTTTTTGTCAAAGAGAAACTTATTTAGTATATCTTTTATAAAAAAATTGAAATAGAAAATCAAAAGATGAAGCTCTAAAATGCATTACTTAATCTTCAAATCTGTAAGAAACTCTGAAAATTGATAAGTTTCAGAAAGTCCTGGTCTTTCTCAGACATTCAGAAAGAACGATAAATTTGAGTAAAGACTCTCCCAATCAAATAATTTTTAAAAATTCTGAGAACAAAACTAGAAGAATTATAACCAAACAGTAAGGCCTGTAAATTAAATTCTAGCCAATTTCTAATTGAAAAAGTATTTTTCCTTCAACAATCAAGTGCACAAATAGGAACTTCTCATCGAGCACCATCAATCACCGTATCATCCATATAAAAGTTCATAAAACATAATCCCGCTCCGTCAACTTGGATCTATCAAAACCAGGTAAAGCAAAAATTCACAGAATCTAAATAGAGATCTGTGCAAAAAGGTACTTACCACCGGATCGTCGAACTCTGGATTATGATCCATATCATCGAATCGAAATTGAAAAAAGAACAGAAATATAAAAGACCGATGAGATCGAGGAGGAGATGAATTTATAATGTCGAAGGAAGTGTGCGCGAGGTCAGTGCCTTAATGGACTTCTGTTCTGTTGTTGTTTGTTGAGGACTCCTCGCGACGGTGAAGTTTCTTATTTTACTTTAGGTCCTTCATCTTTCATCTTCCTTCTTTTTGACGACTCCTTTCTTTCAATTTGATCATTTAGAACATATTTACGATTTAGAATTACAAATAATTTGATGAATTAAATTCAATAAAATAAAAACAATGAGAGTGCATGTAATTTTTCGAATTACATTTTAATTGACGCTCGTGTCATTTCTTGTTTTTCACTCAGAAGTTGACAAATGATCACCCTTCACTTAAATTACAACATAAAAGCAACACAATAGATGATTTTGTGAATTTCTCTAATAAAAAAAAAAGTCTCAATAAAAGAGTCTGTCACATTTTATTATGACAGTTTAAAACACACAAATTCTCAATTTTGTTTAAAAGCATATGATAATAAATTTCGCAATTGACAAAATTATTCTTTGAAAAACAAAAATGGTTTGATTTGGTTTAACAATTTCTTAAATAAGAAAAACAAAACCATGCGGATCAGTTTACGGCGTTGCCACTCTCCTACACACTCTTACATACACACTCCCGTGCACACTCCCGTTCAAAAATTCGTGCGGGGCATATAACCCCTCGCCATCAGGGGACAGTTATGTATTAGTTATCTCACTTATCGTAGATTCAAAAAAAATTAAAAAATTAAAAAAAAAAATTTAGATGACGTGGCGCCATCACGTGACGTTACGTCATGGAGTGTGCACACTCTCCTACACACTAGTGTGTAGGAGAGCACTAGCACAATTTACGGATGTCAACAAGTCAAGCGAGCTTAATAAGTTCGAGCTCTGCAAGGTTTGACAAGCCGAATCTGAAATCATGCTCGGCTCTCACCGTTACGAGTTGGATACTCGGCTTGTAATAGTCCATATTTGGCTTACTAATATTAACAATAAGTGTATTAAATTTATGTCTAAGCGTTGTAAAATTTCTTAAATCTTTTGTCCATTTGTTTGTTATAAATGTGTTCAGTTTGAGCAGATTATATATATTCTTTCAATTTGAAAAAAAAAAAAAAAATTGTTACATTGCCTGAGACAATTTGAGCACACCTCGAGTCGAATGCAAGTTAGTCTTGTTTTTGAATAGCAGGTTAGACTGAAATGTGATACGACAAAATATTTTAAAATTTCTTTGTTTCATATGTGGATTTACAATATTATCAAATTTAAACATGCTAATTACCAATAAATCAACTGTTAATTCAGTTTATTGGAATGTCAATATTTTTAAATTGAATTGACTATTTTACCATTTTGTCTTCTTCCCTTAACCTTCTTCCTCCCCTCATCTTCCCTCTTTTTCTCCTGTCACCTTCTTCGCCCAAGCTCCGGCCACCACACACCGACCATGTCTCTGGCACCACTTCATCTTCTTCGAAGAAAATTCTGGCCACACTTCATGTTCTCCGACTAGATCTCAATTTTCGAAACCAATGTATCAGATATGAGAAGATGGTTGGCCCTCCAAGCCAGCAACCACAGCAATGGAGGTTGCTGGTCGACAACCCGATCAACCGGCTGTTAACCAACAACCAGGCGGCAAACCAGACTTGCTAGCGGGGAACTAGGTTTGGGTTGGGTTGGGGGGTTGAGGGAGGGGTTACTGTTGTTGTTGTTGTTGTTATTATTATTATTATTATTATTATTATTATTATTATTATAGGTGTCTAAGGATATTTTAGACTCACCACTTCAAAAAAATTAACACGCTTGTAATTTGATAATTAATTTTGATTTTTTTGTAATTCATATGTTGAAAATTTGAAATTATATATTCATGTAATTAATTCTAAATTTATTTCGTGTCTCCGCTAGATCGCCGCTGAGTTTGGCCCACTACACTTACGTAGATTTTTGTTTGTAGGGAAGTCGTTCTCCGCATATGGTTAGATACAACTTTTGGCATTAAAAAATTGCAGACTTTCTAGTTCGATATCATGTCAAAATCCATGATATACTATTTGCAAATAGTTGCGTTGTTGGTAGATAAGTTTGCAATTGCTTTGGATCTACATGCTTTTATAATTGGAGCTACAATTTGGCTCAATTATTCGACGGCACAATATATAGTTTAATTAATAAGGTATTCTCTACCTTTCAATTCTCATCACCATACAATACAGAGGCGGTCGCTTCATGCCCGATCTTTCAGGGTGTTTATTTTAATCCGTTATACTTATGATCCAATTGTGTATTGTGCTTTTTTTAATTGAGTGGCCCAATTTTGAATTCAACACAAATTTTTAGGCCCAATTTTTTTAAGAGTAATAAGAGAACAATTCAAATATTCAATCCAAATTTTAGGCCCATTTTTGTTTAAGAAATTTAGCCTCATTTTTTAGCAATATTTATTTAAATATTTAGGCCAATTTCAAGTTTAATATAAAAGAATAAATGGGAGGAAAAAAAGGAAAAAGGGGGGAACAGTTGCAAACCGAAAAAAAGAAAAAAGAGGAGAGCAGTGACTTAGCTACTCGACACTCGCGTCTCGGTGTTGGCGCTCTGATTGAGTTTTTTATATTCTTTTGGATTATTACTGTGCGTTTGACTAATTTCTACTGTAACCTTAGTTGAGTCTCGTGTGTTGCCTTATATTAACTTTATGGAAAAATTAAATAAAAGGGATCCATTTTTAAAATTCGCCTCAAACCCAACAAACTACATAACTACCCTAGTAATACATCTATACAACGTATAAAATTTTGAATACAAACACTCTCAATCATCGCATATCATATGGATTTTTGTCTCTTTGTAAAGTTATCATTGAGTAAAGTTGTACATGGGTGGGACTATTCACACCCCCTCTCTTCTGAAGCACACCTCAAAAAAATTCCATTCCCCAAAATACCCTTATTTTCATTAAAAAAAAAAAAACACCACACCTGCCACCCTCCCCACCCCCTCCCTTACCTCCTTGGGCCAGCAGTGGTTGAAATCACCTGTTGAAACCACCCGTACCGCTGGTGATCGAAACCACTTGTACCCACCTTTGTAGGTGGTTTCAACCACCATCAATGGTCGAAATTAAGGGAAGAAGAAGGGCAAAAAAAAAGGCAAAAGGAAAGCACATCACCGGAGGTAGTTGAAACCACCATTAATGGTGGCATAAACTCGTTGGAATTTTTTTTTCCCGTTTAGCTTGTTCGGCCGGTGTTCCGCCAACCATGGTCGAACAGCTTCGAAACCGTTTGGCTGGCCGAATAGCTTCGAAGCCATTTGGCCATGGTTGGGCGAATGGCTTCATAGCTGTTCGGCCAACAATGGTCGAACAAATTTTTTTTTTTTGGAAGTCAATTTGAGGTATTTTGGGAAAGATGAAGAAGATTTTTGGGGTATGCTAAGAAATCCTTGGGTTGTGAATAGTCCCACCCGTTCTACATTTATTAGAAAGGCCCAAGCATTGAGCCCCCCAACTAATGTGACCACCAGACCATTTATAAACATGTTGAGACAGACATTGAACTTACGAATCAGCTAGTGACTAGACGTATTCTCTGGTGTGTGGTTCCACGGTTCCACACAATAATGGTACAACTCAGAGTTGGACCTTCAATGTTGGTATGGATTTATGGCATTTGCACAATATATAACACTTCTATATTGAATGATGCTGAGATGATTATATTATGTCGATATAATTATATTCAATGCTGGAATGAAATAATATGTCTCAGTTCATGCAAAAAATGAAAAATAAACATATTATATGTCTCTCTTAAAAATAATAAGTTCTTCTCATATAAACATTAGATCAGCATTCTCATTATAATAAGAGACATTAGATTAGCTTTCATTATAATAAGTATTGCTATCCTTAAATAGTGTTCATAGATTAACAATTATTTAACCCTTCAATTCTTATTGGCACTATAATGCCAGCAAGATTATATGATTTTCAAGTATATATATATTTTGTAAATTTTTAATTAAATAAAGACATAATTTTGATGCCATTATTACTTATTCGCAATAGTGATATATATATATAATGAAGTTCAATCTATTCTGACGATTTTTAAAAAAAATTAGATCTCACTCAATTTTTTTGAAAATGGGAGGACAGAATAATAAAATTTAACCCATTTGTGTGTTGACTGTGATTCTGCATTGTGTAATTTCTTTTTTTTTTTTTGACAATTGTGTACGGTCCGGCTCTAGTACCCACTGTGGGTACCTTATGATACCCACAGTCGGGAAAAAAAAAATTGGGGGTCGGGTGAGACCCCCGCCATCATGAGCAATTATGTATTATTCATCTAACTTAACGTAGATTCCAAAAAAAAATTTTAAAAATTTTTTAAAAAAATTTCCATGATAATGTGGCACCACTTGATGGCACCACGTCGGCGTGGGGGATTGGCTTATAGTACCCACAGTGGATACTAGAGCGAATCCGCAATTGTGTAATTTTTCTTTTATCGGATTTGTTCAAGTACCCACTGTGGGTACCGTATGGTACCCACAGTGGGCACGTGGCACTACCAGGTGGCGCCACGTCATCACACCGAAAATTTTTTTATTTTATTTTTTATTTTTGAATTTTTTTTGGAATCTACGTTAAGTTAGACGAATAACACATAACTGCCCCCTGATAGTGGGGGGTCTCATCAGACCCCTATAATTTTTTTTCCCCGACTGTGGGTACCGTAAGGTACCCACAGTGGGTACCAGATCAGAACTGTTTCTTATATTTGTTTGATATAATGGAGAACCCAAATGGCCAAAAGATCATTGAAAGGGTAGATGTGATTTACTTTTTCACCACACTTTCCATATTCAATTTTTAAATTCTTTTAATGAATTGACATGACAAAAGGTATCTCTTTTGTGCTTATTTCCTCTCCTGCATTTTACTTTTTACTCACTTTCCCTTCTACTATGCTTTATTATTTGGAACATTTGAGCATTTCTTTCGCCCACTTTTCCTGTTTACCACACCCTTACTTGGAATATTTAACGTGATGAAAGAACCACTAAGAGATGAAAAGTTTATTTTAATTAATTATTTGTCATATTTTTTACAGTGGTATGAAATTGTGAAGCAATCTTTCCATTCCCAAAGCTAAAGTCAATAACTTTTGCTAAATATAATATATGCCGATTTTGTAATTAATGTAAAAAAAATAAATTATCATAAATTAGAATCAATTTACGATATTATGATTGATTGCCAATCGAGTGAATATTTTCAAACAAATATGACCCAAAGCAAGGAGGAATTTTATTTTTATTTTTATTTTATTTTGAATGAAACTAATAATTTTGTTAAGAAGCTGTACAATAACGAATAAGTCAAACTTCATTAATTTTTATAAAGTTTATTTGTCAGAAAGCAACCTCAAACAAGTCCTAAAGGGACAGTTTGTTTAGATTTCTAAGAAAAATATATGTCCCAACTTTCCCTTTATATCGTTATATATATCCATTGCACAAAGAAATATGCGTTTCTTCTGGCATCAATTATCGTTACACTTTACCAATCCTCTACTCAAACTCATGTGTTATGCTTGTGACTCACAAAGTCTTTAAGAGAAAGCAACCACCCGCAAATTCTTGTCAACACAATTAAATCACGAAAATGACACCCACCATTTTCATCCTTGTCTCCACTTCTAACTAACTATATATTGACAAGCAAGATTGACAAGTTTGATGGAATGGATTGTAATCTTATCTCGAACTGACTGTGAATACAAGTAACTTGTCTACTATTACAAATCAACGAGAGACGTAATACTGCCATTAAACAGTGATACTGATGAATCAATAATGACGTAAAATTTAATTCGTCACTAATTAATGTAAACTATCGTGTCACCGTTGACTCAATCGACGTTGCGATGTACATGCGGAAAATATGTATGTAGACATTGATTGGAGGTTTGACGAAGATTTATCAATAACGAAAGAGAACCAAGACAAAGATGAGACTCGGAAATTAATATTATTTTGCACTTCAACGGACACACACTACCAAAACGTTATTGTGATTGTAAATACATAATTTAATAAATAAATGAATTATATCATACAACTATTAATTAATTAACAAAAGATAGCCGGAGTAATCTCACACCAAGTCCAAGCCAGAGGGGCCGCCGCCACCACTTCCGCCGCCCCCGCCGGTGAAACTGTTTTCCGACGAGGAGGTGGAGAGGGTGATCATGGCATTCAAATCAGAAACACTATCTTGCAATGACATTAGGAGATGAGATGTGCTAAAACTCATAGTAGGCTTTGCTCTTGGGACAATTGGAACTTCACCCTCTCCCACCAACATTTGTACCACCCCTCTCATTGTAGGCCTAGCCATTGGATCAGGGTGCGAACATGCCAACCCAACCAACAGCACCCTCATCATCTCCGCCTCGTCGAAATCACTCCCCAGCCGTTGATCGGCCGCCGTCATAAGCCTCCCTTCTCTATGCAAACCCCACACCCACTCTACCAAATTACTCCCCACCCCAACTTTCCCCACCCCGGTAACCTCCTTCTCGATCGGCCGTCGTCCGCTCGCCACCTCTAGCACCACCGCCCCGTAGCTGAACACATCAGTCTTCTCCGTTGCCCGTCCGGTTAACAAATACTCTGGAGCCAAATACCCCATTGTCCCCGCTGCCACCGTGGCATCCGGCGACTTGTCATGCTCGGTTTGCCTAGCCAATCCAAAATCACCTAACCTCGCGTTGAACCCTTCGTCCAACATAATGTTACTCGTCTTTACGTCTCTATGAATCACTTGGTTTTCACATTCTTGATGCAAGTATGCCAAGGCAGACGCCACCCCGAGCAAGATTTTCCGGCGGTGGGCCCATGGCAAAACCATCCTCGACTCGAATAACGCCTTATCGAGACTCCCATTGGGCATCAAATCATACACTAGCAAAATTTCGCCCTTTTCGTGACACCAGCCTTGTAACCTAACAAGATTTCTATGCCTAAGAGTTCCAATTATTGACAATTCCGATAAAAACTCCGCCTTCCCTTGCCCATTATGACTACACCTCTTCACCGCCACTATATCGCCGGTCGCCGGCAAAATCCCCTTATACACAGTCCCAAACGCTCCATATCCGATAATGCGTGTAGAATCAAACCCTTTGGTCGAAAATTTTAGCTCCTTGTAGCTAAATTCCTTTGGCATTTTGATCACGTCAGAAGCTAAAGTTTCAGATTTTTTCACCTGCTTGAATTTCTTGTTGTATGCCCAAATTGCAATCAAAGTACAAAAGGCGAGAAAAAAGGCACCGGCGGTGACCACTCCGACCACCGCGCCGGGGCCGTCTTTGCACAGCTGGGAGTGACACTTCCCACTTGTTCTGCTCTCACGCGACGTCGTACTGTTAGCAGCAGGGGAAGAAGAAGGTGGTGGCGGGTTAACAGTGTCGGCAGTAGGGTTCATTAGAGTAGAAGTCGGTGGCGGTGGTGGGGTCTCCGGCGGCGCCGCCGGGTTGGACGAAGGGTTTTCATCAAACGATGACGTAAAACTCCACCATTCAATGCTGTGAACCTCCGTACTCCCCTGAGTAGATCCCGAGAAACCGACGAACATGAAATCGTTAACGACATAGTCGTTGAGATCTAAAGGAGCTGAAATAATGGCTTCTTTCGGCTTGAGATTAGAGTACGATACGTATACTTTGATCGTCCGAGTTGACCCGGAGTACTCGACCCACGAGTTGACCAGGTCACCGCTTTTAAGATCGACGGCGATTGAATCCAAATTACCGACCTGGTTTGAAACCATTGAGTTCAGATCTAACCCCACGTGATTCCCGTTAATGTCTTTGAATTCAACGTCCATTAGTGTATCAAACTCCACCGCTACGAAGCCGTTTCGGCCCCCTTTAGAATCCATCACGCCCAAAAACCCGCCGGCGTCTCCCACCGTCTGGTCGTCCGACGAGATTACGAAAGCCAGTCCGCCGCCGATGGAAGAAGGGTTCAAATTCACTACAGAGAATGAGAAGAATGTGGAGAAACTCGCCGGATTTTCTGTCCCCTGCTGCTTGAATTTGATCGGTTTCGAGTACAGAATTTTTCCGGCGCCGGAGTTTGGGACGGCGAGGTCACGTGTCAGCCGTACGCTCCCATTGTTCCAGTGGGCGTCGCCGAGTAGCTTCAAGCTCGTCAGCGTAAGAGTCCCAAAATCGAATTCAGTAACAGAGGAAACGAAAACAGAGAAAATCGTCAAACAGAGGAAAACATTCGCCCAAATTGATGACAACAACCCACCGGAAAATGACATCATTGCTAAATTGCAGAGCAACCCATCAGAGAAAAATGGAGTCTTTTTCTATCCAAAGCGTGACCAATCAGAAGATCTGCAACACTGAAGATAAGAAAGAGACACGGAGAGAAAAAATGGGAGAGAGAAAGACACTGTTAGAGAAGAAATCTATGGACTCAAAAAATGTAGAACAATAGAAGAAAGAAAACAAACAAATGACACTGTACAGAGGTGGAAGAGAATCCAAAGAGGAGTGAGAGAAGACATGTGGCTGACACGTGTTATTTTTAACGGTAATAATTTTTCGGTGTCTTAAAGCCCGATTGGAAACAAAATTTTCCAAAATTTTCCACCTTGTTCAATTTTTTTTGTCTCCTAAATCAATTACATCCACATATCTCAACTATTCGATTTTACTCATTCTCTCTCCTCTTTTACATTAAAAACCTCTAAAAATCATTATAATTCATTCCCAATCACCATTTTAATAGTTTTTAGGGTTCCACTAAACACACCCCCCACGCTTTTGCACCCCCCTTTTAGGAAAATACCACTTTACCCCATGCACCCCTAAATAACATTAAAAAAAAAAAAGAACGAATGGAGAAGCTTGGGCTGCAATTGAAGAAGCTTGGTCCAATATTATGGAATTGAAGGCAGCCAAAGAAGCTTTGACTACCAATAATGGCAGCCGAAAAGGAAGAAAAGGGATGAATGGAAAAAAAAAACCCACAAGAAAAAGGGTGTTTCAAACATGAATTTCGACCCAATGGGATCAAAATTCATGTTTGAATTTCGACCCTTTTGGGTCGAGACTTCGCAAAACACGTAGATTTTTTTTCCCTCTTCTTCTTCCTTGGTTGGTTGCCAAAGCTTTCGGTTCTCTTTTTTTTTTTTTGGTTTGTGAGGGCGTGAAGTGTAGGAAAGAGATAAGGGGGCAAAAAAAAAAGAAAAGAAAGGAAGAAGATGGGGGTAGGAAGGCAATTTTTGATTTTTTTTTTACAAAATGGGGGTGTAGAAGCAAGTTTTGTGGGGCCTTTAGCTGAACCCTAGTTGTTTATTATTATTATTATTATTATTATTATTATTATTATTTCATAGAAAACTTTGCTACTGTCATTCGACCAATGTTTTTAAACCAGATCCGATCATTGATTCGGGAGATAGATTGGGTCAAGGGTAAGAGGTGTTAGAATCACAACGTCCTACCCATGCATGCCCATGCAAGCCACAAGAGTCTCCTTTCTTGACTCAAACTCTAGGTGTGCTAGGATTATGTAATTGTATTTGTATATATCTTTTATCATCCGTTGCCAACTTCAACTCTTGTATCTATCCTTGTTGTATTTATCTTTTCTAGCAATAGTCTTGAGATAGGAAACAAGTGTATATAAATGCGGTTAATCTCTATAAAAGAAGTACGTCATTTCTTCCAAGTATTGCATACTCCTAAGCCCTCTCTTCGTTCAATCACCACTGTCCTCAATTCGGCAATTGTGCCTCGTCTATAACACTACCTCATTTATTCTTTACATGGTATCAGAGCCTACTACTCTACAGCTCATTTGATCCATGGCCTCCACAAATGATTCTTCCATTGAATCAACCAACGGAAACTCACAACCAAATCCACCATCGACCATCTCTCAATCCCCCATTATCATTAACTCGCAATCCCAATTACCCATCAAACTAACATCCTCAAACTACACTGTTTGGCATGCTCAAATTCATAGCCTGCTTGTGGGGTTCGGCCTACTAGGCTACATGGATGGATCGATTGGATGCTTACTTGCAACCATAACCACAAATAATGTCCAAACCTCGAACCCTGCCTTTTCCCAATGGATTTGACAGGACAAGCTTCTTTTGAATGCAATAATCAGTTCAATCACCCCCAACTTGGCATACTTTGTTGTCGCTGCCAAATCATCACGTGAGGCCTGGCTTACGATTCAAAACACGTACACCAGACCCTCTCGTGGTCGCATTATGGAACTTAAAAGCAAGCTTACTGTGCTCCATAAAGATGATGCTACCATAACTGATTGCATACACTAAGAGAAAAGCATCATTGATAGTCTTTCACGTCTCAATGCTACATCTGATCCGGATGAACTTGCTCTTTTCATTTTCAAAGGATTAGGACCCGAATATGACGGGATTGTCGATGTCATTCGCGCAAGAGACTCGTCTATTTCATTTGATGAGCTCTATGAAAAAATAATAACCAAAGAAGCTCAATTAAAACCGAACTATAAAACTCACCATTGTCCTCACCAATGTCCGCCAACGCTGCCTACAAACCACAAAACAATAATCGAAACCAAAACAACTATCGCCAAAATCAAAACTACAACTCATACCCAAACCAACCTACCAAATCGAACAACTCCTCAAACAACAACTACACCCCACGTCCGTACCTTGGCAAATGCTAACAGTGTAGAGAGCAAGGCCACTCTGCTAAAAATTGCCAAAGATGGCGTCTTGTACCCACCCAAAACCCTCACCCTAGCTGCTACACCAACCAACCACTCGGGTACTCCAATAGCCCATGTCATCCCCAAAACTCATGGCCCTTTCAATAAAACCCTACAACCCATCATGTGGTTACCCCTAACATCCCATGCACTACTGACTGGCAACTTGATTCGGGTGCCTCCCATCACATTATCACAGACTTAAGCAATCTCTCTCTCCATACCGACTAACTCGGACCCGATGATATCCACATTGGAGATAGTACAGATCTTACAATCACACACTTGGGTACAAAAATTTTTCCAACACAAAATGCAAATTTTACATTTCAAGATGTATTGTGTGTGCCTCAAATGTCCAAAAATTTCATTTCTGTTTCCAAGTTTTGTACACAAAACAATACAACTATTGAATTCTCACCCTCTACTTTTATTATGAATGACAAGCACACGGGGAAGCTCATCCTCCAAGGCGAAGTTGAAAACAGAGTCTATGTGTGGCCTCGATTTCTTCTGGAACCCAAACATGCATTGGTTGCGCAATCGATGTCTATGGAGTTACTACATCACCGCTTAGGTCACCCATCACACACAGTCTTGAGTCATTTAGCTCGTTTCAATAATTCATCTATGTCTAGTTTTGAATTAAAGTCATTTGCATGTGATTCTTGTCATTCAATGAAAAGTCACAAAGCCCCCTTTCATGATTCTACCTTAACAAGCTCTAGACCTTTGGATTTAATATTTTCTGATGTGTGGACCTCGCCTATTCAATCTAGCGACGGATTTAAATATTGTCTAATTTGTGTTGATCATTTTATACGATATATCTGGCTTTACACTTTAAGAACAAATTCGGATGTCAAAGATATATTTATTCGTTTCAAGGCTTTAGTTGAAAACTTTTTTCACACAAAAATTAGACAATTATATAGTGGCAATGGGGGTGAGTACTTGGCATTATCAAATTTTCTATAAATCAATGGCGTAATGCATCTCACTTCCCCACCCCATATGCCAGAACACAACTGCTTCGCCAAACGGCGCCACCAACACATTGTGCAAACATGTCTTAGCCTACTCCACCATGCTTCCGTCCCAACCAAATTCTGGTTGTATGCCTTCCACACAGCTGTCTATTTAATAAACCGTATGCCCAAAGTAAATCTAGGCTATATGTCGTGCTTTGAAAAATTATTTCAAAAATGGCCAAATTTTGCAAAATTTTAGGCATTCGGGTGTCTATGTTTTCCTTGGCTACGCCCTTACACCCGTCACAAGCTTGAGTCACGTTCTACACCCTGTGTCTTCTTTGGATATTCGACAACACAAAGCGGGTACTTTTGCTATGATCGGGAAATGGGTAAGGTGTACATGTCCCGACATGTCGTTTTCGTAGAAAACAATTTTCTTTTCAAACTCTCATACACACGAGTCAACATATGTCGAGTCAAACACCTCACAATTTCCACAACCCCTGACGTTGTCCCTTAGCTCGCAGCCATGCATACAAATGGGTCCAGATGAGCCACCCACTATCTCAATGACTCCAGCTAATATACCAACACATGTGCCTCTGGATGCTTCCAACAATATCCAAATTCTACACCACCCTAATCCCATTATGCAGCCTTTATCACCTACTCCATCATTATCTCCTACCCCATGCTTATCACCCAACTCACGTGACTCCTCTACAAACAAAATCCCAACACCCACTTCTCCTAACCACACCCCGTCAACTATTTCGACACCTTATCGGCCTACTTGTCAATTGTCTGAAATCATGCGTGAAACATTCCCCATATCTCTATTAGCACCGCTGTCAATACAAACCATGGAGTCCCTAACCAACCAACCACCACTCCTCATCGTCACCATACCCTCTAAATCCAACCACCGTCCCCACAGCCCCACCTCCTCCACCACCACCAACTAGAACTCACCCAATGGTCACTCATGGTCTTGGCAAAACACAATCCCAATACTCCAAACAAACTCATGTAGTTGTCTCCTCTATACCTCAACCTTATGAACCAACCATAGTCAAACAAGCACTAACTAGCCCTCTTTGGTTAGATGCAATGTGTGACGAAGTGGATGCTCTCAAGCACAACAATACATGGACCCTTGTCCGTCAATCCTCAAATCAAAACATTATTGGCTCTAAATGGGTTTTCCGTATAAAGAGACGACCTGACGCTCCATTGAATATTACAAGGCCCTGCCTCATAGCCAAAGGGTTCCAACAGCGTCGCCAACTCGACTACCAAGAAACTTATAGTCCTGTCATTAAACCCACAACTGTTGGCCTTGTACTCATACTCGCCCTACAATTTGGTTGGCGTTTATGTCAACTCGAAGTAAACAAGGCCTTTTTGCATAGCCCCCTAGTCAAAGATGTCTATATGGCCCCTAGTCGAAGATGTCTATATGGCCCAACCTCTGGGTTTTCATGACAAAACTCATCCTGATTATGTTTGTTATCTCCATCGATCCATCTACGGGCTTAAACAAGCCCCACGAGTTTGGTACCAATCACTAAAAGCCTACCTTCAACAACTTCTTTTCCAACCATCCCAAACTGACACCTCCCTATTTATCTACAATCACAACCGCACCATCATCCTTATATTTATATACGTTGACGATATCGTTGTAACAGGAAATTCACCAACTGCTATCACCAACATCATCCATCAACTTTCGAACAAATTTTCTCTAAAAGACCTTGGTAGTCTAACTTATTTTTTAGGGATCGAGGTCACATACTCTCCTTGTGGTCTTCTCCTTACACAAAGAAAGTACATCCATGACTTGCTCTCTCTTGCCAACATGACCACCGCTAAACCGACCTCAACACCCCTTGCCTCCAACTTTTTAACCACTCTGGCCGATGGTACAACAATTGAGAATGCTCGGGACTACTGATCCCTGCTTGGGGGTTTGCAATACTTATCTCTTACTTACTCGAATATTTCCTATAGTGTTAACAAATTGTCTCAACATTTACACACCCACCACTTCACATTGGATAGCTCTAAAGCGTGTTCTTCATTATTTATCAGGAACAGTTGATTATGGTCTTTTAGTTCGTAAATCATCGAATTTTTCTCTCCATGCTTTTTCAGATGCAGATTGGGGCGGAAATCTGGAAGATAGACCATCCACTGGCGCCTATACAATTTATGTTGGTAGCACACCCATTTCTTGGAGCTCAAAGAAACAGAACATAGTCTCTCGATCATCAACTGATGCCGAATATCGATCTGTCACCACCATCGCAGCGGAACTGCAAAGGCTCGTCTCACTCCTTTGTGAAATTGGGATTCTTTCGACTGGCACCCCCGTCATTTATTGTGATAACATCGGCACCACATATCTCAGTGCCAAGCCTTTCCACTCAAAGATGAAACATCTCGCAATTGACTATCATTTTGTTCGTCAACTTGTACAGTTCGACAAGCTTCGGATCACCCACATTTCATGACATGATCAGCTTGCCAACGCCCTTACCAAGCCCTTGCTGGGGCGTCGACTTACTCTCCTACGCAGCAAGATTGGAGTGTTACCACCCTCCATCTTGAGGGGGGCATGTTAGAATTGCAGCGTCCAACCCATGCACGCCCATGCAAGCCACAATAATCACCTTTCTTGACTCAAACTCTAGGTGTGCTGGGATTATGTAATTGTATTTGTGTATATCTTTTATCATCCCTTGTTAACTTCAATTCTTGTATTTATCCTTGTTGTATTTATCTTTTCTGGCAGTAGTCTTGAGATAGGGAACAAGTGTATATAAATGTGGTTAATCTCAATAAAATGAGTACGTCATTTCTTCAAAGTATTGCATACGCCTAAGCCCTCTCTTCGTTCGATCACCATCCTTCTCAATTCGGCCTTTGTGCCTTGTTCGTAACAACACATCCTTTATTCTTTACAAGAGGATTGGTTCAGAGTCAACTTGGCGTCAACCCGATAATTAAAATAATACTCTCTCCGTCCTATTTTGATAGGTTTGGTTTAACTTTCACAAAAAACAAGATATCGTGTTTAATATTATTGGAAAAGTAAATTTTAGTTGTATTTTTTCATATATACCCTTATATTAAATAATTATAAGATACTTTATTACTAACAATGCACATTAAATAAGGGTATAATAGGAAAAATGAAAAAATTAAATAGATAGAAATAGAAAATGACCGATATTTTGGGACGGATAAAAAAGGAAAACAAGCCTATCAAAATGGGATGGAGGAAATATTAAATAAATAAATAAAATATAAAAATATTATAAAATAAAAAAATACAAAAATCCTAATCAAACTCGGTTTCGGGTCATACGGGTCGACCAGGTTTTCCAACTAAACCTCGGTCTTTGACTGAATTTGACCAATGCAGGTTTTAGTCTTCACCCAGCCCGATTTTTTTGCTGGGTTGCCGATTTTCTGGTTGGACAGGCCGGGCCGGATCGGGTCTGAAAATACCACATTAGAACATTTTTATTAGAGTGGGAAAAGAGGCAGGAAAAAAATAAGTAAGAGGGAAAAGGAGGGAAGAAATTGGCAAATGAATGGGTCAAATTTATATTTTCCCCTTTAAATAGGTGAAAATATAAGTTTTTATATCTTATTGGTATTTAAGTGTGCGGGAACTAAGGCGAATAAACCTAAATTTTAACTTTTTTTCCTCTACTAGCAATGTTTTTAGTTCTTGTATTCCAAATCGGCAAATCCAAAGTATGTGGCTTGTTATCTTGTTGTCCAAACAAGATGATAAGGCATGTTTTTTTTTTTTTTTGACTGGGATAAGGCATGCCATTTATTCGTACACAAACTAAAGGCCGAATGGATACAACTTTTATCAAATTTTATCACTTTTTATCACTTTTTACCATTTTTTTCCATTTTTTTCTCTCTCCTAAATCAATCACATCCACATATCTCATCACATCCATAAATCTCAACCACTCACCTCCACTCATTCTCTCTCTTCTTTCACATTAAAATCCATTAAAAATCATTAAAAGTTACTCTCATTCACCATTTATATATTGCATTAGTTGTGATTCATTGAGGGTTTTAAACGAAATATGACATCCGAAATATTTTACAAATTTAATGTCTGGGTGTCATTTTTGTAATAACAAAAGAACAAGGGAAATGCTAGACTGCCATAATGAATGTCATAATGGTTGACATAATAACAGTTGGCATATTTAATAACCATCCATCTAAAAGTGATGGAGTAGTTGAACTTGTAGGATCATGCCACATGTCCATTATATCAACCATTATGACATCTATTATGGTGATGTAGCAAGGTCCAAAGAACAAATTAAATTGGAAATCTTAAATGCATACGAGCTTCAAATGCGCTATTTGATTAAATAAAAGAATAGATTCATTTACGTGATTCGTCAAAATCATGGGATTAGAAGGAGATATTTGATAGTATATAATTATTACACGTTGACAACATGTCAATCTGTCTATTCTTTTTTTTTTTTTTTTTAATATGTCAATCTGTCTATTCTTAGCACAAAAGGTCACATGACTTTTTTTTTTAAAATATTTATGTGAGGTGTAAATTCTTGTATAATTTCATAAATTGACTCTAGGCCTTGTTTGATTGGGGGTTTAGTTGTTTCGCGCGGTATTCCGTATAAAAATGTGTGGTTAATATTATTTTGGGAAATATGTGTGTGGTTGAAAATGAGTATGAGGTATACGGAATTGCGTGCGAATTTGGTTAATACCAAATAGAACAAGGCCTAAATTTTGATACTGTATAATTTTTTCCTAAACTGGCATGCTCGACCAAAAATGTTCTTAAATTTTTTTCGGAGAAATATGCTTACATTGGACGATGAGAAAATTTACGGTGTCAATAAATTTTATGGCTTAATTCATAGTAACTGATGAAACCCTAAATTCTTGACATCGGTGTCATAAAAATTGTTTTCATATTTTGTGTCAAAACATTCTCAAAAGGGAAACTTTCTGGAAGTTCAATTTACTACCTCCGTCCCAAAAATATAGTCTACTATTTATTTTTCGTCTGTCCCAAAATATAGGTCACATTCCTTTTAAAGATGTAGTTAAAATATTACTTGTCTTTTATGCCCTCATTTAATATACATTGATATCATCAAAATAGAGTAGTTGAAATAAAATATCTAATAAATAAGAGGGCATATTAGGAAAGTAATCTTGAATTATACTTTTTCAATATCTTTAATTGTATTTTTCTTAATTTGTGTGAAGATAAGAAAATTGCTATAATTTTGGGACGGAGGTAGTATCATGATTATTGTGCGTTTGATAAAAGCATTGCTAATTATGTTATCGTCAAAAATGAAGATTGATCGATTGTAGTGTAATAAAGTTGTATGCATTTTAAAGAATGTTAGGATTGAAATTTTTATATATTTTTATTTATTCTTTTTAAATTTGAATTCGGTCAATCATATCCACATATCGTGTGAAACTTATATATACTTGACAAATCTCTAATATTCAATTTCACTCATTCTTTCTTCTTACTTCATATAAAAATCTATAAAAATTTCAATCATAACTAACAGAGTTTGTTTGGTAAAGATTATTCCAAAGAATTATTTTTTTCCATTTGTTTTTATCTGTTATTTTTTCCAAAAAATGAAGATTCATCAATCCTGTGTTCAAATAAATTTTTATTTATTTAAGAACTAATTTTCTAGGTTAAATTGTGATAAAGATTACAGGATGTATGGATGTTAATTAATATCGATGTTTGATTTTAAATGAGTAGTATTCCCTTTGTCCACATAGGTTTGTTTCGATTTTTTATCCAACCCAATATATAAATTAAATCACTTTCCTTTTTTCATTGCATTTGCTTTCTTTATTTTTCATCATGCCCCTTTTTAAATGTGTATGGTAATTAATCAACTCGTCCCACTTATATAGATTCATTTGACTTTTCGTATGGTTTAAAAATGTTATTGAACTTCTTTTTTTTTTGTTTGTTATTGAATAAATTGATCATGTAAATAAAATTTCTTATGTAATTTACCCTTATTTGACGAGCATAAAAATTATTGGAAGTGTCAAATAAATTTAAATAAAATACTAATCTATATAAAGGAAAAAAGAAATATGACGTAAATAATTAGAACGGATGGAGTACATGATCAATATTTATTGTGGGAATATATTTGAAAAATATAATTATAATTTATTTTTCTAACAAAATCAATTATTATTATATTAATTTCCTAGTGTACAATTTTCTAATATGCAAATCTTAATCCGTGTATATCTTCGTAAAACAGAGTGAGTAAATTTTAGGTACAAATAAAAATAAAACAAGGAAGACATACTAAGTTTAAAATTTATTTTTATTAAAAAATTTCTTTTTAACCACAAATTGATTAATTTTTTATTGGTCACTCTTTGGATCCTAGCTTGTTCCTCTACCACATGTCAATTGAGACTTGAGTTATATAGAAAGCACAAACAAAATTAATAAATATAATTAACTGGACCACCTATCGCATTCTTGAGAATTTTCGGAGAGGCCAAACGGAAACCTTGCCAATTGTTCCTACGAAAAGTACTCAATCGAAGGAGACAGATAATCAAGACCTTGTTTGGAGATAGATGTTTTTAAACTTTTTTCTTTTAGTTTTTCAGCTTTTCAAAGGATCGACTGTTATATTATATTATAATAGATATCGACATTAACATAAAAAAATATTTATAAATATAACTGTCAAGTTGCTTGTTACAACTGAAGCAATGAGTGTGGGATCCACTCCCCGATTGTTAGCAATTCCATCTTTACAAATACTTTCTAAACATATTCTAAAGCAACAAAGTACTGAAAGAGATATATCATCGTAATTTTGTAAAAGAGGTAATATCATTATAGTTACTTGATTGTTCTTCATTATTGTTTTTCATATGTTCATGGCGAACAGAGATGAAACATGACTTAATTTTTCCCGTAGTTAATGAAAAACATTATATTCAACCGTCAAGAGTGAATAATCAACTGAGGTTTTTGTTTTTTTTTTTTTTTTTGGGGAGCGGGGTTTGTAATAATCTTAATTTTGTAAACTACGGAGAAACCCTAGTTTGCATTTGCTTTAAAGCAACCTCTAGAAAGAATCCAATTTTGATACGCACGCACAAGAAATTGGGCTCGTGATCAAGTGTGCCGTCAAGTTAAAGTTTCGTTTCATGGTTGTCAATTTTGTACCATTAGTCCAATCAATCATTGTTTGTGTCTTCGTTTAAATATTCAGAGTGGGTATACCTTATTGTATTGGTTATGAACATGGCTTTGTCACATATTAAAATTATTGATGTCTAATAAGATGTCATTGCACTACGTTGCTAGTGGACGTTGTAAGATACATATATATTATTTATTGTTACAAAAAAAAAAAATTCATTTTTTCACTCTTTAAAATTTTCTTCCTTATTTTCAAAAATGCTCTTCCTAAAATATGAAAATAAATCAAGTTTTTAATATTTTGAAAAAGTGAAATCCGAAAACAGCAAAGATATAATATCCACGTTTATTTATTTATTTATTTTTTTCTCCTTTTCCAATTGGTATTATTGAGAGCAAGTAACATTTTCCCATTTCACTAGTAACAAATTCAGTGTTCAATTTTTATTCACAAATCGACAATCCCTTCTGATCTCTCCCTCCTCTTCCATAAGTGGATTATTTTCTGATAAAATGAGTAAAGCCTTGGAGAACTGCTCGTGAAAATAAGCATTATCTGCAGCCATCTTCTCCACAAAAGGATATGTATCAGGATTAGAAACTAGTTGTTGATCAACTAGCAATAGTCCTTTGTTACTCAAAATATTCTTATAGTACATATTATCGACCACCATCGGTGTCACACGGTCATTTCTTGCGTATTCAATTGCCTTCGGGTTCGGGTTTGGGGACGGGCAACGTCGTTTTAGGTACTCAGCATAGGCGGGGTCTAAGGTCGGGTCCACCATTGGGTAGATCCTATGAACGATGTTGGTGCAATGCACTCGTCCGACGGAGTGACCGCCTGAATGAAAACAAATAAGGATATGTGACTAAAAAGTAAGAAAAAAAATAACTATAGAAAAACGTAAAAAAAAAAAAATGATAGTATTTTGTATTGTTGTAAATGGGAGTAAGAAAAACTTATTTTAATCATAGTTCTGTTTTCAGCAGCAGAGAAGTCGAGAGATGCATACCTAGAAGAGCTACCGTCCCTTCAGTATCGACACCAATTGATTGAATCTTGCAAGGACCGATGGAATAGTGTCATTGTGGTTGGGAATGGAATCTTCGACGACTTCTATATGACTTTTCTTGCTATCTTTTCGACCGGTCTTCATCTCGATATGTGGCCCACCTAACTACAATGCACATATTACAAAATTACCAAAAGGGTCGTAACTATCGTTGCTAGGACAGGGAGTTGATGCTAATCGTTATCGAGTGATTCAAAATCAATCAAAAGATCAATAATGCAAAATAAGTTGTCTCAAAATTTACGCGTAAGAGAGTAGAAAAATCAATACCAAGACTACACCATCTCTTGCTGAAAGAGCCACAATATCGGCACAAGAAACTTTCATGGGACACTCCGCCTCAAGAGCCTCCTTGATCGTGTTTACATACTTAAAATTTCTCATTCCAAAGCTTCTTGATGATTTTTTCTCTGAGATAATGCCGTTTGCAGTGTCCAACAATAACGATGCGTCGCATGACTACAACAAATTCATTCAAATTGTATCAATCGAACGTGATAGACCAAAATTGATACGAGCACGATCATAGAAAATTTGCGTTAAGTATTACCGTAACAATACAATCATGAAAGAGATTTCTAAGCCATGAAACCGCGGTATTTCCATGCTCATGGTATAAGTTGGTGACTTGTTCTTTAATGATTTCTTCGGCTCTAGGACAGCTCTCCGAGTAATAATTTAGCTGCAAATCGCTTTTACCTTCATAGCAACACACATGATAAGTACATTGATTTTAATCATAAACAATGCAATAAGTCTGATACGAGATGTAACATCTCCTAATTTGTGTAGGTATTGCAATGTCTCTTAAGCACTATAACACCAACCAATGTTGAGGTGACACATCACCACTGAGCAAATTAATATTGCTAATAGATAACATTTATTGTACTAATGAAAATGAATTTGTTCGAAAAAATTACCAGAATACAATTGTAAGAGCAACAGTAATAACAGAGAAATGGAACTTGGGGCAAGAGTGACCATTTTTTCCCTTAGCTTTTGGGCTCTTACAACTAACTCTATTTGATTTGATTTTTACTCAGTTATAGTTGAGGGGCTATATAGGAGTATGTTTCGTGGACACACGATGGCACTTCAAGCCTCTTCCCACTATAAACCTTTAATCTTGACCTTTCGGCTTAATGCTCACCGTGCGTTGACAATTATTCTCCACCATGGAGCAGATTCAGTTGTGCTTATGCCATTACTTATAGTGGTTTTAGTCCCCCTCTTTGGCTTTTCTTGAAGTATTTTATATTATTAGTTATTAATATAAATAATATTTTAATTTGGGTGTAGTATACAAAACTCTTTTTAAAATCAATTTGTCAACCATGTTGTAGCTTATAAGTACAAACAAGTGTATTAACAAGCTTAGGCCATGTTCTATCCAAATTAAATTTGGTTTTGAATGTGCGACGGAAAATAAGAGAATGTATTAAAAAATATATAAAATAATTGTTAAATCAGTATATGAATAGTTAAAATAATGAAAGAGAAAAAGGTAAATTGAGTTTGATGAAATTTAATGCGAGTACAAGTCCTTACAAACAATGTAGCACAAATTTGTATTTTTACACATCACATCACTTACAAAATCAATTGTCGTGAAATTGCTACATCAACATTTACATAACTGTTAGTGCATTATGTTCGTATAACTAATTTCAATCATGTTATATGTATAATCTAGATCACACTTCAAATTACAACCATTATACTTGGCAATATCTCTCTTTTGCACGTCACATGACTTGTGAATCTATGGTCGCACATATCAATTGGGTCACCATCCCAAATGTAACCTAGGAGGTACTTATAACATTTTTTTTTTAAATTGAAGTGATATTCTACTAATAAGTAGTATCTTATTCATTACCTTATTTGAAAAACATAAGAGAGACATGGGCTATTAGCTGAAACTGCTACATCTGATCTAGTCGTTCAATCCATATCTCATGTAAATTTGCCACATAGGATTGTGTATGTAGATAAGAGATCGAAAATATGTCATGATTCATATCATAAAATGAAAAATGTAATTGTCAACTTGTATTCTGGTGGAGTATTATTGATGAACTAATTTGTACACAATTTAATTGAGAATAAGTGTGAGAATCACAAGTATCAAAAATTCCAAATCCACCAAAAATGGATATGGGCACGCGCAATGATTGAAGGCTTGGAATTGTATTTTGGAAATGAACAACTCGATTGCGACTTGTCAGGCTAATGAAATATTTTTTACTTATTCCAGGGGAAACAATGTTAAGTATATAATATTTCATTCCTTTTCCAGACGGGCATTTGGTCTAGTGGTATGATTCTCGCTTAGGGTGCGAGAGGTCCCGAGTTCAATTCTCGGAATGCCCCAACTTATTTTTAAATATTGCTATTCTGTTTGGTGGGATCTTCCAAAGTGGGGAAATTTTCACTGGCTTCAAGTTGGGCTAACATTTTTAGCAATTGAACACACAATTTGTCAAGTTGGACCACTTTTCACTACATTCTCAAATGGACCCATCAACAATTTAGCGTTTGGACCCAATATGTGTCGAGTTCCATGTGCGATTCTGAAATCGGTCATGTAGCCTGTAGTATGTTTCATTGTTTCATAATTTTTCAATTTTTATAAGTAAATAAAAACACAGCATGTGTGAGGATGCAAGTTTTTATGGATTTTAACGTGAAATAGT
Organism: Jasminum sambac; assembly: GCA_018223645.1. Taxonomy (NCBI): domain Eukaryota; kingdom Viridiplantae; phylum Streptophyta; class Magnoliopsida; order Lamiales; family Oleaceae; genus Jasminum; species Jasminum sambac. The sequence goes on along the minus strand of CP073644.1, from coordinate 27,260,474 downwards.
ATAGAGAATGAGTGAAACTTGAATGATGGAGATTTGTATAATATATGTAGGTCTCACGAAATATATTGATGTGATTGGTTTAACCAAATTCAAATTTGGAAAATAATGTATAAAAATTTATTAAAATATGTAGACTAAAGGGTTTGACCTAGTAGTAAAACGCTCATTTATCGGTTTATCCCGAATTCGAGACACCACACCCCACCCTTATAATTCCCAATTTGTACTGAAAAAAAAAAAAACATAATTGGAATGATTGTCGAACCTCAGGGCTTAGTGGCTGAATTATCTAGTGTTTCTTTGTCATTTTTTGGGCGATCTGAGAATTGGGTGGCTCACAAATGTGCTCGAATTGCCTGTTCTTTGTTAGGTCAAGGCAAGTGGTTAAGTTCACCCTCAACCTTTATTTGTGATGTACTCTTTTCCAATGTGGTGCATCAAAAAAAAAAGAATAGAATAAGTAGATCTTGGAGCATTCAAATGCTACCCAGGATTCAGGGCTCAAAGTCTTGTTACAATGGATACATTGGTGGGAGCGTTGAAAATAAGTTTTTTTTGCAATACGCGTTAATCTGTTAACCAAATTTTAACGACAAAGTTAGATGGTGAAGTATCAACTTGTGTTGAAAAATATCCTTTTACTGTTATTTATGTTTTTCATTTTTTGAAATCCTAACACATGGTCTGTGATATGAAAAACGCTACACATTAAAAGTCGGTTGAACAAATTGACTTCGTGCCATTTATTGTCTACAGATACCATGTTACGGACTCTTCAGACTTTTCACAATTAAATATGAAAAATGCTATGCATACAGCATACACCCTCATACATCGCCAGATAAACTACACCACATACAAAAAAAGTAGAATGAATGACTAGATTTTCTTCCCCTACAATGAAGGTACATGAAGGACCTTACAACATTTCTCGTTAAATATATGTTTCTTACGTTATTATCGGCGTAAAATTGACTACAAAAATTTATACGTTGACTTAGCCAAATGGTATGTGAGATCACTCAGTCTATCGTATCTCGGAATTCAAGGGAATATAGTTTTTTTTTTTTTTTAATAAAGGTGTTTTGTTTATTTAGTATTTACATCATTACATGTTTCTTTGAAGTTTGACCGGGACACCGGGTCAAGTAAAACCATTGTTGGTTAATTGTTTCAGTTGTCCTCTTATCAATGTCTTATTTCTATGGCAGCAAATGAATACTTTCCTACAGCAACATCCCATTGAAAATGATATTCAGTGGCGGATCCAGAGATTCTGAGTTGAAAAAGACAAATATTAGTTCATGAAAATTTTTAAGTACAATAAAAAATATTACTAAAAAGTAAGAAATTTAACATGTATTTGAGTTAATCTTTAATTTAAATAGTGAACTATAAGACTTTTTTATTAATAATGATAAGTGATGTATGATACAAGATTACTATTAATAACTTTGATTGAATATTATATCTTGAAGAAATTTCATTTGACATTCATTTTCTTAAAAATCTTTACCAAACATATTCTAATTATAGATTAATAGAAAATTGACACATATAATTTTTAAAATTCAAAGTGAAGTTATAGATTTTTAGAGATTTTTAGAGTAAGAATAAACAAATAGACTAAGGGTATGTTCTTTCCACTTTAAATTTCACCAACTTAAATTTATTTTTTCTCTCTCATCATTTTCAACCATTCATTCATTGATTTAATAATTACTTTATATTTTTTAATACTTCATATCTAATTCTCAATTACACATTTAGTCAAACTTTAATCTACACCAAATTTAAGTTTGAAAGAACATACCCTAAATTAACAAAATGTCAATCATCATCAAATTAAATGGACTACACAAACTCTTTTAAGTCACATTTGTCATTGCTAAAAAGAGGAAATGATAATGATTCTTTGTCAATAATTACATGGACTCGAATTAATATATTTGGTGCCTTGTGATTTTTTTTTTAAACAGAATTTTTTTTTTTTTTTTGGGTTTTGTACTAAAAAAAAAAAAATTGGATTGAAAGTTGAGGGGTCACGTGACCCCTCAGGACCCCCCTTGGGTCCGCCTCTATTGATATTAGACCAACTCTATCAATTTAATTATTCTTCTACGTGGGAAACTACCATCTCAATTAATTTGACAATTTGGTCGAACTACTTAAAATTTTTCTTTACTTATTAATTGACTACATTAAAATCAGTCACTTCCAAACATGCACTTAGTCTGGCTAGTTGCAAGTCATTCTTGAATTTTCAGAACATATGTTCAAAATTCATGGAAAAAAGAGCGATCCATGGAAAAATTAAGACCATACATACTAAATCACTCCTAATCAGGTACTCACGCGTGAATACTTAATATACATACATGTGATTTTACATCATCTGTGGTATGTGGATACATTAGGATACCCACATGCAGGGGGAGAGCTACAAGGGTGGCTATGGGTGGCAATCGCCCCGTAACGTTAGCGGCTGTTTTAAGTATTGGCCCCTATGTCATTCACCTAATATAAAATATAAAACTTTAACGAGTACATATCTCACCCAATGTTCCAATTGTCCAATGTTTCAACTGTTGAGATGGTGAGGTGGCTATTCGCTATTCTAGTGCATGGTCTCGAGTTCGATTCTTGTCTTATGGTGTAGAAGTTTTATTTTTCAAAGAAATCTCTCTCCCTCCCCCTACTAGGATTTAACACTCTTATTATGTTATTTTTATTTTTATTTTTTAATTTGGAGCCAATTAATTTAATTTGTGTTAACCCCAAACAATTTCTATTAAAATATAGTTACTAAGTTGGAATTTAAAAAAAATATTATCCACAAATTTATGTAATAATATCTGTCTTTCATTTATGAAAATGACAAAAGCAGACTATAGTCATTTGTGGGACTAAATTAAATATTACAATATTCTTTGTGGCAGTATATATCAAATTGATTTGGAAAATAACTAAATTATTTGGAATTCCTTTACAATATTCTATGTGATTTTTTTTGTGTTTTGACAATATTTAGCAAGTAAATTGCACTTTATAACGTCCTATATTTGTGGAAAAATTCAGGGGCATTGCTCCCGAACCCACAAGTCCACTCCCATTAGTCCCAAATTTCACCCCGCAACATGAAATTCCTGGCTACGCCACTGCTCACATGTGGATACCCGATCATACACTCAATGTTCTTATAAGCACTTTCTAAGAAGCATACAACATTGCGTAACTAAGTCACAAGACAGAAACTTCTGCTAGTTTTCATTAGCACCTAACTATGGAAAAACCAAAATCACAAGACGGAGAAACTTCTGCTTGTTTTCATTAACGCCTAAATGTGGAAAAGCAGGGCTACGAGACAGGGCCAAGTGCCCAAGTTTCTCGTCCAATCTAGGCTTTGGCAGCATGCATGAGGAATTAACAAACTGAGAATTTAATTCATCAACATCGTTTTCCAATGACATAGGCAGGTGCAGAGGATGATGACTAAAACGAACTATTACCGAGGAGCAGTTATATGGCCATGCAAAAGTTCTCTAGATGCCCAATCATTCTTCCAAATTAATTAATCTAAAGTTTCTTTCTTGAAAAGAACCATGTAATCCAATCATCTCTCTCTGCTACAAGTCATCAAGTCAGAAGTCATATTTTTCAGTATTTTCTGGACTGCCGGGTCTATGCATTACTGCAAGCATATTCCATCAAATAGTAGTCACCTCTCCTTTATATATAACCAGAATGTTTAGGCATTAGTACACAAGGCTTCAAGTTCCATCAGTGGCCATACAATAGGCTCATATTCAGCTCAAACCTCTCTTTATTCAAAATTTCGGTATCTTCTCATGAACTACGGCACAAGAAAGCCCAAAATAACGTGAAACAAATTGGATCTATTTATAATTTAGTGTGTAATTTCAAAATTCTTGTTGAGTTGCTATCATTGTGTTGACAGAATCATTTAAAACAAATGGCAGCGAATAGTGGACAATCCCTTGAAGAAACACCCACATGGGCGGTGGCTGCTGTCTGCTTTGTGCTTGTAACAATTTCAATTATGATAGAGTATATCATTCACCTAGTTGGAAAGGTACTTGTTTTTGTTTCTGAGTATATGATTAAGAATTTATCTGCTTTGTTATCATTATCTTATGATCAAACTTGAGCCTGATTTGGTTCTCACTTCTCAGTGGTTGACAAAGAGAAACAAAAGGGCACTACACAAGGCACTTGAAAATGTTAAATCAGGTTGGTAATTTGCTGTCATCTTATAAGCACAGAATACCTATAGAGTAGATTAAACAGTTGATTGTTAATGAAACTTGAACTTACAGCTATAAGCATTTTTCTTCTCCTCAGAGCTGATGCTGCTAGGCTTCATATCGCTGCTGCTGACCGCAGGACAAGGGCTGATATCAGAGATTTGTGTGTCAAAAGCAATAGGAAATTCTTGGCATCCATGTCCTAAGAAACAGAAAATAAGCACTTACAAAGACTTCTCCGAGGACTATGGACAGAGAAAGTTTCTTGTGTTCGATTCCATTGATACTCCTAGACGGGGTCTTGCTGCTGGAGGATATGATAAATGTGCTAGCAAGGCATGATTCTTCACCAGTCATTACATAGCTAGTTTTCAAAGTTCTACACAATCGTATACATTAATGTCATTTTCTTACTTATGCAGGGAAAAGTTCCATTTGTCTCCTCAGATGGCATCCACCAATTGCACATTTTCATCTTTGTATTAGCTGTTTTCCATGTCCTCGGCTGTATAACCACTTTGGCTTTAGGCAAAGCACAGGTAATATAATCTCCAATCCTCCCCCCCTCCAAGTACTATACTTTAAAATCTAATTTCACTGCCCACTTCCACATTGCTCTTGTTCTTGACCGTAGATGAGGAAATGGAAGGCATGGGAAATGGAAACCAAGACGGTTGAGTATCAATATACCCATGGTACATTTTATCCTCAGTAGAAACTTCCTTGCGTATCACGGAAAGTTATATGTCATTGACAGGTTCAGAAAGTGGAGAGGACAACATTGGAAAGTATTAACTACTAAATAATAAAAATCAGTTGTACTCTCCCTTCTTAAAGACTTAAAGCTACTGTGAATGCTAAACATGACCAATATGCAGAAAGCATTATTAGTGAGTAAAGATGTATGTATTGCAGATCCAGAGAGATTCAGATTTACAAGGGACACCTCATTTGGAAGGCGACATTTGAGCTCCTGGAGTAAATCTCCCATCTTTCTTCCAGGGGTAAGACAAAAAGTTGTATCTTCTGCTAGTTTCAGCCAGTAGCAGTGATTTTTTTCCATTATGAAATTATTTGATTACCAACGGTGAAAGTAGTATACGGCTGTATGATATCATTATGTTCTAAATTATTTCAGTGACTATATTTTTTTTTTCTTTTTTTTTATGTGTTTTTATTTCCTACATTCTCTGATGGAATTTCCAGGTGTGTTTCCTTCGACAATTTATTAGAACAGTTTCAAAAGTGGATTACTTGACTTTACGTCATGGCTTCATCAATGTAAGTCCTTTGTTACGTACATCACTTGCGGGAGGATGGCAGAAACACAAAGTTTGGAATCTTACTGTGTGTGATATTAACAGGCACATTTGGCATCAAATAGTCGAGCTAATTTTGACTTCCAGAAGTACATTAAGAGGTCACTTGAAGAAGATTTCCAAGTTGTTGTAGGCATCAGGTGGGATGCCTCAAAAATCCAGGAATGCAATAAATTCGAATGAATGACTCAATAATCATAGTTAAACAAATGACCATAATTCATTTTAAAAGTAACTAATGTATTCCACTCCTGCAGTCCACCACTCTGGTTCTTTGCAGTGTTGTTCCTTCTGTTGAACACCCATGGTAAGCAAATGTACTCTTCTTTTAGCTTTCCAGAATCTTACGACCTAATCTTGCGGTCGGTGTGTTTTCGACCCGAAAATGTTCAAGAACTTCAATTTTCCTATGGCTGATTATTGAATAGATTAACTGAAATTTCTGCTATGTATCCTGATTGATAATTTCAATTTTCCTCTTTTTTCACCCCCACCCCATACGGAAACAGGCTGGCGATCCTACCTGTGGCTACCCTTTACCCCACTGATTGTAAGCTCTATTTTAACCTCTCCAATCATCATACTTTCAACTGAAACAGTGTTCCCCAGAAATAATCACACTCTTGTTACCTTCTGCAGGTAATCCTGTTAGTAGGAACAAAACTTCAGTACATAATCACGAAGATGGGCTTAAGTATTCAAGAGAAAGGTGCAGTGGTGAAGGGGATTCCAGTAGTTCAACCAGGAGATGACCTTTTCTGGTTCAACCGCCCCCGAGTCCTACTTTACCTTATCCAATTTGTTCTTTTCCAGGTATTTCAAACGTCACATACAATGCATTAATATCCATATGCATCACCATAATGTTATAACTTAAAAAAGACCTCACTGCCACGATGGCTTGACGAGGAAAACAACTCCCGTTAAATATAAAGACAACCTTATTCTGAACTTCTGTTTCTCTGTTCCATTCTTGCAGAATGCATTTCAGCTAGCTTTCTTTGTTTGGGCTTGGGTAAGCATATCCACTTATACTAGTCATATTCAAACTTTTGAACTTTCCATATTAAGATCTGATACTTCTTCTGTCACAATCTTATAGTTTGAATATGGAATGCGATCTTGTTTCCACAAAACAACAGAAGATGTCATAATCCGCATATCAATGGGGTAAGTATCTCCTAAAATCAACTCCAGTCAATGTCAAGATATGCAATCTTTTTAGCACTCTCAAATGAAGCATCAGTGCTCTCATAAGTTCATTTTACATGTCACAGGGTACTGGTACAAATACTCTGCAGTTATGTTACTCTTCCACTTTACGCTTTAGTAGTACAGGTGAGAGTTGTTACCTTCTACACACACACACACACACACACACACACACTTTTTGATCATATGGAGTAATGTATTGGTAATTGGACAGATGGGATCAAACATGAAGCCAACCATATTCAGTGACAAAGTAGTTCAAGGGCTCCATACCTGGTACCTGGCAGCAAGGAAGAAACTAAAGCAAAATCAGAACCCAGGAAATATGACACCATTGTCAAGCAGGCCAGGCACACCACTTCACGGGTCCTCCCCTTCATCTGTTGCGTTACTACAAAAGTGAACTTGACAGTGTGAATTCCACCCCAAGGCATTCAAGTTACGGAACTAAACAACCATGGCCAGTAGAAAAGTCCATCTCGAGTCCACGTTGTCCACATCATCAAATGTATGTAGCATGGTCAAATAATGGTAGAAATTGTGACCTGGCTGAAGAAGAAAAGGAGACTCAAGACTCATACTCAGACAATACAGGCCCTCAGGCTCATTCATTACAACACAATATCGACGCCGCCCAGTTGACAGATTTCTCTTTTGACAAAACCTCGAGTGTTTAGATAACTACTAGCAAAATTATGGGTGATGAATCAAGTCAGCATTTTAAGCATCTCAAACGTTTCAATGTTTTTAGTTATTGTAGTGACTGTAGCAACCTGGTCTCTCAGGTTAGGTAAATTCGTGATTTCTAGATGTATGGGTTGTGCATAATAGCAGCACCAACAAAAATCAAATGATTATGAGGTTTGAAAAAGAAATCAGACATTTGGTTCATTATTGTTTCAAGATTCCAATTATAGGAAATCAGTTTTCAACATTTCTAATATCCTGGACTGCAAAAACGATCAGGGTTCTTGCAGCTGACCAAAAGGCAAAATAACAATTCTGCAATCGGAGAAATCACCCCCACTCCAAGGCACTAGTGCTGCTACAATGGTGCAATCCATTAAATATCATTATGTAAAAGATTCGTTGGAACTAAATCCTATGAAAACAAGTAACCAGCAAATTCAACAAAGTCAACATCTGCTCATCAGCGAAATGCTACAAGAGACTTTTTTTTCTTTTGTGATAATCCAGGGTCTTAGGGGCCCCACCCCCACTAATCACTCAAGGCCCTGGAGCTTCAACCAACTGCAAGAGACGATATATCTCCAGGCAAAGGTGATTAAAATATTATGCACAGGAAAAAGCAAGAACGCCATCTTGTTATTTCAAATCATTAACTTATTACAGTTATTGAGTATTCATACAACTACGGAAAGCAATCCATCGCCACATATGACATATCAAGGACTGGAAGAGACGATTTCCATCTCACTCACCCTATTCTCACTGGAAAATGCATGGCAAATCTTGGGCGGTTGTGAGAAAGAAATCCCATTAAACGAGAGTCTAAAGTGATAAAAGACATGGAGAGAAAGATTTCACCTCCATGTTTTCTACAAACATAATATTCATGAAGTGAAATCCCCAAAGGAAATCAGGGAACAAAGTAAAACTCCACTCAACGAGGCTCCACTCACCATACTTCCACCTTAGACAAAGAGGTGAGCTCCCTCTTTGCCTAATAATGAACTTGCATTTGAAACACCAATTATGATTTGTAAAAAAAAATCATCTTCTCAAGCAAACCCGCAGCCGTGCTAGAGCTGGTCGGTCACAATTTCAGAGGTCAATCCAATAGAGATTCATTCCCAAGTAAAAGAGGTTAGCAAAAAACAGAATCCACATGTTTTCGTCCTAAAGCATACGCGCGAGACTCGATCAGGTGTTAACTGTGGTAATTATTAAGTAATTAATTTTTCATATCATACACAGTGAAAGTAAAACAAAGGTGTCCAGTAACTTTAGGCCTTGTTTGATCGGGGGTTTAGTTGTTTCGCGCGGTATTCCGTGTAAAAATGTGTGTTTAATATTATTTTGAGAAATATGTGTGTGGTTGAAAATGAGTATGAGGTATACGGAATTGCGTGCGAATTTGATTAACACCAAATAGAACAAGGCCTAACTGGTTTAACTAAGGTAAATATATAAGATTCCTTAGAAAGCCACTTCAAGACAGTTTAGCAACGACACAACAGATGAGATACTTCTAATCAACTGAACTAACAATTTGATGGGAAACAGAAGTACGCCAAATAAGAAAAACTCTAATCAGTGTTCTCTGCATTCAACGGGTATAGGAAAAGTAAGGATGTAAACAATTAAATTACTTCTAACATGAACATTTACCATCTCAAGGACCTCATATTCAACAACAATGGAAAGCATTCAACAATAAAAGAACAACTGCATCAAAGGCACAATTTTACTGGTAGAACTGCTCCATAATGAGAGAGCTTAATGCAAACAAAAATCAGCTCCCAATATTTCCTATCGCCTCTCATTTCTTTTTTGTGCTCTTCTTCTGCTGAACTTCTCTCCTTGCTTGACGACGAGGGCGAAGTTCACCCAATTTATGGCCAACCATCTGCTCTGATATACGAAAAGGAACGTGCTTCTTACCATCGTAAACAGCAATCCTATGTCCCACCATTTCAGGAATGATGGTAGAGCCCCGGGACCAAGTTTTTATCAATTCCTTCTCTCCTTTTTGGTTCATCTGCGAAATTCTTTTCAACAGGTGATTGGCAACGAAAGGAATCCTCCAAGTTCCGCCGCCGCGGAGGCGGAGGACGAGGTGCAGTGTGGACTCTTTCTGAATGTTGTAATCGGCTAGGGTTCTGCCATCTTCCAGCTGTTTTCCGGCGAAAATAAGCCGCTGCTGGTCGGGTGGGATGCCTTCCTTGTCCTGGATCTTGGTCTTCACATTATCTATTGTGTCGGAACTCTCCACCTCGAGAGTAATTGTCTTGCCAGCTAGGGTTTTCACGAAAATCTGCATTTTTCTTCAGAGTGGAAACGCAGTCTGTCCGTAGGGGAAGAGGATTTTGTTGGACCGCGGGCCGAAGGCCGGGTCCGGTTTTTCTTCTTTTTTTTTTTTTGGGCTCCATCCCAACCCAAACCAACCCCCGCCCCAAATTTGCGCCTGCTCGTTTCATTGCCAAATTGTCGCTTTGAAAATATCAAAACGCTGTTCGCTTATCGCTTTCAAAATCCATTTTCGAAAACGCTAACATTTATATAGAAACACGAAAAACGCCTTTTTAACGCTTGCTGTTAAATGTTGAAAACAGAAAACGCGCTTTGATTTTAAACTTTACATTTATTATATTTCACCCCAAATTTTATTTTTCGTGACGCTTCAATCCCCGACCACGCCGACCACCGCTGCCACCGCCGCCACCGCTGACCACCGCCGGCGACCGGAAAAGTCAAACCACTGATCCGGGGTCAAACCACCAGATCCGGTGGTTTGACCACCGGAAGATCGGAAAGTGGTGGCCTGACCACCATATGAAGGTGGTCCGACCACCCAGTGGTCAAACCACTGGCAGAGGTGGTTCGACCGCCATTAATGGCGGCCGAACCCTGAGAGGTGGTTCGAACCACCTCGCAGTGGTCGCGAACCACCAAAGGTGGTTCGCGACACCACCGCAGAGGTGGTTCGAACCACCGAGGTGGTTCGAACCACCTCCGGTGGTCGCTGAACCACCGCAGGTGGTCGCGACCACCTCCTGGTGGTGCGAAGCCACTGAGGTGGTTCGCACCACCTTCGCCGCCGATCAGAGAGAGAGAGAGATGGGTTGGGCCTGGGGTAGGGTGGGGGGTAGGTTGGTGAAGATGAGGGTTTGTTTCAGATCTTGAAAAGTTTGGACCGCTTTTGTAATTTTTATTATATGAAATTGTATTTTTTAAAAGATAATCCAAACACGTTTTCCATTTTCTCTTCTCAAAAATAATTTTTCAAAATAACAAACCAAACGCATTTTCAATTTTCTCAAAACAAGAATTGAAAATAGAAAACACCAAAACATTTTCGAAAATGAAAACAGAAAATAGAAAACAAACAGAACGCCCCCTTACCTTTTCTCTATGTTTTCATTTCCTTTTTGTTTGGGCCGGCCATGGTTGAACAACCCAAGATAAGCGAAACCACCACCATTGCACGTGATGGTGGTCAAAACCACCATCCATCAATGAGTGATGACAACCACCACCAACAATTTCAACCAAACATTGATTACGGGCTCTAGGTTTCTTTTTAGAGGTAAAATTGGAATGAACCCGGGGTGTATTCAATAAAATTGTGTAGAAGAGAGGGGGATAGGGGGTACATTTAGCCGCGCCCTTTTTATTTTCCTTTTCGTTTTTTTATATATTTATTATTTGGTGAATAATTTGCTTCTTTTTTTTTCTATTTTGTGTTTGAGTTTTTTGTTTTGAAAAGTTATTATACTAAAACATAACAAAGAGTATGTAAAAATGTCTATATCACTAATGTTAAACATTATATTCAAATAACATTACTCATGCTATTTCACAAAAGTAGAAAAAATAAAATAAAATGGCATCCTCGGATTTTTGACTTTCAAGTTTCAATTTGTTCAAGAAAAAACTTGTTTAATAAAGCAGAAAATTTTTCAAGTTATTAAATACGAACAAAAATTAAAAATGGTGAACAGAGAGAATTATCATGTGCCAAAGGTGACATTTCCACTCAAGAGTTGTATACAAATAATCTATACATTTGAAATGTGGGGTTAGCATCAAGATATTAATGTATTTTTTTTTCAAATTTTAAATTTTGTCAAACAAATCACATCCATATATCTCTCAATTCATTAAATCTCCACCATCAAACTCCACGCATTCTCTCTCTTCCTATTCATAAAAATATATTAAAATTCATCCGCTAACACACTCATAAACATTTCTCTCCGGGAAATTTTCGGGAAAATACATTTTTATCCATTTGAGTTCTATATATATAAAAGCATGTGGTGTCACTTGCTTACACTTTATACAAACTATGATTGCACCTATTTAAACTTGTTAAAACTCAAAACTTATCATTAATCACGATCATATGGAGTTTTTAGATAGAAATGTAAGATATTTGTCCGTTCCAAAAATTTCTCAAAAATCGGAAAATCCTTTCAAGTTCACCTCAAAAATCCACTAAAATTCTTCATATCCCCTTCCATTGCAACGATTAAATTCATTGCAATAAAACGGTATATTGATACTTAACTAGCCTTTATACTTTTCAAAAGATTCAACGGTACTAAAGATTACTTATATAACAACTTAAATAAGGCGTGACGAAATTCTCTAGAAGCAAATGTTAAAGCTAAAAATAATTTTCATGAAAGTTAAATTATATAAGGCTGCGTTTGATTGAAGGAAAAAATGAAAGTTAAAATTCAATTTTCATGAAAAATACATTTGTATCTCTTCTCGTTCCAAAATATTTTCCATTTTTTTCTTTTTCATACAATATGTTTTCGATTGGCTGCTCAAGTGATTGCTGGTTTATCTCAAAGCAACGAGAACCAGCATAATAGAGCTAACAGCAATTCGTGGCACAAACCCACTTGAAGGAACCCTCGAAATCAAGGTTGATGCCACGTTGTTTAAATAGCAGCAATGTATTGGAGTTGGGATAATTGTTTGGGGCAATACCTCTTCGTTTATTGGCGCCAATATGATTGCTTCGAAGGCCTTTTCCAACCTTCACTTGTTGAAGCACTAGGAGTCCGCAAAACCCTCGCTTGGTTGGGCTAAAGAAAAATAGTGGGTGAACATTGAGCTCGAGATAGATGCCCATGTGGTTTACATGACTCCTAGATCCTCTACTGGAGTTTTTTTTGCAATACGGCCGATTGTCATAGCATGATGATTGATTTGCCTAGCGTCACCTTTTCCTTTTGTCATTGATCAACAAACTAGGACGCTTATACTCTTGCTTGAGCAACTGGTTTTTTGTCATATCATCATTTAGAATGATCCGGCTTGATTTCGTCTTTTATCTGTACTTATTTCTAATGCAATGAGTGAATAAATTTTCTTTTCAAAAAAAAAAATCCTATTTTTCACATGGCGATCAAAATTTGAATGGAAAATATTCGGTAAGGGTACGGCTAATCACACCCCTTTTTACTTTTCATGTCCCCTTTTTAAAAACTGGGGCAAATGGACTATACAACCCTTCAATATTTAAAAAAAAAAGGTTCGGTCGGCAATGGCCGAATAACCTTGGAGTTGTTCGATGCCGAACCGCCTTGGGGCCGTTCTGCCAGCACTAGCCGAACACCAAAAAAACTGATGCCGAAAATGACAGCAATAGAAACTGCGCAATTGGTAGGTTGGTGGCTTCTTCGGCTACCTTTTCCCTTAGGAAATGCGGGAAATAGTAGTGTGCAGCTTCGTCTTCAGCAACAAAGCTTCTACGTCTTTTTTTTGGGACTATTCATACCCTACCAATTAATAAGCACATCCCAATCCAAATTTGGACAAAAATACCCCCAATTGAAATGATGAAAATACCTCTCTTGCAATAATAAAAAAAAACCCCACCCATACCCCACCCTACCTTCTTATGCTATTTCTTATTTGTATTTCTAAACATACCCCAAAACTTTGTAGCTCTACAATCACGATGGATTTTACAAATGTATTCTTTGTGAATAATGTAAGTGGGTTTTACCCTTTATTTTGCCAGAAAATCACATTTCCGACAATATGCTTCAATTTTTTGAGAGCTCCGTTCGGCCAACATTGGCCAAACAGAGCATTATCGGTTCGGCAGCTAAACCTATAGGGCTTTGTTCGGCTAATGTTAGCTGAACAATCCACTATATGTTCGGTCAATGCAGGCCCAACAAGCCTTTTCATGTTCGGCCGACATTGTGCGGCCGCGACGAACAGCCCAAGCGTTGCGTTGCCCAACCGCAAATCGGCCAATTTTCATGCCAATCAGGAAAAAAAAATGATTTATATATTGCAACAACAACCAACCCTAGTTTTGAAAATTTGCTAATGAATCATTCATTCGATATGTTGGCCGAAATTGATGACGATGTTTGCTTGATTTTGAGACAGGTTTATGCCGAGACTTGGGGCCTTGTACACTATGCGAGAATGGAGGGCCAGGGATGAGAAAAACCGATTTGGGGTGTGGGGTGGGTATGGTTTACTTTTTATATTTTATTTTTTTGTAGAAATGGTAAGCAGGTGGGCGCGTATTTAGCAATTTATTATTAAAGTTTTTCGAATTTTTGGATGGGGTGTGTATAATGATGACGTGTGCTTAGTAATTGATGGTTGTGGACAGTAAGGTCGGTGTGCCTGTGTCCTTTTAAAAGAGGGCGTGCGGGGTGGCAAACAAAAAACTCGACTGCCAATCAAATACGTAACCTAAAAATTCCTTTCAGTGCTGTCGTGACTCGTGACTGCTACCAGTCCCTCCATTCAGGCGGTTGCTACCCTCCCCGTGTTTTCTTTTCTGTTTTCTCAATCTCAGAATTTAGCACTCAAAGTCGTCCATAGTTCCCAGATACAAATCAGGTAAAAACACACACACTGCATAGTGCACAGTGAAGCCACATTCACATTCTGCTTCGATAATTTATATATTTTTAATGTATATCTCAATTCTTCTTCAGTTCGTCTTCCTGCTGCTAGTGGAAATTTCGACCTTTTCTTCTCACTTCTCCAGTTCTGTTGTTCATAGGCTATAGTTTTTACTCCGTTAATGGTATTAAATTCATGCTTATATTCATTTGACCAATATAACACACGACGAAACTGTTGGTCTGTGCTTGAGCCTCACGCATTGATTCCCAAATTAATATTCCATGATTAAATTCTTCTGCGGAAGAAGTTACAAGTCCCTAAACCGTTATCCCCTGTCCTCAATACCCAAAACCATACCCATCTCTGTTGCATCCGGCATCCTCGCACTACGGCCAACTCTGCTGTTTTTCTCGTCTCAGGTCTCTTCTTCCCTCCATTGTCATAATTTGCAGTCCAGTATTTTATATTCTGGACGGGTTTTCAGGGTTTGTACCTTACTAATGTAAACCCGCAAATTTAATGTCATTCTCCTTGGTTTTGTGCACTTATCTTCCGTGGGTTCTTTATTATTATTATTATTAATTTTTTTTTCTTTTTTCTTTTTCATGGCAAGAAAGAGGCAAATGTTTGGTTTGTATTGTTGATATCGTTAATATTTTGTGGACAGGCAGAATCACCAATGGACTCACAGGAGCTGACACCGGAAGAGCTAGAAAAGAAGAAGAACAAAGAAGAAAAGGTTCGTGCATCAACTTTATACTTTAGTCATTTAATTGTTGTAATTGTAACAGCTCTGAATAAGGAATACACGTTCCTCTTACGCCAGGTAGGAACATGGTTCTGGGACCCCAGTTATTCCGAAAATCTTAAGTAACTAAAGTTGAATTAAGAGAGAGTCCTTTTTTGTTCTAAGCCCTCCTGATTAATTTTTTTTTTGCAGCATTGTTATTCCAGAACAAGGTTCACATAAATTCTTAGGCTGCTACTAGTTCTTAGTTTATGAGAAGAGTCTTGGATTTCATTTGGACCATTGGTTTATTCTAATTTGCCTGTTTTAGATTCGAGACTTGACTTTTAAGTGAAATGTTTACTGTTTCTATTTCCGATTATTTTATTTAAATTGTTTATGAAGAATTTTGTGTATTTACACAGGCTACAGAGAAAGGGTTGAAGAAACTCAAGGCTGCACAAAAAGCTGAAGCAGCCAAGCTTCAGGTGTGCAATCATCGATAGCCATCTGGAGTTTCTATATGCTGATCCAACGAAGCGATAAAGCAGTTGTTTTTCTTTGTTTCCCTTTTTACAGCTTACAATACTTTATTCGCGCTCTTCATTTTCTATTGAAGGCACAACAAGCCTCTAATGCTCCCAAGGCAGGGAAGAAAAAGAATATAAAAAGAGAAGTCGAGGAGGAAAACCCAGAGGATTATATTGACCCCGAAACACTTGCAGGTGAAAAGAAAAAGCTGTCTCGTCAAATGGCAAAGACATTCAATCCAAGTACCGTCGAGAAATCGTATGGAGTTTACAATATATTGTTTCTGTTTCTTTTTCTCTTCATTGCTATTGGATATTTGATTCCTAGTACTTTCCCCGTCTTTATAATTTCTAATTTAGGTGGTATGCCTGGTGGGAGACGTCAAAATTCTTTGAGGCGGACCCAAGCAGCTCAAAGCCGCCTTTTGTCATTGTGAGTCTCTCTATGAATCTTCCATTGACATTGCTTTAAATTATAATTGTTAATTTATTCAAATCATTACTTGCTAATATAATTGAGAACATAACAATGAGATTATTCCATGTATATGTGGATGTCCTTGTGTCATATCCTCGGATTGAAAGCCACTCCAAATATGAAATATATTACAAACATATTGGACCCTTGAGGATGAAACATGTAAATGAGATTTCCCCAGCATTGTCACCTTCGATATCTGTGGCTCTCCTTGCCCCTTCTTTGGCTACTAGTGCCTTTGAATTTATGTGTTGTGTTTCTTAGTATGGTTGTGCTAACATTGTTGTTTGAGTAGTCCAAATGAAACCTCCAGGATGGTTCAGAAACCGAGGAAGGGAAAAACTTTGCAATATAAGCAAATGTGAAATTCATGGGTAAAGTTCGACGGTAAAAAAAAAAAAAAAAGCGGAGCACATAGAATAATAGTATGTTCTCATTTGGTAAGTGTTCTACAAAATATACGGATAAAAAGTGGTTTGACCAAACGCGTATATAAATAGAAATGGTTATAAATACTTCTCAAACAAGGCCAAAGATAGTTGTACCTTGTATCAGTATTTAGATGGAGGATACAAAGGTAAGCATGGTGAAACTGTGTGATACAGTATGCAACAAACAAGAAAGATACATAAGCAAGAAAGAGAGAAGGGAAGATGTTAGAGCACATTCATATGGAGAAAATGTGTTAATGCAATTATGAAGTAGTAAGTGTTACCATGAATAGACCATCTCTATATAAAGATTGAAGTTTAAGTGTGTATTCAGGTAAATTGCTTTTGGTAAAAAAAGTTAATAGTTAGTTTGAATCTTAGTGGGATAATGAAAAGTGAATAATAATGAGTAGTAGCATGTACTGTTGAAATTAAATTTCAGTTGAATTTCTAGTAAAAATTTAAAAAAATTAAAATGAGGTCATTTTGGGTTAATTTGACAAGGAAGTGAAAAATAATACCTAATTTAAGTCAAACTAGAATAGAATAATAAAGTAAAATAACTCATAGAGGTAAAAAGATATATTATTCCTAATCAATCAAGATTTCGCTTATTCCTATCTCTGTTCTCTCCCCAATTGGGGAAACTGACAATGGCATGCCAAATTGCAACTGCTTATCCATGGAGGTGAATAGCAGCGTAGCCAGAATGGAAACTTAGTACGGTCCAAATATTCTTAGCAACAAAGCGAAGCTAGGAATTTATGTAACACTGAGTTGAATTTAAGAAAGATAGTCAAGGTTCTTCTCGGGGATTTGGGGGAGCGCTCCCGAAATTTTTTTCCCATAAATTTTATTGAGAATTACGATTTGCTAGATTAATTTTACAAAATAGAAGCAAATTTGGTACATGATGGTTTTAATTGATTTGGTTTATGAAATTATTTTTATTTCATGGAATGCATTGTTAACGTTAAGAAAAATTAGACTAACTATTGGATCTAACCCAACTTTAAAAATAATAATATAACAATATTTATTCCTTCAAAAAAAAATATAACAAAATTTATATAGAGAAAATACAAAGAATTGTTGTTTTATTTTATTCATCAAAATCATAAATTAATTGAATTTTACATCATAAAAGTTATTTAAAACTCATTTAGACTTGAAGATAACATCACATATACAAAATTATATAACAACAATTTCTTTTTTTTAAAAACGAAAAATAGCTATTTGGTAGGAATTAAGAAAAATAGCTAATTATTGCCAACCTAAATATCGTTTTAATGCTAAATAGCTTTTCTGGTAAACAAAAAATAGCTATTTAAATGTTAAATATTGTTTAAAAATTAAAATTACGACAAAAAATGGATGGATTATCCACTTGCAGGAATCGAACTCCACTTTGCTAGTATAATTACATCAAACTAACCATCCTATCAAGGAACCTATTTGGTAAAACTACTCAACGATAAAAGTATTAATCTTTTCCTAGACCGAAAAATTTTCCCCCAAAATCCAGTGTGGTGGTCCATGGACCGCACTGGCCCATTAGTAGCTTCGCCTATGGAGGTGAATGCTTCTTCTTCAGTAAATAACAACACTTTTCATACGATGATGACCTAATGAAAAATAAAGATTAGCACAACAAGAATTCTTGGTAGAGTGCAAATAAATAGTTAAACTAGAATTAGTTTAGTTTATGTTTGCCTAGACTCTATATAAAGAAGGTCTGTTCATTTTAATACTTGGAAGTGATTTTGGATATACTTTGTTTCAAAATTAAAAGTTTCAAACTTAAACAATACCAGGGAAAGTGAAAACCTTATGGTGGCTATTTTTCCCCAATTACTCGTAGAAAGGGCACTTTTTTATGCTTTTTCTCTTTATGTTATACCCAACCAGGGCATAGAGGTGTGAGAAGAAAAAGGGCAAACAGAATTATTCGGAATTGAGATTTATATAATTTTCCAATGTACACGAACATATACACGTACATGTCCATGCTGATATTTCCTGGAACGATGACATATTATTCATCTGATGTGATATTGGTCATGATAAAGATGACTTCACCTACTTATGATATAAACATAGTCATTTTGATTGAACTTGGAAGCAATCAATGAGTTGAACGTGTACAAGACAAATAAAATTGGAGATCATGGAGATAAGAGCTAGGTTCATCGACAGAGAAAACGTGTCGTGATTTTTTCAAAAAAGAATCGACAGTATGCATCACTGACACGTTGATTGAACTTTTTAAAATACTTCATTTATGTAACATAGTGGGTGTTAACATATAAATTATAATGTATTTTTAGGAGTAAAAAGAAAGAAAATTAGTGGAGTTGGATGTTGGAGATTTAATAGTACAAGTGTATCCTACGAGATATGTGGATGTGATTTGTTTGACCAAATTTGAATTTTAAAAAGTAGGAGAAAGAATTTATTTTTATGAGTATGATGACATGACTTTTTGTTGTTATACTTATTATTAACCTTTCCCCTAAAATCTTTCAAGTTAGAGCAAGTATTTGTTATATTATAGTATCTTTGAGTTAATTCCATGCAACATAGGATGAGAGGAAGGGCTGGAATGGAGGAAACAAGTTTGTTTCTTTGTAAGATTTAAGTTTCCTGTGCAGTTTAATTAAGGCCGTATATTTCTCCCTTTGAATGCAGGTTTTGCCACCTCCAAATGTTACTGGGGCTCTACATATTGGCCATGCCCTTACTGCTTCAATTCAGGTCTTGTAATGTTGCTTGATATTTCAATCTCTGAAGTATATCAAGAACCGTAGTTTTAATTTTTATTTCTGTTGAAATATTTCTCTTCCAGGATACAATCATTCGCTGGAGAAGAATGTCTGGGTACAACACATTATGGGTGCCTGGTACTGACCATGCTGGAATCGCCACGCAGGTTTTACCTTCATGACCATTTTATTTCTCTAACTCCTTTCAGTGTGCATTTGGTTGTCTTGTACATTGGCTTCTTGTATGAGTTGCTGACTATCATCTTGCTGAGACACGACTCACGAGACTCTGGCTAGTTTATCTGTGTCACAGTGAGAATTCTTGTGTCAGATTATTGGCATGAGAGATGACCAAATTCTGAAAACCCTACGCATCATATTTAGATGATGATCATAGCCTCATAGGAAAGCTAAAATGACGGCATGATATGGGGTACTTTCCTTTGTTTACCTAGTGAGACTCCATTTTTGTGAAAGGTAGGAATGACCCATGCAAATATTAAGGCGTTCTAGAAAATCTGGGAGAGTTGTCTCTGTGTATGCCGCGTCTCTGTATCCGTCAAGCTTGCTGACGTATGATAATTGATATTTATGTAAACTCACCCAGGTGGTTGTGGAGAAGAAGATTATGAGGGAGAAGAAATTGATGAGGCATGATATTGGCCGTGAAAGCTTCGTATCTGAAGTGAGTTTAGCCACCTATATCTTATTTCTCTTCTAGTATTTCTGGTTTTTTTTGTATTGGGTCGAGTAGAAATATGAATGCCACCATAAAAAAAAAATAATAATAATAAATAAATAAATAAAATTTGCAGATGTGGAATTTATAATTTGAGCTTTCATACTTATGCCACACTTCTTTTATTTTTTAAATAGGTCTGGAAATGGAAGGATGAGTATGGAGGCACCATCCTGAAACAACTCCGGGGTTTGGGTGCTTCTCTGGATTGGTCTCGTGAGGTAATTGTTTTTGTTTTCACTTCATCATAAATGGAATAAGGACACTGCTATGGTGTTGTATGGTCAATTGCAATTCTGGTGATTGATTTTTTGATGACTCCTGCCCATTATCTGTCAAAACCTTCTCCACAGTGTTTTACCATGGATGAAAAAAGATCGAGGGCTGTGACTGAGGCATTTGTTAGACTTTACAAGGAGGGTCTTATATATAGGTACACTCACATCTTAACATCTGTTGTTTGTAACTGTTCCTAGGTGTTAACCTGAGCTGTGACTAAATTGTACTCGTTTTCTTGGTGGTACCCTGCTTTATGTAATAAGTTATAGAGCCTGTTTTGTGGTGCAATAAGATTTGTCTCAGCAGTCGAGTCTTGCATTTGTAAAACCCTGTTCTCCCTCTAATGCCCGCCCATTTGACTTCTAATTGGTATTTATCCTCCAGGGGTACTCATAGTCGTGATAATATTATTCTTTTGGCACTTATGTAGGATTTATTCTACTTGATGTGATGCATTTTATGTGTGTGCATGTGATTGTTTTTAACTCGGTAATGCTTTGTTGCATTGCGAGTTGGTAAGCGCCTGTTATGGTTCTGTAATTATATTTTCTAATAAACTGTTAACTCAATTTTTTCCCCATCTACAAGCAGAAGGTCATTAGATGTTCCTTGTTTGCCTACAGAAAGTTCTTTACTTTGTTCTGCATAATTATACTTTCCATCTTTTCTTCTTTTTAGGGACCTCCGTCTAGTGAACTGGGATTGTGTCTTGCGGACAGCAATATCTGATATTGAGGTATTTAACTATTTTGACTAGGCTTCTAAGGGTTATGTTTGAGATAATATACAAAGTTTCTGAATTTCTTTGGTAACATCAGGTGGATTATGTGGACATCAAAGAGAGAACTCCATTACGTGTTCCAGGATATTTGAATCCTGTTGAGTTCGGAGTGCTGACATCATTTGCCTATCCTTTGGAAGGAGGCTTGGGAGAGATTGTTGTGGCAACTACTCGAGTGGAAACAATGTTGGGTGATACTGCTATTGCTATACATCCAGAAGACCCAAGATACATCCATCTCCATGGAAAATTTGCTATTCATCCATTCAATGGAAGAAAACTTCCTATAGTTTGTGATTCAGTACTTGTAGATATGAATTTTGGGACTGGTGCTGTGAAGGTTATTTTTCTGTTCTTGGAAAGCTGGCTTTCGATTTTCCTTTTGTTCTCCCCAAAGTTCAAGGCCAATGACTTACTGTTTTGTCTTGCAGATTACGCCAGCACACGATCCAAATGATTTTGAGGTTGGAAAGCGTCATAATCTTGACCGCATCAATATTTTTACTGATGATGGGAATATAAATAGCAATGGTGGTCCCAAGTTTATAGGGAAGCCACGTTTTGAAGCTCGTGTGGCTGTAACTGAGGCTTTAAAGGAGAAGGTACTCCTATTCTTCCCATTTTTAGCTACTGCCCATACTCTAAAACGGCTTATTTCTCAGATAGCTAGCACTTCAAGCAGGAATAGTACGCATGAGCTTTCATGTCTATCCATGAACTTAATTTCCTTAGCTTACCACGAAAGCAGTGAAAATTAAGCTAATGATTGTTGGAACATTAGAAAAAATGTGAGGGAACCTCCTCCAACAAAAAGGGCAAAAAAAATAAAAACGAACCAAAATCCCCTGTTCTGTCTCTGAGTGTGAAGTGGTATGTAATCTTCCATTAACATTTGTCTCATCTACAATTTAGGGTCTGTACAGAGGTGACAAAAATAATGAGATGCGTCTTGGAATTTGTTCAAGAAGCAATGATATTGTAGAACCCCTTATTAAGCCCCAGTGGTATGTTAACTGCAAAAGCATGGCCCAGCAAGCTCTTGATGCTGTAATGGATGACACATGGAGGAGAATGGAAATTATACCAAAACAATACTGTGCTGAATGGAAGAGGTATCATCTGAACTGAGACATATCTCTGATGTTTATATATTAAAGTATTTAAAAGTAAACAATCCACTAGTTTTGTTTTCTATCTTACTTCTATTTTTGACAAATGAACTCTTTTTGTTGCTTGATACATCTGACATACTCCTGTACGGCAATATTGAGAACTTCTGTTATTGAATTTTGCCTTGATCATTTCATTTCCTTCCCTGGTAATTTTAGTATACTGCACAAATGTGTATCTGATACCAATTGCTGGATCTTGGATATCCAGGTGGCTTGAGAACATTCGTGATTGGTGTGTCTCAAGGCAGCTCTGGTGGGGTCACCGCATTCCTGCCTGGTATGCAAAATTGGAAGGTGATGAACTGCAGGGGCTAGGCTCATATGATGATCACTGGGTGGTTGCCCGAAATGCGGAAGAGGCTCGGATGGAGGCTGGTAGAATCTTCACTGGGAAGAAGTTTGAACTTTCACAAGATCCTGACGTTCTTGACACCTGGTTTTCTTCTGGTCTATTTCCATTATCCGTGTTGGGGTGGCCAGATGATACAGATGATCTTAAAGCATTTTATCCAACATCAGTTCTTGAAACCGGCCATGATATTCTGTTCTTCTGGGTTGCTCGTATGGTGATGCTGGGAATAAAGCTGGGTGGTGATGTTCCTTTCGGAAAGGTGAGTTACCGTTTTTAAACTTTGTAGTTAGCTGCGAGTTGGTGTCCCAGAAATATTAGGTACACCAGGAGGCATGCTTAAATATTTTCTGTTTTCTTAATTGCTGGAGATGTAGCAACTTGTGGTGATTATTTCAAAAAATAAATTTTGAGATAATCATAAAGTGGGTTGTGGTAAGTAACAGTCGCTTATCATGAAGAAAACGTAAAATCAGTTTTGGCAAGGGATGGGCTCCATCATCTTTGCACCAGAAGGTGTAGAAAATAAGTCACCAGCGCTAAGGGATCTTAAAGCCAAGATGGTGAAGGATCTGGTTCCTTTTCTAATATTACTTTCCAAGAAAAAGAAAGATTTTCCAAAAAAGAAAAAACAACGAAAGGAAAAGAAAGAATTTTTTAACCTAATGACTACCGTGCGAATGTGTGAAGAAGTGATTCAACCAAATGAACTGACCTACTAAAGCATTCCATGAAAGAAAGAACGAGCCTTTTTGTGTATTTGAATTTGGAAATCAGCAAATCAAGCGCTCCTTTTGACCAGTAAATTACCATTTCCTGACCGATTTCCGATCCTATACAAGTTGAAGACAAGTACACTATATTAAATCTAACAGGGGCTTGGTTTGTTGCCCCCGTCACTTCTGAAAGAAAGCAGCTAAAACTATCTGATAGAAGTTAATCAGATTTGGCGCTGTGTACTTATATTTATATTCCAGTAAAGTGCAAATGGTTGTTATTCTGTTCAAACTGAAGATGCATTTTGTCTGATGCAGGTTTATTTGCACCCAATGATTCGTGATGCTCATGGCCGCAAGATGTCTAAGTCATTGGGAAATGTTATTGACCCTCTTGATGTGATTAATGGAATAGCCCTGCAAGATCTACACAAGAGGCTGGAAGAGGGTAACTTGGATCCAAACGAATTAAAAACTGCAAAAGAGGGTCAGGCGAAGGACTTCCCTAATGGAATACCTGAATGCGGTGCAGATGCTCTTCGTTTTGCTCTTGTTTCTTACACAGCTCAGGTAATAGCATTGCATGTTTCATTCTCAAATGCTTCTCTTTCGAGCTTTGCTAACTATAACTTCATCATTCGGTTTTAGTCGGATAAGATAAATCTGGACATCCAAAGGGTGGTTGGCTATCGTCAATGGTGTAACAAGTTATGGAATGCCATCAGGTTTGCCATGAGTAAACTAGGAGATGATTACACTCCTCCAACAAAGATAGATCCCGATGGCATGCCTTTTGTCTGCAAATGGATACTCTCTGTTCTCAACAAAGCCATATCAAAAACAGTATTGTCTTTAGAATCTTACGAGTTCTCTGACGCTGCAACAGCAGTATACTCATGGTGGCAGTTTCAACTGTGCGATGTGTTTATTGAATTAATCAAGCCCTATTTTGCCAGCAACGATCCGGATTTTGCATCTGCAAGAAGATCTGCACAAGATACCTTGTGGGTGTGTTTGGATAATGGCTTACGGTTACTTCATCCTTTTATGCCTTTCGTCACAGAAGAACTGTGGCAGCGTCTTCCTTCTAGAAAGGATTCTATGAGGAAAGAATCTATTGTGATATGTGAATATCCATCAACTGTAGAGGTATGATCTACTTAATTTCTATGGAGAAACATGGAAGATCCTACGATTATTAGTAACATTGTAATTGGGAGCTCCATATTCTTCTTTCTTGTTAATAGTTTTACTGCAGTTTTATGAAATCCTCGAATTTATACGCACTATTTATAGGCTATTTTTATGAGCTTGTGCTTATGCTCATTTTGAACCATGTATTCTCGTGTTCCCCATACACTTTACTTGCTCTTTAACATATATTGTCAAAAAATTCACTCGTCAAAAAAGCTTTCTCAGACAAGCTCAAGTTCTGTTTACAATGTAAGCTCAACTGACATCCTATCATTTATTCCTTTTGTACAGTGCTGGACTAATGATAGTGTGGAGTTGGAGATGGATATGATAGAGTCTCTGGTTAAATCATTGAGGTCTCTTCGGTCAACTCTGGCACCAAAGGAGAGACATGAAAGGTAGACTTCCTGAAGTCTATGCTTTGAATATGTTCTCAACTTTGCACCTTGATAGGATGTATCCTTTTTTGATTTTGGGAGAAGGGGTTGTTATGGACCAGAGATCGTAGTCAACAGTGCTAAAGGAAGAAGAGCACTTTAAAATCCTTTTTATTGTAGCTGGTGTTCGTGTTAATCTTCTTCTACCTAAAAATTTAATTCTGCCAGTTAAATTTTAATATTAATCACATATATAATTTAGTATTCTTCTTTGTTCACATAGGATTCCTACCAAACATGTTCTTGTCGATTGGCTTTTCTAGAAGTTACAAATTTTTGGAGCCATGTCTTAAGGGTATGTTTGATAGAGATTATAGATTAAAACAGTTTTAAATGTGTGATTGAAAGTGAAAGAAAGTCGTATAAAAGAAATAAAATAATTATCAAGTCAATCAAATGAGTGGTTCAAAATGAAAGTTAAAAAAAGTGATTTTAGTTTTAAGTTGTAGCAAAGGTACCCAAAGGCCCACTACGATTAGATAGCGCTCCAAATGGTTGATTCAGATTGCTTTGTAAGGTTTTATGTGACAATTCCATAATGTTGGCCAACAAATAACATGAAAAAGTTTCTCTTTCCAGACGAGCAGCCTATGTCCGTTGCCGTTTAAATGAGGCGTGCAATATCATTAAAGGCCATGAATTGGAGATTACGACACTGGCAACATTATCATCTCTGGAGGTATGCATTCAAATTAAGCCTATAGTTTTACATTCTGTCTTGGTTCCTTTTATCTTTACGAAAAATTGAGTTTAGGGATGAAGTACTTTTTCAGTTTTCATCACTTTTTCATTCTTTTATTCCCTTTTCTCCTACTCTTATTAGAAATATTGTTAAAATTATGAAAATTCTCAGGTCTTAAGCGAGAATGACGATGCTCCGGTGGGTTGTAAGGTGGGTGTGGTCAATGAATCTCTCTCAGTATACCTCAAGCTACAAGGAAACATTAACGTAGAAGCCGAACTCCAGAAGCTGAAGAAAAAGATGGAGGATATAGAAAAGTGAGTCAATCTACTAGTTCATTGAAAGAAAATAGCTCCATCATATATTTTTCTTCATTTTGCTTGGTAAATAATTACATCGTCCTTTTCTTCTTCAATTTTTTTTCTATTTTTTTTTTCTGTTTCTGCAGACAACGCGATAGCTTGATAAAAATGACGAGTGCATCTGGCTACCAAGAAAAAGTTCCAGCACGTATTCGTGAAGCGAACGAGGCAAAGCTTGCCTCACTTCTTCAAGAGCTCTTGTCATTCAAGGAAGCTGGTGAGCAATTGGAACGTGCATCCGGAGATAACAGGAAAACCTAAAGAGTACGAGTAATTTTCATGTTTTGGCGCCCTTTAAAGATTTTCATATACCGAAAGTTTTTTCTCATTCTTTTGCTTGTCCAATTGCAAGTCAAGTTGTCATTTTTTTTTTTTTGCCTTTGGTTTTTAGTTATTATGGAATATTAGAATGTCAGGCTGATGTTGAAGACCTTCGTATATCAAGATGACAATTATTGTTTGATCACGAGAACCTATTTTTGTACTGAAATGTGAATTAGAAATTTATTTATAAATACTATTGTACTGAAATATAAATTAGAAATTTATTTATAAATGCTACAGACATTTTTCATATATTTTTTATGCATATATATTTTCTCAAATTCCTTCCCAAAAACTTGTTTATCTAATTCATTATAGTACATTACTACATTAGTACTTATTGTTGACAAATTTTCCATCAGTCTTTCGCTATTTGACGATGATAGACGCTCCCCCACCCATTAGGGGAGGGGGGATATGCATTCATCATTCGGCCGCATGTGGGCACTTGATTATTTGTATATTGTTGATCTCTAGAAATGAAAGTCGGCTATTACTTTCTCTCATCTGTCTTCTCCTTGTGCGCATTAAGCCACAATGTTAGAGGGACGGACGATCACATGTACAAGGATGTAGCTTGGAGGCACAGCGGTGGTACGCGCTTTGACAGTAAAACTAGTTGATGTGGTCACAGGGCGTGTGTAAAGGTAATATGAAAGCCTTTGACAGTAAAACTAGTTGATGTGGTCCAAGGGCGTGTATAAAGGTCTTATGAAAGCATGAATTACGCATTTTGGGAGGCCATCACGTGCCAAGAAATCCTATTGAGTGTGTTATTAACCAAGAGCTACTTGTATTGTGTGAGAATGATGATGTAACTTAATTACCAATTAATGGGGAGTTGGCACGTGGCAATGGCATGTTGTTTTTGGCTTACATGCCTTTGTTCGAGGCGATGACGGTTATTTGTAGCTACAAAATCCTCTTCGGGTGATGTGATTTCTCATAAGATGTTTGATTTATAGGAAAGTCATTGATTACTTTGGTAATAAACAACTCGTGGTTTTACTTTTTTGATCGGGATGTGCGGGTACTGCGGTTCTAATCCTCGATGAACAAGCTACTGCTTGAGGGAAGTAGGGGGGCCAAGTGCGAGGGTCGGTTGGGGCTACCTAAACCACTTTGGTGGTATTGCGAGAGCAGACCCCCTCGTGCAGGGCGCGTTGAAGGCCGGTAGAGTCTCTATAGTGGCCCCCAAAACCCACGGGAGTGAGCATGTGACACTAACCCCACAGACCATTTGTTTGATCGAGCTCATTTGACGAGAAAATGTTTTTACTTGCGATTATTAATTTTCATGACATTTTTTGCGTGGGATGATAAAATTGTCCCACTTGTTGTATTGTCTTTTCTTAGAAAGGAAAATTTTAATATTTTTTGCCAAATTAACTTCATGAAATAAGCACACACTTTATTATGCGGCAAAACTAAAATGTGAAGAAATCTTTAAATAAGATGGTTAACAAGTGAAAAAATAATAGTGTACTAAGAGCATCTTCAACGGCTCTTTATATTTAAAAAATATATATTTCAAATAAAGAGCATATTCAAATTTAAAGAGTAAAAATATAATCATTGTCCAACCAGTTCTATATTTATAACTATTTATTTTATTTCTTTCAACAAATATTTAATGTATTCTCTCACTATAGATTAATATCTTTAGTTTTAGATTTTAATGGTCAATGAAATCAAGCTTAATTTTATTAATCAAGAAATGAGTATAGAAATTTGTAGCTAATTATTAAATAGAGTGCGTTTGATTCCCTAAATTTAAAAGAAAAGCCCCCTCTCTATTTTTTTAAAAATTAAAATAAAGAGTTTTGGAATTTTTTTTTATATTTTACCTCTTTAAAATAAATAGAACTTGTGATCTTTGGAAAGTGACATTTGAAAAAATACTATCTTTGGGGTAAAAACTAAAAAGACTAGAGATGAAAACAAGAAAAAATAATTTTTAAAGTCTATCCACCAGAGGGGGAGGGAGGAAAAAAGCTGCTACTCTCCTTCTTTCTTCGCATTTTCTCTCTTCTTTTTTTTTTTTTTTTTAAGTAAACCAAGTAAAAACTGGTTCAAAGTTTTGGTAAGATTTCGTCCTGTATTTACTGCGCTTCAGCTCCGCTGGCGAGATTAAGGACGAAGTTCAAATAACACGGGCAAAGTAGAATTGTAACTACCTCTACCCCGTATAGTGCTCCCTGGATCGATCTGCACTTCGCTAGACCTCGCAGAAAAGGCATTGACAACGATGAGTGTGATCGATATTTTGACTCGCGTGGACGCGATCTGCAATAAGTACGATATGTACGATATAGAGAAGCAGAAGGGTTCCAACGTATCCGGTGATGATGCATTCGCCCGTCTCTACTCCGCCGTTGAGTCCGACATTGAGGAGGCACTCCAGGTTTGGGAATTTTTTACTGAAGACCCTATATTATGTTTTGACGCGATTAAAATGTTAATGGATGTTGATCTGTGATCTGTCTGTTGTTTGTTGTGGATTTGATAGAAAGCGGAGAAGGCTTCCGGAGAAAGTAATCGGGCATCGGCAGTTGCGATCAATGCGGAGATTCGGAGAACCAAGGCCAGATTGCTTGAAGAGGTTCCGAAATTGCAGAGAATGGCTGTTAAAAAGGTTTGGTTGTCTATCACTTTGATATTCTGTTCATTATGTCCCTTTTTGCTAGAATAATTGGGTTTTAACTGAGATTCTGTAATTTTACTTTCCAATTGCAAGAACTATTCTGTTTTCAATAACACTGGGGGGGAGTAAAGTAGGCTTTCCGTTATATTTTGCAACCTTCTACTTCGCAATTCTCATTGCTGGCTTCACCTCTGTGGATCATAAGAGTTATTAGTTATTCTGAATGTGGTAACTTGAGAAGATTTTTTATGGTAGAAGCTATTGGTTGAATGACAGAATTGGAAGGCAACAAACACAAATCAGTTCATGGGATGGCCAAGTTGCACGTTCACATTACGTTGAGTTTTTGTATGAACCTAGCACGTGTTTTGCCCTCGTATATAAAATTTGTCCAATACTATTTTAGTATGACATAGACTTCATTTTAGGTTTATGTAGTTAGAGTTTAAAATGCTGTGCCTCTAATATTGAGACGAATGTGTACACAAGCCATAGAGTGGTGTCATTTTTCTGCCTGTATTAAGATTACAGTTTTTTTCCATTTGTCTTCTTCATTGCCTTGAGTTGAACTTTACCTATGCAAAACGTCGACTCTTGAACTCTGTGACAATGAGAATTTGCTAATCTGTAGACAAATATTTTGGTGCTAATGGAATTAGAGCTTGCAAGAGTGGGTAAAGGTTTGAATTAGTTGGGAGTCCAAGTCTTGAGTGGGCTCAGCTTTATTCAAGCTAGAATAAATGGTTAAGAGAAATGTTTACCACCTGGACGGACTTATTAAGTGATTGTTTGGTGCTTTCTCCTTGAAAAGAAAATTAATTCATTGGAGAGCGTGAGGTTTAAAAGTAGAAAAGTTATAGTTCATGAAAATATATGGTTGAATGAGTTTTGAGAAAAAGGAAATTTGAAAAATTAGAAATTGCAGGAAAGTGAAGTAAAATTTTGACACATTGCCTTGTGTAACCACTGTTCAACTACAAAATTTCAAGAGACCTAGGCTTAAAATTGTGAACAACAATGAGAAGTGTGGAAATTATTTGTAAATTACTCTTGAGCGTTTAAGATGGCACAAGACACCTTCCCGTTTAAAATTTTTAAATGTCTCCCCAAGTCGACTGTTCGAGTAAAAATGTAAAATCTTATGGAAGAAAATGGGTAATTTTGTCATTTAAAAATAAACCCAGTCAAAACTCAAAAGTCATGTGCATTACATGCATGCGTATATGTACGGACTCTGTGTAAATCACTATGCATGATTTTTATCATTTTTCAGAAATACAAGCATTATGCAGTGTTTCTGTCTCGCCTCTCTTTTTTCTAGTTATGTTCCCTGCTGTTGTTTGACAAAAAAGAGGGGCTCTTGGTTAGAGCCTAGAGGACACGTCCTCGTTTTCTCCCTTGTTTTCTTTTTGTTTTTTTTTTTTTTTTTTGTTTGGGAATCAAAATAAAGAACACATGTCGAATGGCAAATAGCTATAGAAGTCACTGAATTGTTAAATAATGCATTGTATTTTAGATCTTCAACTGTGAACAATCTTTTATAAAGTAGCAGTTGACTCACCATTGTCATGGAATGGATGTAAAGAGTGTCGTTTGAGTCTGAATGAAGAGGATATTTGGAAAGAGTGATTTTACTTCGGCTTCCTTCTTGGTGTCAATGGTCAGATGGAGTAAGCATGTTTCTTGATTAGTGTTATAGAGTGATTCTGCTTCTGCCTGCCTGTCGTTAAATTGTGATGAAGCTCGATGTTGATCAATACTCTGGTTTTTCTTGTCATGGGCATTGTCTATGTTGTTTCTCTGTGTGTTTGGTTCTCAAATAAGTGAGTAATAATGTATTGTTTTGAGTTCACTTATACAATCTGGATGGTTTAATTGCAGGTTAAAGGACTTTCAGCTGAAGAACTTGCTGCACGCAATGACTTGGTGCTTGCATTACCCGATAGGATTCAAGGCATCCCGGATGGTGCACCAGCTGCTCCAAAACAATCATCTTGGGGCTGGGGTTCTTCTGCTCCTCGTACAGAAATCAAATTTGATTCAGGTCTTTGGTTGACATAAATGTCCTACATGTTCAACTCCTTAGAAGAAGCTTCAATCTATTGCTTAGTGGTTGTCTCATGGATTGAACTTGAATTCCAGATGGGAAGTTTGATGGTGACTACTTCAAGCAAACTGAAGGATCTAGTCAATTCAGGCAAGAGTATGAAATGCGGAAAATGAAACAGGTATAATTTTGGGAAAATATTATAATGTACATGCTTTTGGAAATCTAAAATTATTTATAATGTGTAAACTGTCATTATTCCTGGTATGGTGACATGATGGCATCTTTTTTCAGGACCAAGGTCTGGATGTGATAGGAGAGGGTTTAGACACCCTAAAGAACATGGCACATGACATGAACGAGGTTGTCTTTCTTCTGTTATTTTTGTTCTTTGTTTTTGACTTACCATTTTTGTATATGTTGCTCTCTATTTATCGATCGTAACTACCAAAACCAAGGTATCTGCAGGAATTGGATAGACAAGTTCCTCTTATGGACGAAATTGACACCAAGGTAAGAATTTTCTATATAATCTTGTCATTTTAAACTACGTGCATTTGTCGACATCTTGTTTTGGGCAATTGTTTTATTTTTCATTGCAAATGCACCATATAAACACCATGGCCAACATACATTTATTCATATTGTGAGGTGAATGCAAATCCTATAAACCTCACTCCTCAGCTAGTTGTTCTTCAAATGATTACTGTGGGGGCATAAAGATGAGTTTCTTGAACACAGAAAGGGACAATCATAATATATCCAGAACCCAACAGGTTGTTCATTAAAACTTTTCTATTGAATTGTTTCTCTCATGGAGCTGCATTTTTCTGGCGGCTTAAGATGATCAAAGGTGGACAGAAAGTGCATAATTTGGTCCGACCCTTGTCGGTATTTAGAAGCATTCATGACTTTGTTAGTGATTCTAAGCTATATGGTGCTTGCAGGTGGACAAGGCAACATCTGATCTTAAGAATACCAATGTCCGACTGAAGGACACTGTTATGCAGGTGATTGAGCTGCATCTTGTCAATTTTGTTTTGCATTCATAACCAACGCTTCCTATACTATATAACTATATTTCTTAACGCCAGTCTATTTAATTGATTTTTATTTTATCTCAGCTGAGATCTAGTCGAAATTTCTGCATTGACATTATTTTGCTGTGTATAATTCTGGGAATTGCCGCCTATTTGTACAAGTAAGTCCTTTTTCTCCCCCTTTTTGTTTTTACTTTTTCATTTTTTTCCCTTATTCACGAGAAGAGCTTCAGTGGACCTCAGAATCTCCTATGTTCTGTCCTCGTCAAAAACTTTGAAACACTTTGTACAACACAAAGTGATTAAAGAACCAAAATTTTGAATATTAAATCCATCTCAGACACATTCAATGGATGCTACGTTATTACTTTGGCATATTTTCTACTGTAATGCTTTAAATAGATATGTGCTGATAAAGTGTGTCGTTGCAGTGTGTTGAAGAAGTAGAAGTAGAGGAAGGGTAATCAGCCGCACTATATGGAGTTTCTGGTATTTGTTTCCATTGATTGAGAGTTGTCGCTATGTGGTTCTTTGTATAATTTGTTGATTTTCATGTTGGCAAACACGAAATTAATTGAAGTTGAATTTCGATTATAAAAAAGAATAAGTAATATCCTTTTTTTGGTGACCAAGGGATAAGTAATATTCAGATATTCTCTAATTTTTTTTTTGTAATAGTAAATAAGTAAAGCTGTACGTGTTTAATAAGCCCAATTTTGTTGCTCTTCTAAATAAGCATTCATCCATCCTATGAACTGTAAGGGCGTGTTTGATTCAATTTTCTTTTTTCCCTAGGAAAACTCTTTTTTCAGGCTTTTTTTCTACCATTGGTTGTTTGATTGTACTTCTTTTCTTGAAAAAGGTTTTCCAGTTTTTTTCGATTTCTATTCTTTTTCTTATTTTGAAGGAAAACGTTTTCCTTGGGGGAGATGGTTTTTGTTTTTCGGGAAAAGTTTGGCTCTTATTTTATTTTATTTTATTTTTAATCAACAATGTACTTTAATTATAATAAAGATAAGAAAAATGATTAAATTTCATAAAAAAATACAAAAATAAGAAAATTAATATTATTTTTCAATTTTCAAATTAATCTAATCAAATACATATAATTACTATTTTTCCTAGAATTTTTTTTTGAAATTCATTTATACGGAAAAAGATTTTCTTTTAACCATTTTCCTAATTTGCAATCAAACACACCCTAAAATGAATTCGTTGTGTTGAAATTGGAGCATTGGATACTGTCTTCTATAAACGCGCAAGTGGCTGGTCCCATAAAATAAAATCGTTGACTATTAAAGAATTTACCATTTGTGTTATTTTTAAATAATTTATTATTTTGAGGAGGAAACTAAGAAAAAATTAATTAAATGGTGTGTTTGATTGCGATAAATATAAATGGGAAATTGTTTCCATCTTCCATAGAAAATAAAAATCAACTCTAACTCGTTTTGCTTTTTCATGGAAAATGACCCAAAACCATTGTACTTAGAAATAGGTTCCAAATTAAGGAAATTTTTTGCAATCAAACAAGCAAAGATGGAATTCACATTTCCATAGAAACTAAAGCTAATCAAATTCACCCTATTGGCTTGGAATTTATTTTGAAATGTTTAGTTTAGATTGGGACAAAATTTAAATATATACACCATGTCAATCTATGCTGGCCACTTATATATATTACAATTGCCATTAATTGAGTAATGTGGCTTTTTATATTGTATGCGTATTTATTTTAACTGGTCATTAGCATTAAGTCTCGGTAATCTTGGAGCGTCGAAAGCACTTTTGGGAGTTCCATCTATTTGAAACGAATCTTTAGGGTTGGTTTCAAGTATTGTTATATATGTGTGTGACAATATTTGAAACGTTTTTTTTTCTTTGACATTTATCTAACCTATTATAAGTGGATTAGTATCAACACTATCAACCCTTCGATTATATTTCGCATTTGCTTTGACCCTAGTTAACGGTGGTATGTAGGGGTTGATAAAAGGTTCTTTGAAAATGTAACAAACATTAAGACCTCGTAATAGGAATAAACAATGTTCTTTAAATTGTTAATGCACAATGGGAAGATAAAATAGGAATCTATGCAACGTATGGGTGCAAGGGATGTCCTATAATGGTCGGGATAAAACATATAAAATTCTCTTCACACATTCCATAATCTACCTTTTGGAGTTAGGGCACCCCATGATGTCGGACCCAATAGTTGACCTATTTCTTGATTTTAAAACTGTACTGTAGAATGTAACACAAAACAAACGTTATTATTGTTTGCGAATATTGTTCAGTCAACTGATTTCAGCCACGATTATTACATGGTACTTCAGTATTAATTGGCTAGTGTTCATGTGTTTATATTTTAGTGTGACACGAGAAATATAATAGTAGTGTGATAGGATAAATATAATAGTAATTAGTAATCAATGATGACATGTCACAACATATCATCATCATATTATTATTATTATTATTATTATTATTATTATTATTATTTATTTTTTGATAGGACATGTCACATTATTATTGATGTGATGTGTACATTAATATTGTTTGTGAATTATGAACAACAATTTATAATGAATAATCATTAGTCAAAATTTACCCCCAAAGATAAGAGAGTTGTTAACATCCTCGTATTTAGTTTGGCGAAATTTGAAGATCGAGACTTTAGAAAATTAAAGTCCAATGCCCTAAGAGAATTGAAAATGATGTTATCTACAAGATTAATTCTTCAGAAATATCCAAGTGTATGGAGCCAAAAGCAGTAATATTAACCTTATATATGGTTATATTATTGAGTATATATAATATGCTAATAAATGAGATAATATGATTTATCGTATAAGCTCAATGTTATATTCCCAATAAAAATTCTCCCCGCAAATCCCAGCGCACTCACAGCCCCCTGAATGCTATGGGGCCCGTGCCTCCAATTTCTCAGAGAAATTTTCTCCGAGCACCTCCCAGAATTGGGAATAGAACAAGGCTGTATTGTATAATATGTTTTTCACAATAAGTTAACATAAATTATTTGAGTTGAGGGCTGGACCACTTTGGACGCGGGCTCACATTGGAAAATTCTAAAAAGTCTCCGTCACATTTAATACTCCATGCTATAGCTATAAAAGTGATTGTAGATCACTAAATCGTGTTTAAAATATTTTATATTTAAGATCAATAATTATTTTGAAGAAAAAAAAATCTATCCTTTCTCTTGACAATGA
Source organism: Jasminum sambac (assembly GCA_018223645.1). Classification (NCBI taxonomy): domain Eukaryota; kingdom Viridiplantae; phylum Streptophyta; class Magnoliopsida; order Lamiales; family Oleaceae; genus Jasminum; species Jasminum sambac. The sequence goes on along the minus strand of CP073644.1, from coordinate 27,225,170 downwards.
TTTGCTCTTGATTTTAATTAATTTAACTTTTTTAGGTTATTGATGTGATTGATTTCTAATGTTCATAGCACACTGGTGAATGAACATGGTAACGCTAATCAATACCAAAGCAACACGTCATTACTCATACTACTGCTAATAAATAACATTATTCAAATAATTATCTCATCTTGTCTGGTATAAAAGTTCAAAAGCGGGTTCCCAAAATTGAAAGATTAAGAAACTAATTTTAAATTATTCAGAGAAAATAAAAATTAACACTAGCAATTGAGCTCGATCGCTAATTAATACCGACCGTCATTGATTCATGACACAACTCAATTCGACCTGTCATGTATCAAAATGACTAGATACGTCTTCATCATCTAGCATCACATGCCAAATTTGACATTACTACTAATTGGAATGGACGTAAATACTACTTTTGTGATATGCTTCCATTAATTAGCAATCACGTCTACTGTGGTTTGTTGCTTAATCAAATCCAATTATGCATGTAACCTTGTGTAAAATGTCTCAATTAATTATGTATCAACGGCAAATTATTGCACTTGAGAACAACTCCTATATGGTATGTTTCAAAAACAAATAATAAATATATAAATGGTATAATCTATACTTCTAGAAGCAAAAATCACTGAAAATTATTTATTTATAACCATTAATGCCCTTGCAACATTTTATGTAATTAAATTTCACACATTCATTCATTCATGAAATCTCTGAATATTACTACACACTACTTCGCAGGCTTTTGGCACATCATTCGTTCCAGCTTCGTCATGCACGTACTATTTATCTTCCTCTACGGACCTGCTTTAGCTCTTCAACCCTCGATTGAGGGCGTTTCTTGCACATATTTACGCTCTTCCTTCAATGATCACAAATGTCATTAATTGTCCTATGCACGAAGGCATAACATTGCTCATCTACTTATACTAATTCCTTAGTATTTATATCACATACATGATACGTACATACACTGCGTAAAATGATATACAAATATATCAGAAGCATCTCTAATGGTATAATGTGAGTTTTATTGATGTAAAAAGTAGAGCATGAGATGAATAAAAAGGAACTCAAATGGTCGTTGTTGATTGAAGATGTCATTATATTGGCGTAACTTAATTACTCGATTAGAAAGAGGGAGGGGGATAATAAGGAAATATAATGTAAAAATGAAAATATATAATGTCTACCATACATAGGCCTTATTCTTTGGAGTGTTTTGTTGATTTATTGGAATTGTGTGTTGGATGTGTAATTAAAAATTGAGAAAAATATACTAAAAAATATAAATTAATTCAACTAATTATTGAAAATGATGAGAGAGAAAAAGTTAATGGAAGCTAGTGAGAATTAGTGGAAAAAATAGTGGAGCAACAAGGCCATAGTTTATATTTTACTGTGTGTTAGATATTATTTATTTTTTTAAATATCAGTCACATAAAACCCCACCCCACCCCCGCCCTTTTTTTTTTTTTTTTTTTTTTTTGGGCCCTCTTTTTTTTGAATTGGATCACATAAGCATGTTTATGTAATGTGGAAGCACATTTTTTGCACACACAGTGACATGCATGAAAAGGGGAACACATGGGACCCATAGTGCAGACCTACAGCAAGGAAGTCACGGGTGGCTTCGTATTCAGATGATACCTCATAGGGAATTGCAAATTTCGTTAGACAACTCTCTGTGCTGCGGTGCTCCCCCCACCCCATCCCCCATGCCAACACCACCAACCCCCACCACAGTTGTATGGCTGTATGCTCAATTCAAACGGGGTACAGCTTTTTATTATGTTCTAATCATTTTATTCCAGAATATTGTGCTATAAAGGCTATCCACTTTTTAACCTTTTCACAGGGACGTAATTTTTAAACCAAAAAGAACTGCAAATTCAACATCACATGCCACATAAAGCCTAAAATTATCCTCTTTTTTTTTGAAATTAAAAATTATCCAATTTTAAAGAGCATATTTTCATACTCTTATCAATATATATATATATATTTTATTTTTTTAAATTTAACTTTGATCAAATAAATTATATCCACATATCTCATAAGTTCTGTTTGTACTATTAAATTTTCATCATTCAACTCCACTCATTCTCTCTCTTTCTACTCATAAAAATATATTAAAATTTATGTGCAAATGCCATAGTAAACCTGCTTCTAGTCTATCCCTTCATCATATAAAATAGCACAATCATTTCTAGAGTATGTTTAATAGATTTATTTTTTTAAAAAAATTTTGAACGTGTAATAATTGAAAAATAAGAGGATAATTAAAAAAATAAAATTATATATAATATTAATCAAATGAATAGTTAAAAATAATAATAATATTAATCAAATGAATAATTAAACATATAATATTTTTCTTCAACTAGCTCTTGACTAGCCTTGATAACAGGAAATTGCAAGTAAAACTACAAAAAAGCACAGTTATTATACAGATAAACAGTGATTACAAGCTGCATACAGCCAATGCATACAAATAATAATAGGTTTATACGTACATACGTACATATACAGACCCTAGAGAGAAGGTGGCCCAGTAGCTAATTCTACAACCGGCCGACTTTGAAAATGGATAGAAGATAAGAATAATAAGTGGAAAAAAAGGAGAATGGAGTATCAAAAGGGAGACTAGCAAAGAAAGAGAGCTTAGAGAGAGAAAATAAATAATATATATGTTCACTCTTTAAACATTCTTGATTTTTGGTGTTTTTCTTCTACCACATAGATCTGTATGAATTGTCCAAATACTCAAGATCATTCTTATTTTGTGGGTTCTTGAAGATTTGAAGTATTAGGGCTTATTAGTTAGCTTTCTTCTTGTTTGTATTCTCTTTTGTTTTCTGCTAGTTCTTAGGTTCTAAAAGCTAGCTCATCTTTTCTGTGTCGAAAGTAGAAACCTTAAATCAAATGATGTCTGGTGATGTGTTTTCTGTTTCTTCAGTCAATGTGTTTGACCAAGAACCAGAAAAAACCCCAAATCCTCAATCAGTCACAAACCCTAATGTCAAGAAGAGAAGAAATCTACCTGGAACACCAGGTATGACTTATCTCTCTGTGTGTGTGTGTGTGTGTGTGTGTGTGTGTGTGTGTGTGGGGATTATAAACTGATAGATTAATTTCTTCATGTATGAACAGATCCAGATGCAGAAGTGATGGCTCTTTCACCAAAGACACTAATGGCAACAAACAGATTCATATGCGAAATCTGCAACAAAGGTTTCCAAAGAGAGCAAAACTTGCAGCTTCACAGAAGAGGTCACAATCTTCCATGGAAGCTTAAGCAAAGAAGCAACAAGGAACCAGTGAAGAAGAAGGTTTACATATGCCCAGAAAAGACTTGTGTTCATCACGACCCGGCCCGAGCCCTCGGTGACCTCACTGGCATCAAGAAGCATTTCAGCAGAAAGCATGGTGAGAAGAAATGGAAGTGTGAGAAGTGTTCTAAGAAATATGCAGTTCAATCTGATTATAAAGCTCATTCTAAGACTTGTGGGAGTAGGGAGTATAAATGTGACTGTGGTACACTCTTTTCCAGGTATTGGATTTAATTTTAATTTTAATTTTTTATTCTATGTGAATTTATGTTCTTTGTTTGGGAATGTTTGGTAGAAATAAATGCTTCCCAACTTCAATTAATTGCAGTAAATAATTAGGTAATTAATGAGTTTCTTGCAAAAAAATAATGACAGGAAAGATAGTTTCATCACTCACAGAGCTTTCTGTGATGCTTTGGCTGAAGATGCTGCAAGAATGAACCCTATCAGAGTCAACAATACGAACTTCAGAAATGATTTGAATGTCAATTTGATTAACTCTCTTGCAAATTTGCCTCATGGGTTTTCTGTTTCTACTGGAATCACTCATCTCGGAGGTAGCGGCGGCGGCGGTGGCACCGGTGGCTTAGGATTTAGGCCAGATTATGGCGGCTTAGCCACCGGAAACGCTCCAAGATCGTCACTTTGGTTGGATCAAGCAAATTCTCAGTTCAACCCAATTGATATCTCACCTGCTAATTCCAATCTTATACTGCCTTCAAGTTCAAGTGGATTTCCTTTGTCAGAGATGATTCAAATGACTTCTTCTGGTAACGTTTTTAGCCAATCTTCAATGGGGAATTATGCAAATCTTTCCTTATCTTCAATGCCACAAGCCAAAAGACTAAAGGAAGAAGAAGTTGGTAGAGGGTTTACTTCATTAATGGCGGATTCTCCATCATCTGCATATTCCGAAAGTCAAAACCAGCAAACACAATCCTCCTCCTCCATGTCTGCAACTGCGCTTCTCCAAAAGGCAGCTCAAATTGGAAGTACCAAAAACAATCCAAACTTCCAATCGAACTCTATTGGACTGATGAAGATGAAGATGAACTCTTTTCCTTCTTCATCATTCTCCAATTCACCTCAAAACAGGAACGAATTACGTCCGGCCTTTTGCAAACAACAGGAGAATTCAACAGAAAAACACACTGATTTTACAATGGAAGCTTCAAATTTCAGCTCTTCAACAAGTACTACATTGAACAGCTTCGATCAGTCATTTCATCGAACAGGTGGATCGCAAAACCAGACGGCTTCACCAAACTTGAATTTGGGGTTGCATGGATTGGATCACAGCCTAACCAGGGATTTTCTTGGGATTGGGGGAGAAAATGGGAGCCCATTCTCGCCAGAAGAGATGGCGAAATTCGCTTTCATGAATTCAGCCATGGAATTGAACCACTTCAGTTGCAGTCAGTAACAAGTCTTCTTACGCTGATGAAAATTTTCAGAAATGGCAATATTTCGAATTGGGCCTCCAGGTATGGGCTTATGAACCGACAGATCCGTACATTTGGTTTAGAACTCTGGTGGGCCGTTTCTTAAGCTGGGCCGCATAGGGTTTGCTCAAGAAGTGAGAAAGCCCGAGTGTGGTAGTATGTGTCAATCAAAGCTTTCGGGAATTTGGGCTTTGATAAGAGTCCGTTTTACTTCAACTGCAAATATCATCAAGGAGCTTGTTTGACCAAGCTTTTTTGAGAAGAGAAATAAAATTTTCAAAGTTTTATTGAAAATTCTAAAATCATATCTGTCTTTGTTGTATGTGGTTTGATTTTTTTTTTTTTAATGTTTTTTTAACCACAATTCTATGAAATTGTGCAATAATGGATACGACTTCGTTCTGTGATTACAACTTAACCTTCAAAGAGTCAGGGAAAATCATTCCCTCTTACTCAAATTAATGTTTATCGCACAAGTGATCCTCTTTTTCATGTGGGGAGACTCCCCATCCCATGTGCCCCCCTTCAATGCCCCTTGATTGAAGGAGCCCTTAAGTGGGATCCTGATTTGAGGTCCCCTTCCAATAAGGGGGGACACGTGGCGTGAGGAACTTGAAAGAAATCATTAATTATCAAACTTAGTAGTTAAAATCAAAAGAGAATGTATATCTCTTGAGATATATAGAAGAATTTGGGGAGAACTCTAAAATCGCATGACACAAAAAATATGCTTGTGATCAGAAAGTAACAACTCATACAAATTTAATATCCTGTTTTTTTAACATAATATACTTTGGGTTACTTACAGTGCTCACGGTAAATTTTATGATGTGCTGGCCACTGGATGAGGCAGCGTGGATGAAAATTTTGTTGATAAAACAAGTGCTTGTTTGTTTGTCTTTATTTATTTATTTATTTTAATTAATGGTGGGAAGGGAAGCATCTCCTTAATATAGCTACACACTAGCTAGTCATCATAATAATAATAATAATAAAAATGATTGAAATTATTATTTTGGATCATTTATACTTTCGATTCACATTGTACGTGAATGAATAATACTAGAATGCCATAATTCTTAATATGATTGATGATATAATAATAATAAAATTGATAAATTATTATTAATAAATAATTATATTAATAATTGATATAAAAGATATTAATATCATTTTATAGAGTGCTCATGGAAAAATTTCAAAGATGATATACATTGCTACTCTCATTAGACGTATTGTGGTGTACATATTGGTAGGGGACGGCATGATGGTATGGTTGATTTTTTTCCCCTTGGAAGCTCCCAAAAGCTAAAAAGTCCAAAGCATGATCCCTCAATCTCTCTCAGCAGTTTATACTTAAACAATACTTTTTTCGATCTTAATTAACCCACACAATGAATAATCTCTAGGCCCCTCTAATTCAAGATTCAACCCACTGACCAAAAGCTAGAGGAAAAAAGGACACAATTCGACCAAACGAAAATCTTCGATCCAAAAAGTTTCACCAAGAAGTATACAATACACAAGACAAACAAGCCCTTGATCCACAAGCAGTGTGTTCCACCCCTGCATTAACTCTTCTACCTAGACACCCCCTAAAATCCAGAACAGATAAAAAAAGAAAACCCAATTCAGATACAGGATCCTATTGTGATTTTGACATTTTAATTCATTAGGGGTGTTGGGTTTTTGGTGAACGGAGGAAGATGATGAATACAACGGGGAGTAATAGTATGATGTCTTCGTCATCGGCGACTGGAACTAACGCGCAGTCGCCTGGTTTGAAGACGTATTTCAAGACTCCGGAAGGCAAGTACAAGCTCCAGTATGAAAAGACTCACCCTTCTGGCCTTCTTCACTATGGCCATGGCAAAACTGTCACTCAGGTTGGTCAATTTCTTCGTCGCGTTCTAGGGTTTTCTAATTAATTGGAATTTGGGGTTTTTCAATTTTCATATACCTCAGTCGTTCGAATTAGAATCATCAGAGTAGTGTATTACAAATTTGAGTTCCGAGAATCCTCTTACTTGGTGTAATTTGGTGGCTTGAGGTGTTAGAGATTGGGTGTTTCGAGTGGCTCATTGGTTACTTCTGACTTTTTCTCTAGCCTACAGTGGTAATATTTACTTCAGTTATATATGATTTTAGTGTAATGCTGTGTTCTCCTCCTATAGACATTCTTCTAGTGATCAAAGATTTTGACTTTGGCTAATGGCAACTTTATCAATGCTAAGTTGGAAAATAATTATTTTGGCTTCGCATTTTGTATGCCAAATTTGTGCTATTCAAATACAGTATGCAAATAATCACACTAGTAAGATAACCCGTGGTTGACTTTTTGAATTGTTTCGATATGTTTTAACCTTTATTCTTTCTCTTCTGAGCTCTAATATAATTCTTATGGTTTAACTTTTGAATCTGCTTTCTCATTTGTGATACCATAGTTGAAACATTGCAGATGAAGTTTCTAAATTTGTCTTGTCCCCATCTCTCCTAAGCACGGCTCGTTTATTTTCCTTAGTGAATATATATAATTTCTGAAAACCCAAACTTGAACAGGTTTTAAAGTGATTTCAGTTAATTGAATAATTGGTGCTCAGGTGACGCTAGCCCATCTCAAAGATAAGCCTACGCAGACACAATCACAATCATCTTCAAGTTTGGGCGTAAGCAGTGGTGTAAGGTCAGCTGCAGCGAGGTTCTTGGGTGGTGGAAATGGGAGTAGGGCGCTTAGTTTTGTTGGAGGGAATGGTGGGAGTAAGTCAATTAGTGGTACCACCAGTAGAATTGGGTCATTAGGGGCTTCAAGTTCAAATAATATAGTTGGCAGTTCAAATTTTGATGGCAAAGGGACTTACTTGGTGTTCAATGTTGGTGATGCCATTTTCATTAGTGACCTAAATTCTCAGGATAAGGTACTAGTTGTTTTATGCTTCTTGTTTATTATGAGATTCACTATCAGATTGGTTTTGAGAGGTCTTTTATTCTTCTTAGGATCCTATTAAGTCTATACATTTTGGTAATTCGAATCCTGTTTGCCATGCATTTGATCCCGACGCAAAAGATGGGCACGATTTACTGATCGGTTTAAACACTGGAGATGGTAAGCCTTGTTTGTAGAATTTTAAACGGTCTAGCTTAAGCAATACTCTGGTTTTCAATAAGTGCAATTTGTTTCTGGTTTTCTGTAGTTTATTCCGTGGCTCTAAGGCAACAATTACAGGAAGTAGGGAAGAAGCTTGTTGGGGCTCAACATTATAATAAAGATGGTTCAGTTAACACCAGGCAAGTGTTTTGGCTGTGTTTGTAGTCTCTCTCCTCCTTTTCAACCACACATACAATTATTTTATATTTTTCAATCCACTATCTTCCATTTTACACCACATAATCTACACGCAATTCGAGTAAATAAAACTTACTCTTCATTTATTGTGAATCAAACATACCCTAAGTCTTTACTGATTTACATGGAACTACCTCCACAACATGTTTCATATTTTTTCATATGTGCCTTTTTCATTATTGAACAACCATAGAGTAGCACAAAGATTGCAGGCAAAGTCTTTAGGGGTTATGTCTGATTTCTCTGATTGATTTTCAATATCAGCTCGAAAGCTGCAATTTTGTGAACTGATGACAGTTCAAACATTTTATCCCATTCAGATGAGTTAAGGAAAATGATATACTTTAATTTGAATGCGCAGATAGAAGCCTTTGAATTAGCAATTATGGAAATAATATATGGTGACTCTTCCTCTGCCATGTGCATTTTTATCACCATTTACCATATTATTTTGTCCCGGTAATGCACAGAATTGAGGTCCCAAGAGTATAACTTTTGAGCCGTGATGAAATTAGAGAACACACCAGCCTGAGGTTTAAAGGATTAGCAATTGCTGCATTGAGAATGAAATGTACTCACTTCATTAGATGGTGAAAAAGTAATTAAATTGGTCTTTTCTCTCTATTTTTCTCTCTATTTTGTGAAATGTCCATTGTTAGTTATTAGTTGCTACATATTCCTTAAGACCTTTTGAAGCTTGTCTGTAGCATATCTTAAGGATACTGCTGTATTTTAAGACATTTTTAGCATTATTGAATACTCTTGTGCTTAGACCGTAAAGCAAGCAATCTGAGCAGCTGAAGGTCTCTATTAGATCAAGTCCTTTTCCTATACTACAGTTTTTGTTAGATTTTATACTATAGAATTATTTCAATGATAAAGTAATAAAATGTTCTTTGTCCTCATGTTTGTATGATGCAAGTCTTGGAGCAGTGTGCATGACTATTACTTACATGTTTCTCTCATTGAGAAGAAAGCGTGTATGGTTTATCTTTTTATCATAAAATGAGGGTTTGTCCCCAGTACGACACTGAATTCTTTAGGTACTGTGGTTGTGTTGCAATATCTTGGGAATTGGGAGATTTTTACCTACAATCTATTTCTATTCTCTGCTGAATATATTTCATATCTGCGCCCCTGGAATTGAGCATCATTTTTAATATGTGTACTCAGAGGAACACACAGCTGTTCTTTTGGCATTTGTATTTTGACCTTCTTTGTCAAACATTTGTATTTAAATTGAAACCTCTCGTCCAACATTGAGTTCCTTTCATCTCATTATGAATTGTTGAATATTTGACGCACACCTTCCTCTTACTCTGTGTGTGTGTTCGTGTGTGTATACGCTATATAAAATAGGAAAATTAATCTCTACCCTAGTGGAGTTTGTCTCTAGTTATTCTACATTGTTCAACATTAAGAGCCACTCTTTATCTAAGGTAGCATTTTCTTATCTTGAGTGTTCTAATAGAGTGGAACTTGAACATGAATTAATACTGCCGTCGAAAGTTGTTTTTGTTGCGAAGTTATACACACTGTTCATTTCAACTTTTTCCTTAATAAAAATTCTTTTTTTCTGTCAAAGTCAAATGTCCACACATTCAAAATTTCTACTCATAGTTATTCACACATCTCGTGATCTCCATCATTATTCGAACTAGAAGGTAATATTTTTTTATAAATAAAAGTTTACCCGAGAACATGCATAGTTTGCTCAAGTATTTTTCTTAAGAAGATCTTAAAATTCCTTTTTTTCTGTTGTACAACTTCACTTATTGTTGGTTAGGAGTTGTAGTGGGAAGGAGGAAGGTGGTATCAATCCCAAAAAAGTTTAATATTTATCCGCTTATATCTATGTTCTATGTCATTCGATTGGTTATAACGTGCATCCCAGGAATCGAACCTACAATGTTTGCGGTCAGTAGGCAAAACTTTTACTACCAGGCAACATGCTAGTTCTGGTCAAATGACTCAGGTTCAGATTCTAATATTATTTTTGTATATGTTAGTCGAGGGATTGACAACTTAACCATTCAGTGACTTTGGCACTAGACATTCACAAAATGGTACTATTGGGATGGGTGAATTCAATAATGGATACTTTAAGATCGATTTTTGACTGAATTAAAAAGGCATGTATGAAGAATTGCATCCATAGAATGCGACTTTAATGAACAAATCTAAAAAATGGCTCCGCTTGTGGACTGGGCTTGGTCAACTCAAAATTCAGGCACAATGTTCTACCCAAGTCCAACCTAGATTATCTCATCTCAAAAACGACCTAGATTATCTCATCTCAAGCAATAACAAGACAAGGCCCAGCCTACAAGAGAGCCTGGTCACAGAGATTTTCAACATTTCTGTTAACACTAAAATAACAGATATACTTGCTTGGGTTGCTGCTTCTCGATGAAAAGTAGTAGGTTCACTTGGTAGCTTTCATTAGGACCTCTTTATTGCCGCCGAACTTGGCATTACCAGTTCTAAACTTACTTCCCACCAGCACTGTTAGATTATTCATCTGTGACTTTGCTGATGTGCACCATAAGTGTCAAAAATGATATCTTTATGTGGAGCTTCTAATGACTGACAAATTTATAGCAGAAATGCGGAGGACTTTCTTCTGATTTAGCAGTTGTTTACTATGGAATAAATCAAGATCTCTCTAATGGAGTCTTATCTTATTTTCTCCTGACTAAGTTCTATGTGTCTTTTAACAGCCGGTGTACCTGTATAGCGTGGGTTCCTAATGGCGATGGAATCTTTATAGTTGGCCATGCAGATGGAAATATGTATGTATATGAAAAGGCAAGTTCATATTTCTTTGGTCTGAATGGATGTATTCCTCTTAATTTCCTGAGTTCAGAGGAAACCAATATGTCCTGTAATTAATTTCAGAGCAAAGATGGTTCTGGAGATCCTTCTTTCCCTGTTATCAAGGATCAAACTCAATTTTCGGTAGCTCATGCTCGCTACAGTAAGGTATCGCTTGTTATTGTGTTTCTTCTTTGTTGAATATTTCTTCTCTCAAAGATTAGATGGATTAGATTGCTATCTTTATCTATTAGTAAGATTCCTTTTATCTCCCTATAAGTAAAGGAGAGAAAGGGATTCTCCCTTAAGGGGTTTTAGGTCATGTTGTTCTTTGGTTAACTTTAATTTTGGTTGAAGTTGGAACTAGAATGAAGGCTAGAGTAGTTACTTGGAAAAATTTGATGGATTTTCACAAATGTATTGTGATAATGTGGTCAGATACTTAATTGAACCACGTGACTGTTTGGACTCATCGGTTTCCATTGCCCTTTTTTCCTTTCTTTTTCCTTTTTGGTTTTCCTATCTCTTAATTGCTTTACACTTCACTGAATATGGTCAATAAGGTAACTAAACCTCAGTGTTTGAATATTATAATAATGACATCTTCGCTATTAAACATGTTTCTTTTTCCAAGATTTATCGTCCTCCTTTCTGATTTATCTTTTTAAATATTAAAACTTGGTTTATCTTTTTGGTGAACTTTGTGATTTCTAGTATATCTTTCGCCATGGTGTTATAAACTAAAATTTCTGGGATTGCCATTTTAAATGTGTTCTTGACATGAATGATATGATAATTGATGGTAGATTATGCATCCTGTAGTGTATCATCTCTTAATTAATGGCAAGGCTAGTGTATCATCTCTTAATTAATGGCAAGGCTCAAGATTGAAGAAGGAATAAAGCGTAATTTCTTGCTTCTCTTAGTTAGTTGAAATATAAATTTAGTGGCTCTCATATTTGGCTTTGTGGTGATAACACTGAGAATGGTTCTCGTAGACTACACAGCTACACTACAGTTCTGATTATTAATTGTTTTTTTTTTTTTTTTTTTTAAATTATTCATTGCCTATAATGATTTTAACACAGGCAAATGTACCATTGGTTGCTTTTGTTTGATGATGTTAATGTATAATATATATTTCTTTTTGTGATAGTTCTCTTTGAATTAAATCACATGTTTACTGCAGAATCCAATTGCTAGATGGCATATTTGCCAAGGTTCAATAAATAGCGTCGCCTTTTCAACTGATGGTGTCTTTATGGCTACTGTAGGAAGAGATGGTATTGTCAACATCTTGTGTCTTTTATATCTTTGGGTCTGGTCCTCCCGCCCCCACCCCCACCCCCACCCCCACCAAAAACAAAAAGAAAAAAAAAACCCCAAAACCACACACCCCCCTTCGATGTGCTTCTCATCTTCGTCAGCAATTTATAGGATGACAGAAATTGATGAATGTAGGCTATTTGCGAGTGTTCGACTACAAAAATGAACAACTAATATGTGGCGGAAAGAGCTATTATGGTGCTTTACTATGCTGTGCTTGGAGGTGAGTACAGTTGGCCATTTGAGGATAATTTATAATTAAGTGTGGTGTTTAACTATTTCTATTTTTGTGTGCGTTAATTGGTTTTATTTTTCAAAAGCTATTGTTTCTTTAAGCATATTGTGTTAATAGTTGCATTATATGAGAATGGAGTAACTGATGGTGAGTAAAAATCAGCATGGACGGGAAATACATTTTGACTGGAGGTGAGGATGACCTAGTCCAAGTTTGGAGCATGGAAGAACGAAAAGTTGTTGCGTGGGGTGAGGGGCATAACTCGTGGGTGAGTACCTAACCCCCATTAATAGCTGTATTTATGTGATTCTTCTAATTTTTAACCTATACATGGACTAGAATTTAGGATGCGTATTCCATATTTTTTCATTTCCCTCGAACATCTGCATATTACAACATTTTTGGAAATTAGACATTTTGTTTCCAAATATCTCTCCTTAAACGCAGCAAAAGCTGCCAATATCCACTTTTTAATCTTGTTTATTAAGTTCTGTCTTAAAAGAGCAACCTGGTTAAGTGGGGTAACTCAGTGACTTACACGTTCTTTATTTATTTATTTATTTATTGACAGGTTAGTGGAGTGGCATTTGATTCATATTGGTCAGCGCCAAATTCAGACGGCACCAGCGAAAGTATCGTATATCGGTTCGGCTCTGTTGGTCAGGTATCTCAAAGTTTTGACTTTTTAGGAATCTACTAAGTGTCCACTCATGTGTTGTACACCCTCTAATAGAGGACAAGGTAAAATGCCATTTTTCTCCCCCCTTATTGGTGGGGTCCAGTGTTCTATTAGAGGGTAGGGTGTACACATAGCATGGTCCAAGTTTTCATCACTTTCCTTGTAAATATTCTATTCTCACACCATCCAAGTACTTGTGAATGTCATGTAGGACACTCGTTTGCTTTTATGGGATCTTGAGATGGACGAGCTTGTAGTGCCAGTACGTCGTCCTTCCGGTGGGTCCCCCACCTTTAGTACCGGCAGCCAATCATCTCATTGGGACAGCGCTTCCCCCACAGGTACCCTACGACCTGCCCCAAGCATGCGGGACGTCCCTAAGCTTTCACCTCTAGTTGCTCATCGTATTCACACAGAGCCGCTTTCCGGTTTGATATTCACTCAAGAATCCATTCTCACCGTCTCCCGTGAGGGCCATATAAAGATTTGGATGAGGCCCAGTTTCTCAGAAAGCCAGTCGAGCAATTCTGATTCACTGTTAAGTACAAGCTCAAAGGACAAATCTAAAGTTATGGGTTCAAGTTACAAATAATAGCCAACCAATGTGATTTTGTGAGTAATTGGATTGATTGAAGTTGCTGGTGTTCTCATTTTTACCTATAATCTTAGAAAGGTTTTCTGGGAATTAGAAAGCATATGAGCTGGGTTGACTCATATGCTGTGAGATTTTAACTGACAGAAGTTCATTGTATAGCCAGGGTTGACAATGCGATCGGAGGCGCCATGAGCTTGAAAAAGAAAGCACAACCACATTGTAAGTATACAAGCGTTTTTCGTAGAAACGTATTAACGACCGACAAAATAATTGAGGAAGTTGTGCATTTGGAAATTTATTGTTTTAAATTATTTTTTTTTTCCTTGCCTCTTGGGTGTCTCTGTTACATGACCAATTTTGCTTGAGAATAGCTTGTTAGCAATTGTTTTTAACCTCATGAACCTGGTTTCTTGTGAATTACATATGATTTATTGTATGGAGTAGTTTATCAAATCTATATGATCCTTTTGTCATATTTGTTATTCATGTTGAGTGGGAATAGTACGATTGGACCACTCTATATAGTAGTGAATTTTTTTGACATTTTGCCTTTTGTTGTGCTATTAGCGTTAGAGTGATTTAGTATCCACGTGGGCATAGCTTGTCATCTTGTTATGAAATAATAATAATAATAATAATACGGAGGTGATTACTACTTGTCCAGGTGATCCAATCCAATATTGGGTCGCATGTATTATATGGGTACAATAAGTGAATGTTTACGTCGTGGGCATTAGATCAACACTGGTAGTTATAATAGCAAGAACAATTAAACGAACCAAGTGTCTTTGTGGTGTGTGTTTGAAGTGAATTGATATTTGAGATGCCAATATCGAGTTTCCACTCACAATGGGTGATATTGGATGTTGACGATAAATATTTATTTTCTAATTAGTTATCTCATTTTAATTCACTCTATTTCAAATTTGAATTTAATTAAATCAATCACATCCATACATTTTTTAGGATATATATATTATATAAATTTTAATTATTTAATTTCACTCATTCTCTGTTTTATATATTTTACATAAAAATGTGCCAAAGTGTGAATGTTAACTTGGGTGTGGGTGGGTGGGTGCGTGGGGTTGATCAACGCATCTATTTGCCAAGATGTCTGGTAGAAAAAATATAATCATTCTTGCCCTAAATGACTTCCTTGACCAACTACTTGGGAAAATTTAATGGAAGTAAATCATAAAGCATGAGGGATAAATCTGGTTTCATTCATAGAAACAATTGACAATAGTAAAACTTAACACCTCAACAGGCTTAAATAGACTATTGATTTGTCAAGGATTTTAAGTTCCCACCGGTGGTTTTTAAAAATAAAAATCATCTGATTTCTAAAATTCATTAGTTTTAAAATTTGTAGGATCTGGAATCGATGCGAGAGTGCCAGAATTTTTCGAATTTTTAAATGACACCGTGCGCCGTGATACCGGTCAAAATTTTAGTGATGTTTTTGGGCCAAACATCATCACCTTTGACCGTGGTCTGTCTGGCGTCGAAAAATTCGAACATTCTGGCACTGCCTCGCATCTTGATCGGCTTTAAAGCTGAATAAATGTCATGACTCAGCGTTCCTTAAATTTAGAACGCCGATGGGAAACTGGAATATTCTCGATTGATTTGTCAAGGATTTTAAGTTCCCACCGGTGGTTTTAAAAATAAAAACCATGCCATTTCAAATTCGACTTAGTTTTAAAATTTGGTAGGATCTGGAATCGATGCGAGGGAGTGAAATTTTCGAATTTTGCGACACCGTAGTTCAGTGACCACGGTCAAAGTTTTGGTGATGTTTTTGGGTGGAAATTCACTGCTCGCCATGATTCAGGATCAGGATTTTAAATGGAAGTCGAATGGTAGTCAATTCAGCGTTCCTTAAATTTAGGCGCTCGATGGAACGGAATATTCGATTGATTTGTCAAGGATTTTAAGTTCGCGGTGGTTTTTAAAAATAAAAACCAGTGGAGTTTTGATGACCCATTCGACAGTTTTTAAAATTTGGTGAGATCTGGAATCGGACAATGAGTGCGAGAAATTTTTCGAATTTTCGGCGACGTAGCGCGTGACCAGCGGTCAAAGTTTTAGTGATGTTTTGGGATCTGTGAATTTTAAGCAGTCGAATTAGTCGAAATAATCGGCGTTGCCTAAATTTAGAACGGCTCGATGGAACGGAATATTCCTGTACCTATTCCTTCGCAGAGATGGCATATTGTCCGTTAACAGGTTGCAATAGTTAATTAGTTCCCGATGTGATAGAAATAGTTGAATTGACTGTCGAGCAAATTTTATGTTCATGTGTTAATGTCCGTGTAAGTCTTCATAATCTTCGGACAAATCTTCTTGCCTTACGAGGGGGTGTCGTTTTTTACTAAAAATTTTGACTTGAAATCCAACACAAAATAAAGATAGAATTATAATTATTATTACAAATAAAAATGGGAAAAAAAATTTAGGACCAGACTTGAGAACTGGAAATATGAAGCATACTATGAATAGGGCCGAATAGAAGCCACAGCCACCAAAATAAGCCTCTTCACCTGTCAATTCTCCCATTTTTTTAAAATCTGATTATGCTTAAAAAGTTTATAGGAAAAACTTCTCTGTTTAAGAATATATGAATCGATATATTCTCCAGAAAATATAATATATATGGTTACGTTTTTTGTTAATGGCGTGGCTATGTCTTCAATTTAATATATATAGAGCATTTAATTATTTATTATTTCGGTAGAAATTTATTGTAAAAGCAACAATTTAAGGTTTTTTTAATTCTTTATGCTTCTCGTGGTTATTGAATATAATTGATGCAAATTATGCTAGAGAAAATGAGGTTACTTTCACTGAGGTTTTTTTTTTTTTTTTTAAATAATTTTTAAACAAGGCCAAGGTAGGGGAAGGAAATCGAACCCTATACGTAGAGGATGAAAAACGGATTCGAATGCCATTAGACCACATGGGTCTTAGCACCTTCACTTAGATTAAGAGTTAAAGACAATTGTTATTAAGAAATTATAAAAAAAAATTAAGTAATAGAATAATTTATGACCGACCGTGCATAATCTTCATAGAGAAATGATCAAATATTCCCCCTCTTTTTTGAAAACAATATTTTCCCCTTTTTTAAATATACTTTCCTTTTGGGTTAATTTTCACGCAAAGTGACATAACACTCGAATAGATATAAAATTGTTAAATTAGGAAGCAAAGGCATAATGGGAATTATTTCTAGCCACCAAATATTGGAACCTATGATTTTTAGTGTGAATTAGACCCCACCAACAATGCTTGCAAGTTGCAACCATCGGTTTGTGGAGTCAATGGTGATTGGACCTCGGTGGAGATGGAAACAATGTAAATTTTTTTTTAATATTATTATATCAAATTTGCAAGGCTATGCTGATTCATCTTAAGAAATTTTAAAATCAATTTTTAAGTACATCAACTTTAAAATTCCATGCTTATTTCAATCATAATAAAATCGAATAATTCATTCAGAAAATAAAAATAAAATCCAATAATTCATTGGAGCTTCACAACCCTCATTCAATATTAAGAAAGAAAATCTATCGACATTACTGTCTTTTTTTTTTTTTTTTTTTTTTTTTTGAAATGGGACATTACTATCTTTTAAATGCTAACATTTGGAGAGTGCTATGGGGAGGGGGGTTTGGAGGGGAAAAAAAAAAAAGAACTAGAAAATAATTGAATTTTTTTTATGCTTTGACTTTGTGTAAGTCCATTCAAACACATGAAAATCTAAAAATTAATCTGCCCAACCGTACGGTATGCTTTTTACAGCACTAATCTCAGTGGAGACGGTTGGGATTGTCCAATTAGCTCCCTTTTCACCCACTATTCCACACAAGAGAAACCATAACCAATACTTTAATATCTCCACCCAATTTTGTCTTATCAAACAAAGTATATGCCCTTGTCATTTGTTAAAAAAGGGGGATTGGATACCATCATGCATCAGCCATTTGCCAACAAAAAACAAGAAAAGCTTCACCACAATGAGCGATTATTACCTTCTCAAATACAGAAAGGCCATAATTGTAAACTGTATGATGAAAGACATTTCATCGCCTTTTTCAACGATGCGACACAAAAGGCGATCAACCTAATGGCCCACACGACACATGTCATGTCAATATTGGATATGGTCACCATGGCATTATCTACTTCTTTCAATATCAGAGCTCATCTATAACTTGCAGAAGAGTAATCAAAATGAAACAAAGCAAAACTCGATGAAGTGATTTGAAAGCAAGCCAAACAAATCCTATACATCTTGTACTAAACAATTACAACCAAGAGGAAATGCCGCCACTAAGCACTTCGCAAAATCAAGGAATTGGCCTACATGATGTCCAAACATAAACGAAGATCAATGGTATACTTTAGACACATCGTGTATACCATTTGTAGATCTTCCAATCTGGTTATTTAAAGCTACAAACGAAGGGTAGGGCGAGATACGACAGGGTAAATAAAAAATAAAAAAGTACAATCTTTAAAGCATGGTGGCACCTTGCAGCTAATCCTCTTCATTCATCTGTCCCATTGTTGACCTTGATCTCCAAGAGCCGCTCGACTGGCTGTCTGCAAATTGGGCACCGATTTGTTTGGAACCTCAATACTTTTGCACACTCGCTACACATACACTGCATCAAGAGAAGCACCCATAACTATGCATGCATTTCATGAAAGCATTTTTAGATACTTGCATGGTATCTACTCAAGTACCTAGTCTTGCTTACTTGTACCAACTAAAACATATGTGGCCCCCTACATGGAAGTACTCCTGACCTAGTGAAACTACTTGCACTAATCTTGCGCAAATAGCTGATGTAATGCGATATGGATCATGCTATAAATCGGGAAGCAGCTAATGTGACAGGCACGTTCAGGTCGTGCCACATCAACTGCTTACATAAGATCTGGGGCAACTGTTTGCACTAGATCGGGAGTGTAGATGAAGGTCAAGAGTTCTCATTGTCTTTGTCATTGTAGGAGTTTTAGATTCTTTTTTATCACATTTCATAAGCTACCAGCGACCTATCTACTCTCAAAAGATCATACCAGTATAACAAAATGTCATGTTTTGTGTGTGTGAGAGAGAGCGAGAGACCGAGAGAGTACCATATGTCGACAAGGCAGGACAGTGGTGTCACGGGGTTCTGAAAGGCATATGACACACTCTTTTCCAGGATCATTCCCATCAAAATCACTCTCGACTGAGTTTCCAATCCCATAAATCTCTTGCAGTTCATACCTCATGCCATTAACCCATAAGATTTGCTTCACCACCCTAACCTGATATTCACCTTTCTCCTTCTCAAACACAGCCTGAGTTATTTGGGAATTCTTCGATCCATTATCAGGGTTTCCATTTTCATTATCTATGGAAGCCTCTGTTTTAACTGCTAGAGGGTACACATCCAGGTCACCTACTTTCGATAATTCAGCCTCCTCGAACATAGAAACGTCAATCCCGGTCCCACAGGGTTGCTTAAACTTCTGTGCTAAACCTTGTTGAAAATGTATCATAATAGGTGGAAGTAAGCTTTCTTTTGTTGGAGTTAGGCAACAGTCTTCACCCTCCTTAGCGAAGAAAACTATAGTCATGCTGCATATTCCAAGAAAACCGAATTCAACGAAAGGATAAAAAGGACGTTTATGATTTAACTTCGTCCAGAAAATAGCCATGCAGAATAGAACGAGAAGATATTTCAAAAGTCAACTTTTTGGAGGTTAATATCAGGCTTAAGTTTTCAAATGCTAAGTTAGAAAATCTAAATCATCCATCCTTTTCTACATTTGACGAGTTCCTAATCATTGGTGGGCTATGAAACACTGATAAGAAACAAATTGCCATAAAAAACAATATCATCGGTTTCATTTCTTTTGATTGCCCAGAAGAACCTATTGCTTCAGTCTGTGTGCTTCTCAGTTAATATGAATCAATGATGAACTTACCAAATAAAAGATTGCAAAACTAGTTTAATGGAAATTCGAGAATGAAAAGAAGGAAAATTTAGAATTTACTTTGTTTTGAGTTATTAGAAACTATTCTCCAACTGAAATGCCTCATATTGATTGAGCAGCTCAAAAGCATCAAAATTTACTCCATTAGTCGAACAACGCATATTGTTATTACTAGAACAAGCTGAAGTGAATTCATGAAGTCATTTCCATATATAATTTCTTATTTCCAATTTAATAGAATTTTTTTACTCAAACGTGTTTCATAAGCAAATCCCAGTTCATATAACCAGAAAAAAACTAAATTTGATTGAAGAAATACATATGTAATGTAATACCTTCCAGCCACTGTAGCATCAAAGGTGAAAGCAACAAGGAACTTTCCGGGGTTCTCCTCGTCAGGCTCGATCCTCAGAGTTTCCTTCTTCAAATTCACATCATTTCGTATAGTAACCGCCTTCTGGTGCTCTACATATGGCGCTGGAGAATGCATAACAGGCCCATAAGGGTACCGTTCGTTGCCCCAATTGGCATGGGCGGACGGGTGGTGGTGGTCATAAGGAGCGGGCAGCGGCACCGACATCGAAGGCGGCGGCGGCGGAGGGTAGTACCCTGGGTACTGTTGGTAATAAGCAGGAACGTTCGAGTTCGGGTATTGGGGAGGAGGAAAAGGAGTCGCCGCCGCGAAAACATACCTGTTCGCTGTGACTTCCGCTTGTGGCGCCTGTGGAGCCGGCGGCGGTGGGTGGCTCCGCCTGCTCGAGCTCCTCCTACGCCCTTGTACCCCACTACTCCCAATATTACCCATTCTACGTCTAATACGGCAATTACTCTCTCTTCAGTTTTCCGAAATGAAACTTAAAATTTCAGAAATGATATCTAATCGTTGTCATCAGAATCACTGATCTTCACCGAAACAGACGCATAATACTGGATTGATTGATAAATAGAAACAAGGGTTCTGTAATCTGCTCTGAATTGATTGGATACAACAGAACCCAAAGGAGGAATTAGGGGGAAAGTTTAAGAATTCTGGTTCAAGGGGAAAAGAATGTTGGGGGGGGGGTGGTTTGGATTGAAGAATTGTGGAAGATTGAGATAGATACAAGTGGAGTGTATGTATAGGTAGTGGTGGTGGGGAAAAGGTGAAGAAGGTGAACACGAATCTAATGATGGAGCGTTTGGGTAATGGAGTTGCGTAAAGCTCCACCAGCATCATAGTCAAACGGTCAAACCCGATATTATTTGTTTTTCAATTTAAAATTAAAATACTTTTCTTTTTCCTTAGCTTTTGGATTATTTATTTTTCACATTTTGTCCTCAATTTTGCCATTTTATAACAACTTTGTCCCTATTTTTTTTTCCAACCTCACAGCTTCCCAATCTTTAAAAATCCTCCCACAAGTCCCCTGTAACACTTTACCTACATTTTGGGTATGTTTGGTAAGCTCAAATAAATTAGCTTATAACTTATTCAGGAGCTTATAAACTCTTATTAATTAAATAAACTCTGTTTGGTTAGAGAAACTTATTTAAAAAGCTCAAGTTTATTTGAAAAACTTTTTTTACTTGCTTTTCAAATAAACTCATGAATCTCTGGCTTTTTATTCCATTTTTTACCCCTATGATTTTCTAAAAATCTATTTTAAACGTATTTTTTTGGGTAATTTTCTATTTTTGAGCCAATTTATCAATTATTTTGCCAAACGTTTTTATTTATATCAACTAACTTATCAGTTATCAATTATAAGTCATAAGCTATTAACTCTCAATTTGTTTATCAAATATAAGCTAATTTATCAGTTAAAAACTAATTTATCAACTAATTCTACCAAACAAACCCTTTGTCATTACACAAGGAGTAATTCTACACGGACATTCTAATTCGATATTTTTTAACTGACACACATACTTATCATATATTTATTGGATATGGATAAATGAATTAAAACGATAAATTATATGAACACATATTTATTACACAATAAAAAAATTGATACATCATCGTATCAGTTAAAAATATCAAATAACAACATCTACCTAATATTATTCTTACACAAAAGATCAAATACCAATATATTAACAATTTAAGTTATCAATATATTTACATTTGATCATTAGTGTTTGTCAATTAACTTCTCAATTTTTGTCATGTTTATCGCCTTTGGAGAAATTTTCCAAAAAAAAAAAAAAAAAATCTTAGATTAAGTGTGAATGTTAGAAACTACATGCAAAAATAACTACATTTTTGACAAACTGAAAATAGCTATTTTATAGTAATATGGTAAAAAGAGGTTTTTTTTTTTTAGGTAACTAATATAGTAGAATTTCACAAGTACAAAAATAATTTCATTTTGAAAATTTAATTTCAATCAATCATTGAAAATTAATATTGTCATTTTTATTTTTTTTTAAAGAACTATCTTGGTTCGAAAATCCAAGCCCGAGCTAGAGATTTTATTAGATAAAAGAAAATTACTACACCTAGTCGAAACCCAAAGGGGGCTACACTGTCCTCTCAAAATGCCTAGGTACAAATGTAGCTTAAGACACCTAAAATAAAATGCAACAAGTCAACAAAATACTAGATAAAACAGTTACAAGCAATAAGTATCCAACAATAAACTAGTATTCAAACATGAATGTAAGGAATTCCTATTCTATCTAAGTTGGTAATAGCTCGAGCTTCCCTCTCTAACTATTGTGCATCCAAAACCGCTTGCCTTTTCTCTTCATACTCCTGATTTGCTAACCAATCAGCTAACTTGTTACCTTCACGCCATATATGAGAGATCTTATAAGAAAATTATTATTGACATTATACATTTAAAAATCCGTAATTTCACTTTAAAAATTAAAGCATAAATTTAGAATAAAAATAAATAATTAAATAGAATAGAATGAAAGAATCATACTTGACGCATAGCCGAACCAATGCACTCATGCCCGCCAAACAAGTCGACAAGTTAAAAAGCTCTCGATCAAAAGCCCTCGATCACGATAATGTACGCAAATAGAAATTTTCTCTCCCCCCTCGGGGGGGCGGGGGGTGGGTTTTATCAATCTATCTATCTCATAGAAACTGTTATTAGACTATTCGTGATAATACAAAAGATCATTTCATTTGATCTTTCTGTCTGCTCACCAAATACACTAGGGAAGCCAACGCTATAATTATCTGATCGCCATAAAAACAGTAAATACTCGAACACCTCTATTGAGAAATCAGCCTCAGACATGACACCAACCACCCCTCTGAACAAGTCCACTTTGTCACGGACTTAGAGTTTTCGCTAACTCCGTGCGGCCTTCACCCCTCGAACCACCACTGTGATTGCTAGTGAAGCAGCCTTCGACCCCTCGATGCACTACTAAAGTGCTAACTTAAGGGAAAACCGGCAAATACACAAGTAGTAGAGTAATACAACCCTTTGTATTAACTCCAAAGATGATTACAACAACTTGTAACTACTCGACCCCTCGAGCTCTCGTACAAGTGTTCCTCACAATCTCTACCTCTAGAGATTACTCACAACAATGCTCACTCAAGCTCTCACTCTTGAATCACTCTTTTCTTGGATGCCTACAAATGAAGGCCTAGCATCTATTTATAGGCAACCACCATCACCTCCTTAGGAATGGACGGTGGAGATCAATCCTAATCAATGGCTATGATCGAGCCTCTAGAACATCCTAGACCTTCTAGACCATTCTATGAACTTCTATACATTTCCATACCTTTCTCCACTATATCTAGTATGTACAAGAATGTTCTAGATTTGTTTACAAAAGCCTACCTCTTGGAAGTCTCTAGAATGCCGACTCGTCTCGTCACTTCCCGCAACATCCTAGAAGCTTCCTTGAGTGCTCGACCATGGATCCTTCCGGAACGTACTCGCTCGACCAAGTCCCGTAACCTTCCGGAATTTTCCATTAGCCTCAATGCCTCCTCGGATGATCTCGCCCGCGTACATGATCGGCCCTTCATGCATGATCCCTTGCCTTCGTCCCTACGTGGCTTAGGCGTCGTGCCCCGATCATGACTCCGTCCATGCCTTCCTTGCACGCCTCGTGCACCATAGCGTCCATCCTTGCGCAAATGACCCGATCTATTGCTAGTCAAACTCCCGGGGCGTGACAACTTTCTGTCTCTTGCCCAATAAAATAAAAATAAATAAATAATTAAACCCACTTTGTATCAATATTTTATGCCAGCAATTCAGGTAGGGGTGTGGTTAGACATATATATTTTTTCAATTTTTTTTTAATTCATTCTTTTTTTAAAAAAATAAATCTACGCTTCGATTTTTATGGTAAAACTACAAATTTTTTAGTATACAAAAACATTAATTTCGAATGGTTCCGTTAAAATTAAATTTTGACTAAATTAAAAACGAAAGTGTTTTTGTACTCTTTAAATTTGACTATAATAACATAAAATGGTTATTCTCACGTCTAGTCTCCATCCTTTTTACTTAATATATAAGAGAATTATTTTCTTAAAAAAAAATCCTAAATTAACCTTGTCCAAAGGTGAGGAAACGAAGGAACATTTTACTAGATAGTAGAGATAAACTTTGAGCTGTTACGACTTACGAGCCCAATGTATATAACAAGTATAAACTACACGAAGTGAAATCATAAAATATGACAAAACAACAAAATCAGATTTCATGCTTAAATCGCTTAAGCAGGGCCGGAGCCAATTTTTCTCGATATATATATCTAGTATGGATTTAAGCATATATTAGTATTAATTATTAATTACTCTCTTTGTGCCACGAAAAAGGACCAATTTTTCGTACGTGTGCATCCCAAAATCTATATCATTTTCTGCATTAGTGTGTACATAACTTTTTTTTTTTTAATATGTGCTTATTTAATGTGCATTGTTATTATTAATAAAAATAAAATATCATAACACATAATTTAATATAGGAGCACATTTGTAGCTAAAAATTTGTTTTTTAATATTATTAATTAGAATTTCTTAATCTATACCAAAGTTAAAATGAGTCTATTCTTATGGGATAAAGGGGATAATCTATTTATAAGACTACAAACATTAAAATGTGAACACTTATTCGGTTCGAGTTGACTCAAAATTCGATTTTCTCAAGATATCTATATTCAATTGTAAATTATTAAAATAGACATGTAAATTTGTCATGTAATAATATATATAAAATACTCTCACTTATTGTAATATAAGATATCAATTCTGTACTAATTTGTTGCAAGGATCGATATACTGGTAATGATCTCCTCCCCACAGTGGGGAGGAGATCATGCCCACAACAACACATGGCCCTCCTGATTGGTGGGAGGCCGTGTGTGTAGGTCCACCACCGGCTCCCCCACCAATCACGGGGCCTATGTGTATTTGTGGGCATGATATATTCTCCACTGTGGGGAGGAGATCATTACCGATCAATATACTTGTGTACAAATAGTATGAACGATAGTGACGTCATTCTTTAATTGGTGATTAGAGTGTTGTCTCTTCTGCTGGTGGATTTATTAATTAAGTCAAATGTACATACTGGGCTAATCTTTAGCCCATAACCGAAACCTTACTTTGGGCTTTAACCTTCGCCTCATCGTTGTCATCAGCCTAACTAAACATTAAACAACCGGCTAAAATGGACTTCGGTAAATTTTGGGTAAATACAATTGGAAAGATCCGAATCTTTAAGTTCTAGATTATTTATTTATTTATTTTTCTCTGGAATAGAGTTTAAGTTCTACCTCTAGCATTCGAAATCTCATGTATTTCAGGTCTTTTTGGACGAAAAATTTCAACTTGGGTAGTTT
The DNA here is from genome assembly GCA_018223645.1 of Jasminum sambac. Taxonomy (NCBI): domain Eukaryota; kingdom Viridiplantae; phylum Streptophyta; class Magnoliopsida; order Lamiales; family Oleaceae; genus Jasminum; species Jasminum sambac. The sequence goes on along the minus strand of CP073644.1, from coordinate 27,199,587 downwards.
TTAATAATAAAAACTCAGCTCATATGACCAACTTAAAAACAGTAAAAATATTCATCCGATCACATAATCTTCGCGCCTCACGTATTTTTTTCAAACTTATGTAAAAATTTATAAATTTGAAAAAATAAGTGGCTTAGGAAGGGGACTTGACCTAATGGACATTTTTACCCTTTTCAAATTGGTCTCGTTAGGTGTACATTTAACATCGAGGTTGAAAGTTTTCAGTCCAAAAATGACCCTAAATCTAGATGCATATGCATAGGGGTGGGCATCGGGTCGGTCGGGTCGGGTTCGGGCCCGACCCGAAACCGACCCGATTTCAATCGGTTTTAAAAATCAAACCGAACCGCTGATTCGGTTCGGGTTTCGAAACCGACCCGACCCGGTTCGGTTCGGGTCGGGTCGGTTCGGTTACTGCGCAAAAAAAAATTTTTTTTATTTATTTATTTATTTTTGACGACCCGATCGGTTTTCGGGTTGACATTTGTCAACCCGAAAACCGACCCGATCACTGTTCCAACCCGATCCGAACCGACTCGGGTCGGGTTGGGTCGGGTCGGGTCGGGTCGTCGGTTTGCGGGTTATTTGCCCACTCCTACATATGCATATGGGTTTATAGACTCTAGATGTTCAAGTTTAAAGGTTTACGACCTGATTATTATCTTATCCAATAAAATTAATTAAAAAAAAAAAGACTCAATTCTATTGTTTGTTATCATCTCAAAAATTTGGGAACTCTATCTACTATTAACTCTTAATTTTTTATGCATGGAGAAAATATCAAGAATATTTACCAAGAACTATCCTTTTTTTTCTTTTATTTTTGTAACTTTTTCGCGACAATTTTAAAATAGTTTTTCTATATATATATATATATATATATATATATATATATCTATATATATATATATATATATATATATCTATATATATATATATATATATATATATATTTCAAATATCTGTCCTTTTAATAGTACTCATAACTCAACTCATCCTTGAAACTTAGTGGTTTATATTGTCCTCCCTTTTACTTTTGACATTTTGCTTAAAAGATACGATCAAACAATTTTATTTGAGAAAATGAATAAAACGTGAATTTATGGAGTCTTTAGTCATAAATTTGCTATTTTTTATGTGGATATATAAACACGTAGAATACTACAAGTAAGAGTTTTTCCGCAATTGGTGTTGAGTAAAGGGTCAAATTGATCAAATAAGTTTTTCAAATTGAAAATTCAAGGTCTTTTTTGACCATTAAAAAGTGGAATTATTTGAATGCCGCTTTTTCGTGGGCGTCCTAAAAATATATTAAATTGAAATTTGATTACTTAACTTAATTTTACCACCCACACCCACAATAGTTAAGAAGTAAGCTCACAATTAATTAGTATTTTGACGTCCCTAAACCCGTGAATACGTAATTGAATGACTTGGTCACTATGCCCTTTGTCAACTATTTTTCATATATAGTGAAAAGATTCAATCACATATTTAAAAATTATTTGTACGATTTTTTTTTCCAAATATAGTAATTTGTTCATTTTTAAGATTATACTATCCGCCGACCGTAATTGTTTTTAAAAAGAATTCTTAACTTTAAACTTTCACTTTTTCGTTTTTCTTTTAAAGGTACTGGTAGGAGCGCTTGTTACATGACATAGCCTTTTTAGAGAAATCACGAAAAAATAAAAATAAAAATCGAGAAACTATGAATAGAGAAATTAGTTGCATGAGTAACCACACTATTTTTCTAAAGAATGTATTTACATTAGCAAAAGTTTCCAACATTTAAAATTTTTAGTCATTAAATACTAACTACCTATTATTTAGGAAGGATTAAACAATCCAAATAGTTTAGCGCTAGGGATTATAGACTGATGATATTGTCCTCCCAAATAAAAGTGGGCATGGGATCCACGGCATAGTGTACCTATCCCTATCCCAGCCAACAGTTGAAAATGTCTGAAGGTGACAATTTAAAAGCATTTACTAATGTTAGAAGTTTCCATTAGCAGTAATGAGTATGACAGAGTGTCTAGTAGCAAACAAATCTAAATGTATTTTAACGTATTTTTTTTAAATTTTAAATTTGATCAAACAAATCATATCTATATATCTCTATACTCATTAAATTTCCACTATCTAACTTAATTTTTTCTCCTCTTCTTACTTATAAAAATATATTAAAAATTATCAGCTAACACCCTGTAGTCCCACCAAGTGAATTCTTGGTCAGAAGAACCACGTAGTAATCTCCAATTCAATTGAATTCAAAATGGCTCGTAGCCCTAAATTAAATTTTAAAAGAAAAGAAAAAAAAAGACCAGTAGCAAAAAATACTTTACCACGACCAAGTCAGCTTTCAATCTTTGATATTGTTCTGCTATGACTAGGGCTGTCAATTGATTGAAATTTTTACCGAATTTGATCCGAAATATATTCAAAATCTCAATTCGATAACCCAATAAAAATTTGAATTTAATAATCCATTAACTAAATAGAGCAAATATAAATTTAAGTCAATCCAATCCAAATTCTTAATAATAATATATATTTTTTACAAAGTACAATAATTTATTACATACAACATTTTCATTGTAAATTTATAAGACTTTGTAAAGTAAAATTATAATATATTTCATTGAACATTGTATTCTATACAATTCTCCATTCTGAATTTTTCTTAACTCACATGAAAAAGTTTATGTGAATTGAAATGTGATAAGAGTGCTCGATATATTACTTTATGTTCTTTAATTAGTTTATTAATAATTAATTACATTATTGAATTCTTAATTAAATATAATTATGTAAATATTGCAATTAAAAAATATATACTAAAAAAATTCGGATCAGGTGATCGAATCGGATATCCAATTAGATAGCAAATCGAATACGGATTTCACTATCAAAAATCTATTGCATTATTGAATCGAATCAGAAATAAACAGCTCTAATCCATATTCGATCCATTTATAATCCTAACTCTTAGAATATCTCATCCCATTTTGGTCCCTCCCCTGAATAATAATAAATGTTTCAATGAAAATAAAATATATAGGCCCTTTTTATTATTTTTTTGTTGTCCCAACCATATATGTTTTTTCCTCATTCATTTACTAATATACTCCTATTTAAAGTCCTTTGATAGTTACAACTTTTTTTTTTTTTTTTGAAATGGAAATTAATGATATGGATCATGACAAATCAAATCAAGTTCATGGGGCGATGCAACTCTAAATAGAATGAACGATAATGGAACAAGCATGTATATGGGCCTCTCTCGCTAAAGCATGAACGATCACATTTTTCTGTAGACTAATAAAGTGGACCAAAAAGTCCTCGCTTCTCCAAGAGAAATTGCTTGCAGCTTGTGACTATGGAACGAAACTTGAAGTCGTCACGTGAAGGGGAGTGAATAGCATCAACTAGTAAGTTAGCATCTATCTCGAACTTTACCCGCTTAAAGCCCAATTGCTGCATGCCGAGGTTCGTGCCATACATCAATTTCTCCCACTGATCTTCCACAGATAGTTTTTTTTCAAGCAAAGCTCGCGAACTCTATGATACTATGCCACGTAAAGCTTGGATTGTGCCCTAATTGGGCACTAAGAAAATCCCTCTCTAGATAATATATATCTAACTTTGCAGAGCTTACCAATAATAGCATCAGGGTTGAGAAGATTCGAACCTTATTTCCTTAGCATTGCTATATTAAGCATGTGTTTGGAAAATAGTTTTTGAGAGAATTGCAAAAATGACCAAATAATGTCTGGTTACTTCAAATACGTCTAATTTTGATAGTTGTTGCAAGAATGTCCAATTTTACTACCAAGACATCTAAAGTGCCCTTTGAATCTTTCTAGCCATTTGTAAATATCAACTTATCAAGATTATTTTATTTTACAATTCGTGAATATATTTTTGGATATTATGCAATTTTACATTGTCTGATATAAATGCTATATTAGACAATCATTACTTTAATCGAGAACAGTTCTGTTAAATTACATATTGTCCTTAAACATAGTTGATGAAGATAATTTTGTAATGATACACTTTTATTCACGTATAGACAATATTATTATGTTCAATTATGGATCCGCTAGATAATTAAGAGTGCATTAAGTGAAGACGTAGTTTTTTTAATTGTCTATGAGGATGATGTGTGTGCACTAGTATAAAATCATATTGATAAAAGAATTACCTAATCATGATAAAAGTGATTTTTTCTCGTGGGCATTGTTAAATGTCACTCAACTTATATATAAATTGATGGAGATTGCGAAATCCGAAGCCATCTTCCTTACAAACACTCATATCCCAATATGGGGATATAGTGCTCCGATAAGGGATTATACTGCCCCAATAAGGGATTTCATTACTCAATGTTCTTCAATGGAATTATATCTGTAGGAGCTTTGTATAACGATATGCAGGTTGTCAAAAAATAATAATAATAAGGTTAAAGTAGGAAAATCATTTGTATTATTAACTTTTCAAATCGAAGTTTTAATCTATGTGAAGAGTCAAAGAGGCCTATATATTTCAATCAAAGGGAGTAGATTGTGAAATTTCTCATAAAAAATATACCAAGCATACATTAAATAAGATAATTAACTATTATAGACATTAGGCTTGTCCGGGTGAACTCAAATATGTCTTCTCAAATTCTTGTTTTATTGACGATCTCATTCAAATATTCAATTAACAGAATTCATATACAGTAAGTCACTGAATTGTATTAATTGATGATGTAAACCGATTTAATTAGATTAAATGACTAAGAGGATATGAACTGGGTATTTGGAGCCCATTCGAGTATATTTTGAATTTGAAAATCAAATTTCAAAGGCATAAAGTAATAAACATGTTTTTAATTTTTTTTAAATTACACTTTTCCCATTGATTATAGAAATAGAGCTACAAGAAGCAAAACTAATGGGAGAAGAAAAGAGTGGGGGAAAAGGGTAAAGTGAAAAATGAAGGGAAAATGGTAAATGAGGGGCCAAATTGGAAGCCCCCTCCCCTCTCTCCTCCCAAAAAAGGAAACTTACATATTTCTCCATTAAATTGATTAAATTATAATTTTTTTTCTCCCTTGTGATTATTTAGGTGTGGAAGAAAGGGGAATAAACTCATATTTGGGTTTTTCCCCCATTAGTTTTGCTCTAAGCTACTAATAAATAGAATTTCAAATTATTACCAAAAGTGCGACATGATTTTTGCAACTACCTTGACTTTTTCAAGTAAAATAATACACAAACTAAGCTCTTAAAAAATAAAACACAACTTAATAATCATAATAATAATAATATAAAAAAACAAATATATCAACAACAAAGAAAATGTACAAATTTCAGATTATTAATATAAGGAATTACTATCTATATATGGTTATAGATTCTTGTAAACTTGTTTTTTCAAATTGTAGATTAGGAACATAGGCGTACAATTTTATATTTCTTGTTATAAAAGTATAGAAACAATAGAGAGAATTTAGAGAGAATGAATTCTAAGGAATTCTCAGGAATGAATTTCATTAATAACCGAAGCCCTATTTATAGGAAAACTTGAATTCAAGCACAATCAGAATTACATAATTTCATCAAGGGTATAATAGTCATTCACATATAATAATTACATCTTTTACCAAATTATTCCTCCACCAAATTATTCCTCATAATTCATAACCACCAAATTATTCTCAATTATTCATAACACCTAATAATTATTCTTCAATTATTATTCATAACACTTCCTGAATGACTATTAATACAAATGTCTTCCTGACTGCTTTGGAGAAAAACCCGGTGGGAAAAAACTTCCAAACCGATTGCAGGATAGCTTGGAGTGGTTATATACTGCTTCATCAAAACATTGCTCCCCCTGATGTCTATCGGCGGCATATGAGTATTCACGTGCTGCCTCGTTAAAACCTTGTCAAGAAAACCCGGTGGGAAAAAACTTGATCGAAGGAAAAAGAGTACACCGCTCCGCTTGATTTCATATCTTGAGAAGCTGATATCTTTACTTCTGGTAAATGATTTCAATATCATCATCGTTTGGATCTAAAGCATTAGCTCCATTATAACTTGATCCAATAGATACACTGTATCAATTTTTCCTATCGTTCTCAATATACCATGAATATGCCTCGTTAAAACCTTATTAGGAAAAACCCAGTGGGAAAAACCCTAATGAAGGAAAAAGAGTACATTATTCATGTGAATACGCCTTTAAAATTGCCTCATTAAAAACTTTGCTAGGAAAACCCAATGGGATAAAACCTCACTAAGGGAAAAAGAGTGCAACGCGTATTTTATACAAGTATGTCAAGCATTTCAAAATCTTTCATACATTTGTATGAGTATCATATACATTGGTTTTATACTCTTCTGTTCATTTAGAGTGCATCAATTTTCTTACACAACTACAAAACATTCACCATGAACACATGTCTCCAAACACACAATTTAAAGCATATAAATTCATAGTAAAAACATGTAAACATATAAGTAAACCTTCATAACTAACTAACACTTAAAATATATCATTTAACATTTAATACTCATTTAATAGGTTATTTCATTCCCAGGGGCTTAGCTCCCCCTTTAGGGTACTTATAAACACGAGCTTAGCTAACCCGATCCTTTAATTTTCTTTTCGGTATTACATACACGATCGGTAATTTAACTTTCATGAGCATGCAACATATAATGACCACCATGCTTATCTTTAAACTTGAGCAATAGTCATCATCATCTCATCATCTCATAAGTTAAGGATTTCACATTCACCATTTATCATCTTCAATATATCTCAATATTTTCATTATCATTGATCATATGTAGCGCTACATTTTCATATCGTGTCGACACTTTTCTATTTCATTTCTTTCCCCATATCGACATAACTTATCGAGATATCTCATTATCAATCCTCTTGTAGGATTACACAATATAGTTATGTCTATATACTCTTCAAGAGCATATGCCTCCGTTATTAAGACCATCTTTTATAATTTGCTTTGATATATATGTTTGGGGAAATCTCATAATATCAACGCTTCTGGCGTGCTAACTTATCAAAGCATCTTAACTGATATATGTGATTGTTCATAGCATCTTTTATGCATCTTTGAACTTCAAGTTCATATTTTAATTGTGAGGATATAACATGATGTATTTCACATATCATTTTCAACCTTTAATACTCTCCCTCATGCTGAGAAAATTTAGAACACCAAAACTCATACAGTTGGTATGATTTTAATCATATATGTTCTCATCATTCAAATTTCTTAATATGGGAATTTAGACCGTTTGCATTCTATTCTCGATATCGGCAATTTATTTGAGGACTTTAAATAATTTGCCATATAATATCCCACTTGTATGCGCATACTCAATCCTTTAGGGATTTATTCAAGTATTGGGATATACATTTACTAGCTTTATCATTAAATCTGGAAAATCATGCTCATACCGTGAGCAAATATTTCGTAAATTTCAAATTATGAATCATATACACATGTGACTATCTAGTGGATCCATATCATAATATCTAGTAGTCCACATGGAGGATGAGTGGGCCCATACTTCTCATCCTTTATTCCAGATATATTTGGGATTTATTCCCAATATTGGCTAGTAATGATTTCATCATTTATCGAGAACAATCATTGAAGAATTCCTTTAATTCTTCACTTGAAATATTGATTTCAATAATTATTTAAACCTGGATGGTCAGTCCGGTTTTGCAAACGAGTATTATTGAACTTCTAGTTCAGTAAATTCTTATATCGATTTCACTAGTATCTGTATAGTGCTCAATATGATTTATCATAGAAATAATTCACCGACATATTCCATCATCTTTTGGTGACATTATTGTCTACTCTTTGTTCAAACACTGAGTTACTCATACGCATCACATCCAGGCTATTATTTAATTAGAAATCGTAGCTCTTACGCTTCATATTATTTATTTAAAATCGGAGTCTTATTTCATACACGTCGTATTATTCTATAAATAAATCATCAAAATTATTGCAAAATTCATCCTAACAAGGATCTATACATTATAATGGATCATATGCTCTCAAATCTTCGAAAATACTATCCATCACTACCGATCAAAATCCCAAAAAGGATTTATCGATGTAGGCTGGAAAGATTAATAATGCTAATGAATAAGGGTATCCCACAAGATATCCGATGCTTGATTGAAGCAAAGGTTCGATTATCTGGTGAGGTTTCAATTCCTTCTAAATACATGCCTGGTATGGGTAAAAGTAGTTTTTCAAAGAAACGGAGAGCAAAAAGATTAGGAGGATGTTACAAGTGTGCTCGGTGGACATGTGACACTCGATGTAAATCTGTGGGGTACTTGTCCAGAAATCAAGAAGATAAAATAGCATTCATTAAGGATGGATTGAGTAAAGAGCCTTTGGATGATATTCAACAGGCTCTTGAGACACATCCTAGTGGACACGTACAAGGTGAGCTAATGACCTTATGGGCCAAATTCAAAGATCAACAAACTTTTAGCTAGACTTATAATGGCCGCACAATCATGGGGAATAAGAGTTTCGAGCGTAATACCTTTCCATCTAGTTGGATCTAATACTCGAATTGGAGCCAGTTCTACAATGGGTCCACAGGTTGGGGCTACAAGCGCAATCTATCCACAACCGCATGATGTATATGATGAATAATAGTGATGCTTTCATTGTCCTTCCAGCGGCTACAACACACTTTGGAGGAAATATTCAATATAGCATCGTTGTACGATGGAATTTTCATGTCAAACCAATAGGTTTGTTGAATATTAATAATTTCTTTGATGGCTTACTAGCGTTTCTAGATCGAGTGTAAATAATAAGTTTATCTCTCATTCAATGAGAAAAATACTTATTTACGCTAGATCTTGTTGATGAACTACTCATCAAATTTCATGCATATGTTCAAGAATGTGGAAGCTCAGTCCGTCTGGTCACGCACCAGCGGTGTCAAGCGAAAAGAAATCGGATCCTTTAAATATTTCATTATGAATCCTAATGTTGATGGTGGCAGAGTTACGGAGTATTTATACTCTCGAGACGCATCCCTCATTTATGGATTCAGTATGTATATTCTTTTTGCATTTCTATATTTTCGAGTGTTTAATGCCATCTTTTGATATTCTCAATATGTTCCACTTCGACTGTTTTGTACTTCTTCTGGAGTAATAATAATATCATATTGGCTTTATTCAAATACAGAAATCTAGTGATTATGCTTCTTCAAGAGCATTTTATTCTCATATTAATACAATCTCATATCATCGATGAGATTACTTCATATAATCTCTCCATGCGATATATTTTCTTTGATTTATCAACATGGGACCTATTGAGCATTTTACTTTTATCTATTTATCCAATGGTAACTTCAAGTACCACTTGCTCAATTTTCTCCATTAATATTCGGTATATATGGAGAAGTAATTTTATTCTCATCGTCTACTTCTTCGAGAGTAGGATTAGAATATTTGATCAACTACTTCTTCTGGAGTATGATTAGTTATAACCAATCGTGTAGTATTACCCACCACATTGGAAATATATGCGAAATCTAAAGTGCGTAAATTTAAATTGTAGAAATTAAATTTCCTCCAATAGGTGGTCGAACCTACCTTATGGGAATTATTGCAATAAATATAAATTTACGGAATTTAAATAGCAAGAATTAAATTGCATAATGTTTAACTACTTCTTGAGTAGGATCTGCTTAGTAGAAGGTATTCTGATCACTTAGCATATAAAGTCGTAAATATATAAAACCTTCCGTTTAGTGACGGTTGAACCCATCATCAAGTAGGAGGTATTGCGGAATTAAATTACGAGTAAATAAAGTGCGAGAATTAAATATTGAGCGCTTCTACGGGAGCAAATTTGTTCATCTAGAACAAATACTCATTACTTCTACAAGAAAGACACTTATCCTTCAGAATAAGTACATTATGTAATTGAACTCTTCTGAGTTAAAATAATATTCCGATCTTTTAACTCAAATGAACTTCAAGCCATTTTATATAATCAATGGATTTAGAATTTCTTCATGAATATTCTATCTATTTTTCACTTTATCGTCAAAATTAGGTCGGTTTTACCCTAAGGGTAAAATTGTCCATTCCACTAAATAAAGGTAAAATTGTCAAAAATATTTTATCAATGTTTTACGATTGGAAAATTATCTCCTTTCTACTTCAATTTATCAATATCAAAATATTCAAGGACTATTTTGTAACTTTTTCAAAAGTTGAGTCTTGATTTACAAATTTTTGAAAGTTTACCTTATCAATATTGGTGTCAAATCGAAGATCTCGTTAAATCGAGTATAATGGAGTCGATAAAATTTGATTTTGATAATGTATGCTCCTTATATCTCGATAAAGCGGATGTTATAGTTTAATATATTATTATATTATAAAATAATATACATACCTTTTTCTTCAATTATTTTTACCTCCAAAATCCATGTGTTCTAATTTCAATCAGCGGAGAAACAAGATTGTACAACAAGTTTTGCAATCTTGTATTCATCATTCTTCAATGTGAAGCCTGATTATCGAATAGCGAATTTTTCATTGTGAAAGAAAAATGTTTCTTTATGCAGCGAATAATCCAATATGAGACCGACAAATGCTTGAGTGCTTGAAGAGAGATTTCGTGAAAATTGAGTATTTCAATTTGTAATAATCCAGGTTCGATCTGAAGATCATCTATAAGATGAATCGTAGAAAGATACTTCCTTCATATTACTCAAACTACAGAGACTCGATAACGTGTTATAAAAGTATAAACAATAGAGAGAATTTAGAGAATGAATCTAAGAATTCGTGAATGAATTTCATTAATAATGAGCCATTTATGGAAACTTGAATGACAATCGTAATTACATAATTTAAATCAGGGTATAATAGTCATTCACATATAATAATTACATCTTTTACCAAATTATTCCTCCACCAAATTATTCCTCATAATTCATAACCACCAAATTATTCTCAATTATTCATAACACCTAATAATTATTCTTCAATTATTATTCATAACATTTCTTATAATATGGCATTCGGCCGTCGGTTATTCAATTATTCGGCAAGTAATTTTCCCTAAATACGACATAGATATTTTACTCCTAAAAGTCAACTATGAATAATCAAGGAACCTATGGCTGTTTGGTCAAACATAGATAATTGATTAGTTAAGTACGGAAAATGAAATACGCGATTATACAAACTAAACGATGTGATTGAATGAATAGACACAATTAACGTTTAGCAGACAAGGCCACTGATCCAGGATACTCAAGGGGGCCGTAATTATAATATTTTCTAGAGTTTTTTAATTATATGCAATTTTTGTTGGAAAAATCAAGATAGGATCTAGAACCAGAATGGTGAGATGAAGCTCCAGAAGTCAAGAAAATTTTGTATCGGCAAACACTAAAAAATTTGACCAAAAAGTGACTGAAGCTTTACTTCGCTGTGTTGATTCTAAATCTAGTCTTAGTTTTTCAAACGGAGAACGAATGTAATTGAAAAACGCCCGAGAATACTATAATTATGGCACAACCGAGTGTGATGGATCATTACCCAACTAGCAAACAAATCTTAGGAAGATGAGTTCCTCTTCAACATTTGCCTCCATATACTACAATACTTTGTACTATTTTATTTATACAACAAATTTTTATATAACACATTTTTTACAGAAATCATCAGATGATTGAACCTATGCACGTTTGTTTGATAGGAAAAATTATAAAAAAATAATGATAAATTCATTATAATTCACCAATCGAACACGAGACAGAGTGTTAATAATAATAGGATAACAAAACAATTAATGTTAAATTATTACTTCTTTGTTAATAATAACATTACTCAGTCTATCTTTATATTAAAAAAATTAGAGTGCTAACTAGCCATTGTGCTACCTTAACAGTGCTAAGTTGGCACGTATTTATTTAAAACTAAAAAAAAAATATTTTGAAAATAAATATTAAATATATATTTATTATTTTGTTTTCTTTATTTAATTTATTTTACTTTCTTTATTTAGTATTTTTTCCTTATTTTATTTTTTGTATGTACATTTTAATTTTTTGTATAAATTTTCATTTGCCAATTATAAATATAGTTTAAAATAAATTATATACAAACATTAATGAAAATGTGATATTATTATAAGTTAAAAGTTGTAAATTACAATGGTACTTGAATTATTTTAAAAAATAAAAATTAACTTTTCATATACATTTTAATTTTAAATATAAATATCTATATATATATATATATATATATATATAAATAGAAATTGGAATGTCAACTTGGTACCGTGTCACCTTGGCAGTGAATTTGTGTTTTAAAAAAATTATTTTTATTAATTTAAAAATATTAAATAAAAACCTTTTTTATTTATTTTTACCATGTTAAAATGATAGTTTTAAATAGTTTTTATGGGTAATGTGCATTGGGGGTTCAATTATTAGAAAATTAATTTTTTATTTTTTTATGTACATTTTAATTTTTTATATAAATTTTAATTTGCGAATTATAAATATAGTTTAAAATAAATTATATAAAAACATCAATGAAAATGTGATATTATTATAAGTTAAATGTTGTAAATTACAATGGTACTTGAATTATTTTAAAAAATAAAAATTAACTTTTCATATACATTTTAATTTTAAATATATATATATATATATATATATAAATATATATATATATATATATATATATAAATAGAAATTGGAATGTCAACTTGGTACCATGTCACCTTGGCAGCGAATTTGTGTTTAAAAAAATTATTTTTATTAATTTAAAAATATTAAATAAAAACCTTTTTTATTTATTTTTACCATGTTAAAATGATAGTCTTAAATAGTTTTTATGGGTAATATGCATTGGGGGTTCAATTATCAGAAAATGAATTTTTTTTTTAAGTTCAAACTTTAATACATTTTCACAGCCATTTTCTAGTACATCTGCCGGTTATACCTGCAAGACAATAAACCACATATGATTCACAACAAAAATCACACATATTTATGATAAACCATATGTGATTTCTTTTACAAAATATATACCGGAGATCAAAATATTTCATATATTTCTATTATTTAATTCATAGTTTTAATATTATTATAATTCATAATTTTAATATTATTTTAAATAGATCGTAATCTCCCAATGCATCATGTAATACTAATAAAAAAGTAATAGTAACAGAGATATTCTTAATTTAAACACGCGTGACCTCAGAAATGGTCAAGCAATTGTTGCTAAGTCTTCAGACGTGTGAGAAGGAGAAATAGCCAAAAACTTTGATGGCCTTAATAATGGAGTCCAAATCAATGGGCGTTGGCTATAAATGTCATAATTCTCACCATTTACTATTCCCTTTCTTCATTTCTTTTTCTTCTTCCCATCACCCTCTTGCTCCACGTAATCCCAGATTACAGAAAAACAAACAGAATTTGAGGAAAACGAAAACCTCTAACGAACATGAAGTTGTTTTCTTTTCTGCCCTGTTTCAGCACCAACCAAAGACAAAAACCAGAACGAGAAGAAGAAGAAGAAGAAGAAGAAGCTGCTGGTATGTTGATAAATCCATCCTACATGCAGTTCTGGTTTTGATTTTGCTTATAATGTAATATGTATAGATGAGTAGCTTTTCCTAACCATGGACTAAAATGAATCCTAGAACAGGTGGTGAAACAGTTTCAAATTCGAACTTTTCAGTGTTCTCTTACAATCAAATGAAAACTGCCACTCAGGGATTTAGGCACAAGCTTGGAGAAGGAGGATTCGGTTCTGTTTACAAGGTATTTATTTATTTTTTATTTTTTATTTTTTTCCTGATGATGAGAAGATGGCACTTCCTTGGTTCCTCCAACTAGGAGACGCCACGTCATTGCTGATGGCATCGGCCGAGATGCTTTCAAGTCAGAGCCCGCCGGCCGTACAGAAGTTTTTCGCGAAACTTGACATAGGGACATTTTTCTTTTTATAAGTTCGATTTTGGTACCGTTTTCATATTTTGGGAAAAAATGAAAAAACAAAAAACAAATACTTTTAAAGGAAGCATTATTAGGCCATGTCTCCCTGTATGTGTCCACTCCCAATTTTCATCTATGAGAGAGAAAGACACAAAAATTTAGGTAGGTCGCATATCTTTCCTATATTTTTTTCTAATTTTCTATATTTTAAATTATTTTTTATTCATTTATCCCACTTTTTCAACATAAATTCCCGTGCCATATTTAGAAATAGACAGCTACCTAAAATTCTTCAACTATTATTTTATTATTTTTTAAATTTATTTCTACATCTCTCATCTTTTTCATTTTCCCCCCTTTTTTCTAAACCTCATTCTATTTCTCTCCCATTAAAATAATTCTCTCTCCTGTACATCATCATGCAATTCACATGGCCATTGGAGATGGCCCGGTTGCCTAGTTCACCTCATCTGGTTTCTAGTATCACTTTACAGATGCTGTCCATCAAACTTGTGCATTTCTTAAAAGTAAATTTCATGACGAATGCTAAAGTTGGTTTGGTTTGGTGAAATTGTAGGGAAGGCTTGAAGATGGGGTTTTCGTGGCGGTCAAAGTTCTCTCTGTTGAACTAGAATCAATGAGAGGAGAGAGGGAATTCATATCTGAGATTGCCGCATTATCTGATATAAAGCATGAAAACCTTGTCACTCTCCAAGGATGTTGTATAGAAGGATCCAAAAGACTATTGGTCTATGGTTACATGGAAAATAACAGCCTATTGCACACTTTTCTTGGTAACAACTTCATTTTCTTGACTATCTCGTATCTGTCGAATCACTTCACCTTAAGCTAATTAGATGTGGGACACGTTTGGATTATTTCTTTTTATCAAGGTTTGAAGTGTCGAAGTCGGATCTTGTTCTCTTCTGATACTAAGGTTGTTTCTTGATTGATAGGTGGGGAACAAAATAGGACGAGATTCAATTGGAACTTGAGAAGAAACATATCATTAGGAATTGCGAAAGGACTGAGTTATCTACACGAAGAAGTCAATCCTCACATTATCCATCGTGATATCAAGGCAAGCAATATACTTTTGGACGAGAATTTTACGCCAAAAGTCGCAGATTTTGGTCTTGCTAGGCTGTTTAGAGACAACATGTCACATATTAGTACTCGTGTCGCTGGAACATTGTAAGATTGAAATTCACAGTACTTACGTTGTATTGGTTTTCTATTAAATGCAGTCTTGTTTGTTACCTAATCTTGTTCCTGAATGTGTTTCTTGGAACCCCAAAGGGGGTATCTTTCACCGGAATATGCCACAAGTGGACGCCTGACAAGAAAATCAGATGTCTACAGCTTTGGAGTATTGCTTCTAGAAATTGTCACCGGCCGCCCTGTCGTCAATTACCATTTACAATATGGAGATCAGTTCTTAGTAGAACAGGTACGTAACAACCGAATTTCTTACAACAAATAAACAAGCAAAGTCAAAACAATCTAGTTTAATGTTAATTTACCTGTGCAGGCTTGGGATTTTTACAGTTCCAATAACCTGTTGGAGCTGGTGGATCCTGTACTGAACGGAGATTTTCTGGAAGAAGAGGCCATTAGGTTCATAAAAGTTGGGTTGCTGTGTGTGCAAGAGACAACCCAGCTCCGTCCTAGAATGTCTGGGGTCGTTGAGATGTTGACCAATGAGATGGTGACAGATGTCGAGATATCAAGGCCTGGACTAGTTGCTGATCTGATGGAACTTAAAATCCGGCAGACTCAGTCGTCCCAATTTTCTTCTTCTCAGGTATCAAGTACCACCGGAAGTTTCCAAGCACGGTAATACGCTATGATGGGACTACAAGAGTTAAAACAATTCACCTGTTCTTCTAACAGACTTTTTTGGTTTGGTAATGTAATTAGCACAGAGATAGGCGTAGATATTCGGATAATGCATGATTCATTCATTGTATAAAGAAAGTTGTGAATCAATCGTTGTTGTCTATTCATTGGTTATGCCGCCATAAATGTGTCTGCAATCATAGGTACAATGATTTTGTCCTAAATGCAATAAAACGTTTGGTACACAGTGCTGGACTTAAAACAATCAATAAACGAATTCATAATCCAAACAATACTATATATATACCTTCTAAAAAATTAAGTCATTTTTCAGTCAAAGAAACGGAAAGCTGTGAGTTCCAACGGGAAAGTATGCACAGCTCCTGGCACGCCATACGCGATTACGACCACCGTTGGATCGAAACTGCAGATGGCATACAAGGAGCCAGGCATAGTTCTTGCAAGCAGATATTAACAGCATACCTCAAAACATAAAGTATAATAGCAGAGAAGTGGAAATGTAGAACAAGAGAAGTTATTCAAAACAGGGATCTATTTGCATTTAAACCTGAGAAGGGAGAACCATAGTAGTTGGTGTATTTATAAGAAGAATGAGAGAGTAGTTAAAGCAAGAATTCCCCAGGCCCCCACCACTCTACCTTTTCAACTATTATTTTCTCAATGCTTTTGAGTTGACGGTGGGGACAAAGCTAAAACTGTTGAAGACATTGAGGGTGGCAGAAGAAAAAGTAGGGGGGGCCATGTAAATGTTTTTCCCCTGAGGCTTGTTTTTGAGTTCACATTTTCTGTTCCACGGATCAAGTAGTACTATGCCTCGTTTGGGAGTGCTTGGATGCGGAATCTTGGACAGCTTTTAAAGTAAAAAGATTTTTCTCGGGGCCCAATTTTGTTAACTTAGTTAACAGCAACCAACTTTTTCCAGGGTTTGACTTTATAGTCCTAATCAATTTCAGACTTCCAACTTCTTCAGTATCGACAAAAATTTCACACAGAACACAAAACAATATAAAGAACTAAAGGTGGATTAATTTGTCTTAAAAGCATTATACTATTCAACATTCTGTTACAGAAGCTAACCCAATATTGAACAAATCCACTGTCAAGATTGGGCAAGATTATTTTCTTGATATGTAAAACTAACTTCCTTTTTTTTTTTTTTTTCCTCGAAACCTGATGACAAACTCATGAAACAGGCTTTCGACATGTAATGACAGCGAATTTGATAAGACCCTTCTTGTATCCTTCGATCATCAACGGCATTGCCAGCGCTCCTTTAATTGTCTTCCATCCTAAAATTCAAGCAACAAGTACGACATGAAATGTCAAAAGTAAAATAAAACTGAACTTGTGTTCGTTTCAACTTTCTTCAACCAAAAAGTACCCTTTTACTCATCAACCAGCATTTAAAACAACTATTACTCATTATAGCGACAAATTCATTGTCTCCACCACTACTCACAATAAAAAGTAACTTTTAGTTAAAAGTTTACTTGAACTCAAATAGACATTGAAGTGTGTTTGATTGGAAGGAAAAAGTGGGGTTGGAAAATATTTTCCATGGAAACTATTTTCCCACCTCTACCCATGGAAAAACATTTTCCTTGTTTTCATGGAAAATATGTACTTTTTGTGAGCAGGTGGAATTCATTTTCCATGAAAAATAAAATTGTGTTTGATTGGTACATGAAAAATTCGAGTGAAAATGGCATTTTCCATGGAAAATGATTCCAATCGAACACACCCTGAATGTTTAGTTTAACAGAAGATTTACCACTTGTTAACAATGAGGTGAGTCCCTTCCATGTTAATGCTGACTTGATTACTGCTGGCCAAAATGGGGCAACATTCTCCGACCAGTCTGCAGCTTTGATATCCTGGCACAACAATTTGGGGGTGTGTTTTAAATTACCTGTATAAACTCAACTAATTTCCAATCAAGAATTTAGCACTCATGCTCAAACCAAATTTTACTTAATCAATTTGGATCATGCATAAGATAAATTACCTGAAGATCTAGGGACTCAAGTAATTTAACATAATCAGCAGTAGAGCACCAAGCCGGAAGATAAAAGGCAGCACATATCTTGTTTAACAGCTCTTTCTCCTCTGGACGCAGTGACTTCTCAGAAGGGGAAAGATCCCTATGACACCACGTGACTACGATTATCGTCCCACCTGGAGCTGCCACACGAGCCAGCTCATTGACAAACTACCAGTTTGAGAAGAGATCAAATGGCAATCAGATTATTCACGGCAAAAACTAAACACGCATGGGTAGATGGCCAATGAAGGAAAACAGTAAATATGGAACCTTAGTTTTGTCTGGCATGTGTTCTCCGCTCTCCATGGACCAAACCAGATCAAATTGGCCATCTGGAAATGGTTGATTCAATGCATCGGCCACTTGAAAGGAGACCTGTTTTATAGTTAGTTAAGAAACTTGGAACTTTGAGTAATGGAAATGAGAACTGTTTTTATTGAATTGAGATATGGGCAATAAGTTTCATAGGGGAATGTTTCTTAAGCAGTAAAAAATCATTGTTCTTCTTGGATGTGCTAAGTCCGAGTCCTCAGTGAATTTTATGGTACATAAACAGGTGCATAAGAATTTTAGTTGTAGCTCAAATCAGAAATTCAATCTGACCGAATTTACATAAACACAAAGATGTAATTCTCTTTACGTTTCGACTTCTAGTGTTGAATTTATTTTCAGTTTTCTGTTTAGACACAATTGAGAGGTAAAATCTCAGCTACCATAGCCCCTGAAGATGGATTGTTATTTGCAAAGCATTTCTCGTACTCTTGGTCAGTTGGCAAATATAAAATGCAAATATAGAATGGTCAAGAAACCTTATCCTCCAATCCTTGAGCTGCAGCAAGAGATTGAGCCCTTTGTGCTTGAATGGGGCTGAGAGTGATTCCTCTACACCTAGCCCCATATTTCCTTGCCAAGTACCTCGAACTGCCTCCTATACCACAACCCACATCTACGATTTGTCTCGGTGGATCATCCTCTGCAAATCATTTCATCCAAAAGTATTTCGAACCGAAAATGTTAGCTTATTAAGAACTGTTACAGCTTCACTCAGAAGCCACCAAGCAGAGATGGAGTCTGAGGGAGATATACGGCAGTAACTGTCTTGCAATATTTCAGTTTCATTAATTTTACAAATAAATTCTAAAATTTCATTTTATATGATATGTAATTCGTCCTTAAACCTTTACAATATTTCCCTAGGAAATATGTTTACAGGAGATAAGGATAACCGTCAATAATCAAAAGAAACTAAATAGACACTTATCCAAAAAACAAAAATGGACAACGGAATATCGGAGTCTTGATCTCCTCCTCGTACAAGGGCGGTCTGTGGTGTTTGTGAGGCCTGAGTAGAATTTACAAAAAAGGGCCCTTGAACTTCAGAATTGGGGGTTTTCGGGGGTTCGGGGGTAGTGCCCTAGAAAATTTTTTTTTAGTCAAATGCGTAGTATGAAGCTAAAAAACTTAAAAAGAGTGTCAAACGCAATTCAGTTTTCCCTTCCTCTTCCTCTTTATCTTTCCCTCCCAGCTTATTTTGGTTAGTTTTAACATTTTCAACCGCCACATTCACATTCACAGTCACATCAGCTGACTCATTAACTATATTTTCCACATTCTCTTCGCTCACTTTTCTATTCTTGAAATTGAAATACTTGTCAACTCCTCCAATTTGACTTTATATTAAAGCGGCTTCCTGTACTTTCTTTTTTCTCTTTTGAGCTCCGAAAGAATACTTAGAAGGTATGATGTATGATTGCTTTACTATAAATACCAAGAAAAATGATTAAAAATCGGCATCAAATAAATTAAACAAATCCTTTTGTCAAACAAATAAAAAAATCGACCACTCTTGCTTCCTACAAATTTGTAATGAATTTAAATTTGAGCCTTTTAATAAAATAAAATAAAATAATTGGGCTACGGATTGAATGGCCCCCCGAAGGGTCCGGCTTGAGTCGGTCGACTCACCCACCTACTACCAAAACCGTCCCTGTCCTCGTATCGGGGGAGAATAACATCTCCCCATCGCTTATATTGACCAATCAGATTTTATATGTGTGATCACCTTATCATTTTAGAACTAATAAAAAAACTGCCACTATCTCCGGAGAAATAACATCCCCCACGTGGGGACGAGATCATTTTTGGGGAACATTCTATGGACATATGGTACAACAGAAACGGAGAGTAGGTGGCGATAATTACCAGAAACGGAGGCGAAGCTGAGCGCCTCCTCGATCATTCGGATTTGGGCGGAGCGGTGGTCGGAGAGTGAAACGGAGGAATCCGGTTCGTAGAATCCATGATGCATATGGTCTCCCCAAATATTCTCCCATAATCCAGACGATTCATCATAAAACTCAGCTATCCCCTTCTGCAAAGTCTCCGTCGCCGCCCCATTCAAAGCCGTCGCCATCCTTCCACCACCACCACTTATTGCCGTCATATATCTTCTCTTCCCAATCCAGATATCCTCTGCACAACAATGGTAATTGTTATAGTTATGAGAGATTACAGATGCATTCCGGCCAATCACGTGACCTCTGCTCGTGAAAGTATGGAGGCGAGGGGTCCACTGTAGCGCACTGCAAGTGTACGTGCTGTATCCACCGCTACAACTGTTAATGCCAAACATCGTCACTCTTTTCTATAAAGATAACAAAAAAGAAAAAACGACAGACGAAAACAAACTGTAGTGTCGTGTCCTTGTTCGTAACGAAGAAATAACGAAGAAATACTCCCACCAACCCTTCCTCAACATCCCCCTCCGCCCCCGCCCCCGCGGCGGTCCCAGGTATATATAGTCCACCTTTTTTCTTTTTGAATTATGCATTTGTAACTACCTTTCTATATTTAATAATTTTTTATATTTATTTATAATTATACCTTATTTATATTATTGAAAATATGAAAATATTTATAAATTTTGATTCATCTAAATAAGAGAATTAAAAGAAATTTATTTTTTTAATATTATTTTTAAAATCAAAGTAAATTATATATATAAGACGGAAGGAGTATTTTCCTCTATAAATAATATAAACACAAATAAATACAAAACTTATATTTTAGAAATTTAAGAGAAGAAAAAGACTCGTGCAGACAAGAGGACCGGACACCGGGAGGTTCCGTGCCGAAGTAAAAGGACGGATGAGTCATAAAAATGATGCCTTTTGTTTTGGCCTTTTTTTGGCTGTTTCGTTAAAAAAAATAAAAAATAAAAAATAAAATCATGGAAGAGCAAGATTAATGTGTTCCTACTTGACCCCAAATAATGTACGGTTACAAATCCAAATCTAGAAAACTATTCTCTAAATTTGGGTTAAATTTAACTCCAAATTTAAAGAATAGTTCCTCCCAATAAGATTTATAAATTCTACTATTATTATCCAATGATACAATGTTATATGAACAAGAAAAATATTATTCTTTCAATTCTTGAATTTACTTTTTATTCATTATTTTTTGGAAATTAATTTACTTAACAAATAAGTAGAAGTAATTAGTTGATAAACAATCTATAGATTAATTGACCAATAAAAAAAATTTTTGGAATTAATTAATTTTAAATTAAATGATTAAATGGTTTTTTAAGTTAAATAATTGTCAAACAAACTAATTATTAATGACCAAAAGCTATCATGACTAATTATTGTCAATGGATTACCAATGACCCCTTTTCTTTTCTTTTTTTTTTTTTTTTTGTATTGATGACTAATTGTTAGTAGCACAATTATTCTATAAAAAAAATCACATAATTCAAAAAAAAAAAATTGGAAAGAGACAAATATATACCTGTTGTAAATAGATTAATATATAGTGAATGACTATCCTATCCATGAAATCCTAGTGGCTACGTCTAACGGCTACGCCTTGAAATCCTAACTGTATATCTATAAATAGAGGTCATTGGCCCTCATAATGGACACACTTATTTTGAGGTAAATTCTTTTTCTCTTTATTTTCTCTCTTTTACAACAATACCCAATATATTAGAGTATTGTTAGGAGACTCGAACTTATCAATGGCCAAATACTGGAAGCCATAAATTGTGGCACATCATCATCTACATTAATGAATAATCAAAGATCAACCATCTAAATATTTTTACAAGATTCTTTTATACAATGATTATCCATGTGACGCCTGCTCACAAGGGAAATTAGTAATCAAACATTCTCCTACAAAAGTTAATATTGAACTTCCAAACTTTTTGGAAAGAATTCATGGGGATATATGTGGACCGATACACCTGTCATGTGGACCATTTAGATACTTTATGGTTTTGATTGATGCTTCAACAAGGTGGTCTCATGTTTGCCTACTTTCAACTAGAAATATGACTTTTGCTAGATTACTCGCTCAAATAATAAAATTGCGAGCTCATTTTCTCGATCATTGTATTAAGACAATTCGTCTTGATAATGCTGCTGAATTTAGATCCCAAGCATTTGAAGAGTATTGCACTTCTATTGGTATTGTTATAGAATACTCAGTCCCACATGTGTATACTTAGAATCACCGACCTGAGTCGTTTATTAAGACTGATTGCTAGACCATTGCTTATAAAGACAAAATTACCAGCTTTTACTTGGGGTCATGTAGTTTTATATGTTGCAGCATTGGTCCGTTTAAGGCCAACTGCGTACCATGATTACTCACCTTTACAGCTGACATTTGGTCGAGAACCTTATGTTTCTCACCTAAGAATTTTCGGCTATGCTGTTCAAGTTCCAATTCTACCTCCACAACGTACTAAAATGGGTTCCCAACGAAGACTTGGGATTTACATTGGTTTTGATTCACCAACAATTATTATGTATCTCGAACCATTAACAGGTGACCTATTTAAAGCACGTTTTGCAGATTGTCATTTTGATGAAATGACTTTTCTTACTTTAGGAGGGGTCAAACTACATCTTGAACACCAGAATAAAATTTCTTGTAACGAATCTACCTTATCTCATTTTGATTCCCGAAGTAATCGATGTGAGTAAGAAGTTGAAAAAATAATTCACTTGCAAATGGTTGCAAACCAATTGCCCGATGTATTTGTTGATTCAAAGAAAGTGACAAAGTCACATATACCGGCAGAAAATACTCCAGTAAGAATTGATGTCCTCATAGCACAGTCCGCCATAGCAAGTGAATCAAAAGTACGCCAGAAGCGTGATCGACCACTTGGTGTGAAAGACTCTGTACCTCGAAAGAGAAGAGTACAAGAGAATAATCAATCACAAATTCAAGAGGAAAATGACATGGTTGATAAATTAAATAATGAAGATTTGGTTTCTGAAGAACCACGAAATGAAGAGATCTCCACAAATTATTTGTCATTCTACAAACTATACGAAAGAAATAATATTGTGATGGATAATCTTTTCGCCTATAATGTAACTCTTGATATCATGCATGATAATGAGGATTTTAAACCACAATCTGTTAAAGATTGTCAACAAATAAATGATTGGTCAAAATGGAAATAAGCTATACAGGCAGAATTGAACTCTCTAGAAAAAAGAAAAGTTTTTGGACCCGTAGTTCGAACACCTAAAGATGTAATTCCTGTTGGGTACAAGTGGGTGTTTGTAAGGAAAAGAAATGAGAATAATGAGATTACGAGACACAAGACTAGACTCGTAGCACAAGGTTTTCACAAAGACCTAGAATGGATTATGAGGAGACATATTCTCCTATAATGGATGTTATAACTTTTAGATATTTGATCAGTTTGGTCGTCTCACAAAGGCTGAAAATAAGACTTATGGATGTAGTGACTGCTTATCTATATGGTTCACTAGATAGTGATATCTATATGAAAATCCTTGAAGGGTTTAAAATTTCAGGAGCAAGTGATTTCTCAATCAAATTACAGCGATCACTTTATGGATTAAAACAATCTGGACGAATGTGGTATAACTGCTTTAGTGAATATTTATTGAAAGAGGGATATAAAAATAATGATATTTATCCATGTGTTTTCATAAAGAAAACTGATATTGGATTTGCAATTGTAGCAATTTCTGTGGATGACTTGAATCTTATAGGAACTCCTGAAGAGCTCGACAAAACTGCTGCATATTTGGAAACCGAATTTGAAATGAAGGATTTGGGAAAGACAAAATTTTGCCTTAGTTTGCAAATTGAACATCTCCCATAAGGATTATTTGTTCACCAATCCAAATATATAGAAAAAGTTTTAAAATAATTTTACATGGATAAAGCACATCCATTAACATCTCCAATGGTTGTTCGATCACTTGATATAGAAAATGATCCATTTCGTGCACTTGAAGATGGGGAAAAGATTCTTGGTCCGGAAGTACTATATCTTAGTGTAATTGGAGCGCTAACCTATCTTGCAAACTGTACTCGACCTGACATAGTCTTTTCTGTAAATCTCCTGGTGAGATATAGCTCTGCACCAACTCAAAGACATTGGAATGGTGTTAAACACATCTTTCGTTACCTTAGAGGTACTATAGACTTGGGATTACTTTATTCACAAAATATGAGTTCTTCTTTAGTTGGTTATGTAGATGCAGGTTACCTTTCTGATCCACATAAAGTTAAGTCACAAACAGGATACGTCTTTACTTGTGGAGGAACAGCTATATCATGGAGATCTGTGAAGCAGACCTTAACAGCCACATCTTCAAATCACTCAGAAATTATCGCAATTCATGACGCAAGCCGTGAATGTGAATGGTTGAGGAATATGACACATCATATTCAGATATCATGCGGAATGATTACAACAAAGGAAGGTCCAACAGTATTGTATGAAGATAATACAGCCTGTATTGCACAACTCAAGAGTGGCTATATCAAAGGGGACATGACCAAGCACATATCTCCAAAATTTTTCTATGCACATGAGCTTCAGAAAAGTGGTGATATTGATATTCAACAAATTTGTTCAAGCGATGATGCAGCAGATTTATTCACAAAAGCATTGCCAACATCAACACTCAAGGAACTGATACACAAGATTGGAATGCGCAAGCTCGAAGATCTTCAGTGATTGACATCAGGGGGAGTAGCTGTACTCTTTTTCCTTCGATCAGATTTTATCCCACTGGGTTTTCCTGACAAGGTTTTAACGAGGCAGCGTTTCATTATTCCAAATATTTGCTACCTACCATTTTTTTTCTTTGAGTTTGTACTTTTTCCCACTGAATTTTTGTCAAACTAAAATTTTTAATGAGGCATTAGTCATTTAAGGGGGAATGTTGTAAATAGATTAATATATAGTGAATGACTATCCTATCCATGAAACCCTAGTGGCTACGCCTAACGGCTACGCCCTTGAAACCCTAACTGTGTATCTATAAATAGAGGTCATTGGCCCTCATAATGGACACACTTATTTTGACGTAAATTCTTTTTCTCTTTATTTTCTCTCTTTTACAACAATACCCAATATATTAGAGTATTGTTAGGAGACTCGAACTTATCAATGGCCAAATACTGGAAGCCATAAATTGTGGCACATCATCATCTACATTAATGAATAATCAAAGATCAACCATCTAAACATATTATATATCAATTAAATTAACTAATCCTGCATCCTACAATATATAAATCCTACAATGAATGATGAAAAATCTTTTGATTTCCCATTTTATCCTTAGATATTTGCTCTAATTTCTTATTTGCCTTTCATTCATTATTTTATATATATATATATCTAATAAAAGAAAACTTTTCATTTTCTAAAAGTTACAAAAGTTAATTATAAATGTCTAATTTCCTACACGTGTCAAAGTAACGGATAAAATTTTTATAATTGCTTTTTAGATTTTTCACCAACAACTCAATTTCTCATATTTCATTCAATTGAGTCAAACTTATATTTATAATTTTTCAATTTAGTTTATCACAATTTATTTAAAAAAATTATTTTCCTTTTCAAATTAAAATAAAGTAATCAATATCAATACTTAAAAAAAATTAAAATCAATATGACTAACAAATATACCTTCACATGTATGTGTATTTTTCCTTAAATGTTCTTAATGTTATTAGAATTTAAAAAGCGTAATAAAGGCGTAATATACAAGAAAAACTACCATATTAAACATTTATTATTTGATATAATTCATTAACGCATAAAACATCATTGTCATAATTAATCACAAAATTATTTTTCCAATGATTCATCACTAGTATCTCTTTGTATATTGCTTTTAATAATATTTTTTATTTACTCCATTATTTTAATTATAGGTATTACTACTACAAGAATATTAAAAGTATAATTCATTTCATAAATTATCCGTACAACGTACGTGCTTAGAGACTAGTAAAATTAAGGTTACAAATAAAAAAAGACCCTTCCGTATTGTTAAAGTCCAAAAGCCACTCTCTGCAAGTAATCTGGGCGTCGTTTGCTGGGCATCCGAAGAAGCCCAGTGATCTGCAGCTCCGTAATTGCCCTGCAAAACTCTGCTCTGTACAAAATGGAGTTAAGGAGTTCCACAAAGAAATCAGCTTGAGTTCTGTGAACAACAGACATATCATGCGTACAACGAAATGAGGATCAAAATTAGGATACTGAATTGATGCATCTGTTTTGGTTTGAGCTTCATTGGAATTGGAAACTTTGCGTTTCTTAGGCGATGATGGGGACAGCCTCAACCTCTGTTTTGCTTTCGAACCATGGTGAGAAATGATTGCTTTGAACGACTGATACCAGTCATGAAGATTGATCAGATCGCCATGTTCTTGACTCAGGTTGTACCTGTCACACAATATGGATAACTTATAATGGTCGCACGAGTATTAAATGAATAAATGTGTCCCTTCTTTTGTAATTTAAGCTTCATCATTATTAAAAACTGATACAAATAACCCATTTGCTACAAAGTCAAAGTCAAACTTCAATTTCAAGAAACAGATTAGAGGCAGATATTTCGGTTAGGAAATAATAAAGGCTAGAGCAACGCATTTGCCAACACATGGGATTACTCACAATATGGAGGTATCATGCATGGAAGGTGATGGCATATTGCCGTTCTTGCTACAGCAAGAACACTTGAGGAATTTGTGAGACTCCAAAAGGTCGGCTTGAATTCTTCTTCGAGGATCTCCAATCAAAGCCTATATAATGAAAATAAAATATATTGAGACATGACTATATCATTATGTATCATACAAAAATTATACATGGCAAATTTTTTACCATCTTAACATTAAGGATTTTACTGAACTAGTTTAACCTTTGTCAGTTGTCTTTATGCAGATTTTACTCAGCTTTAGTTTGGTTCCTTCCATTTATTGAGCGTAAGAATTATATTTAATATTCAACTATAAACCTTTCTTTTCTTAAATTTTTTCGACTTCTTTCTGTTCTTTCCCCTCATCTTATTTATTCATCTTCTCGTTTCATGTGCTTTTGTTAATGCATAAACAGCTATTGATGCACTTCTCCAGTTTGCCTTGCCTACCTGTGATGCATGGAGGCCAACATCTAACGTTACAAGGAAGTTAAAAATGAGAATGTACTTAGTAGAGTAACTTAACTGTTCGAAGTTTATCAACATTATCGAAGAAGACAATTTCGTTGAAAGGTATACTTTCAATGGACTGCATGCATTGCCTGATCCATGAGAAAAGCATATCATGTTAAAAGTTATTACAATAAGAACACAAACAGAGAAATTCTGTTAAGATATGTCTCTGCATGTATTGGATATCGATATAACATCAAAACTTTGGGCTATTTTACCATTTTAACTCAAACAAGGCAACTGAATAACAGAATAAGCTTCTACAAAATAGTGTTTTCACTTGATTAACAGAAACACAACAAAAGTTTAGATAATGGCTTCCAGCAAAATGATGCACTTACCTGACAGTGGAATCTACAAATGTAGCAACTTTCTCATTTATTGTGGTCCCATCCTTGTTCACATTTACATTGCTCTTGCCTGTGTACCTCCTGTGACAGTAACAAAACTAAGTAGGGTTGTTGGTTCGTACCAACTCATGTATGAAAGATGATATAAGAACACAAGAGTTCAAGCAATAGAAACCTCCAGTTACTTTGATACTTCTGCACAAACAGCATGTTAAATTTATGCTTAAAGCTCAAGGACCATGTTGAGCCATAAGATGAGGTTACATGATACAAGACTAAACTTGTGACACAATCAATGAATTTCATGAATAAGATTAATGCATGACATGCGTTCCCAATATGTAGGCCATGAAGACTAAATGAAAGACTGAGGTCATGACACACGGGGAGTCGGAAATGGGCTTCTAGAGCTTACACAAACCAGTTGTCTTGGCATTCACATTAAAACTAGTTGGTGTCAAGAGGCTTAAGCTTATCCTATCTTAAGAACAAATATTTGACCTACAGAGGATATCTACTTAAGCAGAGACGAAATTTGCAGATCATTCAATTATAGATGCAGCAGCAAAGAGAAATACTTGGATGTCTCTGTCAAGTCTCGTCTTGAACGATTCTCATTGATGTTCGTCAAAGACTGCAGCTCCTTTACCTTGTCATTGACCTGCAAAAATTATTTACACGAAGGAGTCAAATC
Organism: Jasminum sambac; assembly: GCA_018223645.1. NCBI lineage: Eukaryota > Viridiplantae > Streptophyta > Magnoliopsida > Lamiales > Oleaceae > Jasminum > Jasminum sambac. The sequence continues at coordinate 27,171,070 of CP073644.1, read as the reverse complement.
AACAGGTCAATGGAAATACACTGATACATATAAAGAAAATACACAAGCACGACAATCCCATAAAACTAAACAAAATAAACAATAAAAGTACCTCTGTGATGCCTTTGGTAAGTATTTCCCAGTTCTTAAGCAACTTGCATAGTTCCACAAATGGTAAATCCCTGAATAAAAGAAAGAAAATGAATCTCAGTGCTCTGATACATAGAATTTTACATTAGTTAATTACTGAAGGTGTAAATAGAAAATTTGAAGTTATGGGGATGTTCCTTTTTCTAGCGTCCACAATAGACAGCACTACCTTATATTTTGTAATGCACATAAGCCAGTATGAAAGAATGATAGCCAATCAACAGCTGCTAGTCAATTACAAATGACAATTCACTTATTTTTATGAACACCAGAGGAAAACGGAGTTAATGCAGATATTTTTACAACAAAAACAAGCAGAATGTGTACCTCACTATCTGAATTATCTGATTGACAAAACATCTTTTTGGCAAGCCTCGAAACAAAGAGCGATCATCTTTTTCAGATTCAAAATGATGAGAAGCCATGGAGTTGAGCTGCTCAGATCCAAGCATCTCACAATACAAGTTTAACAAGGTAATTTTGTGATTCCTTCCAACTTCATAGAGACACTGCAATAAAATAAGCTCATAAGAATAACTGAAATTTATCTTTGCACTAGAGTTATGTTAATAATTTGTTTTTGAATTTTTTTTTGATAACTGAGGGTGTCGGGGCCCCACCACTAATCCCACGAGGTCCTTGTGCTTCGACTAGGAGATGCCAATGGCCCCAAGAGGCATTGTTTTTATGCCACGGGAATTGAATCTGAGACCGTGCGCCTAACCACACAATTCCAAGTTCGCCCTTACCGCTGCACCAACCCCTTGGGGTTAATTTGTTTGTGAATATATGAACATGAGAGAATTGATGACCAACTGGAGTGATTCTTTTACTTAAGGAAGAGCCACAACAACTGGCCAGTCCATGCACTAAATATTCAAAGCAAGGAATGAAAGAACTGATTTTCTCAAAGTTTTTGACAAGAAAGGAGAAAGAATAGATAGATACATAGTTTTCATAGAAAACTGTGTTAGTTGGTTGAGTATCTGTACGCCTAAAAGCCAGACACAATATTCGTGAAAGAAGAAATGGAGGTCTTACTGCTCAAAAAAGGATCAGGGTTTTTCTTTTGGGGCTTTTCAGACCAAAATTTATGACGTAGACACTGACGAAATGGGGATGCTAGGTCAAGGAATATTTACTGAAAGCAACTTACCATAACCATATGGACCCATAGCTTGCGGAATCTCTTCAGCTCTGACAAACCACATTCCAAGAGGTCTCCATTTCTGCTAGAGTGACTCAACCTAGTCAAAGATTTGCAAACAAATTAAAGAAATCAACACCTAAAGAGTAGATGTGGTCAATAATTAGAAATGATGAAAAAGTAGAACTCGATTCAACAAAACCTCTGGTATGAAGGAAGATCAAGACACCGACTCAACTATAGTTTCTCTGGTTAAAATATTCTCACCATTAAAGCCCTGCAATGGTTCAGGAGCATTCAGGACAGGCGATAACTTTTCAAGACATAAGATAACTTTTCAAGACATACAAGTTCGGAATAAATCAGATGATTCAAAAATTCATTTTTCAAATACACTTAAGAGCCGAGAGTAGTTTGGTGTCGGCATATCAACACACATCACAAATGAATCATTGCAAGATGTACAACTATACAGCAGTTATCTTAAATATTCAGAGTAAAATAGTAAAATAAATGGAACTCAAGATCCAAAATTTCAAATTTTGATAAATAGTAAAATATATGATCCAAAATCATCTAATGGAACTCAGGATCCAGCAAATTAACTACAAGACCAAAAAGGAAAAGGAAGGTCGAAACACAAATTGAATAAATGGAGGAATAAACCTCACATTCGAGTCTTCATCACTGATTAAATACCCAAATTCAAAGCTTACAGGTTCTGTTAAGAGGTGTTGGACCAGGGCAATCTGGAAAAAACTCAATAGAACAGACAAGTAGTTAGCAAAACAGACAAAGTAACCGCATTAGGGCCTTGACAAAACATGGAAAACAGAGGGATATTGTAAGAGAAATGTAGTTGTATACTAACCTTCAAAGCTCTAATGAATGATGTCAGTGTTCCATCATGTCTTAAGAAGAAATTTCTCAAGAACGTTGTCACCTGCTTCCCGATACTGAAGCCATGATAATTTTTCACCAGGACAGCTTCAACTACTGCATCCATTCTTTCAGCTGGAGTTCCCAACATGAACTCACAGGGAGACAGACACTGGAGAGCATCTGAAGCTAGAGTGTTTCTCAGAGCATCGAGGGTTGCGACTCCAACTACTAAGACTACTGGAATCTTAATAATCCATTCCCTGTAAATAACAAGCTGATAAGCCTCTAAGGGAAGAGGATCTTGAAATGCAAGAAAATTATGTTTGAAATAATAAGAAAAGCAAAGCATCACGACTAATTAACACAAAATAAACTTAAGAAGGCACACAGGGACAGGGAAGGAAAAGAAACAATTATACCTCAACATAATGATAAAATCTGCCAAGACAGATCTGCAGCATCTTTGAACATCATCAATTATCACAACCAGTGGGATCTCGTGATTTCCTTGTTCAGCATACCAAGATGCTAGGGTGGAAATATCAGGCGTCTAGCAGAAGGGAAAATTATAATAAGAGCAATCATTACTGTTAGAAATCAATTGCCGTCGACGGAAAATCTAAATTTGCCACTTGGGTAAAGCTATAACCTCGTGCTGTTAAGTCATGCTTACATCAGTGGCAACAGTGAGGAACTGCCTCAATAAGGTTTTAAGACAGCCACCAACTCCATTCTTGGCAGAGAAGTCCAAAGATGTAAGTTGAGCTACATGACATCCGCAAGTCCTCAGATATGCACCAAGGTCCACGAAAGTAAGTACATCATCAACAAACTCTACATTTTCTGCAAATTCATCAAATAAAAAGGTACAATCTTAAGTAAATACATTTTTGTCAATCCACCAAAAATAACCGACTGTATAAGAAATCATTTGAGAAATAATTTGTGCGCTCATTGCTAAAGGACTCTTACAACTCAGGTTGATAGGAAAAACAAATTGCAGAGCAAGAGGGCCTTACTTGTGAGAAGTATGGCAGTGAATAATTGTCTAGATGCAGAAGTTGCTGCTTTATTTAAAATTGGATGTGGACGAGTAGCACTAGCCAAATTGGGCACTCCACACGCCCGAATTGCACTGAAGGACTCACGAACCCACCTATCTATTTCTTCAAATACACGGGCATTGATTTCCTTCAAGACATTCTGAAACTCTAATTTCCTTTGGTCAATAATGATGTAAGTGGTAAAATAAATTGAGATCAATAACAGAGAGAAAGTAGAAGATTTACCCTGATAGTGCACTCAATTTTACACCAGAGAAAGTTAAAACTTTCAAACCGGTATTTGTCATCGAGTAATTCTACAACATCTTTCTCATTGGTATCGGCAATTTTGGGCGACAGGTCAATTCTTCTGCGGGTTTTTGCAGTGGGTTTCCGGGGTGGAGCTGCTTTATGAAGAACAAAGAAAGGCTGCAGCGTATGTATGAATTACTACAACTGACTTTGTTCAAGAAAAGTCTCGGTAATGTATCGTTACTCACTAGTTAGTATTGTGTGATTGCATAAATACCTGGAGGTTGTTCTCTGTGGTGCACGTAGACGGCGAAAGCACTGAGTCATCCCCCAGAGCCATTTCGCTTTTCTGTCAGATTAAACTTTAACTGCTATACAGCTCAGAATAGAGAGTCCAAGGTACCGTAGTCTAATCTCTAGAAACCGTTTCCACGAAGTTACACATAAATCCAACTTCAAAGGTTTTGAGACTATAAGTTTAAAACTATGGTATTCACTCACAGTTAAGAATTATGAATCAAAATTTAAAGTTTAAATTTAAATTATCAAGACTATCAACCAAAGCACCAAGCAATTTTGGCAATGAGCTTCACAACGCAGAAGAATCACAAACTAACCATTCACCCAACTATTATAACAAAATCAAAATCAGCGCGTATAAACTCACCAGAGGGAAGATGACGGCAACAGAAATGGAGGACTGGTAACCACAATCGTGATTGCTGCAACTACGCGAATGGGATGAAAGGTCTGTTAAGTAGTAACAATGGTGAGCAGACGGCGTGCCCTGTTTTTTTGGCGGGAACATGTTGTGCAGGGTTTACGTGGGTGAAAAGGTACCTTGGATTAATTTCACTTTGATGCCCGCGGTTTTCGAAAATGTAAAATTATACCAAAATATTTTAGAATTGGGTGTTAGCATCTTTGTGAAAATGCATTTTAATTTATTTTTTTTAAATTTTAAATTTGGTCAAGCAAATCACACCATATATCTCCTCACTCATTAAATCTCCACCATCTAACTCCACTCATTCTCTCTCTTCCTACTCATAAAAATATATTAAAACTCATCCGCTAACCACCTCTAAAAGTCTCCACTGGAACTTGCACTAAATTGTACCCTGGCTAAAAAGTAAAAACTACGATATTGAATACGCATTTCATAAGACGAGATGTGTGGTTCAAACAACATATTTTACAAGAATAAAAATAAAAATAGAAAGCCACAAAGTATTGTTCTAGAAGTTATGGTAGAGATTGGATTAATTTTCAGATTTCATAGTTTAGTTTTAGCATCATGATATAAACCATGTCATGTGACGTGTCATTTCTATTAATACTGTAAGAGTCGTGTTATAGATTGTAGTTACCAAAATTCTAGCAAAATGTGTCGTAATTATATTGTTATAGTTTACGTTTTCTAGTTATGCTCATTTGGTCCTACAAATATAGTTCTCTTTTATTTTCATATGGATTAAGGAACTATAATTAAATATGTTGGAAAAATTAATATTTTCTTGTATTTTTTTTCGAATATACCCTATATGAAGTGAATGGTGATCATAGTTCATTTTTGATTGGTAGCAAACTACATTAAATGTGGATACATTAGGAATTGAAGTCTTTTAATACACCATTAATAAGAGAAAGTTATTATAATTTGAGAGAGGGGAAAAAAGAATACAATTATCTTTGCGAGACAAATGAAATAGAATTAAGATATGAAGAAACACATGAGGGCTTCTAATACCGGTAGTCGTGTAACTTCCATGCATTACATAATACCGTAAGGGCCTTGCTATTGAAAGCAAAATATATTCAATCTTTGACCAGATTGATATGAAGATTCGAACCATCTGCTATAGATTAATAGCATCGTATTTATAGAGATTGAGAATTATATTTGCCTCGAAAATTTTGTTTGATTTTCGCAATAACTTTTGCAATAGAGATCAACAATGAATACTTGTAAAGGAGCACAGGTCCTTAGACCTTACTTTCTCCTATATCTAGCCACATAAATAAATCGATGAAGGCAAAGAAAGTTACACAAAGAAAAATGATAAATAACATTATTATTCGGGCCTTAGAAACCATGATGAAGGAAGACAGACATAAAAGACGTAAAAAAAAAAAAAAAAAAGAAAAGAAAAATAAGAAGGTTGAAATGGAGGACAACTTCGGACCCAGCCTACAAAACAAGGGTCCGGGACCTCACTCATTTCATGCTTTATTTACAAATTACAATTACTCAACGGAATCAATTTCCTTTTCCTCAACATTTGAAAATGATTCTCAATAAGCACTGCTCTTGAATGATCCCAGAGCCTTCGCAGCTCCTGCCCTTAGAATATATTGGTGATAGAATGCTGCAATGGCTGCCCCGATGAACGGGCCCACCCAGAAAATCCACTGCAAAAATACATATTATGATATATGAGTGATCGGTATTAATTAATTAGAAATTAGAAATATGAAAACACGTTAATCACACATGAAAAGTAAACGGCACATACTTGATCATCCCACGCCTTGTCTTTGCCATAGATCACCGCAGCCCCAAAACTTCGGGCCGGGTTGATACCTGTACCGGTGATCGGAATTGTGGCCAAGTGAACCATGAAGACAGCAAAACCAATTGGAAGTGGTGCCAAAACCTGCCAATTAATCAATTTCAGTTAGGATTAATTGCACAAACAAAATTTGACTAGGAAACGAGTTATTTGCTTACGTTAGTGTTAATTTAGATATGTTGTCTCATTTCTCGTCTTACCATGGGCTATTTTGATTAGACAAGACAATTTAAAAAAAAAATGACACAACAGATCTTTGTTTTCACCTGGAGAACTAAAATGCACTTACGGGGACGTGGGAGTCTCTAGCATTTCTCTTGGGGTCAGTGGCAGAGAATACAGTGTAAACAAGAACGAATGTCCCAATAATCTCGGCCGCCAAGCCAGTGCCATTGCTGTACCCATCAGACAGTCCGTTGGCACCGCCGCCGTATCTTGTATAGTAACTCTTTTGAAATGCCTTCACCAATCCGCAGCCGCAAATGGCCCCCAAACACTGTGCCACCATGTACATCACAGCCCGAACTAGTGACACTTTCCGGGCCAAGAATAGACCCAATGTCACTGCTGGGTTTATGTGCCCACCTGCACCCATACAATGTTAGAGTATGTGTTTTTATGCGTTTTTATGTGTTTTGATGTGATATAAGAGAGAGAAAAAGTGGAATTGAATGGTGGAGATTTGTGTAATACAGATAGGTCCCACGAGATTTGTGTGTAAAAATATATAAAAATATGTAAAAATAAGTAGGAGAACGGGGTGTGAGGGCTTGTTTCATACAAATTGAACTACAATAAATTTTTCTCCCACGTTACTTTCAACTATTGTTTTGATAATTTTATTATATTTTTTAATATATTTTCGCTACTGCTCAACTGCCCATTTAAATTCTTTATTTACTTGTCTCAATAGGATACTTTCTCCTTTGGTCTGTGTTTAATTTTTTTTCACTTTTTAATGTGCATTTTTGTTAATAAAAATAAAATATCACCATATGATATCAGAGTATATTTAAAAAGTAATGTTTGCAAAAATTTTACATTTTCAATAATATTATCTGTAATTTTTTAGTATGAGTGAAAGTCAAAATGGCTAACGGAAAGGAGGTACTAGATAAGTAACTTAGAGAAATGTGGGTGAATTATAAACAAAATAATAAATAAGGGAGTGGATTGTAAACTGTATGATACTACTCACCGGAAATGCCAGCAGTGCAGTAAACGAGGACAAAAATCATGCCGCCAAAAGCCCACGCGATGCCGAGAATGCCAACGCCGCCGCATTCATCGGTGCCGCTCTGGCTCTTGTACCCAATCACGGTCAAAACAGTAATGTACAGGAACAATAAGGTGGCGATGAATTCAGCAATAATGGCTCTGTAGAACGACCACTTGGTCAGCTCCTCAGGGTCGATCAGCGGAGCTGGCGGCGGATCTTGGTAGTCCTTGGCGGCATATTCGTGGGACCCAACCTCCATGTCCTTGGCCATTTCCGGCGAATTCAGTGAAGAGAAAACGTGGTTTTGGGAGGTGTTGAATAGGAAGGAATTGAAATGCGATTTTGCGGTGATGATGAGAGGTGTTGAGGAGTGAAGGGGTATTTATATGGAAGTGGAGAAGCGATAGATGAATTAATTAAACTCAGCTTTTTGCCGCCCCATTTCGCTGTTGAGTGACCCCGCCAAACCATTATCGCTATATAGAATCTCGTGTTGTCGTGTTTTGGTAGATGGATTCTCTGAATAGCGACTTTGCGGTCTACTTGTGTTTAGTGATTTGTCTCTCTCTCTCTCTCAAAGGAGGGTAAAGAGTGTAGCGAGAAACCTAGGAAGAAAAGTTTGCGGCGATGTTATGGTTACATGTACACACAAATGTAAATTTTCTTAAAATAGAGTTAGAATGGTAATTTCATTTCGTCGTCTATTATTTTGTGAATATTTGTATGTGTATCACAATTCATTTTCCTTTACCTTTTTACATGTGTATGGTAGAAAGTTTTGCAAGTGAAATGAAGCATAACATCCTTCAAACATCATGTTTTTAAGTATTATTTTTAATCACTCCTTTAATTAACATTATAATTTTTTTTTCATTTTTTATTTTTCTTTTTCACCTTTTTAACGTACTTTCGAAATTCATTAATTTGCCCAGAAAAATTTCTCCAAAGCGTACCACTAGTGATACTAGTGCAAAGGAATCTACAAGTTTATTTGTTTAAATATAATTAATAACATAAAAGACCAGTTCAATTATGATACAGTGTCCGATGGGGCATGAGTTTATTGTGCCCACTTAATACATATTATTTCAGAATTGAATATATGATATAATCACCCAAATATTATCCAATGTTAAGATGACATGTGTTAATTGGATATACTAAATTCTTGCTCAATTTGGCACTAGATCATAATTGAAGACCAATTTTAACTACAAATGTTATTCAGGAAAAAAGATATTAGAGCATTTCCATTGCATGTGGATGTTAAGATGTGATGTGGAGGAGAGAGATAGAGAGAAAATAAGTATTTTAATTAAAAATGAATAGAGGATGCATAGTGAAAAATAGAGGAAAAATTGAAAATGTATGAAAGATATAAAAATAAATTCTAAAATAATGATAAAATAATAATAGAGGATGTAAATGTGGGCTTTTAGATATGGAAGGTGGCACTTGAATTTATGCATAAAAATAGAGAAAAATGAGAAAAAGAGAAGAAAATATATGGGACTCATATATATATATATATATATATTTTTGTGTTTTTATCTCCTCTATATTCTCTATGTAAGTAAAAATAGAAAATGCGTAGTAGTTATGCAATTGAGATGTTGGTTGGTGAGCGGCGACATATCAAATCAAGAGAGTTGTGTGACACGTCATAAGAACCGACCATTAATCACGAGCCATGCACTCGCCACCACCACCGTCCTGCAGGGCCCACATCCTCCAACCACTCATATTCTGCCACCTCATAATGAACCGCCCCTCCAATTATTTGCTCGCGTAGTTTCTTCTTCTTTTCCTTTTTTTTTTTTTTTTTAATTATTTTTTTAACCTTTTGCTCACGTAGTTACCATGGTGTCATGTCGCAATTTTCAATTCTTTATTTTTGAAAGAGGGCTTATTAACTAGAATAAAGCTAGATGTCCCCCATAAAATTTGTGTGAACATCTTCTGCACCATAATAGAGATTTTTTAAAATAATCATATTATTTCATCTATACCCCTATTTGAGTGTGAATATCTCCACACACAAAAGTGTGTCAAGATCTAGCATTGCTCTATTAACTATGTAAATTAGAACAAAATGAGTCTTAACACATGTGCAATAGAATTAGGGATAGAATGAAAAGCTACGGATCAAGCATGTAAACGGGCTTCTCTAACCAAGGTGGGAGCGGCAATTCTATATGAAGTTGACGACTTAGCCATCTTTTTGTTTACTTAATGGAATAGTGACGTATCCTAATATAATTATAAAAATATTAATTTCAAATATTCTTTTGAGAGTGTTGAAATTCTAAAATTTAAAGAGAAAACGTATAAAGCTTGACACATGAAGCGGTGAAGAAACCACTAGGCACTAGCTTATATTTAATAAACTCATTCAAGGGTATAAAAGAAGTATGATTTCTTAGAAAGATTAAAGAATAATAAGATTAATAAGTAAGATCATCTAAGAAAAATAATATTTTTAAACAAACACTACAAGCTGTAGATGAAACTAGACATTGTACAAGAGGGAAAAACGCAACACTTTTTTCTAGCTACGTCTCTCGATCGATGCACAGGTTAAAAAAATTCTACATTTAGTTTTACTTTCAGTTTTTTTCCAAGATCCATGCTAGAGAGAAAAAAGAAAAATAAAATTTAAAATTTATTATCAAATTCACCTACACGAACCATCACAGGGCCTACAGATAGCCGCTTATTGTGAAAAACGTTATTCTAACCAATAATAATGCACTTTCTCGTGTAATGAACACAAATTGAAATTCTTAAACTCTTCTGGCTATGGGATTGCCACTTGTCAAGGAGAAAAGACGGCTAAAAATAACAATTTTCATGTGAACAACGTTACTTTGTCGGTCATGGAAAAAATTAAATCTTTCTAGAAGCGATTGATCTACTGGCCGATGAATCGCCCACAATATATAGAGCCATAATTTAATAAATAAAGTGATCATATGTGTAGGTGGGCGATTCTCATTTTCAATCTCAAGTATTTAGTCTTTCAAGAATCTTAGAGCCCTAAATCGATCATCCATCCTGTTCAATCTGGATGTAGTACTCAATGGTCATGGAGAAATAGTATCCAATTTCTCAAGGCACTGCAGCGTAAGGGTATACCATGTAAACAAAAAAAATGAAAAAATAAAATGTGTAATGCAATAAGTTCACACTTTGAACTTAAACGTCACTTAAACAAGATCACAACGAACTTTGAGCCTCTTAGGAATGATCGCTTATTGCCTTTCGACGGTCTGCCAAGTTGTAAATACTAAATATTTCGTATCCATTACCTATCTCTTGCACTAAGTTTGAATAAATTGAAATTTCGTTATATCATAATTCATAGTTGACACTTTTCAAACATTTTAGTATCACAATGTGATATTGTTAATTTTTTTACAATAATACTTTTCACCAAGTTCTAGATAGTCTTCAATATATTTCACAATTCAATAATAAGAGGAAGAATGAATGGAATTGGGAATGGTAGATATTTGCATGGTACATGTTCGTTCTATGAGATATGTGAATGTAATTAATTTGACCAAATTCAAATTTGAAAACAAATGAAGTAAAATGAGAAGAATAACATTAAACTAATACTATTAGAGCATTTCCAACATACTCTTTAAATGTAAAATGTTCTTTATTTTAAAAAATCAAACATTAAAACTTAACTCCAATAGTCTCTTTAATTTAATATTTTAAAATAGAGAATGAGTTTAACTCTCTAAATTTATATAAATTTATAGACCCAACCTCACTCTATAATTCAATGTCTACATATTTCAATGCCATTTTCTTGATTGAACAAAACCTTAATTAATCTTATTGGTCAAAGACAATTAAAATAAATAAGTATTGATTAAAAATAAATTACCATAATAATTATTCTTGATATAAATAAAATAAAGAGTAACAAATAAACAGATTATTGAAGAAGATTTTTTAGTCTCTAAACTAAAATATACTCTCCATCTTATGAAATGTGTTCTTTAAGGCGGACCAGGGAAGTGTGATTAGGCGCACATTTCAGGCTCGATTCCCCAAAACATCAAGCTCAATTATATTTCCTTCTTAGGACCACTGGGGCATCTAACGGTCGAAGCGCCATAGCCTCGTGGGATTAGTGAAAGGTGGGACCCCCCTAACACCATAAGTTATCACAAAAAATAATAATAAAGAAATCTGATGCTCTAATAAGTCAGCCTAATAAGCCCATGAAAGCATTGAATTTTTTATTCATTTTTATACATTTTTTTATCTATTCCTTTTAAATTTAAATTTGGTTAAACTTAAACCAATCACATCCACATATCTCGTGAGACCTACATATGCTCTACAAATCTCCACTGTCCAACTCCATTCGTTCTCTCTCCTATTTCACATAAAAATCCAAAAACCAAAAAAAAAAAAAAACAATTAAAAATTCAATCCTATCATGGGCTAAATAGTGTAGAAAAACTTACCTTGTAAGTTATAACAGGCCAAGACTCAGGTCCGATCATACAAAAATGAGATGGATCCTAACTCCGCCCAGCCCATTGGACTAAACTCTAGAGTTCAGACCCTATAGAGAGAGATTCTGGAGCATGTTTGAACAAGCTCCTTTCCAGTTCGTTTTCCTTGTGCTCGTTCCAATCATAATGAAAAATTATCTTTCATGTCGCTACGTAACTAACTAACATACTTGTCCACCATCTTCGCCAAAAAATTGATTTGAAAGCATTCTTGAAAAAACGTATGGTGTCACTTAATGGTAACGCCAAAGTTGGAGCTTGAATGTCACTTAACATACGTCACTTTCCATTAAAAAAAAAAAGGGAACACTTCGCCAAACAAACTGTCAACCATACCTGTAGATCGAGAACGGATTTGATCACGGCTGTAGAGCAACCAAATGAAATGGAACAATTAAGAACATAAAACTATAGGATCCCTCATTGACTGTCTACAATTTGGGCAATGCCAAAGCCTTATGGGGAAATATAAATGGCACAATGCTACCTCTATCCAGGAGGAACTCAAGTCTGTAACACACTCTCCTAAAATGGTTGGATATATTAGGGAAAATGTGACTCAGATGGCAAGAAACAGGGTACAATATTCTTCCAGGTGGAAACTTTAGCAGTAAGTATCTCAGGACTCGAAGTGTGACATCAAAGGGGAAAGAAAACTTCACATACATCTCAACTCTAAAGTGGCAGAGCCTCGTGAGATCCAACTCAGGCGCAAAATAAGCATAATACAATTACAAGCTTCACATATAAGGCACCAAAAATTGAATTGAATATCAATACTTCACTATTGATAGCAAAACTAATCAGATAATGATCACGACAATAAGTTACCTCATACTTCGTAATTCATTAACCACATATTTGAAAACACAATCTTCGATTGTCAAAATCATAGCCTATGTCAAGTACTGAAGATATTTGAGCACTCTCGGGAAACTTGACCACATGACAAAACATGCTTATTCAGAACACGTTCCTATACAGACCCACCCACCCACACACACAAAAGCTTGATGCTAATGCATTTTGTAACTAGATAACTCACAGTAATTTCTGTATTGAGTGAGACCCTCCATCCAAGTGATGGCTTACGGAAGACTCTATATCAATATGTATCAATAAAACAAAGCCCTGAATGTAATAAGTTCAGAAAGCAACCACATCAAGTGATCTCAGTCCATGCAAGACAAGACAGGAACGCCATACCCACACAACTGGTAGGAAGGCGAACAAAATATGACGCCCAAGTTGAGGTTAAAAGAAAAAAAATGCTCAACGGTTTATATGCAGTATATCCAACGCCGCTAGGGAAAAATCGTTCTCAGTTCTAGAAATCATTTGACAGCAATAACATTGTCAAATGCAGAACTTACATTTCCCCACCACAGTCAAAGATAACAAGTTGATTAATTCAATAGAACTGCAGTGGACCTAGAGTCAAGATTTAGCAAGGCCACAATTCAGAAAAAGTCGACAAGTAGAACACGTTTTTAGCAGTAAAAGGCTATTATTGTGACATTGGCAGCACTTGATTAGAAAATGAAGATGGGGCCTATGATCAAATGAGCAGATATCAGACAGGCACAAGAAGAGATTCATCTCTGCTTGCATTTAAATGTCCTTTAACCCCATTGAATTGAAGGTTTCTGTTCTTGGTAAATAAACCTCAGCTTCTAAACAACCAAAGGAAATCATACTCATAGACAACTAACAACTACCATTTTGAGTGCCTAACAAGCTAACCTAATTGTTCTAGGTTGCAAAATGAACGCTCAAAACGAGTAATTGATAACACAAAAATAATAATTCCACAAAACTCAAACAGTCAAAAACCATCATTCTCCAAATTAAATCAAGTCTCATTTCCTCCCAGTATAAGTCGAAGTAACAATTCATAACAGAACCGGGAATTTTAAACAACAAAACAAAAATTACTGAGCAAAAATAAAAACGAACCCTAGATGATTCAGATTATAGCTCAAGCTCTCTTTCAATCCTGTGGAATCTCAACATCACCATCGGTAATCTCCTGCTGCAGATCCTTAGGGTCCTTCCCGTCGACCGTACACCCAACAGAGACGCACGTCCCGAGAATCTCTTTGACAGTACCTGATAATTCCTTGGCCATGGATCGTGGAGCCATTACCTTGGCGATCTCAATAACGTCGTCAAGGGAGATGTTGCCATTGTGCTTGATGTTTTTGGTCTTCTTACGATCTCGTTCTGGCTCCTTCAGTGCCTTGATGACGAGAGCGGCAGCAGAGGGCACCACGGCCACCTTAGCTTGGCGATTTTGGACGGTGAGCTTGACGGTGACACGGAGCCCCTTCCAGTCCTTGGCGGTCTCCTTGGCGATATCTTCTCCGATTTTCTTCGGAGAGAGACCGAGGGGACCGATCTTAGGAGCAAGGGAACTGGCGGCACCGACTTCGCCGCCGGTCACCCTGACGTACACTTCGACCGTCTGGGTCGGGTCAAACTTCGGCGGCATTATGGCGGATCCGGGTTAGAGGGAGATGGTGATGAGGGTTTTGGAGAGACTAGCGCAGCAGTGAGTGGTAGCAAGTATTTATCTCAAATTATGGTTTGTTTTCGGTTTCAGATTATATACGTACCAGCTAGGGTTTTGGAGGGGTCGGGAGTGAAAGACTGTTCTATCCTTTTTCCGAATGTTTCGTAACGGTGGTAAAAATGTAAAATGAAGATTTGGGGTCATAACTCAACAGCCCATCTGTTGTCCATTCTAGTACGTAGAAGTCCGGTGGAAATTTTCAAGTTCCAAAGCCCAATAGGGAAAATACACGGTTTAAAACTAAAAATAAAAAAGGGGTTTTTACATTAATATCAATGTTTAAGTTTAAATTTTTAAAAATTAGGTAAATCAATATTAATTACACAAAAGACACAAATGTTAAGGGAAAATTAGTAAAATCAGGGATTTTTGGACCGGATTAGTTGCAAGCATATATATCCCGAAGACAGCAAAGTGAGTATGTTGCAGCCTAGAGTTGTTGGTAAGTCACGTAACTTGGTTGCATGCCCGAGTTCAAATCCCCATGTGTGCATTTTAAAGGTTTTAATTCATTCATTTCTTTTTCATTTCTCTCATAATTCTTTTATATTTTGTTATTTTCATTTTAAACATTTCTTTTTGTTCCACCTCTTCTTATATTACTTGGTTTCTATGTTTTTAATTTATTTTTGTTTCCCTTTTCCAACAATTCTTTTTGTCTTATGTTATTTTTTATCTTAAGCATTTCTGTTTTCCACTTCTTCTTATGTAGTTTTGTACCTTAACTTTTTAATTTAATTATGTATTCTTCCTTTAATTTAGTAGTTATAGAAAATAGGAAATTCATTAGTTTGTACTCTATTACACATTACAAATGAAGTATTTACCATGTGTAATTATTGATACCATATTATTTTTTTAGTCAAAATATAATGAAGAAATTTATTTATTTATTTATTTATTGAAGTTTCTCTCTTTCACACAAAATGTGTGATGCGTTACACATGCCTTACACATAAAATGTAATGCACATATAAATAAAACATTAATTACATAGAAGATGTCCTTTATTATACATCCATTACACAGAATGTGTAATTCATTAGTTTGTATTATATAATTTTGCAATTTAGCCCTTTAATTCAGTTAATGTACATTGCACACAATGTGTAATACTTTACATACTTTGTATAATATATTACAACATCATTACACACTTTTTGTAATGCATTGATTTTATTTTTTTTTTTGTTGTGATTTTTCATAAATTTATTATTTTTATTTTAAACATATATTTTTCAATTTTGTCCTTATAAATTCTTGTCTTTCTTTCACACAAAATGTGTAGTACATTTAAGCATGTCATACACATAAAGTATAATACACTAATGAATTAAACATTAGTTTTATAGAATATGTAATCTATTACACATTAGTTACACAAAAACTGTAATTTGTTAGTCTTTTTGGTATTACAAATAACTAATGAATTACACAAAATGTGTAATTGCTCATATCACATTATTCTCTATTGATTCAATATACTAGAAAATTTTAATCAACACCACACCACCACCTGCAGCTACCAAAAATACACAGATTTACACACACACGCAACACAGCCTTACACACACACACGCAGCAAAACAAGAACAATACACCCCCACACATTGTAAAGCAGTTAAGTGCACATTCTACACAAGCCACAACCATCATCTCCTTCCTCACAACACCCTCAAGAAGACGTGTTAAACAATTTGAAAGGAAAAGAGGACAAGAAAGTGAGAAACATGTAAAAATCCTATTTTTTCACCCACTTCAACCACCGACCTGAACCTGCATCTACACTGCCTCTTCCTTATTTTTCTGGTACTGTAGAGCCCACCTCCTCCACCGATACCTTTGTAGCCAGCCGGCCAGCCAGCGGCGGCTTTGACGCCGACATGATCTCCAAATCGTTATTTCCCATCGCTGTGTTCGAACCAAATCAAGGAAGAAATTATTAGGGTAAAATTAAATTGGGGGATTTGGGTGTTAATTAGACTTCAATGTATTCTAAGCCGAGAAAAGGATCTAGTGCAAAGCGATAGGCTGTGAGAGAGAGAGAGAGAGATGAAAAATGGTGTGCATGGGCTTGAACCGGAATAATCGGATTTTTAAAATTAATTTGGTGTTGCAGGGTTTTTGAAATAGTAAACTTAAATGCAATGTTAGACCTAATTTCCTCAATAAAAAAATAAAAATACCAAAAACCCACCATCAACAACGGGTTCTTCGTTTGTAACACCAAGGCCCTTCGACAAATTGTAACTTCTACTGGAAAACCAAATTCAAATCTTTTCACAAATTGACTTCTTTGTAGAGGATTGCTCCCCTGCACAGGGAAAGGGGCTGCACATGCCCGACGTGGTGCAATGTTGGGTTACCATATCTGTGCCATGTGGGCGTGGGTAGGGAAGTAAAAACGCTTCTTTGTATAATTAGTACTATACCACCTACGATGCATGAGAATAATTAAATTTATGTATAATAAATAATTGATATAATATTATAGTTATATTGAATGAATATTGGATTACATAATTGATGTAATTTATGTATAGGAGATTGCATAATTGTAAAGAATTATTAAAATCTATCATATTGTATATTATAGTCAATGCAAAAAACGCGGAGTAAATTCGCAATTACAAATTAAAAAATTCACGTGCATGGCATAATTAAGAGTTTATCAAAACATATAATTTTAATTCTAATTGTCGTGCATCGCATTGCATTGCACACCAGTGATCGTGGAGATTAATTAATTATAAACGAATCATTGGGAATAAATATTTACAAATTCTTTGATTATCAAAACTTGTATTTCTCGTTGGTACAAATGAAATTTATATTGAACACCTTTTTTCTTTTTAAAATGGATATTACGCACTCTAAATTTTATAAATTTATGCAATTGCTACTTAATTTTAGTTCTATTATATAAGAAGTGTTATACTTAATTTTATATAACTTAAATTTGTAGAAATACCGATAATTTTCCGCATCTACATAATTCATTTGATTTCTTTCCATTTACGTAAATTGTATTTTAATTTTAGAAAAAAAAAAACTTTTTGTTTTTAATTTTATATACTTAGAAAATGAAAAACGCGTGCAATGCAAAATCTAGTTAGTGAGCATATCACATCAACCATATTAAAAACAAAAAATATCAATTAACTTTTTAATTAAAAACCGTGTGTCATATTAGCACTGCAAATAGGGTATCCGCCAAATGTGACACTTCAATTGCAATAATATAAAGATTAATAAATTACTATTTACTTAAAAGTCGATAAATTATTCAACATAAATCCAGTTATAATTTTAACTACTCACATTTTGATTTTTTTAAAAAAAATTAAAAATACCCACTATTGTTTAATAGCCTAATTCACGTAACTAAGCAAAACTATCAAAACTTACAATTTTAACAAGATGAAAATAAATAAAAACTATTTATTATTTAATATTTTGAATTAAAATTTTAAAAAATGAAGTTATATTTAAAGTCTTTCGAAAATCAATTTTTTCTCATTAAATGATTGCTTTAAATATTAGTTTATTTTTAATTACTACTAATTAATGTTGGATTATTTCCAAATTAAAACTAATTTTTTAATTTTTAAAAAATATTTAATGTGTGTCACGTTGGCATATTTGTCAATGTGGCACTTCAGTTATTTTAATATAAATATTCTATTACATGGATTTATTCTGGTCCCAAACACTGGGACCTTTTAGCACTCTGCCCCTCCGAATGCAACGGGGCCACAGGGGGGGGCTTCTCTCTAACTGGAATTCCAACTACTGGGACCAGATCCTGATATTGTATTATAATCTCCAAAATTTTTGTGACTTCATATGAACCATGAAGGTCACTCCACAATCGTAACAAAAGTAAATCGGTATTGACCATAATTTACAAAAACATTCTTCGAAGATTCTTTCTTACATTAATTCGATCATTTCGAATTCACGTTTTTTACTAAAACACTAAATCCATCAACTAGTTAATGAGTTGTATTATGAAAGAGTTATCGCTTTGAAGAGATTTTTCAATGTCTCTAGAAAGTGATTTTTCACATATGAAAATAAAAAATTGTCAGGTCAACAAAATTATGGATGAAATAATTTTCTTGTGAAGCTTGACCAAACAAATACAAATAATGTTCTTAGCTGATAATGCTAAGAGCATCTCGAATGCAACAATATCCATTATGTTTATATGGTAAAAAATATTGACATATATCAAAAAATTCTCCAATGTAATAATGTTCATTTTGACAAATTATTATTGGTTTTATAGAAAAAAGAAAGAGAGAAAAATGTGTTGATCAGAGGTAGATTATTGCATTAATGGTAGAAGGCGTCATGAAAAATGCCTATAACTAAACATTATATTAGACACCTTCTAACATTAAGTGTGTCATGTGGCTGTAAATACCTTTTAACCAATGTTCTAAAAAGTGCGCTTAAGCGACGTCTAAGCATGAGGCGTGCCTACTACGCTCCGCTTTGTTGGAAAGCACAGAAAAAGCAGTCAAAAGCGAGCGTTGACCCATTAAGCGTGATTAAGCGAGCTTAAGCGGGGCTTAATCGAGCTTAAGCGTGATTAAGCGGTTTTTTTTTTGGAAAACCCAAAAATTTAAATTGGAAAGACCAAGACCATTAAAGAGAAAAATTGTCTAAGAGCAAATAAAATTTTCAAATCTTGAAAACATGTAAATTAAATGTGATAGTATTTCAAGCGTTAAACTATTCATTTATATTCTATGGTAAGTTATTTTCTTTCTTTATTCTTTTTTTTTTTTATGGAGCAAAAGTTTTTGTTTTCTTCGCCACTTCAATAACGTGAAATTTTAGAAGGTTTTGTAAAATTATTTAGAGGCTATTGTGTTTGTCTAATTTTGGCCTTTTGAAAATTTAAGAATGTTTAGTGGTAGAAATTATTATTAAATATAATATTTAAAATTTTATATGTGTTTGGTGGACATTATTTTATTTATTTCATGATTGTAGATTAATTAGAAATTAAAAATAAATAAATAAATTGAAAAACGCTTTTTAACGCTTAAGCTTCGCTTAAGCTTACAAAGCTTGGAGCTTGAGGTCGACACTTCGCCACGCTTTACGCTTTTTAGAACACTGCTTTTAACCACTTGTCAAGAAAAATGATAGACATTAGACCTTGACATTGTTGCATTGCTCTAACATTTGGCAATTTATATGCTAGTTAAATAATTGTCACATTTTCCCAATAAATTAAAATGCATATTAAACTTACGTGAGAACATAATAGTCTTATCAATACACACACACACACACACACACACACACATATATATATATATATATAGAATACTGATCATAAAATTGACTGATGAATATTATTACTCTCATTATTTTTTTATCAAGGTGATGATGGAAAGAAAAAACAAATTGTGTTCTTAATAAAATTAGAGCAATTGTTAAACCATTATGCACCACAAAATATAATTATTAAGAATCGTGCCTAGAATGATTGCATGAATTAATGACTACCTCACACAAGTTTAATATTAGCATGAACAAATATGAAAGTTATACAATCATTTAAAACTTCAAATGCTTTGTCACGTATATGATGTAGTTTTGAATATAAAAACAACTGATGATTTGTCCTCCAGCACAAAATGACATTCAATTATTTTTCCTCCAGCACGAAATGAATTATCTATATCTATAATATAGAAAAAGAATTGAACAAAAAATATTTTTTAATCATTTATTTAATAGTTTTCCCGCTCAAACTGTTGTAGCCAGTTAAAATCTTTATATATTTATATATATATAAGGAGCCTTTTTTCCCTCCTAAGCACATCCTTAATTTTTTCCGTCTATTAAATTTGCTTAATATAAACTTCTTTCTATACATAGAATAATTTATATATATAGAAAATGAGGCTCTTCTCTTATTATAATAATTTATCTATATTTTATCTTATGATAGTTTTTATTTGTGATTCTATTTTTTTTTACTTGATGAGAGCTTTAAAACAAGTATACTATCAATATATACATTTTTACTTTTTAAAAAATTAAAATTTATCGCAAATATATAAATTAGTGTTCAACTTAAATATAAATCTATATATATATATATAAAGAGCATTTTTTCCGCCTAAATGCACCCTCAATTTTTCCCGCCTATTAAATTTTCCTAATATAATCTTTTATCTATAATAGAATAATTTTTATATATATAGAAAATGATGATTTTTTCTTATTATATTTTATATTGTCTTAAATCCGTATTTCCATTTAAAAAAAATCACTTTTTATTTTTTATTTTTTATTTTCGAATCCATATCCAACTTTCTTTATTTTTTCCCTCCCTAATATATTAATATTAATGTATATAGATTTTATTTTATTATTTCTACCCTACTTTATCCAATTTCATTATATCTAACTACCTTCTCTATCATTTTCTCTCCTTTTTTTCATTTTCTACATATAAAAAAAATTGTCATTCTATTTTACTCGACTTGATGATAGCTTTAAAATAAGTATACTATTAATACATAATTTTTATTTTTTGAAAAATTAAAATTTCCCACAAATATATAAATTAGTGTTCAACTTAAATATAAATTAATAATTTGTTACAACACTTAATCGATGTTTGTGTATAAAATTCAAATACAATGAAATGTATAAAATGTTTTAACTTTTAATTCTATTCCATGTTTGATTTACCTTGAAAATACATTAAATAAAAAATAATACTTCAATTTGTTTATCTCACAAATATATGGTAAAGCTACCTTTATTTTATGTTTAAAACTAGATAATTTTTTTTCCTAATAAATCTTTAATTTGCCAAAATAATAATTTATATATTAATGTAGTACTTAAATACAATTTCTCGTGTAATTACACAAAATCGAAAAATATTATATATTTGTGATAAATTTCAATTTTATTTTGAATCAGTAAATTTTGAAATTTCTTATTTTTTCTTTCAAAGCTTCAATTTATAAGTTTATGTCTTGAAAAATATACCGATGTTCTAGAAATTAGAATGAATTTTTGACTGATCGTTTTTTCATAATTTTCATATTTAAAAAAATAAAATTATTTAAAATTAACAATTTCCACTAAGATTTAATTTTTATGCCATACAAAATTCCCATTGATTAAATTTTTTTTTAAAAATTCAAATAAAGGTTTAACATTAAAATAAAAAAATAAGATCAGACCCGTTACTGAATTTTAGAAATAATTAATTAATTTATAAATAACTAGCTAACAAACAAAAATTAATTAAAAGCGTAACTAAGGTTCAATTTTTTGCGATATAAAATTAAGATTCATTAAAGTTTTACACAAAAAGAAAAGAAACTTACCTAAGTTGGCGAGTTGAGACAAAATCCCACCATTACGATTCCGAATTTGGACTAAAAAATTTAAAAATTAGGTTGGACTCAATAATTAATTTTAGAAACAATCGATCATTTTTATAAATAATTAGTTAAGGAACAAAAAATAATTTAAATGACCAATTTTTGGAAGATTTAATTGTTGTGTGATGAAAAATTACAATTCATTAAATTTTTACATAAAAATTAAAATAAATGTGTAACATGAAAATTTAACACTTAGCTTGGACCCTTTAATTAATTTTAAAACGAATGTATTATTTTTTAAAATAATAATTAGCTAATAAATGAAAATTAATTAAAATTGGCGATTTTGCTAAGATTTAATTTTGGTGAGATAAAAAAATTATAATTCATTTAATGTTTACATAAAAATTAAAAGAAACGTGCAACATCAATTTTGTTTAATTAATCATTCAATTGTAACATTAATTGATCTTTTAATTAATTGAATCAATATATATATATATATATATATATATATATATATATATATATATATTTTAAATCTCAAGATATCCTTTCAATTATAAGATATTTTTAAAATTAGATTCACATAATTCTTAAAATTATAGCTATAAAGCAAATTATTTTGGAAATAATTAATTTTTTTAGAAATAATTAAATTAAATAAAAAAGTAAATATAATTATTTAAACAATAATTAATTAAAATAATAAATTCCGTTGCTAATATTTTGCTATACATGTGTTCAGTGGATAAAGATTGATCCAAATTAATTACATTCTTAAAGGAGAAAATATAATTAATATAAAAAAATCATTAAATTGATGCGGGTTTTCCCTAAAAAATGAAAAAAAATTAATTGTAGTATATCTTTTAAATTATAAGATTTCTTTAAAATTAGATGTATACAATAATTAGCTAAAATGAAAATCAATTAAAACGAATTCTTATACAATTAATTAAAATTAGTAACACTGTTATTATTTAATTGGACTTGGTTTCAATGGGCGAAAATTGACATGATTTCGTTTGTATTTTTAAAATAGAAAAATAACATTAATTAAAAAATAAATAATAATTAAAATTAATTAGATTACCGTGGTTAGCTAGATTTTTTTCTTAAAAAATGAAAGATATCTTTTGACATGCAAGATATCTTTTTAATAATAAAATATTTTTAAAATTAGATTCTTACCATTCTTAAAACTGTGGTTAAAAAAAATTATTTAGAAATAATTAATTATTTTTATAAATAATTTCATAAAAACAAGAATTAATTAGAATTAATTATATTACAATTAATTATATTTCTTATATTTAATTGGATATATTTTCATTTGATGAAAATTGAGAGAGTTTTATTAGACAAAAATTAATCAAAATTAATTAAATTACTAAAAATGGGGAACCATAATTATTTCAAAAAATGAAAAACTTTTAAAATTAATTAGATTGCTACGGGGAAGAAAAATATGCTTACGAAATTAATTTAACTTTTCACGTATTTTAAAATAAAGTTAAGTTAACACCTATAAGATTCTAGATTCTTAGAATTAGGGTGTTACATCTTATTGCAAAGTAAGTCGATTGATCATTAGTCCATACTTAACTTTATTTACTTTTTTCAGTATTATGTTTTTTTCAAAACATACTTTTCTTTTGATTCTCATGTATTTTTGTATTTTCTATAATATTTCTTTCGAGTTACAGTTGATGACAAAACATTAATATTTCTTTTTGCATAGTTACGGGTGTTTCAAAGGATCTTCCCATTTTTTTAAGTAACAAGCTCCAAAAGTAGGTTTTCAAATAGTATTATTTTTTATTTTAGTACTACTTGAACCAACAATTATATAACAATTCTTTGGTTGATATGTACTTTCGTTAGGGAATAAGTCAAGAATTCTTGCTAACAATTGGTTATCATTCAATCAATTATTGGAATTATATGACTCAACTAGAATATTTTAAATGGCTTTCAACTATGTTAAATATTTATCTAAGTTTCTATCTCCTAAATAAATATTAAAAATCCCATGTACTTTAAATTATTTATTTTATATCAAATTTTGGCAATTGAGATTTTATTTAATTTTTAAATATCATCAAATAGATTGTATATTTTAAGTATTAATCATATATATTTCAATTTATTTGTCTTATCTAAATTAATTTAAATATTATATTAAATCATTCAATATTTAATATGTCGAATATGTTAAATTAGTAAGTTTATACCTAATATATTAATACACGTGTTTAGTATATTTAAAAAGTATTTATTGAAAAAATAAAATATCGAAATAAAAGTTTTCAATTAAACCATCATGATGGGGCATGGATGAGGATGAGAATTTTCTAACGGGGCATGGACGAGGAATGGAAGTTTGTAATTCTCATATCATCGTCGCTCGCCATAGAGTAAATGAGGATGGACCGGAATGAAGATAAGTGTTTCCCGACATTGTAGGAACGGGCTATTAGGGTCTGTCGGACATTACTCACTATATTATTATTATTATAATATATCTCTATACTCATTATATTTCATAATTAAAACTTAAAAATCATTATTTACATATTAATTGTTAATAACGTACTTCATGCTGATGTATAATTAATATCTCTCAAAATTTATAATTGTATATGATAAAATGTAAAACAATTTTAAAGAAAAACAATGAACTCTACTAATGTTAGTAGAGTTATTTTGATAACTATAATATTTAAGGTTATTTTATTTTGGATTTATATTAGTAGATTTATCTTGCAATGGGCAAAATATTTTATATTATCACAATCACTGCTACAAATGATCATCTCGTGCAAAGCACGGGTGTAAATGCTAATTAAGTTGCTATTCTATGAAGAATAGTAAATTAAGTTGTGTGGATTATCGTAAGTTATTCCTTGCATATTGGTAGGATGGATTACTACGAAATATAAAAGAAACTCTTTCGAAATTTTTATAAAATTGTTTCAAGTTAAATTATTTAAATTTATTATTGTAACTCATTCTGTATTTTAATTATTTTTTTAGATTTTATATTAATATTATTAACATTTATCAATATCGTTATCAGTTGAAAAATTTGTCTCCCGTGCAACGCACGGGTGAAACAGCTAGTATTAATAAAATGAGCACGTTTTCCCGCTCAAACTATCAATTTTTAGAATTAAAAAATTAATTACAAAATTTCATTTCCTACCCAATCCCTATATATTCATTTTTTAAGATTAAATGGTATATTTTGAGATAAACTCAAATCTTTTATCAAAGAAATCTCCCTATATATAAGATGAAATGGTATAAGCCTAAATTTTTTATTAAAGAAATCTTATTCATTCTCATCTTTGTCACTAATAGTCCACGCACGTCAATTGGGTATAAGTTTTCCCGTGCAACGCACGGGTGAAAACACTAGTTATTTATTAACTGCGATTTGCAAAAACCAATAATATCCTTATTCCAGGCATGTTCGGGTTAAAAGAAACACTGAAAATTTAAATTCAAGTTGAATAGCACTGAAATTATCAGATGTATGTAAGTGGATAATAACAAACAATAATATGAATTAGTGTTTTTTATTTTTAAAAATTTTTAAATAAAGTTTATAACTACTATTATAAGATGTATGTTGATAATACCAAGTAATAATATGAATTAGTGCTTTTTAAAAAAATAAAAATTTATTGCCCTCCAATATGTATGACTAAAATGCGACTTCAACAAGTATAAACAAATTAGAAACATAAGCCAAACACGATCAATTTACTGCACTAATGATCAAATGACAATACATTAATAACTTAATATATATATATATATATGATATGAAGTTATTTGCATATTATTGTTTTGTTGCTAAATATGTTTATTATGGAACATGTTTGAATTGGAGATTAAATAATGAATCTAGGCATTTTCTAAAATATAAATTAAATAATATTAGTATATAATTTCCGACGAACAAATCTGTCGGAAATTTCCGACAAAGAATAATGGGGTCGGGAATTAGTGACGAGAATAGTCGTCAGCATTTTGTGACGGATACTAAAGCGTCGGAACTTTCCGACTGCTTAACTGTCGGAAATTTCTATTTTTCCGACAGTATATCAGTCGGACGTTACCGACAACTATATCCATCGGAATATACCGACGATTTGCTTTCGTCGGTGATTACCGACGGTTCTTTAAACTTCGTCGATAATCACTGAGAAGGCTTTTACCGACAGAAGTTCCGACGGATATTTTCCGTCGGTAATGGTGATTTCCGACGGATTTTTCTTGATTTCCGACGGATTTAACCGTCGGTAATCAACCTGATTTTAGTAGTGTAGCTGATGATTTACATATATTTCCCACCACCATTAGAGGATAGTATCACGTATTAATTATCGGTCAATATATCGATAACTTAAATTGTCAATATACCAATATTTGATATTTTGTGTAATTCAATATTACTAATGAATTCACGGATATTACACATTTTATTTTATGAATTATTAGAATCATTAATGGAGACTAGCAGCCAATCCATTACTACCAATAAGCAGCTCTTTCACGTCACTTCTTCTCCGTAATCAAATCACAACACTAATTAATGAATAATCCTTGATTTCTTATCACACGTCTCTTCTAAAAAACTTGTTTGGGCGACGCTTAAGCAGCGCCTAGGCTCAATATTTGGATTATTGATCGTACTTTATTACGCATTAGTACGTTTAAACTCGCTTAAACTCAATGCTTATAGTAAACACTTTTTCACGCATTGCACTTTTTAAAACTTTGTCACATAATACACTTAACTAGCAGATAAGTTCAGAATTAGTCTTCGAAGATTCAGACATTTTGTTAACGGTCCTTTTATAAGAGTTTATATCCGACTTGGGCTATATAATTGAAAAGGAAGTACATTTTCAATGGACAATTTATATTTATGTAAATTTGTCACATAGAGAATTGAGGACACTTGTAACCACTGTGGATTTTGTGATCAATTGTGGACATAAATTAAGCATAATGTCACGGGCCTAGAGTCTGTGCCTCATCCCTGTGGCGTAGCAGGGTTGACATGTGCAAGATGGGTAGCCTATATATCTGAATTGTGTTAATTGTGGGCAATATTTTTCAGGTATGCTTGTATTTCTTTCCCAAAGTATTATGTTGCATGTGGCAAACTTGCTAGTCCAGGATTGAGGTATGGCTGGCCTCGAGTGTATGCGGGCATGCGGGAGTGTTATCGGGGCACTGGACTGTAGGGCCGTTACATTTGGTATTAGAGCAGGCTTCATTGGGGCACTGCGTTAGGATATTGCGAAAGGTTCGGCGTGGTGTTCCGTTGAATGTGATCTTTGGGGATGTGCGGCCATAGTGCATGTTGGTCGGATTAGCAAGCATCGAGTTGAGGGAAAGCTTTGGGACATTGATGGATACGAGATAGGCCTTGTGGTGGTTTTGCCCGGCTAACTCGGGAAGCGCAGTTGGAAATGTGGGAGAGCTACTGAGGATGTTTGACATGCGTGTGGAGCGCAAAGGCGTGATATGCTGATAAGTTTATTTTTACTACACATTTTGATATTCTCTTTTATTTTATTAGTCAATTTTTTTAATTTTTTAATTAATATTTATTTCTATTTTGTTTTATTAGGTTAAAAAAAAAAGAAGAAAAAAATATAATATGGGATTGCGGCTGCTTGGGGGAGTCTCGGCAGGAAATTGAAGAGAAAAAGACGACTCGGCCACGGGTGGAATTGGAGGAAGAGACTCACGAGAATTCGACGGTTTTTCGTGCCACTAATTCAATTTTGATTTATGGCCGGCTTTATTTCTTTTAGTAATTTGAATTCTATTATGTTATTCTAAATTTTTTAAACCAATGGTTCAGATAAAACCCTATTTCACTATGATTTTTGATTCACTATCTAATTCTTTTTATGCGCACTCGATGTTTACGGTTCGTTCTTTATAGATTAATTAAATTTCATTTCTTTCATCACTTCTATTATATATTGGTGATTGTTAGACAATAGTCTAATTAATCCATACTTGGTGTTTGAAGTATATAATGATTATTTTTAAGTTATTGTAAGATAACAATTTGATTGGATCTTGGAATGCTTGAAACACATAATTTTTAGATTCTTTGTTTTCTTTAATCTTATTATTACGATAATTACATGGTAAGTCTATTAGAAGAGGTGAAGAGCGGCCAACATTAGATTTTATTAATTGGGCTTCATTGATAAATCTATGGCCAGAGATTGATTTCGATTTGTTGTGAATTAAATGGTGATTAGAGAATTGCTTGGTTAAATAGTGGTGGATTCCGAAACTTTGGTTATTTTAATCATCTTGAAATTTGTTTTAATTGTTTAACTTAATTTCTCTACTAGCATTTTTAATTAATTGAAAATATAAAAATTAAATCTTTTCATTAGTTTAGTGTACGAGTTAATTTGGACTAAATTATACTTTTTAAATTCACAGTTCGTGTGAGTTCGATCTCGTTGCTCATTAAATCTATATTTCAATAGAATCATGCGCTTACAAGTTATTTAAAATTTGACAACATATGCCGTCCAATTCAGGTACTAATGCCAGTGGGCATAGGGTGAACGTTGGTGTTGAAGCGGTAGATGCATAGAGCACTGCAGGCTATGTGCAGGGGTGCAACGTCGCGAACCTATCAATCATGGTGGGGTGGTGCCGCATTTGAGCGTGAAATTGCCACCCTCAACGGGAGTCGTATGCCTGGAAGCGAGTTCTCTCATCCGCTACGAGGGTGATAGTGGATTGAGTGGGGGAGCTTGTCACGGACCTAGCGTCCATGCCTCACCTTTGTGGTATAGTAAGGTTGACATGTGTGAGATGGGTAGCCTATATACTTGAATTGTGTTAATTATGGGCTACGTTTTTGAGATATGCTCGTATTTTTTCCCCAAAGTATTATATTGCATGTAACAAGCTTGTTAGTCCAAGGTTGGGGTATGGCTGTCTTCGGCTGCATGCGAGCGTACGGGCGTATTCTCGGGGAGCAGGACGATTGGGCCGTTGCAATGAGCTAAAAATTTTAGCTGCGTTCTTTTTAACTGTTTTTCGTTTAAATCAATTTATACTACTCAATTAAAATTGAACATAGAAAATGTTGTAAGTACAAATACATATCCATACACTAAGGGATACACTAATAGTGACGTGAGGCTCCTAACATAAGAATGAGTAGATTGATGATAATTTTATTTCACTCTTTATTAGTGTGTGGGTGCATTGTGTGCCCCACATACATAAAAACTTATAGTTTCCCATATCTCGATACGAAGTTACCAATTCCAAATCTTAAGAAAACCAATTTTGTAATGATTCTAATGAACGAATGTGGTTTTGCTCTTCCATCCATTCTATGGATATGGTAAAATGCTCATGCATGGCGAATGCCTTGACATGTATCTCCTTTAATGGCAAAAAAACAGGTGTCAAATATTTGCCCATATATATATATTTTACTATGCCAATATGTAGGCGATTGAGTAGGACTATGAACGGATGAGTCCATGACATGAACTGGGCTATGCATTATTGAGGAAGACAATTGAAGCACATTAATTAAATCGAATTAAATTAAATATTATTAATTAATAGCGTCATCGTCATTGAATAATACTGTATAATATCCTAGTGTTTGATCCTCTCACGCTATGAAATCTCAGCCTTTGTCAACAAAAGCTTTTTCCAGGCTCATCAGTAACAATTAATAATTAGATAGTACTCCATAGACGTACAAATCTTATCGGAAAACAGTTTAACCAATAATGTGAATGCTACAACTTACAAGACCAAGGTTCAATAATAATTGAATAAATTGTTCTTTTGAAGATATTAGTATTAATTTATTAGAATTATAATCGTATTAAATGTGTGATTGAAGATTATAAAAAATATAAATTTATTATATGAATGATTGAAAATAATGAGAGAAAAAAATTAATAAAAATTATTGGAAATTATTAAAAATTAATGTAGGGAGAACAAGAGGATTTGATTTCATCGAGGTCAAAATTAGTCAATTATACATAATTTTTCAAATAGTTAAAAAAAAATGGAAACCTGTGTGTGAAAATGAAAATGGAAAACTTCGAACGTGTTGTGAAGGCCTGTTTGACATTTTACTTCGCTCGGCCTCCTCTTTAGATGAACATTTTTTTTTTTGTTTCTTAAATAACTTTCCAGTGGTGCAAATATCTATTTGTAAACAAGAGCAATATTGGCTCTCGGCATTTTTGATTGATCAACAATAATGTGGCACTATAGTATTAGTTGGTGTTGCGTCACTTATATTCTAGTATATCTTGTAAACACTAGAACGATTATTTATTAAATTTTTAATTTTTACTGGCGATACCGAATGTTAATTGGCATTTAATTAATTTATTTATTCAAATAATATTTAAAATATAATATTTAAGCTAATCAGAGCTTATGAATGGAATTGGGAACAAGATATGACATACAAGCACACAATATGTGGCCCGCGAATTTATTATCACACTCTCTCCACGGGAATAATATGAAGGGCATGTTCTATATACATTTTTTTTCCTGTTAATTTTCATTAATTTTTTTTCCTTATCATTTTCAACAACTCATTTAATTATTTTATATATTTTTTTATATATTTTTCTCAATTTTTAACCTCACATCTAATATATCGTTGGAGTAAATTAATATAAATCAATAATATCTTCTATAGAATAAATAATTATGATCTAGTGCCCAATTGGGTATAGACTTATTGTGTCCACTTAACATATGTCATTTCAGAATTGAATATATGATATAATCACTTTGATATTATTCAATACACACCCAATACTGCGATGACATGTATTAATTGCGTACAATAAGCCCGTGCCCAATTGGGCACTTGATCATAATTGACAGAACAAACCCAGAGTCCATTCTAATGTTTTTAATTATTTTTTAATAATTTTTTATGCGAAATGGGAGAGAGAATGAGTTGAGTTGAATGATAGAGATTTGTATAGTATATATAGATTCACGAGATATGTGAATGTGATTGATTTAAGATAAAATAAAAAGGGATAAAAATAGATGAAAAAATTGAAAAAAAAATTGTAAACTTTCCCTATCAATTAATTTTGGTAATTTTGGATAGGGTTTTGGACTTATGGCAGAGAGTTTGAAGGTTCGGGCTTTTTCATAATAATAATAATAATAATAATAAACAACTCAAACTATGATTTAATGTCATGCATTTTTATTATTACAGAATATTGATTAATTATCTATAAAAAATTATTATTAACTAAATAATAATATAGTTTCTATGCAGTACATTAAAAATCTTTAAGACTTTGACCAGCAATGTTGAATTTTGATAGTTGAGGACTACCTATTTTATGTATTTATTATTTATTTATTTTTATTTAGGTGAGAATAATTTCATATTTTTCCGTAGTTACAAAAATATTTTAAAAAAATAAAAATAAAATAAAATCGGTAAGCGAGAGATATTATTGGCATGTCGTGCTAAAAAAGATCAAAGATGTAGCATATATAAATGGAAAAAGACGTGATAAATACTCACTATTTTGCGCAGCATTATTCTTGGGTAAATTCATACGTCACAAGTACTATACCCAATGGAAAGGGAGAGTTTGATGGATCAGTTTTCTATTTACACAAAATATATTGCGAGTGAATTAATTATGAACTTAAATATATAAAAGAAAATTTTTAAAAAGTTAATGCACCGTTCATATTAGATAGTGGGCATTGATTGTGTCTCGACTTCAGATCTGGTATTCCAATTTTTGTAATAAGAATTAGGACCGTAGAGTGAAAACTCATACGTCTCTACCCGTATCAAAAGTTGCCCTTATAAGTAGACATCGCCCGATTAAATGGTTCTATGTCCCATGTCACTATGTGTGGTGGAAGTGGAACATCCTACTTAATTTTTTTTTTTTTTTTTTTTGTATATATTCAAATTGAACTGCTTCTCCATAACTCATTTCTATTTATTAGAACTAATATCCCAATCCCTTTATTTATAATAAAAGTGCAATATTAAAAAAATTGCATTATATTAAAAAAATCGCTTATTGGCTATTGATTGCTATTGTTGTGCAAACCCATGAACACTAATTGATTTATCACGTTAAATAAAATGTAAAATTATAAATAATAAATTAATTAATATTATATCACTACCTTTATGATCGTTATCACTTGTAAATAGCATGACTCGCATTAGAATTCAAGCCTCAAAACCAAGGAAGGGCAAAAAAAAAAAATAATAATAATAATAAATAAAAAAGGAGGAAAGGTTCACGATAAGAACAAGAGGGTGCCCACTTTGAATCCTCATCCTATCCAATTAATATTTACTTATTTAATGTATTTAAAAAATGGAAAATTTAATTAACTTATTTGCTGTACAAAAGTTAAACCGAGCTTATCCATTACCCAATTATATAAACCCATGCAATCGAACAACAATACACTCCCAAAGCCTTTCCAATTTTTCAAACTTCTCCTCTGCGAGACTGCGAAGACCTTCAATGGCGTCAATGAAGAGCTACCGATTCCCAGGAGCAGGGGAGAAAATGCAACCAGTCCAATTCAACGAACAATTCGAATTTGACGAATCTCAAATCTGGAGTACCAATCAAGTCACCAATCCATCCGAAACCAAAAAGTCATTTTCAAATTCGATTCCCATCCGAAAACCGATTAGAAAAGTTCAAAACGAAATCGGGGCCAAATCTCTGCCCGTTAGCGTACCCGACTGGTCCAAAATCCTTCGCGACGAGTATAAATCTCACAGCAGAAACTGGAATGACGATATCGAAGAAGATGAAGATGAAGATGGAATTGACCGAATTCCCCCTCACGAGTACTTAGCGAGGACCAGAGTTGCTTCGTTCTCTGTTCACGAAGGGGTTGGACGGACATTGAAGGGGAGAGACTTGAGTCGGGTGAGAAATGCGATATGGAAGCAAATTGGATTTGAAGATTGAAGATTAAAAGATTAGTTAATCAGTGATCTCTGGTAATTATAGTCGTAAGTGATGTAGATTTTCTTCTCATTTCTACTTGATCAATTGATCCTCTGGTTTTGGTATTTTGTTTCTTAATTGACTTTGATTCAGAGGATTATTCCAATTTATAGGTGTAATGTAATGTAATTCTAACTTAATAGTTTGCAGGGGAGAAAAAAGAAAACTAGAAACTCTATTTGTGACGATCTTTTGTAGATGGCAAATTTTACTGTAGCTGGTTTTGTTAAGAAATTTGTATTCAATGTACTTGTTGTGAAATTGTGTGTAAATTTCTTTCAAGATGTGTATAAATTAAAAGATTAGTGCTCGTTGCGAACATTGCCGTTTGGATTAGTATTGATTTGACACATTTCCTCTAAATGATTATGCGGATTTCGTGTATTACAGTGCCTAATCAGGATAATGATATGATCGATTGTTGATAATGTGCAATTAGTTGCTAATAATTAATTTATTATTTTAAATGTTATTTTATATATTAAATCTATGAGATAATAAATTAATTGATGTCGAATCATCATTTACTCATCGCCGCTGCTTGTAATGCGACAAGACGGATAAAAGTAATATAAAACTTCATCACTCATACTGTAACCTCATATTCAAGAATGAATGAATGATGCACGTAAGAGACTATTATTATTCAATAAATTAGGACATTTGAGGTATGGGTGATTCATATCTATTAGCTATGAATATTGAGTATTTAATATTTCAGTAGTTGTCTCTAGTGCTATAATAAATAATAAATTTCCTAATGGTAGATTCAAATAAAGAAGAAAAATGCGCGTAGGGTGGGCGAAGGTGGGGTGGTGTTGCAGACTTTTGGGTTTACTCCGTTGGTTGGTAAGAAAATAATGGGCCAACTGAACGCAACCTTTGAAGCAAAACACATACTTTAATGACAGATATGGCTGAATTTGTTCCAGTGTACAGGTGTCATAATTATGATATTTTTAAATATTTTTCAATCGCATATGATTTTGTTAGGAAAATTAAAATTAAATTCAGAACCACGAGGCGAAATTTCAATAATTTGAAAAATATTTCGACGACGTCGTTTGTTCAAAATCAAAATTTTTAGCCTAAAACTTTGATTTTAACAAAAAACTTTAACTTTGAGCAAATGGAATCGCCGAAAAATATTTCGAATTGCTAAAGCTTTCCTTTATTATGCTGGTTTTAGATCTAGTCTCAATTTTCCCAATTAAAATCTTATATAATTAAAAAAAATCCAAAAATACCATAATTATGACACTCCCGATGCACTGAAACAAAGCTGCAGATATGTCCATCTCTCTGTCCCTTTCTTCAGTGTGTTTTAGTAAAATGGAAAAATTCACTATTAACATGTTAACCATCAATCTTTAAGATTGAGAAAATTAATCCACTTTCTTTTGATTAATGCAAGATCAGTCCCTAGTGCTAGTGGTAAAATATTTAGATGGTGTTAGCATGAAATGAAAAATGTATTTTAATGCATTTTTTTCAAATTTCAAACTTGGTCAAACAAATCCCATCCATATATCTCTTTACTCATTAAATCTCTACCATCCAACTCCACTCATTCTCTCTCTTCATACTCATAAAAATACATTAAAACTCATCCGCTAACACCCTCTTATTATCGTGTGGTCCTCCTGAAAATATGCGTTGCTTTAAATACATAGGCACCAACCTACTTTATCATCGTTTGGTAAGGTCGGACTTGCAGGATCACTAGACTTGATTATTGTTGCTACCTCCATCCCAAAAATATATAATTCATTATTTATTCATCATCCATTCAAAAATATAGATTATATTTTTTTTAAAAATATAATTAAAATATTATTTATCTTTTATACTCTCATTTAATATACATTATTATCATAAAAATAGAATAGTTGAAATAAAATATTTAATAAATGAGATGACATATTAGAAAAATAATCTTAAATTTTATTTTTCCAATACCATTAATTATATTTTTATTAATCTTTGTAAAAATAGAAATAAATTATATTTATGGGACGGAGGTAGTTCTATTTGGTTATTGCTTGTTTGGTATATATTTTGTCAAATATATTTCTAAGATCATTTTCAACTTTGGAATTTCTGATTTTACCTTTAAAAAAATTGAAAATTTTCATTTTCCCCCAAAAAGAAAAAAAAAAAAAAAAAAAAAGGAAGTTTGTGGAACCGGCACTTAGAGGTTAGAACATAATTAATGTTGGAGAAAAACCCCTTATCCAACCATGGGTAATTAGGCCTTGTTCTATTTGGTGTTAACCAAATCCGCACGCAATTCCGTATACCTCATACTCATTTTCAACCACACACATATTTCCCAAAATAATATTAACCACACATTTTTACACGGAATACCGCACGGAACAACTAAACCCCCAATCAAACAAGGCCTTAATGTTGTCCCCCCAAACCTACATTTTACTCAAAGCATTAGTGGTGCTCTTAGATCCGTTATGCAATGCTTTTCTCTGAGAAAAAAATGTGACGTTTTTGAGAAAATAGGTGGTTTAAAACAATATATATATATATATATATATATATATATATATATATAGATGTTAGATATATTAATGAGCATTTTTTTAAAAGAATTATCTCAATTCAAATTTGAAATATAATTTTACTAATATGTAAAAAATATACAAACAAGAAAACAGATATAATACCTTACCTTCCAAGTACACAAATGTAAACATAAACTATAAAAATTTTATAAGAGAATTAAACTATGAGAATTACAATGATTAGACGAAGAAAAAAAAGTCTGATCATTGTAAAGATATATAGATGGGTATGTTTTGCAAAGATTTAAATTTTAAATAATTTAAAAACAATTTAAATGTACTTTTTAAATTATTTTATTTTATTTTTTGGAGTTTTGAGGGAAGTTTAAATGTATGGTTGATAGTCTGAGTATAAGAAAGTCATATAAAATTTAAAATAATTGTTAAATTAAGCAAATAAGTGGTTGAAAATGAATGTTGAAAAATATTTTTTTTAATTTTAAAAGTGCATTAGACGTTGTTTTTTGGAACGGGGACTAAAGATTAAAATTCTGTTTTGAGGGGGAACGAATGAGTGGTGTAGCGGTTAAACATGCGTCTTAGGCCTGGTCGGGTTCGATTCTACCCCCCTGCTCCCCCTTTCCCCGATTTCCCCTTGTAACAAAAAAAAATTCTGTTTTGAGTGAATAGTTAATGTCAAAAAAAACAAAAGAAAAAAGAAAGAAAAAACACGGCCAAATGATTTCCTTTTGTAGTATAAAAAGAATAATGATATTTAATTATGATTATGTATTGATTATCAGCTAGTTAATTAATATAATTAGTTTGTTATTTAAATATAAAATTTAAATGCCAAATTTATTAATACCTCCAAGTAATGTTCTCATTTCTATATGAGAATGAGTTATTCTTTTCACTATTGATATATTATCAATGATCGAGAACTAAGATATCAAGACCTAACTTAATATATTCATCTTCTAATACTCCCCCGTCCTATTAAGATAGGCACTCGCTATTTTTCACACATATACGGAAATATTTTATATATTATTGGAATTACAAAATATTTTTATATTGTTCCTATTTTACCCTTGTATTAATTGACCAAAAAAATAGTGTGAATATTATTAATATCATTGGGTGATGAAATAGTTAGTTGATTTTTAATATTTTAATAATATTAAATAATGACACTTTAGTCCATTAAAAAATAAATTATATTCTCAATGAAAAAATAGATTATAATTTAAAACAAATCAAAATAAAATATAAATCTATTTTAATAGAACGGAAGGAGTATGTCAATAGGACAATAGGGGGAGAGAATATCGGAGGAAGAGAACATTGACCTACTCACTTTAGGGCTTGTTCTACACACTGTAATAAAAATTATTAAAAAAAAAATTCCTCTCATTTTTAATTACACATATAATTATTTTATATTTTTTAATATATTATTTTATATTTTCAATCATGTAATCTATATGCAATTTAAGTAAATAAAACTCACACCAATTTTATTGTGAATCAATCATACCCTTAATATCGATCGTTGCTTGCAAATAGTATTTCTCAATTTTGCTTGCCGTGTGAAAAGTAAAATCTTGGCCAATAATTGACCTGTGAATTATTGACCATGCACAATTTTTGACTAGTACCTAACTTCCCCAAGTAATACAAAAATTTAAAAAGAGTCATAAATGACGCACTCACCTTATCCAAATTTTCAAAGGGCAAAAAAAATAAAAATAAAAGAGTGAAAATATATCACTAGATTTAAAAACATTTGAGGATAAGGATATTCTACACGTCTCTTCGTTTTTAGATTACATAACTCGAATAAAAAATTGAACTGATTTGATTTAATCTCTATTTGCATTATCCACCCTTGATCGTATCTTTTCTTCATATGGCGATAATCTCCCCATTGTTGATATGGATTAGTCAAAACTCTTTATATGGGAACACTTTAATATTTTAAAATTAATAATTAGTTATCACATCAGTAGATGAGGAGAGTAAAATCTCCATGTATGAGGAGAAGATCAAGAGTTTTGTATTATCATGTGCACAAATATGTATTCTGAGTTTCTGACTCTAAGAAGTCGGTGTATCTATATAGTATGGAAAAGAGCCTGACAAATTACTATTACAATTGAAATATGTAGGTTGCGCATGTTAGTGTATGTGTAAAAATAAATTTTTATACATTTTGATATGATTTAGGGGAGAGAATTAGTGGAGTTGAATGATGAAAATTTATATAATACAAATAGATTCCACAAGATATATAGATATGAAATAGAAGAAAGAATGTGTGGAGTTTAAAAGGATGTATAAAAATATGTAAAAATTTATTAAAATACATACACTAACACGCGATATTAATAGAATAAGACAACCAATGAAAAAGAAATAGAACAATAAATTTCCACTCCATGTTGAAGACTGGACTCAGAAAAAGTCGATTGAAGACCACTTCCCATGCACAAGAGGTTGTTTGGCAACTTTTTTGGAAGAACATTTAATTTTCGGGAGGATATGTTGTAAGATGACTTGAATCTCGAATTGAAAGATCAAGTGAGTTCCACTTGAATTTCGAATTGTGCGTTTGAAAAAAAAATTTATATATATACATATATATATATATATATATTATTGTGCTAGTTTGGAAGCATGTGCAATACTCGTGTTATATAAAAGATTATATAAAAGACAAATAATGTGTATAATTTTTTGCAACATTGGCATTTTTTAGAGCTTTTTGTTGGGGGTGGGGAGGGGGACATAAGAGTGTATGGAAAATGTTATTTAAAAAAAAAAAAGAAAGAAAGCCAAAAGGAAAAATAATTAAAATAACAATTACAAAAAGATAATAATATGTATAAAACAGCCATCAAGCATCTGTAGCCAAGACTCATGTGGTCTGATGGCATCCGAATTCGTTTCTCATCCCCTAAGTCTAAAGTTCGATCCCTTCCCTATACTCCCCATTGGCCTTGTAATTCAAAAAATCCATCGAGCATTTGTAACTTTACTATCAACAAATATAAATAAATTGAAAACTTATTTATCAGATATGCAACTATAAATATATCACAATTTTAATTTTAAATCTACTTATAAATGTTTGAAATAAAAATAAAAAAATATTAAAAGTAGCACTGATTTTTTTAAAATGAAATAAACAATTAGAAATATTATAATTACAAAAGAACATAAATTCTATTAGAAAAAAAGAACATGAATTAATCGAAGGTAATTATAATATCAACTTATAAGTAACTTATAAGTATTAATAAAAGTATAAAATATAAGGGGTCATAGGATAAGCAGTAATATTCCAAAATTTTGATTGGTGGCCAATGGCATCGGAGGAAAACTTCTAGACTGTTGGAGTTTCGCCTCACCTTGTTAGTTCTGTATTTGGTTTTGATTTTCCCAACAGAGGTCGTATATGATTGGAAAACACTTAGTAGTACTATAACCATGGCACCATTGATAGTTTTGAAACATTAGTAGATAGGATTCATGGCAAACTTGAACAATGAGAAAATAGACAAATGTATTATTGGAAATCAAATGAGCTCAAGCTATCCATGCTTGTAATATTAGTATAGATATAGACAGTTGATAAATTTAAGTCACTTAGACATAGATGTAGATGTAGATATAGTTAAAAATAGAATTTCCATATTTAACAATTCTAGAAACTTAAATTTATTTTTCTTGCTATATTATACTAGTATTGATACCCCCATGCATGATGTGCATTGCATGGATAAAAACTTCATATTAACTATTGGATAAAAAAAATCACAACACAAATTATTATAAGATATTAAAATATAAAAATTAAAACATAGACCATTGTCTAATGCAAATTTAGAGAATACTATGTAATAATTGACAAAATGCAATAAAAGAACAAAACAATCATGAAAGCAAAACTTTCCAGCCTTCCAGGAAGGCAAATGCTAAGATGTGATAACTATTTTGGATATAAAATAATTAAATTTAATGATAAAAAATATAATTTAATAAAATATATAAAGATAAAGATGAACTCTGTATGGAGATAAATATTAAGATTCACTAACTATTCTAGATATAAAATAAAATAAATAATAATAAAAAATATAATCTACAAATAAAAAATAAAACTTTAACAGCATTTTGTCGGGAAACTGCTTCAATTGACTATTTCCTTTTACGATATATATTTATAGATTTATCACGATTGCATTAATTTTCTCCGCCACGGAAAATGTTAAAAATGTTTCCATTTTTTCTTTAAAAAACCATCATTTTTCTATGTTTCACAAAAAAACTTATCAATTTTCTCCATAATTTTGTAGAAAAAATTGTCTTTACAATCAAATTCCACTGTGACTAAACAACATACTAACAAGATTTATAAGTAATAATTACTTTCTTCATTT
This sequence comes from Jasminum sambac, assembly GCA_018223645.1. Lineage (NCBI taxonomy): Eukaryota > Viridiplantae > Streptophyta > Magnoliopsida > Lamiales > Oleaceae > Jasminum > Jasminum sambac. Next base: position 27,131,294 of record CP073644.1, on the reverse strand, counting down.
TTTTTTGAATGGATAATAATTACCTTTTCATGAAGCTATTGTCTAAAAAAAGAATCTCCCCAACCTTAACTTTTTTTTCTTTTTTTAATCTAAACCAGTAATTCATTCAATACTTAGAAAGTGAGAATCTCATTCTACAAACTCAACAATAGATGGATGAACTTCATCACAACAAAGGTAATTGACTTGAGTATGCAAAGCTAATTTAACCCGATTGGTCGCCACTCGCCAAACGCTCCATGTAGCAGCAATCCGACACGATATTGGAAAAAGAAGATGTAACAGACTGTCATTGTCGAATAACCCGAATCTATGTGTTTAGCATGACTCAAAAATATTTTAGTGACCAAAACGGGATGATTCTTAAACTTAAGTTACCATCAGTGAAATTAACTCCTCCTTCAACTTTACCTTCCAAAAAGCCAAAAACATCACAGAATATTTTCACCGGCGCTCAGCTTCCTCGCCGCTTCATCTTTTTCTTTCGTATATTCTGATAATCGCGTTGTGTTATCGTTTAATTGCAGAGTAAATTACACTATTCTTCAAAGTAGATGAGTAAGCACTGAACCGGAGGTAAGTGGGTGGGTGGGTGGGTGGACGGCTCAGATTAACAAAATGAGCCGGCCGACGGTCTACCCGGTGGAGGCTCCAATCATGACTGTGGAGGCGCCTAGGGTGAGGATGAAAGACTTTCCGGGCATGGCCGGCACCACCGGTGGCCTCCTCCTCCGCCTTTGCCAATTCCTTTTCGCTGTCATCTCTCTCTGTGTCATGATCACCACCTCGGATTTCCCTTCTGTTACTGCCTTTTGGTTAGTTTTATTTTATTTATCCTTTTGGGGTTTTCAGTTCATTGTTGTTCTTCCGCGTTCATACCCTGTTGCATGCACCATAACGGATTCATGTATTAACACATTTATCTGTGTAATCGTATGCTTGTGGAAGTGATTGCCTAACAACTGTATCAGTGGAATTCAACTGCTATGATTTTTTTTATTTGTTGTGGAATTAGGGTTTTGCGGAGGTTAATTAAATCATGTAATCTGATCAGTTCTGCTGACTGTTTGTGGCTGCAAAAAAGAAACGTATGAAACCCAGTGCTCTTTAGGTTAAAGTGCCAGAGTGTTTCTTGATCGATCAATTTGCAACTCCATGGTCGGGGTTTACATGCAAGTTCATTGATTGAAAAATGGAAAACATTTGTTTTTATTTTTTCAGAATCGGTCCTTATCGCATAAGGGGACCCAAAACAAGATTTCACACGCCCTTTGATGGTAATCTCATGTTTTTGTAACTCTACAAAGAAGTGACAGAAATTAATCGTCGTTCTCCATTTGCTCTATACTTTTGATGCATATGAGAGTAACTCTAGCACCCAAATTGATTGAAGAGCGATTACTTGGGTGATCATGGGGAGGACTGAAGCACCACCGCCTCTCTCTTTCTGTCAGCTTAATTGCCTTTCCTTTGTTTATTTATGTAGCTGAGTTATGACTCTTGTCTTACTTGTGCCTAACTAAGGGCCTCGTTCGGTAAGTGTTTATAACCAATGTTGTCTGTAAATGTATTGAAATGAGTGGCTGAAAGGTGAATAGTATATATGGGACGAACATGACTTCAATCTAGATAGGGTGATATTTTTTGCTGTCTTACTAGTATTCGTCATGCATCGAAACTGACTGACCAAGTGGTTGAAGATTGGGAAGATGATAGTTGTGATAGTTACCTAATTTTTAGTGAAGAGGTTGATATCAAGGTGTTTCTGTTTGAGGTAGCTGCATCTTCGGATGAATATGAGGATTTTGCAATTTTTTATTTTTATTTTTATTTTTATTTTTATTATCAAGAGTTTCCAAAGCATGAAAAAAAAAGAGGAGAAAGCAAAAGATGCTATTATGAATTACGTGTGGAGGCTTGGCATTGAAAGACAATATGGGTGACTCAAGGGCAGTTCCAGAAATTATGGTTGTTAAAACTATTCTTGTGATGACAAGACAAAACTCAAAAATTTAAGTTCCGGAATACTAGGTTATTGACTGAGAATAATGCTGATTGTTGGACTTAGGGATGGCTTACATGAGAAGAACATAAAGGTACATATGTGGGCCAAACAAAATGGTCGATTACGATAACACTGTGACAAGGATTTGTGGGGGATCAAATGATGTTCCATCATATTTCCATGATATGGCTGCAGACCCCATGAATTTTATGGATAGTGATGGCATCCCATATTTGGAACCCAATTTGGTGGTGATATCACATAATATTTCCATCTACTACCAGCTATCTATAATTAGTCAGTCGTGATATTTCTAGAAAGAACTAAGAATAGTATAGAGGATGGTAATATTAGAACGTTAAGTGGAAAAGTATCATCTGCAAGAGTTAAGACTTGTATGGAGGAGCCTTATGGTAGAAATGACAAGAAAGAGAAGAGGTGAGCCTTATGGTAGAAATGACAGAATTCCTGCTGGAAAAGCCTTTTATGTGAGCGGGAGTGACGCATATGACAATAACTTCAGCTCCAAAAGCTAATCAACGAGAACAACTCAGTCCCAGCCTTTTATGACTTTCTGCGTTTCAATTGCTTTCTTTATTTAGCTGAATTATGACTCATATCTTGCTTTTTGATTAATAATTTTATTTACTATTTGTGGATTTATTTTCTATATTAAACATTGCTAACATGTCTCATTAATATTGAATAAAATATTCTTCTTTCTGAGTTTTTCCAAATTCATATTGACCATTGACTCCCCGTCTTTACAGGAATCAACGGTCACCAAATGAGTGCTTGTTTTCTTCTCAATCAGGCTGTCACTTTTTTTTGTGCATTAGTATCTTTAGTAATGCGGAAATGCACGTTATACGAGTGCTAGAGAGTAAAGAACACTGAGAACTCTAATAAATAAGTAATAATTGGGCATCCGTTTTGCATCTTTATTGCCTTGGATTTAGAAACATTTCCTTTCTACTATAATCCCCAACTGTGTTAGTTTTTCCCATTATGCTATCACATTCACAGCTATTCATTGTTGTAGTATATGCTTACCTAAGTATATATGACTGAATATAAGTATACTACTTTCATAGCCTGGATAAAATGGTGATGAGGTCATCTTTTATCTACTATGTTCTTTTATCTACTATATATTCTTTATGCAAGTTGAGACACATGGTGAATTAATAGAACTTGCTGAGTAACTTATTGTTCTGTGTATCAGCTACCTTGTTGCTGCTGTTGGTTTGCAAAGTCTTTGGAGCCTGTCACTCGCAATTGCCGACATATATGCACTTTCAGTTAGACGGAGTTTTAGACATGTTGAAGTTGTCACTTTGTTCGCCATTGGGGATGGGGTAAGAAAATCATTTTAAACTTGTCTGTAAAACTTCTCAAATACCATGCCTTTTCTGATAGTGCATGAAGTTTAGAAGCATAAAACTGTATAATCTTTATCTCAATCTGTGTGATTTGGTATGGTGTGTTAATGATTTTCTGAGGTCCAAATCATCGTCATCATCATCATATTTTCCTGGCGAAACTGCTTACAAATATCTTTCTGCTACGTGCAGGTCACTTCGACTCTAACTTTCGCAGCTGCTTGTGCATCTGCTGGTATCACTGTCCTAATCAGCAATGATCTGGGCAGATGTGATGTTAACCACTGCACAAGATTCATGTCAGCTACTGCAATGGCGTTTCTCAGCTGGTTTGCTGTATCTCCATCGTTTCTCTTGAATTTTTGGTCATTGGCATCACGGTAGCTAGAGGCAATTACACAGCTGAATAAAAATCAAAGCTCTTTGATTGACTGCCATGGTGGAAGGTGTTTGGGTGGGGTAGGGGTGTTTTTGGGGGGCCGCCTACTGTCTATATGTCGGTGAATTTGTGCATGAACTCATTGACAGTAAACTATTTTCAGGAGTTGGGAACAAGAATATTGATCTATGTCTGTAATTAATCAGTTGAATGTGTTTTGTAACTTTCAAGCCTGAGACTTGACTATGATGCTCATGTTAGAAGAATTGTATGCTTTCTCTCACACTGATGGGCTCCCGTTGTGCAAATAATCTTCCGGTTTGTTTTGGGGAAAGAGTTACTTGTATACTTGAAAATATATATTGTTCTTTTTCCTTTTCTTTTTTCAAAAATAATTTCTCCAGCTCATCAGCTGGTATTAGAGGATGTTTGATTGATATTTTCCATCAAGAATGCACAATGAAACTTTAATTTCATTCTCAACGGATGGGATGAGCTTCTTTCTGCCATTCTCGGTGAGATGGGGTTTGAAATGGGGGTTCCGTCGAAAATTTAATCAATTCGGAGACTTGACAGTAATTTTCATTAAGGCTTAAATTGCATGGTACCTAGACCTTTTACTATGAATGTAATTTTAAATAAATGGCGATTGGCGAATGGTTTCATACATTTGGTGTGAATTGACAAAACGATTGGGAAAGTCTTATCCTCTTTTTTGAAGTGCGGGGGCACTCATTGGAATTTTCAAGTTAAAAAGAACAAATATTATTTTGACATAATGATTTACACATTGTGATATATCAAAATTCCTAATATATTAATAATAGCAAGAGCATTTCATTTTATAGAACTTTGATGACTGTTTGATTATTTTAGTACAAGCATCCTTTCGTAAAAATATACTACTGTAGGATAAACAATGCATACACACTAGAAAATAATAATAAACCAAAACTATTTTAAAAGATTATATGGGATACAAATAATAATAATAATAAAGAAAATTATTAATTTAAAGCTCAGTCAAATATATTAGCAGTATAATCTTTTCTGTTTCTGCATGAAGTTAACGACGAGAGCAATTGAAGGAGAGTGAAGACAGTTGGATAACTGCCACGCTCACTCTTTCTCCGTTTTTTCCTCCTCTTCACTTCTCCTACTGACTCGGCCGCACAAAATTACACACATTTTTCTTTCTTCCATTTTCACTGATCCCATTTTCATATTGGCTGATTCTTCCTCAATGTTCTTTGATAATTACCGCCTCGAGTATTGTTGATCCATGGCGTGTATGAAACTCGGCTCCAAATCTGAAGCCTTCCATCGCGATGGTCAATCTTGGTAGCCCCAACAATCCGATTTAATTTCTTCATTATTGTCGATTATGTAGGAAATTCGAAGGGGCTAGGGCTTTGTTGATTTGGGTGGAATTTGTGGATTTATCATTACAGTGTTGATATATGATTTTATCGTTAATTGTTTGAACAAAATTGAAATCCTAATTTCTCAAATTGGCTGCAATGCATTTGTAGAGTCGTTTTGTCTCATTTGTTTAAGCTTCTCATGCGATATTTTCAGGCATTGCACATCTGGACTCCAGAGTGATGTTGCAATTGAAATTGGAGAAATGTCCTTTCATCTTCATAAGGTGTGCATATTTATTTGAGAGTATTTGAGCCTTATTTGTATGATATTTTCAGAATAAGTTCAGTAACTAATATGCATGCTGCGTTGGCATTTCAATTTCAGTTTCCTTTGCTGTCAAGAAGTGGGCTTCTTGAGAAACTAATCAGCGCATCCGATGTTAACGATGGATCTGTACCTGTTATACAACTCAGTCAGTTACCCGGTGGAGCTAAATCTTTTGAGCTAGTAGCCAAATTCTGCTATGGCGTTAAAATCGAATTAACCTCTATGAACGTCGTGAGTCTTAGATGTGCAGCCGAGTATCTTGAAATGACTGAAGAGTATGGAGAGGGAAATCTCATCTCCCAAACAGAGGCTTTTCTGAACGAGGTTTTTAGCAATTGGACTGATACAATAAAAGCTCTTGAAACCTGTGAAGAGGTTCTTCAACAGGCTGAAGAGCTCCACATTGTCTCAAGATGCATTCACTCATTGGCTGTAAAAGCTTGTGCTGATCCAAAGCTATTCAACTGGCCTCTCTCTGGGTGCAGTGAAACAGGGAGAACATCAGGCGCTTCTCTGTGGAATGGTATATGCACTTCAGCAAAATCACAGCCCATTACAGATGATTGGTGGTTTGAGGATGTTTCTTTCCTAAGTTTACCTCTGTACAAACGTTTGATCCAAGCTGTAGAAGAGGGGGGCATGACGCCCGAGAATATAGCTGGAGCTCTCGTGTTCTATGCTAAGAAATACATTCCTCAGATGAATAGGCAATCAAGCTTCAAGAATCTTACTGCTGGTTCAACAATTTCCATGCCGTCTGAGGCTGATCAGAGGGGGCTTCTCGAAGAGATAGTTGAAATACTTCCAACCCAGAAAGGAGTAATCCATACTAGATTCTTACTTAGGTTGCTTAGGACTGCTATGGTTTTGCAGGCGAGCCCATCGTGCAGAGAGAACTTGGAGAGAAGGGTTGGGTTGCAGTTAGACCTAGCATCCTTGGACGATTTACTAATGCCAAACATGGGATATTCTGTGGAAACCTTGTATGACATTGATTGTTTTCAGAGGATTCTTGATCATTTTATGTCATTAGATCAGCCTTCAGCTGCTACTTCTCCTTGTATTGTTGAAGAAAGTCAGTTATTGGAAGGGAGTGTCTCGTTGACATCAATGACGATGGTGGCAAACCTGGTCGATGCATATCTTGCTGATGTGGCATCTGATGTTAATCTGAAGTTCCCTAAATTCCAGTCCCTAGCTGCTGCAGTTCCTGATTATGCAAGGCCAGTTTCTGATGGCATTTATCGTGCAATTGATATATATTTGAAGGTAAATTTTATATCCATCAGATTCAAAATATTACATCTGTGAATCATTCTATTCTCATGAGACATGAATTACTAACACTTATCATAATATTAGGCACATCCTTGGCTCACAGATTCAGAGAGGGAGCAAATATGTAGGCTAATGAACTGCCAAAAGCTCTCGTTGGAGGCAAGTACCCATGCTGCCCAAAATGAGAGACTGCCTCTTAGAGTGATAGTGCAAGTCTTATTCTTTGAACAGCTGAGACTAAGGACATCAATTTCTGGTTGGTTCTTTGTCTCAGACAATCTTGAGAACTCTCAAAATCCCAATTCTGCCCCTGGGCGATCGAAAACTGATGGCATGGAGGACATGAGGGAACGCGTCTCTGACCTTGAGAAGGAGTGTCAAAGCATGAGAAAAGAGTTTCAAAAACTGGCCAAGACGAAGAGAGGTTGGAATATATTTTGGAGGAGAAAATCTCACTACGCCAGTCCTAAGCCATCTCAGCAGAAAGATGCAAAGACATGACGACACATCATGAAAATGTCGACTTGGGTTTTCGTTAGTTTTCAGAAAGGTAATGCTTATAGAGACCGATTCTACCTAGCCAGTTCATTTTTAGGGCTCAAGTTCTTTGTTTTGTCAATTGGATGGTGGTCCAATTTCTTGACTTTTTTAGACGGTAATTAATGATTAACATGATCATTTTTTATTTTTTACTGGATGGATTTTGCATTTTGTGGTTGTTTACTGTATGTGCAAGATTCTACGTGTGAAATTCTTGAGGGTCGTTAAAGTTATTCATCATTTTCTTGGTCTTTAGGGGAAGAAAAAATGAGGTGTGCCTATGAGTTGCTGCCCCTACCATGTGTCAACTCTCAACATCATTTCAGAGCATATTCCTCAATGGTTTTCACACTCAAAAGCCGAACCGATTAGACTCGTCAACAAAAAATAACGTCTACGGTTATTTTGCCGACCAGAGAGCCCACAAACCTCTGTGCGCCACAAATGTAAAAGTTGAAATTGAAGCCAGAATTATGCCTAGGTATCATTCTGTCTTCTTTTCATTGGCAAGAGCTAGGGTAAGATTTTCTTCTTGATGGGTCCTCAAATCGATGGTCCATTTTGATCAACTTGTCATAAAAATCTGGGTATATATAAATCAAGTCTTTGTAATATGAACTGATGGAGAAAAGTGGACAAAACAATTATTAATCCAAATCCTGCCATAATTATGAACTGGTGTTTCATCTTTCTATCCATAATAATATGCATCATGATGGCCCCCCTTTAGTTACCAGTCTCTGGTTGGATTAATGTTTTCTGATGATCAAACTTCATGAGGAAACAGGCATCAGAAAATTAGTTGAGAAACATGTCTGTTACAAAACTGGCTCCTTATTCTTGATTGTGGACACTTGGCCCATTGATCTCAGTAAGCTGTAGGGTTCACAATTTTGATGAGCCTACCATTACACCTAACTGCACTGCCAAGTGCCCATCATTATTACCTTCCTCAGTAAAGCATTTCTGGTACTACAAAAATATTTGAACTTGATACTCCTAGTCAATCGACACTCATCATAGAGACCTAGATTATTTAGTTAGTGGTGACTCCTTATGAATAGGTTACCAACATTTATTCCTGGACGACCTCATCAAAGATCTAACACATCCAAGATTGTCGTGACAGCACTTTAGATTGGATAGTAATATTGCAATTTAGTGCTAGTTTTGTGCTGCTAACTTTTTATTTTGCTGCTTCTTGTATTTAGTTTCAACTACAAACTTTATTAAAAACTCAAAATCCCATAAAAACTAGCGAGAGCAATCAGAACCCGTCATTACAAAACAGTAAGTTGCCATTAGTTTCGAGAATTACGTAATCCACTTAGTAGTTACAACTTACAGAGGAAACAAATTTTTTTCATGTGAAAGGAATATAAGTAGCTATCACATAGTGAGGTCATTCCCAGAGAAATTTACAAAAAAAAAAAAAAAAAAAAGGATTTTCCCCACATAAAAAATATAACCAAAGTTCAAAGTCAGCCTCTTCCACTGCCATACTTCCTTGTAGTTTAATCATCTCCTCACTTCTGCTAATCCATTTATCACCTGGATATTTCATAGTCATGGGGATAGCCAAGCTGCTCCATCTCCCAGCTCAGTTTTGATGCAACTCTTTCGTGACTTGGGACATACTCCTAAACGGACAAAACGTTTCAACAATTAGGCCTCGACTTTCAATCCATTACTCCAAAAGTGTGAACAAGAGTTAGCTAGTACTACAATTTGGTTTACAACTATTTATACAACAAAGTGACATGTTACAATTCTGTATAGTGAAAATTATGGTGAGATAATTGTCACAATCTATCGATTTCTTGTGGATTTCTTGTGTATTTCAAGAAAATTACCTCTAATTTCTTGACGAGCTCCTTAGCAGTCGGGGCAGATACAATTATGTGGCGAGCATTTGGACTAATGAAGCCTTCTTCTACAGCTTTGTCAATGAACGAAAGCAATGAGTTGTAGTATCCATCCACATTCAGTAAGCCTACCTGCAAAGCACGTACTTCTTTTTAACATAAAAGTTACGTCTCTTAGCCATTTCTTTTAGTTAGTATGCATCTTGCAATAGTTTAGATACGAGTTCGAAGACCATACCGGCTTATCGTGAATACCAAGTTGAGCCCATGTTATCACTTCAAGCAATTCCTCTAGAGTCCCATATCCACCTGCATTTATTTTCACAAAAGTAAGAAAAAATTGCACAAGAAAAAGAGAAAAAGAAAATAAGAACGGGGAAACAAAATGGTAATCAAGTCGTTTGAGACCAGATGGAACCCCTCACACCCAACCCGACGGTGATCCTGAGGTACAACGAACTAGAAGTCGTTTAAGGCCGACCAAATCGCTCTTTGAGTGATATGTTGGGGACCAAAGGTGCAATTTTTCTGAAATAATACTATCATCCTATCTCATCTTAGCTAGACAGACATGCTTGTTTCTAATATAGAAACCCACAGGTCCCAAAGTTTTTTCCATTTCCACAAATTGGTGTCCAACTTCTCTCAGTCTCAGAGGCATCATCCTCTGCAAGGCTTTTGTTAATGATTTCTCTTATAGAGAGAGTCCTCTAGTTGTACTGTGACTATGAGAACCACAACACCAAAAACACGCACAAATAATAAATAAATAAAAAAGAAAAGAATATTTGCCTTGAAAAGAGTGAGCTTTATGTTATGGTAGGTACAACTGCAAGTTGGGAATATACAATTTGGTGAGTACTATGACTGTCTCTCCTTATCCCCATTTATGGTATGGTAAATTCTTTCTTTAGCAGTAACATCCGAAGATATCAATGGATTAATGGATGTTAATCATTCACATTACAAATTTCAGTGCTAGATGTTGAAAGTTATCAACTTCAAGGACTTGGGTCTCAAATAATACATCTACAGATTCTACACAACTTATACTGTTCAGCACAGACACCAACGGTGGATCCCACCTGCCTGTGGAACACACCACTACTACATTGCCGATGTTAAACTGTACGCTAGAGTAACAAAACTTAAGTAAAGATTGGTAGTATAGATATAATATGTTGAAAGTCGATAACTTTGAGGACCCGAACTCAAACAATACATTTATAGTTTATGTTGTTCAACACAGACTATAATATTGGGCCCCACATGCATGTGGAGCCCACAACTACCCTCTGTGTCTGATAGCACTACATATTTTTCAATCTATACCTTAGAGTAGTAAAATTGAAGCAAGGATTGGTAGAATAGAGAGCATTTAAGCAACCTGGTAAGGCAATAAAGGCATCAGAATGCCTAGCCATTTCAGCTTTCCTCTGGTGCATGTCTGCAACTGCCTTCACTTCTCCTACAGTTTGACCAGTTAACTGCAAAATCCCATTAAGATAAAAATGTTCTTTTTTAATTTTATTAAACAATGATAAATAAATAAATAAAGCTCAAATTTCTTCGAGTGGGGACAATTAAGCTGCATTGAATTGTGTGCAGCTCTGTCCTGTGCAGTGAGCAATGATGACTGTAAGAGATGGTGGCATGGTGCCAACAGACTTTAAATTTAACACTGAAAACGCATCACACTCATAAACTTGCACTGCCAGATCTCTACATACACGTATAGTTATGTAAAAGTTAAAAGAATTTTTGAGTCACAGTAAAAGTCAGAAAGAAAATTACAGAGGGATGAAATGAAACCTAAAAGGAAAACTCAAATGAGCTCCAAAAAGGCAAAAATACTTGAAAACCTGCCACCTAAGTGTTCTACCCCAATGGATGGGGTTTTACCAAACTAGTTAAAAGTAACTTTTTGAAAGTAAAAATACTAAGTTTTACTGATCAGCTACTTAAAAATAACTGTTTGAGAGTTTTTTCGTAAGAAACAAGCAACAAGAATAGAAGGGGAAAGGGGAAACAGTAAAAAGAATAGTTAAAATAATTGAAAAGGCTAAAGACTTTTTTTAACCATGGCAGCCATACCTCTTGAGGCATGAGAGTCTTGGGAATAACCCTGTAGAGGAGACAATAACATGACAAAAAAGTTAGTTTTTTCCTTATAAAGGACTTAACTAAATCAACCATAAAATTAGACCCCAAATCTCAAGATTTTAGTTTTAATAGTCCAAGAATTAATTATACTCACCCAATAACATGTCGACCACCATCATGAACTGCTTGTGAGACTAATCCCATAAGCCCTATGCTTCCTCCTCCATACACCAAATCAATGTTCCTCGAAACCTAGAAAGTACAAAATTAAGTAAAAAAAAGCAGCTTTTAAGCACGGCCAAACGGCTATCAGAAATCGAAAAAAAGTATGGAACTTTTGGCTGAAAAACACATTTGAGATGTAAATACAAGGTTTTGATAAGAACCCATGTTAAAAATCGCTTATTTTTCATAAGCCCATGTGCAAACAAACACGCCATTAAAATCCAAGAAACACACATTAAACACACACATTGAGAGAGAGACAGAGAGAGGGCGGCGGAATAATAAGTAATATACCAATTCTTTGCCAAGCTCAATAGCAGCTTCTTGATAACTAGTCTTCTTTCCATGGCTACTCCCACAAAAAACACAAATCCTCTTAAATTTCGACACCTTAACTTCACTTTCTCTCTCCATTTTGTTCCCCTGTTTCTCACTCTAGTCTTTACATATTTGTCTCCATCTCTAATGTCTCTGTTAATAATAAAGAAGAATTAATCTGGGTTCCAATAGGTCCCCGAGATATATACTCCAGCCAATATATAGAGGCACTCTAGATATAGATATATGTGTGCATATCAGTACATGTATACATATATACCGGTAGAGAGATAAAATACGTATAATATGAGACAGAGAAATACAATGATCGAATGTCAGACCCTTTTCTTGACCACCTTTGGTTTTGGTCCTCCACCAATAACGTTGCTTGTATTTATAAAGGCCGTTGCACGTGGAAAAAACCCCTCCATCACTGGCACGTGCCGACCACCTAGTTTATTTACCCTTTTGCCATTCGATGGCTGTACGCTCATCTTCATACACCAAAATGTACACCACCAATCAGGGGTGTAGCTAGGAAACGAGCGTCTGGGGAGCAAATTATGATAATTTTTTCTTTTTTGAGCAATATATAGTGCGATATATTTTATGCACATAATAATTAATAAATTTTATGTATAAAAAATTAGTCATAATATAACGTACTCCTAAAAAATTTGCCTCACGCACAGATTTTGATAGTTAATTAGCATTTGAAAATGAGTTACAAATCAACCAAAAAAAATAATAAAATATCAAATCGATAACCCAAAAGTCATACTCGAAATACAAAATATGATACAAAGATAGATTCAAACCAAAATGATAGGAACAATTAAGACTCATGAAATAACTCCCCGGATATACTCTTACAAAACATTATGACAATAAATTCAAGAACATGAAAATTTGGGTTTCTTACATTGAAAGAGAGAAAAAGTAATCAGTATTTATTGTAATAAATAGTTGAGTGCAAAATATAAAATTGTATTTTTTTCAATTTCATAAACTCATTCGATTACTAATGAAAAGTGCATTATATAAAAGGAAACAAAAAGGAAATGAGGGAAGGAAAAAAAATATAATAAATAAAAGAAAATAAAAGGATCAGAAAAATATCTAAATAAGAGAGATAAGATATGAATGGAAAAAATAAAATAGGAAATGGATGGGAAGGGATTCAAATCCCACACCTTGGGTAAAGAAAAAGTAAATTTCAACCATTTGACTTGAAAATCATTTTGTTTATTTAAGTGAAACCACAAATTTATCTAATATTCGAAAGATATATTTAGAAATATTTTAGACTAAATTCGGGATAGGACTGGACTACAACTTGGTCCAGCTCTCCCCCCCAAAAAAAAAAAACCACTTCTACTAATATAAGGGGGTAAAAATAATATTTCACTTTATCATCTATTAGATGTTTACATTGAGGTGTACACTAGTCACTAGTTTTTTTTTTCTTTTTTTCGAGTAATTCATTTCTTGAAGGCTAAACTCTTTTATCTTGCATTTTTGTGTGAATTTCTATATGTTTTATTCGTGTGAAGGCTTGTCTGGGTCTGGTGTAGCTTATTTGTTATTACTTATTAGCTAGTATTTAATTTGATATTGACTGATTGTGATATTTACTTGAAAAATGCCTATATGACGAAACTTAGTTTGGCAGCTTCGTGTTTTGCATAATTTACTGATAGTTACGTAAATTAAAGTTAACTAGCAATTGGCACTGAAATTCCAATTGCAACTACTTCTTAACTAGAACTGAAACACAATGTGTAATTTGATCAGATTTTGTAATTAAAAAAATATAGACAAATTTAGGAAATTTTTCTAAGAAATAAAAAGACTGGTAAAAAATGATAAACTAAACTAGAACAAGTAGTCAAAAGAGAGGTGACGAGTGTTGTCGAGCCAGCACAAAGTGTAACTGCAGTGCATTACCATGCAATAAGGTGTTGCGTCATCATACTCAAGCAGTTTTTTACGTTCAAACTTTTTATGGTTCAAGTTTAGACGTATTTAAGCTCGTAAAATTCTCGATTTTTAATTATACTTTATGCTTTTTAAAATATAGTTTTTCACTTCTTACAAGTGTTTGTCGATAAAGTTATTCTTTCTTACTTTTAAAAGTAAAAAAAAAAATAAAAAATCTCGAAAAAATTATCTAAATAGATTCAAAAGTAATATTTTTTCTTTCGACTTTTAAAAGTCATTTTAAACCAATTTGAAGCCTAATTCCTTGTTTACTGTAGATTACATAATGAATGCTGATGTTTAAGGGTAGTGATTAGTAAAAGTAAATGAAAAAGTTATACTCCATAGAAGGTTGGTTGATAATTATTTCAAGGCTAAAGGAAATTTAGAAAGACCAAACTTGAAGAGATGTTCAACATAAAATCCATATTTTTTCCCATTTTTTTGTCTCTCCAGCTCACTTATATTCAACTAAAACAATTACATGATTAAATTAATATACTTAAGTGTGTATGTAAATTGTTCGACGGTTAATGAGCCATAAAATTAGGCAACATATCTACTCTAGACATGAGCAGGAGTACTCATTGGCGCTGATGGAGCCCTAATAAATGCCAGAGTATTTCCCAAATGATATTTGTATGGACGTGTCTCCTTGCATTCATCAACTCGTAGGAATTAATCATTGCCTAACTATGCACATACCACCATTAATATGCTCAACTAGGAAATACATCAGCATTACACTTTATGAGGTCATTTCACTTTTTTCACGAGAATTATCGTAGCTCGAAAATTCAAAATGAGAACAAGATCTAATTAATATGAAAGAGTAGGTACATCACCGAGGGAGACTAATACCAAAATAAGACTAATACCAAAATAAGGTCATTACATTGCATTATTCTACCTCCGTCCCAAAAATATAGTATACTATTCTTTTTTCGTCCGTTCCAAAATATAGGTTACATTCTCTTTAAAGATATAATTAAAATATTACTTATCTTTTATGCCTTCATTTAATATATATTATTATTATCAAAATAGAGTAGTTGAAATAAAATATCTAATAAATGAGAGGGCGTATTAGGAAAATAATCTTGAATTATACTTTTCCAATATCATTAATTGTATTTTTCTTAATCTATGCGAAGATAAAAAAAGGGCTATAATTTTGGGATGGAGGTAGTAAATTTCAGTTTGTTAAACTAAGGGTATATTTGATTGGTGATAAAATTAATTTTCTTGATGTACGTGATAGAATATGTGGTTGAAATTTGAGAAAAGTATATTAAATAATTGAATTGGTGGTTGTAAATAATGAGAAAGAAAAAATTGATAAAATTTGTATTGAATTGTGTTGAGTAGAACAAGGACTAAGTCACATGCAAGGGTTATAGTTCATAAAAAATAATCTATGTGTTATGAATAATTGAGAATAATTTGGTGGTTATGAATTATGAGGAATAATTTGGTGGAAGAATAATTTGGTGGAAGAATAATTTGGTAAAAGATGTAATTATTATATGTGAATGACTATTATACCCTTGATGAAATTATGTAATTACGATTGTGCCTTGAATTCAAGTTTTCCTATAAATGAGCTTCAGTTATTAATGAAATTTTCACGAGAATTCGCTCAATTCATTCTCTAAGTCTACTATTGTTTACATACTTTTATAACACGTTATGACAGTCTCTAACCTTGCTTTGAGTAATATGAAAGAAGTATGCTCTGGGTTGCATCTTATAGATGATGTAAACTGGATTATTACTGATGAATTAATTCATCCTCATCAATCCAAATAACTCTCTAACTGCCAAATACATCAATGAAAATTCCGCTTTTCATATTCTTACTCCCCAATGATTCCTCATTCTACAGCGCCGTAATGGAGATATCTGAAATCCCAAAATTGGAAGAATGGAGTCCAAAAATTTTCGATCACGTAAATGGATTGCAAGTAAATCTCATCCATGGAATAATTAGAGAAGGGAAAAAGGTAAATCATATGATTTTATAATATAATAATATATTAAACTATAACATTCGTTTTCTCAAGATATAATGAGTATACGTTATCAAAATCAAATTTTCTCGACTCCATTATACTCGATTTAACGAGAGCTTCGATTTGACACTAATATTGATAAGGTAAACTTTCAAAATTTGCAAAAGCAGTACCCCAATTTTGAAAAAGTTACAAAATAGTCCTTGAACATTTTGATATTGATAAATTGAAGTAGAAAGGAGATAATTTTCAATCGTAAAACATTGATAAAATATTTTTGACAATTTTAGCTGCGAATTGGAATGGACAATTTTACCTTTAGGGTAAAAGCAGGCCTAATTTGACGGCTGTTGAAAAATGGATAGAATATTCATGAAGAAATTCTAAATCCCAATTGATTATATAAAATGGCTTGAAGTCCATTTGAGTTAAAAGATCGAAATATTAATGTAACTCCCGAAGAGTTCAATTACATAATGTACTTATTCTGAAGGATAAGTGTTGCTTGTAGAAGTAATGAGTATTTGTTAGAAGAACAAATTGCTCCCGTAAGCAGTTCAATTTTTAATTCTACTACTTTATTTACTGCAATTTAATTACTCCAATACCTCCTACTTGATGATGGGTTCAACCGTCACTAAGCGAAGGTTTTATATATTTTGCACTTTATATGCTAAGTGATGTGGTAATACCTTACTATTAGCAGATCCTACTCCTGAAGAAGTAGTTAAATATTATGCAATTTAATTCTTACTATTTAAATTCCAAGTAAATTTATATTTATTGCAATAATTCCCATAAGGTAGGTTCGACCACCTATTGGAGGAAATTTAATTTCGCAATTTAAATTTCACGCACTTTAGATTTCGCATATATTTCCAATGTGGTGGAGTAATCTTGCGACGATTGGTTATAACTAATCATACTCCAGGAAGAAGTAGTTGATCAAATATTCTAATCCTACTCTCAAGAAGTAGGCGATGAGAATAAAATTACTTTCTCATATATCACAGGAATATTAATGGAGAAATTGAGCAAGTGGTACTTGAAGTTACCATTGGATAAATAGATAAAAGTAAAATGCTCAATAGGTCCTATGTTGATAAATCAAAGAAAATATATCGCATGGAGAGATTATATGAAGTAATCTCATCGATGATATGAGATTGTATTAATATGAGAATAAAATGCTCTTGAAGAAATGAAAATCACTAGATATCTGTATTTGAATAAAGCCAATATGATATTATTACTCCAGGAAGAAGTACAAACTAAGTGGAACATATTGAGAATATCAAAGATGACAATAAACACTCGAAAATATAGAAATCTGAAAAGAAAATATATATTGAACCCATAAATGAGGGATGCGTGCGAGAGTATAAAAGTAACTCTGCCACCCAGAACATTCTGGGTTCATAATGAAAGATCAAAGGATCTATTTTTCGCTTGACACCGAGTGATCTGTGACCAGATGGGTTTCGACTTCACAGTTTTTGAACATATGATTGAATCTTGATGAGTAGATCAGCAATTGTATTAGCGAGAAACAAGTATATTTCTCATTGAGCGAGAAATAAATTTATGTTCTACACACCCGATCTAGAAATGCTAGCAAACCATCGAATAAATAATTAATATTTAACAAACCTATGGGTTTGGTATGAAAAATTCCATTTGTCTGCAAATGGCTATATTGAATATTTCCTCACGATGTTATAGCGTGGAAGAGCAATAAAAGCTTCACTATTGCTCATCATGTACATCGGCGATCATGGATGGATTGTGTTTGTAGCATCAATCAGTTGGACTAATGACATTTCTAACTCAATTCGATTCACTGCCTCCAATTCGATGAAAAGGTATTATACTTGACACTCTTATCCCCATAATTGTGCGGCCATCGTAAGACTCCTTAATAGTTTGTTATTAGTCCCTCCATATAGTATATTGATATTTTGTTTCCCTAACTCCCTTACAAGTTGATGCCATATCCACATATTGGATATGACCTACTAGTTGGAGCCACCAAGAACACATATAGTTTTTACTGAGGTAAAGATTGACTTACGTGAGATGATTCTAATATCTTCATCTCATCTCCACCTCTATCTCTCTCTTTCAGCGAATGAATGATAGATATATGAATCCCTCTATTTAAAGAAAAATTTTCAAACCAATAATTGAGTGCACTATTTACTTTGACAAATATGAAAGAGAAAATGCGAGAAAAAATTTAAGTGAAAATGGCCAATATCACTGTCGGTGATAGAAAATAAACGAAAAAATCGAAAATCGAAAAACGATATTTACAAATAAAAGAAAAATATTGATATTCTATATTACATAAATTTGTCTTACATAAATATGGGGAAAATCATTATACTAAGTTATTCTACTAAATTTACAAATTGGATCTTTTAAAGTAAGTATTTCAAGACTATAAAGTCTTGTTGATCTTTGAATTTGGCCCATAAGGCCATTAGCTCACCTTGCACGCGTGTCCACTAGGATGTTTCTCAAGAGCTGTTGAATATCATCCAAAGGCTCATACTCAATCCATCCTTAATGAATGCTATTTTATCTTCTCGATTTACGGACAAGTACCTGATTTACATCGAAAGTGTCACATGTCCACGAACATACTTGTAGCATCCTCCTAATCTTTTTGCTCTCCGTTTCTTTGAAAAACTACTTTACCCATACAGGCATGTATTTAGAAGGGTGAAACCTCTGGATAATCGAACCTTTGCTTCAATCAAGCATCGGATATCTTGTGGGATACCCTTATTCATTAGCATCCTTAATCTTTCCAACCTACATCGATAAATCCTTTTTAGGATTTTGATCGGTAGTGATGGATAGTATTTTAAGATTTGAGAGCATATGATCCATTATAATGTATAGACCCTTGTTAGGATGAATTTTGCAATAATTTTGATGATTTATTTATAGGATAATACGACATATGAAATAAGACTCCGATTTTAAATAAAGCGTAAGAGCTACGATTTCGAATTAAATAATAGCGGATGTGATGCGTATGAGCTGTAACTCCAGTGTTTGAGTGATAGTAGACAATAATGTCACCAAAAGATGATGGAATATGTGGTGAATTATTTCTATGATAAATCATGTTGAGCACTATCACGGATACTAGTGAAATCGATATAAGAATTTCTTGAACTAGAAGTTTAATAATACTCGTTTATAAAACCCGGATTGACCATCCCGATTTAAATAATTATTGAAATCAATATTTCAAGTGAAGAATTAAAGGAATTCTTCAATGATTGTTCTCGATAAATGATGAAATCATTACTAGCCCGATATTGAAATAAATCCCAAATATATACGGAATAAAGGATGAAATATGCATTCATCCTCATATGGACTACTAGATATTATGATATGGATCCATCAGATAGTCACATGTGTATATGATTGAAATTTGGAAATTTCTGAAATATTTGCTCATGGTATGAGCATGATTTCCAGTTTAATGATAAAGCTAGTAAATGTATATCCCAATACTTGAATAAATCCACTGAAGGATTGAGTATGCGCATACAAGTGAGATATTATATGGCAAATTATTTAAAATCCTCAAATAAATTGCCGATATCGAGAATAGAATACAAGCAGTCTAAATTCCCATATTAAGGTGAATGATGAGAACATATATGATTAAAATCATACCAGCATTATGAGTTTTGGTGTTCTAAATTTTTTCGACATGAGGGGGAGTATTAAAGGTTGAAAATAATATGTGAAATGCATCATGTTATATCCTCGAAATTGAAATCTGAACTTGAAGTTCAAAGATGCATGAAAGGCTATGAACAATCACATATATCGCCTACGATCTTTGCTGATAAGTTAAGCGGGCGAAGCGTTGATATTTCCCCAAACATATATATCAAAGCAAATTATAAAGATGGTCTTAATAATTGAGGCATATGTCTTGAAGAGTATATAGACATAACTATATTGTGTAATCCTACAAGAGGGATTGATAATGAAATATCTCGATAAGTTATGTCGATATGGGAAAGAAATGAAATTGAAAAGTGTCGACCTGATATGAAAATGTAGCGCTTACATATGATCAATGATAATGAAAATATTTAGATATATTGAAGATGATAAGCTGTGAATGTGAAATCCTTGATTTATGAGATGATGAGATGATGATGACGTGGTGCTCAAGTTTAAAGATAAGCATGGTGGTCATTATATGTTGCATGCTCATGAAAGTTAAATTCTAGATCGTGTATGTAGTGAAAAGAAAATTAAAGGATCGGGTGAGCTAAGCTCGTGTTTATATAAGTACTAAAGGGGAGCTAAGCCTGGGAATGAAATAACCTATTAAGTGAGTATTAAATGTTAAATGATATATTTTAAATGTTAGTTAGTTATGAAGGTTTACTTATATGTTTACATGTTTCACGATGAATTTATACTTTAAATTGTGTGTTTGAGGCATGTGTTCATGGTGAATGTTTGTAGTTGTGTACAAATTGATGCACTCTAAATGAGCTAAGAGTATAAAACCAATGTATATGATACTCATACAAATGTATGAAAGATTTTGAAATGCTTACAAAGATAATTGTATAAAATACGCATTGCACTCTTTTTCCCTTGGTGAAGTTTTATCCCATTGGGTTTTCTGTGCAAGGTTTTTAATGAGGCAATTTTAAGCGTATTCACATGAATAATGTACTCTTTTCCTTCATTAGGGTTTTTCCCCTTTAGGGTTTTTCCTAAAAGGTTTTAACGAGGCATATTCATGGTATATTGAGAAACGATAGGAGAAATTGATCAGATCTATTGGATCAAGTTATAATGGAGCTAATGCTTTAGATCCAAACGATGATGATATTGAAATCATTTACCGGAGTAAAGATATCGATTCTCAAGATATGAAATCAAACTGAGCAATTGTCTCTTTTTCCTTGATCAGTTTTTCCCAGGGTTTTCTTGACAAGGTTTTAACGAGGCAAGCATGAATACTCTATCTGCATTGGAAGACATCGAGGGGAGCAATGTTTTGATGAAGCGGTATATAACCACTCCAAGCTATCGCAATCGGTTTGGAAGTTTTTCCATTTGGGTTTTTCTCCCAAACAAGTCAGGAATACATTTGTATTAATAGTCATTGAGAAGTGTTATGAATAATTGAGAATAATTTGGTGGTTATGAATTATGAGGAATAATTTGGTGGAGGAATAATTTGGTGGAAGAATAATTTGGTAAAAGATGTAATTATTATATGTGAATGACTATTATACCCTTGATGAAATTATGTACTTACGATTGTCTTGAATTCAAGTTTTCCTATAAATAGAGAGCGATTATTAATGAAATTAATTCACGAGAATTATTAATTGATTCTCTAAATTCTATATTGTTTACATCTTTTATAACACTATGCCTATTGTAGGCACCATTATTTGTGCGTGCAGTGGGCATAAATTAAATAATGGCGTCGCAGTGAGTACCAAATCGTTTCTATATTATTCCTATGATACGTTAAATCTTGCAAGATGAGATATTTTCTTCTTTGTTATGTTACAAATTTACATTTACGTAATTTTTCTTTTAAAACGATATTTACATAATTTTGACATATCAATCTTGATTTTTGTTTGTGAAATTAACATATTTGATTGATTTATTCATTTATTTACCGGTCACACATTGCATAAGATCAAGACTTTATAAGTATTTCAAAAGACTATCAAATAAGTGGCGTATTTGGGTAAATTTTTATTTTGCTTCGTTTTAAATTGAATAGTGACGAGACCATGAGATACTTCGATAACAAGAAGTCATTGTTTCAAATGACTAGTTAAAAATGATGTATTTTCTTATGGACAAAGTCTTAAACTTTTTCTCTGAAAACACTTACCCAAATTAGTGACCGTCCATAAAAACTGGCATTCCATATGTGGTCGGAAGCTTGGAAGGTGTAATTTTTTAAATTAAAACTCATGAACGGAAAGGTTAACATTAATTAAGACAATGCAGCAAAAAATTAACAATTTTTCTTTGTCTTTAACTCCAATTTAGGATAAACAAGCATTGGGATTCATGTCCAAACTCCTATATTTATTCCCTTCACACTCTGCACCCCCTAAAAGATCAGTACCTTTTCATCTGCTAAAACCTTATAAAAAATACTCCCTCCGTCCCATTTTGATAGAACCTTTTTCTTTTTCATCCGTCCCAAAATATAAGCTACTTTCCTTATTGGTATAAATTTAATTTCTTCATTTCCTAATCTACCCCTATTTATTATGCATAGTTATTAATAAAAGTAAGTTGTCATATTTAATATATGGGTATATTGAGAAATATACAATAAAATTTACCTTTCCAATAAATATTAATTTCAAATTCTTAATCCGTGTGAAAGTCAAACCATGCCTATCAAAATGGGACGGAGGGAGTATATATATCAACACTGTCACACAATCAGAGTGTTTTTTTAACCCTAGCACGCCTGTAAAAAATAACCATTATATACGTATGGGCAAGTTTATGGGTGAAATTAATTAATTCACATTTTCTTATGGAGCACTGTGCAAATAAATTGATGATTGAATAAACATGTGAAGCAACCTTGTTGTATACATAGGAAACATTTTGTTTTTCTTTCATGCCCCCCATTACCTTCCCCATACACATCACCGAGCATGCTGTCCCCAACTCCCATCCCCCCCAATTTTATTGGCTATCAAGTGGGTCCCACCATCTCTAATTTCTCATATTTGCAGAGTGAACGGTTCAGGATTAACTATTGCGTATATGTAGCATTACTGTTAAGCACGTTGTCCTATTGTTTGTAAACTTAAGTGATTGTAAGTGTAAGTTCTGTATATCGATGATACTGTTTTGATACTGTAATGAAAACTTTAACGATCGTTAATAAAATTATTCCGTTTAAAGATTTTGTGGAGAGTATTATCATTAGTAAATAGCTGTGTTGATTCAATATTGTAGTGTTACACATTACAACACTCTGACCCCATAGCCACTACTAACAAATACATGATTATTTTTCATATTAAAAAGCCCATGCCATTAAACAAATGTGCCATACACATATAATTATAATTATAATAGATGATCAAACATTTTCAATCCCTATGTTAATTGACCTTTCTGACCTTGTCTGTTTCCCTTTTTTTTTGCCTCTCTACTGACAACCCACTTAGTAAATTTTTGTGAGATTTTAAAATTCAGTAGTGGGGTTACTACTAGTAGTAAATTATACGGTTTACAAAACTCATGCTTGCACGAGTATATTTTGTGCGCTCTAAATGTCTTGTACGGTAGCCTTCACGAGCGTGCTTCTTTTTTTTTTTTTTGTTCTTTTTAAAATCTTTTTACAAAACTTCGAGATATTTCTTCGTTTAAAACTTTGAGATTTTGGATGCCACAAAGATTATTCACATTTTTTATAAGTTCGATTGCTAAAAAAATTTATTAGAGTTGATCTTGAGATTTTTAAAACATCAGACGAAAATCAACATTTAGATAATTCTTCGTTTATAACTTCAAGATTTTTGGAGCTACAAAAATTGTTCATATTTTTGATGAGTTACATTGTTCCCAAAAAAAAAAAAAAAAACACAATTCATTGGAGAAATAAATCTCTCACAATATTTCGAAAACAAACAAAAGAAAGGAAGTTGCTAGGAAAAAACATGTGTAGATAACTGTGGGAAATGACTGTACTCTGTAGGCTTATAAGGTAAAGTGAGCAAGCAGCCGCAATTCTTTGATACCATAAGAAAAGGAATCTCATTTGTGTAGGCTTATGATAGCACTCTAGTTTAGTGCTTTTTGTTTTGGATGTCCATTGTCTCTGAATTGCACTCTTGCGAGCTTCATTTTCCACTATCACTCACTTGTCTTGACATGGTTTAAAATTTTGCTGGAAATTTAGTAAATCCGTGTTTTTCTTTGTCTGTAAGCGACAATGAAAAAATAAAATATTTTATGATGTGATATTATCTGTGATAGGTAACGTTCTCCTACAACGATGGGTTTTTGCCCGTTGTGGTGCATGTTGTAGGCCCTGCATGGGTCCCACAAATCCTTATAGTTGAGACTTTCTTGTGAGGATACGGAAGTCTAGTTTAATTAGTAGTCTTGTCTTTCGTATACCTTGTAATGCACTTAGAATGATCTAACGTGTGAAATTGTATAATTGTGAATATTTTTGACTGATTAAAAATAAAAGAAAACATAAAAACAAAAGGGTTGAGACTTTCTTGTGACGATATGGATGGCCCACGTTGCAATTTGAATTGGATATGCAATTCCATTATATCCAACTATTTGTTGCTAGAATGGTCCTTCTCTTACACAACAAAAAAGAGGAATTGACAACACCATTAATTTGTGTGTGTGTGTTTGTTTATATAGGGAAAATGTTCCGTTAGTCAAGCGACGTGTTTTTTTTTTTTTTTGTTTTATCGAATATAGGTTAGTCAAGCGAAGTTATTTATGTTAAAATACTGAAATGACACATCACTTCAATAAATTGTATTCGAGTAGCTGCTGAAATTTTTTCTCTTATTTTTTTTATTCTTCTTCTTCTTCTTATTATTTTTTATTTTTCATTTTTACCAAAAGTCTAAATCGTTGATCTTTAGACAAAGATAAGGCTTCTTTACACAAATACACCAATTGAAAATGAAAAATTAAAAAATAATGTTTTTTCAAACTATTTTAAAAAATCCAATTTTCGCGATTGTACCATGCCACTGTGCAGGCAATTGCGTGGCACAAAAGTTGAAAATTTTGTAGATTTGTACCATGCGACCGCACGCGCGATTGCATGGTACATTTTCCTTTTTAAATTGGTGATAATTCATAAATGAAAGATAATTGCGAAAAAAACGATATCAACATCGACAAAGCGAGTGGTCAGGATAAGCTCGTTGAGAAACACAAAAATGATATATTATCAGTTCAAAACGAACACTGTATGCGGATTATATGACCATATTATGCAAACTTATTACACATTCTTTCTAATTTCTTACACACTCCTTGTAAATTGTTACACATTGTAATTTCTTACTCTTTTTGTAATTTAGTACACACTATTTGTAATTTCTTACACAATATTTATAATTTAGTACACTCTATTGTAATTACTTATATAGAATTTGTAAATTAAAAAAAAGGACGAAGAAAGTTAAAATCTGCGCAATCGCATATCATACCTGAAATTCGGGATTTTGGATGCAAGGTTAACGGATTTTTGTTAATACTTTCAAATTGTAGAATTTTTAAATAAGTTAGATATAAATTGACAATCGAAGTAATTTCCTCCAAAGATAAAATGACAAATTAATTTGAAGATTAATCACTCATTTTAATTTATTTTAAACATGCTACGTATCAATAAGCCGATATGACATGTTATTAGCGCTAAATAAATATACGCGTAATTTATTTAGTCATTATTTTTACAAAATATAATATAATATTATTGGTGTAGACGTGTAGAGACCCCCATAAGACACATGGTCCCAGGATAATTCTCGTGGAAGCATAGCTTGTCACAATTTTTTATCGTCCAATCAGCTGCGAGTAGTATGCAATCTTGTCTCCAGCAGTGAAATGATACGTGTCACATTCCCCAAAATCCAATTGGAACTTTCACAAGTTTTATCTTTTCATTTTGGTCCCTTGAAGTTTTAACAATTTATAACTAAAAGCAACAATCACTTCCCAGAGTTATCACCTTTGTTACAACATCCTCGAACTAGATAACTCTTCCATTTCCCGTTTATTTTGCACATTGGTTGGTCGAGATTAAGTAAACTTTAAACGTCTATTATGTAAGAATTGACTAATTACAAATACTATTAATACGTCATAATGACTTCCATTTCAAAAAAACAATAAATAAATAAATTAAATTAAATTAAAAAAAAGGTCATAATGAATTCATAGTAGATCTCATGAGTTTTTTCTAAGAATTTTTATCCACACTATGGTTTAGAGGACCGCTGTTCATAGGCGGCTCTTTTTTTTGGGGTTTTTTTTTTGTTTTTGGGAGGCGCACGGGTGGTTGCCCCCCGATCCAAAAATAAACCACAAAGTTTATAGAGCAAAAAAAAATTTATACATAATTTTCGTCGAAATAATTTTTTTTTCTGTATAACAGCCCTCTCGGCTAAAAATCCTTGATTCGCCCTTCTTACTATTCATAAATAAAGTAACAATTATGTGATGTTTGAACAAAAAATAAAAAATAAAAAATTATGTGATGTGTCATTGTTGAGTAGTGTTGTCATGCTCATTTGCAAGAAATGTTTTAAGAGTTTTCAAATTTTATAATTTTGACCAATTTTTTGGTATTAAAGTATCTGAATCACCGGACTCCAATAGACTATCTGAACATAAGATACTCTTTAATTTATCTTTAATTTAAAAAGTCAAGTTTTAAAATTTGACTCTAACAAACTCTATATATTAATATTTTAATTTAGAGACTGGATTTGGTTGTCCAAATATAGAGAGTCAGACTTATTTTCTATAATTTATAATGGCTACAAGTTTCAATATCTCACTTTTTGGATAATACATTCTAAATTTAATTCTATTGGTTAAAAACGTTATTATCAATTAAAATAATTTTAGACAATAAATTTTCTTTGAAAAAAGTAAAAAGTAAAGAGCCGAAAATAGAGATTTTATTGGAGAGATTACAAAATTTCACTCTTTAAATTTATATGTGCTCTCTATTTATTTAGTTGTTTTTTGAATGATATATGCTCTCTATTTAGACTTTAAAGGGATATACTTTTTAAAAATAGGAAGCTTGATGGAGATGCTCTTAGAGCATTTGTTCTATTCTTTTAACCTAATTTTGTTTTAAATTTTTATTTAAAGATATAAATTTGCAACCATATTTTGCTTATTACATATAATTATTTTTCGATCCTCAGGTAATAGTCTCATTCGCCTAAGTAAGATCAGTTCTGTAACACCCCGTCCAGTTCCACATACGTATACATCATAAATATATGTAATCGTGCACATAACTTACACATAGGGTCACCTTCGGACCCGTGCACGACATTCTTTTCATTTTCTACGTTTCATAACATCATAGAACTAGACGTGCGTCCGTCATTCATTTATACACGAAACCCTAAATTCCTTTCTTTCAAACATATAACGTAAAGCTAGGGTTTCGGTTTTCATTACGTACCGCAAGATCTTTTAATTCCCTTTCCCCATCACGCACCACATTATAGCATCTAGTGACCTTTCGCCTACCTCCAACGCACAGCACCTTCAAAACATAACACGTATACATATAGTGAGTCATAAAGACCCAGTGGATAATAGATGCAATGCAATGCATGTCACGTCACACGTTTACTTTAGGCCCCAATTACAAATCATGTGAATACTTGGCGCCGTTCATTCTTTAGCTAGGCATTATCTTTCATACGGGGCGTAGATCCCCCGAAGACCTGCTTTTCTTTACATACGGGGCGTAGATCCCCCGACTGACCACGTCATAATGGGGCGTAGATCCCCCATATGGCCAGTTTACATTCATATGTAAACACATGATTGGTAACTGTATTCACACACATATGCTTATGATACGTTTACATAAATATTACCTCTTTACGCCTTGTTCCTTCCACATCGTCATTATTCACACGTATCATAAATAAGGCTTCATGATCATATCGTGACCACAAGCATAAGACATTACATATTCATGCACTGAACGTTGGCACTTTACTTTGCATAACATCACAACATTATAACATATGATATACGTATTCCTTTTGGTTCACGTAAGTACACGTAGCACACTTTAGCACAATCATATCCTCATCACATAGGACATATATTACTTCACATTAAATCACGTAAACATACATAAACGCCAAGCTTATCATTTCCCTTGTTCGTTGCATATATCTTCCAATAACTAGGTTTCTTTCACTTATAGCCCAATAACGTCTAGACATGGCATGACGGATCATACAAGCCACATAAACACATACATATCATCAACATCTCAAATCATAAACATAGAACAAGGCCAAGAGATCCTAACATGCCCCTAAGCTTCATAATCATTCCATTTCTTGTTTCAATCAAGTATAAACATGCAAATACATCATAAAGCATATAAAGCAACCATTACCCACCATAAATGAAGCTCAAACAAGCATAGACAAGCTTCCTCTTGTTCCTCTCCTTCTCTTCCTCTTCTTCTTTTCTTCTTCTTTCCTCTTGTAGAACCAAGATCCACAAGCTCACTATTAGTGCATAAAGCTTCAACAAGGGTTTTGAGGAGCTTGGAGAGGTTCTTGGGTGTCAAATGGACCTTAGAGACACATTAGAGTGGAATAAATACCCAAAAATATCAAGAGAAGTCGAGAAAACTCACTTTGCCGACATGAAATTACGGCCGTATGTCCTTGAATTACGGCCGTAATGCCTTCTGCTGAAAATTTTCTGCACTGGCGGCCTTCAATGTTTTGGTCATAACTTTTGCGTTCGATGTCCAAATGAGGTGATTCAAAACTTGTTGGAAACTAGACTCAATGGGCTACAATTCTCATGAGACATCATCTTCAAAATCAAACTCGTTTCAAAGATGTGTCATGTTGAACCTCGATGCTCTCTTTTCTCTTCTCCCTCTTTTCTCTTGTAATCAAGGTTACATAGGGATTACATGCACTTATTTCTTGATTTGGATCATGGAGAGGGTTTTGGCATAATCTTGGGAGTGTTATGGGAGTGCTTGAACTGAGCTCACATGAATAATCCTCAAGAAATAGCAAGAAACTTCTAGATATACCCTTTCTGCCGACTTACAATTACGGCCGTAACTTTACCATTTACGGCCGTAACTCTTGACTTACGGCCGTAACCCAAAATACTTACTACCGTAACCCCGCCTCTGAAATTCCATCTCTCCTCGTTTCAACTTACAGTGTACCTTCGTTCCTTACGGTAGTAACTCCAATAATCTGGTAGTATCTCTGAATAATACTACCGTAATTTGCTCTCTGAAACTTTTGGAGCTTTTCCATCTTTCCACATTTACTAGTAACTCAATCCTTCTGGTAGTAACCTCGATCATCTGGCCGTATCATACCATCATACGACCGTAATAAACTCTCTGCATAATCTTCACTTTTCCTCTGTTGCCACTTACGGCCGTATCACAAACATTTACGGTCGTAACCGTATATTTACGGCCGTAAATCTGGTTCTGCAGAATTTCCCCATTTTCATCATTTTCGAAGGCCGTCTCGGATTCCGGGCATATCCCACACTTCAAAGCATATCGTGAACGTATCATATACACGTGTAGCATGCCGAAACATCATTATGTCGTTTCATATCAAATACAGGGACACATACGGATTTATATACGAAATCATATACGTTTCCGGGACGAATTCGGGCGGGTCATTACAAGTTCCGCTCATATGACAATAATAATGCCGAGATGCCATATTCGGGGTGATAGCCTAAATTTTTTACTAATTTTTTCCACTTTTTATCCATTTTTATTCATTTTTTTCTTTTAATCAAATTAATCACATCCACATATCTCATGAGACCTACATGTACTACACAAATTTCCATCATTTAACTCCATTCATTCCCTCTCTTCTTTACATAAAAATTGATAAAAAAAACCATTAAAAAATTCAATCCAATCACCTCCATTATCGGGGATAAACGCCATGTTATCTTGTCCATTACACTTTAAAAACTATCTACATTAATTTAATTTAATTTCTGAATAATTATTGAGTTTATTTACGGGGAAAAAACAAAATAACCAAAAGGGCGAGGATTTGTTTAGGGAGGCAGTCACACTCAACGCGTTTTCTTTCCCCGAATGCAGCCCCATAGGGTTTAGGCTATGGTTTTCTTAGGTCTTATATGATCTGACTCACAGTTTCACTCGCAACCCTAAAATCCAATTAGATTTTGAGATTACATTTAATTTTTCTCATTTTTTGTTTTTTTCTTGACCTTTTAAAATAAAATAATTTTAAATAGATATTTTATATTGATATTTTTAAATTACATTTTAACATATTAATTTTTTGTTGAGTGATTTAGAGGTGTACATATAATTATCACTCAATGAAAATATTTATCATTCACTAAAATGTATTACACTAGATATGCTATTTAAAAATATTAATTTCATACGTCTATATAGAATTATTATATAAAATAAAATATAAAGGTGAGTTAATATTTTCTTCGCCGACATTATATTTTCCTTTTTCTCATCATGTTCCTATCATTAATAACATAGATCTTTGACGAAAAATCTTGTCCTTAATTAGGATACTCATTAAAACTTAATGTGTATAATTTCATTAGCCATGACGAGACTTAAACTAAATTATTATGCTAGAAAAAGCATTTAAATTATGTCACAACTCACATGTATCTAAATTTTAACTACTCTCTCTATTCAAAAAATAAATTAAAAATAAAAATAAAAACTAATACAAATTAAACTGTTGGAAAAAGAATTTAAATTTTATTAGCTAGTGACATGTATATTATTTAAATAATATTTTAAAAATTTTCTTTTCCTTTTTTAATTTTGTAGTAAGTACCTTTTTTTTTTTGGAAGGGATTTTGTACTAAGTACTAGTTTTGGTCTAGTTAGCCCGAGTCATTCTTGTACCATGTAGATACTTGAATCAATAACAAATTTCTTAGGAACCTATAACCTATTAGCTTTTCTACGCGAGAGATCATTATAAGCACTCACTTTTAGACTAATTTTAGATTTCATTGAAGATAATTTTATAATCAAAATATTTTCAAACCGAACTGTATAATTAATCAAACTCAACCTAAATTATTATGGGTAAAAGTTCATTCTTTTCATGGTATAGAGGTATCACTGAGCTCTCAACAAAAATACTTAGCACTCTCAGGGAATTGAAGATTCGATATTCTTGTTGGTCGATTTTAATCACTTACATACTAAATGAATAATGTGACACTCGATAGTGACTTCCCACGACTGCCATATTAGTAAAAATGATAATGTGGCACTGTCTCACCATCAAATAGCATTGCCACATCATTACTCTTGCCTGCATGGCACTACCACATCAATAGTGGGAAGCCACCATCCAGCCTCCATGAAAAAGGAGAACATCACTTGTAGTTTGATATATATTGTTAATTGACGCAATTAGAAAAATATGTACTTACGGAGTACAAAAAATGTTATCATACAAATTACTGTGTTTCATTCGTCAAAAAGTACTAGGTCATCAATTTTTATTTTTTCAGTCCATTTCTTTTCTTTATTGAAGTATTAATGTTATCATTATTTTCTTTATATTTTCTACTTTTGTGTGGGATTGTGGGGTGGTGTATGAGTTTGACCTGATTTGATTTCTTGTTGAGGTAAATTTATAAAGCCTAATCTCAAGGGATTGTGTGGTTTCGAATGTAAAGAACCTTTTGACCTGAAAAATGTTACGAAGGGCGGTGGTTATGCATTGACTGCGGCCTTTTTCTTTGGAAGCAACTCTTTGGAATCAGAATTTTCTTGCACAAACAGACACAAATAATTAATAACACATAATCCACTTTTTTTTCTGTGTTTCAAAAAAAAAAAAAAAAACACTGTATCGTTATTAGTAGTTTTTATCATTACATTGGTTAAGAAAGTTCACTTCTATTGCACTTTACTACAACACAATTTTGACTGCAGGTTCCCCAATTTAATCTAGTATAAAAAAGAAAGAAAAGGGTAATTTTTACTCATAATTTATATATACTTTCTTTAGTTTTGGAAAAATGCAAGAAGTGTGGGGCTAAACGCACCCCATTTTTTCTAAATATCCCCACCCCAGCAAACCCGTTCCCATTCTATTTCTACCCCTTTTTTTTAAAAATAATTTTTAGGGTGTCAAAACCATCTGCCAATGGTCACACACACAAAAGAAATAAAAAAAAAAAAGCAAAAAAGAAGTAGGGTACATAAAATGGGAATGTGGTTTTTTCTTGGTGGTTGGGGGGGTATTAGGAAAAAGTGGGGGGGCATTTACCCCACCCCACGCAAGAATCTAAAGTGTTTTTTAAATATACCCTAAAGCGTGGATCTCATACGTGTTAATTATATGGATAAAGAAACAAAGTATGATACATTGTATATCCAGTCGGTTGAAACTTATTTTCATTTGGTTTTTTCATTTTATCTTTTAAAATTTTGAGTTGTCGGTAAGATTTAGCGTACAAGGTGATAGACAAATCAGGATGGCATGTCCTCTTATTTTTTGTTTCATTAATTCACGCATCATTTTTGGTTATTTATGTGGTGTTGTTTTAATTGGATGGATAAAATAGAGAGAAAACAGAACAAAAGATTTGGACTTCTAAAATAAATTTAGTTATGTAGGTCTTGATTCTGTGAGCCACAAAGAAGTTGTACTTCAAAATAATTTGCTGTTGTATGTATACGTCGAAAGAGTTTGACCTAGTGGTAACTGGTAAGACTCCCCTTTAGTTTACTGGTTTGTCCTGAATTCGAGACATTACACCTCACCCGTATGACCCCTGATTTATATTTAAAAAATATAAAATTAATCTAACTTGTCTTAGTAAAAAACTGCAATAAGATTCGTTGACCCCACAAATCAATTTTGAATTGGAAAAATGCATCTAACAGAATTTTGGCAGTTAATACCGTTACCAAATAGTCAATGTAGAATTTGTATCATTCCCCCGACACTATTGTGTAACGAATAAAAAATGGATGAAAAGTAAGCTGCCTCTCTTTTTTCTTTTCACTCTCTTGATTTATATATATTTTTTATTGAAAGTCCCTTGATATATATAACTATTCCTTTTTTTTTTCTTTTTTTCCCCACTTTTTTGAAGTGGTTGTTATAAAAAAAAAAAAAGGCATCCTTTTTCCCCCTATAATAATAATTTGTACGTCTATAAAAAAAAAGGCATATCCTTGTTAAAAAAAAAAAAAGGATTTGTACGTCTATGCATACATCAGCAATAATAAGGATGAAAAATATTATTAAAGTTAAAGAGTTATTCCAAAATGACGGCCATGCATGCGTATTGCTTTCCTATATAATATTGCTCATCGCATGCAAATTACTTAAATTTGAAGTTATATTATTTGTAATAAAAGAGTTCTTTTCCAAAAGTACTGAATGTAATAATACTAATAAATCTAAAAGTGAAGTATGATCTAAAAGTTAAAAGAAGGAAAAAAAAAATTGATGATAAAGTTAAGCTATCGGTTGAAGCATTCACATCGAGGTTCTCTGACATTAATTACTTTTATTCCAAAAAAAAAAGAACAGAAAAAAAATAAAAGAAATATATAGCAACTTCTTACATGACATGAGCAAAAATTTTGAAGGGCTAAGTTGAAAATGAATATAAAAAAAAATTAGTCGAATAATATTAATACAAATATAGTGAAAGTAAGTTTTTGTTCATTTTATTAATGAAAAATTTATTTTTATTATTTAGCTAAAGTTAATTTATCATATTAATATACACTCAAAATAATTACTCAATATTATATTAATTACATTCACAATTTACTCCTCTTCGAAGTAAAAATTTTAATAAAATAAAATTAATTTGAACACGCGTTGAGTTTTCCCAATTAAAATAAGTTGCTTCTCATAAGTAAGAAAAGAAAACAGAAGTACATGCATTTCCAAGAAAGCTCCAAGCTAATTGGCTATAAGTCAAAGTGGGCCTGATTTTTGCTGACCACCGAAAGGCCCCATAAGAGCCATTACAGAATATTCCCACTTATAAAAGTTGAATAAAATGAATGGTAGTAGGAATAGATAATACAAACAAAACCATTCAATTCAATCAAAATTATCAATTAAAACTAATTTTAAGAGTGAAAGTTTAATAATGGGCCAATAGAATACTCTGACAAGGATGGGGGGCCCATAATGGTTGAAGATGATAATGTCTCAACTTTAGCAGGAATTTATGTCTTCCCTCCTCGTCACTTTGTCTGGAACCCACAATTTTGAGCTCAGTCATACTTCTAAAACCCTCTTTTTTCTTTTCTTTTCATTTTTTGATACTTTCAAATACATTTTCATTAGATAATTAAAGTTTGAGTTCTTTTTTCACGTAAAAATTCCAACCCCTTTTGATCTCTTTAATTATATTATGTGTCTAATGAGTTAAAGAAGTTGATAACTCCAGAATTTTCCACAAATATATCGCTTACATTATTTTAATATTGCTAATTAGATTGGATTGTTATACATTAAGGGTGTGTTTGATTGGCATTCGTTTTTCCGGAAAAATCCATTTTTCAGCTTTTTTTGCCTTTCTTGGTTGTTTGATTGGCATTTCTTTTCCCGTAAAACGCTTCACTTTTCTCGAACCGCACTTTTCCGGTTTTGGAGTGAAACGCTTTCTGTGAGTGATTTTGTTTTCTAAAAAGTTTGATGCTTTTTTTTTTAATGGACAATTTACTTTAACCATAAAAATAAGGAAAATAATCAAATTTCATTAAAAAAAACTTAAAAATAAGGAAAATAACATTATTTTTCAACTTTCAAATTAACCCAATCAAACACCAACAACTACCATTTCCCTGGAAAACCTTTTTCCGGAATTCATTTACCCGGAAAACGTTTTCCTTCTAACTATTTTCCGACTTTACAGTCAAACACACCCTAATATGTCTTCTCATTCTTAAAATTTTCATCTCTGTCTATCTAAAGATCCGAATCATATAGACAGATTTTGAATCTATTATAAAATTATTCATGCAAAAAGCAGATAATAAACTGATAGGGTGTTAGGATGTGTGTAAAAATAGATTTTTATGTGTTTTTATGTGATATAGGAGAGATAATAAGTGAAATTGAATGGTGGAGATTTGTGTAGTACAGATAGGTCCCACGAGATATATGAATGTGAAATAGGAGAGAGAATTAGTATGATTGAAAAGAATATGTAAAAACATGTAACAACATGTAGAAGAACGGGGGCTGAATCTGTTAGAATCTCATTTGAAAGTGCAATCGAAAATATAATATCTACTTCTAGAAAGCACAACAACATTTATTGTTTAATTTCTCACTAGCAATCAATGTTTAGGCATGAAGATGTCAAGGTGCGAAGGAATAAAAAGAAGGGTTTGATAAGAACCAATCATTAAAATCAATAAAAGAAAAGTACAAAAAGGATAAAGCAACAACTTGCACCTATATGTTCTAAAGACAATTGATGCGTGATTCTAGTAACAAAACGATGCCTTCAAATTTGTAATGCGCCTAGTTTTTTCAAACTTCGTAAGAGTGTTGAAAAGTAATAAATTTTCACTTTCTATAAATTGTTGGAAAACTAATCAATTAAGACTAAATATCGTGCAATGATTTATTATTCAATTAGTTGTGTGTATTATTTTGAATATTTACGAATCCAAATTTATTGTTCCGTTTTCTGCCGCTTTGACCCACATCACTAAATTAATACACTTTACTATGTATGTGACTGGTTTATATTGGACGAGACAGTTAAGGGTAAGGAAACTTGACATCAGATCTTGGCTCGATACTTACGCCCTTGTAAACCTAATTGGGAGCAAAATGGTAAGAATGAATGAAAAATTTCTGGTACTCTAGTTCAATAAAAATATGTCACCTACACATGGACGTAAATGACTAGTCTTATAGTTGATATATGTAAAAACAAGTAGGCGCTATTGAAGCACCGGAAATGCTTTCAAACTCGAGCCTAATCCACAGTGCGCAAATTGGCAAAGAACAAAGACAAGTGGTCAACTCTCAATTATTATTGCTAACTAATTAAGTGCTTAGTAATTCTAACAACTACTTAGTTTTCTGTGTGTTGAAGTCAAAGATAATGAGGAAGTAAAGGTTCTAATAGAATGATTACTGTCCCAATTTTTGTCTGTTCAAGTTTGAACTTGATTTAAAGCACTTGTAATAGATGACTGGAACTTATTATTTTAATAAATAAATATATAAAATAAAGAACAAATCAATGAGTGGATGTCACTACACATAATACCCTTGTTATAATCATTTACTGAATAATTACTTTAATTAAATAGGACTTTGAAGAACCCTTTTAGTCAAAAAAATTTGGAATCTTTTTTTTTTTCTTTTTACAATATTTTAAATGAACATTAGCTCTACTTAACTAGAGACTAAAAGAATTGTTTAATTCTGACAAACAACTAGATTCAGCCGTTAAAACCATAATATATTAGTCGAGCGTTGACATTTACTTAATCTCAATGGTATTTATGAAGTTAAGCAAATTAGACAGCCTCCAAGAGTTTCGAAAACCCTCTCGAAGATCATATTTGTAGGGAAAAAAAGAAAAAGAAAAATCAATCTCAAATAACACATTAAACATCCCATAATCGATCCTTCTTAACTTAAAAATGCAAGCTATATGTCTCGTCAAACCAAACTCTAGCACATTAGTATAGTAGTTCAAATAGGTGATTGCAAAGACAAATTGTGTAGTAATAATGGATTTATTATTCATGTGGCTTTTCCAGTTTTGCACTATCACTAAACAACAATTATAGTATTGACATGTTACATTTAGTTAAATTTATCCTTTATTGTGCCATCAAATACGAATGCATCGACTTTCTTTCTCGACTTCTTTAACAAACAATACATGCGAATTTTGGGTGAATAAAAATTCCTCTATGGTACATATAATTTTGTCACAATGATGTGATTTGCCTAGCTTATTCTGATTTTACTACGAACCAACTTGGAATCTTGGCCAAAAATGTAAGGTGCCAAGCTATAACCTAGCATGTGACAGTGATTATCCATGACCAATGTCCTGCTTTAACTGGAAAATTGTGCATGGAACTACTAGTAGCTTGTAACTTGGTTGGAAATCATAGGGTAAATGTTAAAAAATTTTTACAATCAATATAAATTCATCATAATTAATCTATTATCTGTATTTTTGTGGATAGTTTATTGTATATACATGATATATGTCAATTCGATATTATTCAATGTCAAAGTAACATGCATATGTTTCATAAACACAATGATTGTATGCTCTTCTGGGCATTCGATCACTATAGATAAACTCATCCCAACAAGTTCAAACAAACAATTTAACTCAAAATTCCCAACAAGCATGTTGCAAAGATTATATTATAATTATGGCTAATCAAATATAGTTTTCATTCATACATTCCATAATGTATAATTCATTACTCATAAGTGATGAGTAGCTACCAAATAAACCCTTAATAAGATACGAGTTCTATTCTCCTCACCCACGAGGGGTGGATAAGATTTTCTCTCAGACGCAGTCTGAGAGGAAATCTTATCCTTCGCCATGGGGGAAAGCAAAACTCAATAAGATACAATCCAAATGCGCAAAAATAACCTTCTCTGTCCCAATCCAAAAACTAGTGGGCTTCTGAAATCAATGCAACCCACAGGGTGTGTTTTCTTACATGGGCCTTGATATCAAGCTAATGCTAAATCCATAAACTCCATAGCCCCAAAAGCAGATCCGAATGCAACCTCTTAATGTCCATTTCCAACTGAAAAGTCAGGTTCTACTGGCTTTTGTAACATCCATAATAGATCCATTTGTGAGCCATTTCTCAAGCTTGTAGCTCTCCTAGTACTATTTGCCACTCTCACGGCACACGTGGCAAAATCGGACGCCCTAAGTGGCAGAGACGAGCTCCGTCCCGTGGCTAATTCACACACTACAACCCTCTCCCTAGCCTTCAATTCAGCAGCTTCCCTCTTCCTTCTGTAACGAAACCAAGCCGCTTGTATAAAGCGCGCTGCCCACGTCCTCCATTGGTAGGAATGAAACCTAAACTTATGCTTGAGTTGCTTGCTATGCAACTTATGAAATTGTGATGCAACAAACATCACATCATCCGAGACGAGGGCAAAGGCTTCTACTTCGGTAATAGCCGTCACTGTGCGGGTGGACGAAGGGAGGACAATGCTCGGCCGAGGGTAAAGGGCCCACGTGAGAAGTTCTTCCCCGCAGAAATCGCCAGACCCAAGTCGACAAGAGTTGAAAAACCCGTCTCGACCTCCATCGGTCGTGCATGAATCTAGGTGACCACGTAATATGAAGAGCATTTCGGTCACCGGGTCCCCCTCCCTCACCAGCCTAGTACCCGGCGTGCACAAAAGAGGCTTCAAACGTTCACAAATCGCATCTAGCGTGCATTCATCCATCTCATCAAAAAGAGGCACCTATTTTATGATGTTGGAAATAATAATTAAATGATATACTTTGGAACTGATCTAATAGCTTAAACTTTTAGTTCATGTGATATTTCAAGAAGCGGTTAAGTGAAACTCACCCGCCGAACTAGATCAAGACAAAGATGGTGCTTAATATCTCGTCGGAGATCGAGAGGAAGACCTCGGAGAATAGCTTCCTCGTCGACTCCCCTTGTTGTAACCCACCGGTATAGATCGTACTTGCGTACTCTCTCCTTCAACTTGTGGGGAAGCTGTCGATGATGCATCCATTGTTCGGTATCTGTTCTTTTAACTCTCCACTCTTCAAGTCGCAAGGTGGTCGATTGAAGGTACGTCTGTCCAAGGAAAACAAGTACACATACTCTCATCACCATATATATGTCACAACCATATCGTTAAACAATCAAACTATTGTCACATTTACAAATAACATAGTCAACTGACTCATCTAAAAACTTAAATTGATAGATTGAGGGTCGGCATATTAAAACTTTACAAATCCGTAAAAATTTGAAGCTTACTTGCATATTCCCTATGAGCAATGCAAAAAGCACCAAGCCGAGAATGGCGACGATGATAGCGAAATCAATTTCTCCGACGTAGGTGCTTGTCATAAGATTCTGTCCAATGGAACTGCAAAAAATTCATTAACATTAGAAGTCGAAAACAACTGCTAGTGTGATTACAAGTTTTAAATTAAAGGGCTGTGTATTTTACCTTAGATTTCTCAATCCCCACCAGAGACAATAGGTGTACTTATTCAGGAAGTTTGCCGCTGTAACTCCATAAGTCAAAGCCTCACCATAAATCCCAAACTGGTAGAAATTATTCTTAGGATTACACAGCCTGGCAATATCGCTCGAGTTAAATGACAATTTCCTATAAAAATAGTCACTTGTTCGACAGTCGAAATAATAATACTGGCAGTTCAGTTTCTGAAGATCGCAAACCGATTTCCAACACTGTTCTTGTCGCTCGATTGCTAGCAGATACCAACACGAACCTATGACCTTCATAGAACATCGAAAACCTCGATAACCTAAGACCTTATGGTGTTTCTAAACGAAGGCGTTGAATAAGAAAACACTTACATGGCTTGCAAGCATGAATAGCATGAGATTATAAGCTGCCCCTGCCCACGCGGCCTCGACCACGACCCCCATGGTGCCGATGATTTTAGACGAGAGGGGGAAGATAAGATAAAGTCGTAAGAGAAACTGAAAAAGCACTGTGAGACGTAAAGATTGTTTTGCAGTAATCACGTTGGATCCCTTCATCGAAGGGATTGCCACCCAAATCAACGCCTGAGAATGGTTGCATAATGATGAACAAAACAAGAATATACGATGAGTAATGCTATTTGTACACAACAATTATCACATTTTAAGACATCTAACTTCACAAGATTTTGACAGAGTACTCAGATAGAATAGTATAGTACCTGTGGAAGGGGTAGAGCGGCCAATAAGTCGAGCCAAAAGTCTTTATGGAGATATCTTGAAGCAATCTTGGAAGAATCAATAACAAGCTCGCCTCTCCCAATTACACGAGAAGAAGGTGCGACATAAGCTGTTCTAAACCGAACAAAAATCTGAATCATGTAGAGAGCATCGATTATTGAACGAATGAAGGTGAGAGATGTCTCAAGGTCCACGCTTGCATGAAGGCACATGTCGTCCTTAACGCTCGGCAAGTAGAAGAATAACGGGTCGACGAAGAGGGAAATGAGACATGAGATTAAAAAACATTTGGACCATAGGCATAGAAAAGGTCCCCGTGGATCGAAATATCTTCTTTTTTACTCTCTCATAGTCCTCGGAGAATACTCGCAGAAGTTTCTTATCCTTAAAGGGCTTGTTCTTTGTCTGTGTGTCACCATTGTTTTGAATTGATTCGAGAGTGTCTTCATTTTCGAGGTCATTTTCATTTCTGACAAACAATGTAGACTTGTGTCATGTAATAGTAATGACGAAAATCACGAGCTTCAGTGACTGATAATGCAAAAACAAGAAAAGGATATTCAGACAACCTTAAAAATTTGGAATCAGCAACCTTTGCAGTGTCCATGGTCGACTCTTGTCGCTTCAGGAGTTGAGCAATCCTGTGACAGATGGACGAAGGACAGTTAGCAACATAGTTGCAATGACTTGGATGACATGTATGCAAATGATAAAGTATGATGTAGAGACTAAATCATGACATAAAAATAAACCTCAATGATCTAATTCAACCGTTTGTTGCATTCTTCAACAGAGTTTCTCATCGAGAAGAGAAGGGTGAGGTTAGAAATGGTAGAAAGTATCCGAGAATTGAAGGGTCTTAAGAAATATGGCCCTTTTTATATATCTTGAAACATAGTTCCTGTTTTTGTCTGGTTGAACTGTGTTGAGGAGTTTTGGTTGCTTTTAAACTTAGGAATCTTGTGAAAAGGGACTTAAGAATTGAGATACTATACAAATTGAAAGTGGGGTGGAATTTGGATTGTTAATGTTCTATATTTGCTTCAAGGCAGGCAGTGAAGACAAAAACGGGATCTTGCCCCTTGAATATGAAGTTTTAACCTTAAAGCTGAATTGATTGAATGATCAGCCTTTATCAATTCATTATCCCAAAATTGCTTAAGTGGTCACCTATCGCTTGATGCCCCATTAATGTTATCAATGCTGCGATAATTTTTATTGTTCCAACACTGATATGATGTGCTAAAATTGGATTTGTTGGGACATCTTAAGTGATGTGGCACGCCACTAACGCGCCACATCAGTACTGAAACAATATAAATTGTCCCAACGCTAATAATATATCAACCTTGATTTAGAGAATCTCATATAACATTGTCGAAAATTTTCATATATTAAACAACATAGGTCTAATATATTAAGTGACTTATCACCGAAAATGGTAATGTCTGTGTACATGTGTACGACCAATTTTCATCATTAAGTTGCTTGAATAGCCAAAGATACTGATATTAAAGATTCAAAGTTCGAACTTAAAAGATCGATGTCAAATGTACTTTGATCGAATAGTTGCTTTGATTGAATGAAACAACTAAAAGAGAAAGAAAAAAAAGAAAAAAAAAAACCCACATATGACAACATATCTGGACCCTATTGCAGATAGTCCAGCCTTTGGCATGCAACGAACACATATTGTTCATGGGTTGGTGGTTGTGTGCCATAGTGCGACGGGGCGATGGGTTAGCGACCTTGGTTGTAAGTTACTTTTTTGTCATGATAGTTGTACCACTTTAGCTAACAACAACATTGACAAGAAAGTGGAATGGCAAAATAAGTCTGATATAATTTCACACAATTTTGTCACGCCACTTTGTTGTCAACCAATTAGCGCAAACATCATTTTTTCCAAACTATAAAAACCACAGTTGAGTAATATTTTATGGTTACTTCTTAATAGAATGAACAAAGTTGCACAGACATACCTCTCAAGGTCCAACAGAATGAAGCGCTGACTGGGAAACATTAGAACAAACATGCATAGCCAATATAATACTAAATCAAAAAATTCATTACATTCCACACATATCTCAAACCCAAATGATCAAAACAGTTGTGCATGTCCCCAAATGTGACAGGCCAATATTACAAAGAACTATCTTCCTCTCAAAGGACATACATTTTAGACTCAAAACACTATCCATCCTGCAAGCAGGACGTACAAGTCAGATCAAATACCTCGTCACAACTTGGGTGAGTCGAGAGTTCTTAATCACAATCATTCATCTGGAGCCGCAAGTGTAGCCATCATCATTCTTGAGCACCCCTCTGATATAAGAAATATCCAGAAAGAAAAACTGAGATAAAGAGAGACGAAAAATTTGAAGCAGAATTCAAATCTAGT
Organism: Jasminum sambac; assembly: GCA_018223645.1. NCBI lineage: Eukaryota > Viridiplantae > Streptophyta > Magnoliopsida > Lamiales > Oleaceae > Jasminum > Jasminum sambac. The sequence continues at coordinate 27,089,332 of CP073644.1, read as the reverse complement.
AAAGCTATGTGTGCGCATTTAAAGAATCTTGATAACATACCCTGTTCAAATCCATTAATGAAATACTCAGTTAATTAAAACTCAGGCCTCGACCGAGATTCAGCAGGGGTCACCCTAATCTGCCTGCCATCAAGATCCTGCACAAACAAATTTCAGCATGAATTTTATAACTTTAGAACAAATGAACACATTACCCTATTTGAATGACTACAAGAAGAAACTTACCACGCCATCCAATGATTCACATGCATTGTTGACTTCATCAGCAGAACGGTAAGTCACAAACCCGAAGCCCCTTGACCTCCCGGTATCCCTATCATAAACCACCTTCGCCTCCACTACATTTCCCTGCTCACTGAACAGGGTTTCAAGGGCAAGATTGTCAACTCCCCATGAAAGGTTTCCTACAAAAACTTTGTTGCCACTATCATAACTCTGTCGTGATCCTCCTCGCCTGGGCCCTCTGGATGAAAAAGAAGATTCCCTCTTAGGAGGGGCAGGTCCAGAATTCACCTTTAGAGGTCGACCCTCAAGTTCCTAATGAACAAAGCAACTCTTCAATTCACATGCAGTTTGAATAAACAAGCTCGAGATTTGGTTTGAATAACACAATTAATATGTTCATACAACTTCATGTGATTACACTTATAGAATCTATGGAAGCCAAGTAATTTGTGTACCGTAAAGCACTATAAATGGTGGAAACTTACATAGCCATTGAACTGTTGAGCAGCGAGCTCAGCTTCCTCGGGTGTGGACATTGTAACAAAACCAAATCCTCTGCTTCTTCCAGTAGCCTTGTCATAGATAACCTGCAAGTTAAATACTTAGTTCGTCCTCGTTTTAACTCTTTTCCACTTATAATTTAACTTCTATTATTCATTATTATCTAACTTAATGTCAATAATAAGTATTCTACAAAATATATGTTCACTTGAACATATGCTAGCATGCATACTGTGTACATAAACCACTTTATACACAATAATCTTTGATAGGGATACATCCATCCATTCACATAGTAAGCAATTAAACATTCTACAGATATGTAAAAGTAAGAAAATCTGTTTCTTCAAAAGAACAAAATCCCAATTGCTGAAAGCATATCCACAATTCATTCAAATAAAATAATAAAATACTAAAACAAATCCCAGAAGGGAGAAAATTACCTCAACCATCTCAACACTTCCGGCTTGTTGAAACAGTCCTGCGAGAACAGAACTGTCCACACTATAAGGCAAATTTCCCACAAAAACCTTTAGGTCAGGCGAGAAGCTGGGCTCCTAGGACTAGAAAAGTCAAATCCGTCATTATCAAGTTCGTCGACGTCAGACGACATAGCAACTTTTCGCGTAAATTTAGAACTGTGCTCAGAATTACTGGTAATAATTCCACTGTCATTTTTGGAGAAAATTGATACGGTAAGTTTTGGAAAAGGTTTAATGGAAGAGGGAGTGAACAGAGGGAATGTGTAAGCAGCAGATGAGTGGCGAGAGAGAGAAAGGGTTTGAGGGATAATGTGAATAGATGAGGCAGAAGCCGCCATTGTTGTGCTTGAGGTGAAAATGAGTGAAGATAAGGTTTTTGCTTCGCCTCTTCTGCTGTTTGGAAATTCGTAGGGTTTTAAAGAGAGTTTTGGGTGAAGATATTTATAGCTGGAGAAGAGAGAAATATGAGGATATTATTCGGATAAGGACTAGGGCGTGTTTGTTTTACCTCATCCCCACTTGCCCCTCCTTCTACTGGCAACCCAGGGCATATTTGACAGAAATGGATTTCTTCAAGGACCCACGCTGGTTACGTACCCATGCCACATGGCATTATGCAATGGCACTATATCATTTTCAAATTTTTTTTTTTTTTTTGTATTTTCATTAAATGAGATGAATAATACATAACTATTCCCTAATTGTGGGGAGTCTCACTAATGTCCCACGAAATTTTTTTCTCACTAATGTCCCACGAAATTTTTTTCCCTGATTGTGAGGTCCAAAGACCCACGAGATCATAGTTCTTGAAAGAAATTAATATTAAGAAAATTACTTTTAGGTGTGTGGTAGTGATAAAAAATATTTAAATAGAAAAATATCAAATAAATATAATAAGTAGTTGAAAGTGATAGGGAATGAAGATATCAAGAATTGGTTTTAGCTTGTTAAATATTTAAAAATCATATCAAATGAAGATACTTGTCCAAATGAGGTATTTTTGTTATCTGATTTGAAGTGTGCGCAATTGCACGGCTTAATTCTGGGTTTCGACCTAAATATCTACCATGCGATTGTGACAATCGCATGGCTTTGCAATTTTTCTTTTATTGTTATTTAATTTGCTAATTCGAACTCATTACACAGAATTGTAATAAATTACATAGAGATGTAATTATGCATAAAGAGTGTGTAATGACTATACTCCACTAAGAAACAAGCTAAGTTGGTCGGTTTTGGGGTCTTGAGAATAGAATTTGTATATAGTATCCATTTTAAATGCATAAGATATGTTTTTAGCATTTCTCGACAAGCTAGACACTACAGTCACTTTGTTGCTACAAATATGACTTTTTTAAAGAATTTTAGCTTTTGTTGGTTAGTTGTCGAAAATTTTTAAAATTTTCAAAAAATGATTTTGAGTCTCGCCCAATTTTCTTATAATCTTATGTGCGATTGTGCGGAATTCTACCCTGCAATTGCACAATACAGTTGGGTACCTCATTTTTGTTATTAACTTCATTTCATTTGATTTTTAATACATCTTCAGTCCTTATAAACATGTAAAAATTCCTATTCTTTTTATTTAAAATTGTATTAACCACCCATTTTATTGATTTGAAGACTTTTTGAAGCTTTTAACACTTTACAACTACACCTTCAACAATAATTTTATCAAAATTCATTACCAAGCTCTAGCCTCCATGAACAACTCTAGTCGAGCACTCTCATTTGCATTTGAGGCTTTGTTTGGTAGAGCCTTTCTAAATTTTTTTTGTTAAATTCATTTTAACTACTAAATTTGTCCCATAAATATATCTTATTTCCATTTTCACTAAGATTAGGAAAAATTATAATTAATAGTGTTGGAAAAGTAAAATTTAAAATTATTTTCCTAATATATCATTTCATTTATTAAATTTTTTATTTCAATTAATCTATTTTGATAATAACAAAGTACATTAAATAAGGTCATATAAGATAATTAATATTTTAAATATATGTTTAAAAGAAATGTGACCTATATCCTGGAATAGAGAAAAAGGAAAAGTGGACTATATTTTTGGAACAACAGTAGTACAAAATTTATGGTACTTATAGTTTTTTTTTTTAAATTAAGGGCTATTAACACAGTCATGATCCAATATTTTAACTCGCTGCGCACTAAGGACCTGTCATTTTTTTCCTTGGCAATTTCGTCTTCAACCTAACGTTTTCTTACGAAATAAGGATTTTTTAGGTTAAAAAGACAACAATACACTTTTATTTATGTTAGATTAAATAAAAATATTTACAATCGAGTTCATAACTTTTCAAGTTTCAACAGATACAAACTAGTCATCATTTTCAACACATTCTCCTCTCCACCACCACCACCACCACCAACTCTGGCGAGGCCCCAAAGATGATCTGGTGGTTTTCGAACCACTAGCAATTCTTGTGAGTTGGTGGTGGTCGTGGTGATGGTGGTGGTGGAGGAGAAGGAGGATGTGTTGAAGATGAGAATTAGTTGGTACTTGTTGAAAGGTTATGAACTCCATTATAAATACTTTTATTTAATTTAATATAAATAAAAGGGTATTATTGTCTTTTTAGCCTAAAACTTTTTATCTCGTAAGAAAACATTAGGTCCATAGGTCCTTAACGCGGAGCCAGTTAAAAAATTTGTCAATAAGCCTTTAATTAAACATTTTACTTTACCTTTTTTTTAATTAAACATTCTTTGAAAAAAACATTTTTTACTTAATAATATGGACCAGACAAGATAAATTAGCTATTCTCCCAAATAGTAAACTCCATGTGTAAATTACAACCTGCCCATGGTAGTGACCAATTCCCTCGTCTACTGAGTTGCATAAAAATTTTGTGCGCAAGACGAGTTGCGAGGTGAGTCTTGTTAGAGCACCTCCAACAATGCAATATGAGCTATCGTTAATGTGGCATATAAAATGACAAGTGAAGGAAAAATATATATAGTCGCAGGTGTGGATTGAAGGAGTAATGATATACGTATACATTAATTATTGCCTCGAAACGAAAAATTAATGGCAAAGAGTTAAAGCGACTAAGCGACAACATCTAACAATCCAGCCAAATGTAAACGGCGTGCCAGAATCGTCGCATTTTCACAATCCACAAACCATTCGAAATGCTCTTAGGTTACACGAAAATAATTACAATCAACTTGTTTGCTTAAAAAGACTGCAATGAAGTAAGTTCTAACTTTTGACGCCAAATATCCCTTTGATTCTATGGCTTGTAACTGCAAACGTGGGTCATTCTCCAACCACATGGTCAAGCGTTCGGGCAAAAAAACTCCTTGAGTCATATTAGTTCCTTATCTTGGACAGCTTGTAGCCAACTTGGAGTCTAAGCTTGAAGTCTAAGCTTGGCTTGAGAATCTATTCAAAGAGCCTCCGTTGTTCTATGGGTCCACTCGGATGTATGTGTCATCCATTCGTCCTCAACGCGCAACAACTGCGTTGATATACGGCTATCTTTTTCAGTAAAGGCCCAATTTGGTTGGTTTAGGACAAAAATGTTTAGAGGGGCCAATTTGGGCAACACAGAGTTCAGACTCCCATCCCCCTCGAGGTTGCTTTATCATGTACGGTACAGCCAACGGGAGCCAAAAATATCAATGAAAATATCTTTGCTATGGTATGACCAAAATATCCACTATCACAACATACATTTTGAGACAACGAGCAACATATCAACACGATAACATATCATTATATCAACATATGTTTCCCTAGAGGTTGTTTTGCCTGAATGAAGGGCTTGAGAAATAACACGATAATACACAAGATTTTTGACAAACTATTTGTTCACTTGACAGAAACAGATTGACTATCGGATAATACAAAAGCTCATTCCAAAGTATTGTGTCAGTATAACATACAGATGCAACCTCTAATGAACCTCAATCCAATATCATACAAGAAATATTAAAGAAAGAAATATATCTGTAAGATTTTGATTCTCAATCCAAGTCCCTATATGAAGATTTTGATTCTCAATCTAAGTCCCTATTTGACAATTATGCTAGTAACAACTTCAAGAAGCCATTGAATATCCACTCAGGTTAACTCACTGGCAAGAAGATATATCCAAACAAGTCAACAAAGGCACAAGAAAACTAATTGAAATTCGAACAAAAATTCCCAACTTCTTGGACAGAAAAAATTGCAACATACCTCAACACAAATTCCAAGAGATGTATAAAGCTCTCTTATTAGCAACAGGTATATGAAAATGATGTATCTCCTGCCTAGAAGAGCTACTTACTCTTCTTGCAAGTTAACTACTACATACCCGCAACTCATTTCAGAGCAAAACAAGTTTCTCTGCTTGAATTATTTTGATTAACAAGCCATTGCTGCTTTCTTCTTTCCTTTCTTCCCAGTACTCTGCTTGTCCTTCCCAGAAATCATCCTCGAAAGAATATCTGCTTGTTTTGTGTTACCCTCATCATTGAGGCTCTTGATCAAGTCTTTGCAATTATTCCAATCGGTTACCCCTCCTTTCTCCATAATCTTACACAATATTGAATAAGCATTCAGAGTCTTACCAGCCGCTAAAAGAGCATCTAACACCTTATCATAGCTTGAAAAGTCAACACTACAATCTCTCTCCAATGCGAAGTCTAACAGTTTCAGAGCAGCAATCGTCTTCCCCTTCTCGCAGAGGACCGATAACAGACTATCAAAATCAGGTGATACACCACTAACCATTAGCAGCTCAATTCTTCCAATGGCTTCTTCAACATGACCCCTCATAAGGAGAGCTTCCAAAATCTTAGCAATCAAGTCTTCATGATCTTTTAACCCCTTCTCCAACATAGTCTTCATCACTCGACTTGCTGTTTGAACCCTTCCATCTTCAAACAAGCTCTCCATCACTGATCTATAAAGAGACGAATCTGGGATATGGCCATTCTCTATCATGCTATCCAGAGTTTTCTTTGCATCAGCAGATTCACTCTTCTTCAAGTAGCTTTCAATGAGTGATTCATAAGCAATTTTTTCCAAAAGAATATTTCTTCTTGTCATGATATTAAGAATTTCAAAGGCTGAGTCGGGATTTCCTTCATTTGCATGCCCACGGATCAGACTGTTAAAGGCGAGAGGATCTTGAACACCAATTTTCATCAACTGCCTCAGGAGGGTTTCTGCTTTTCCTGTCTGGCCATTGTTGCAGAGATACTCAATGATTGGGTTATATGCACTAGGCTCCATATGCAAACTGCTTTGAGGCCTCAAGATGATTTCCTTCTCAACAAGCTTATCTAACAACTTAACAGCTCGATCATATTCACCAGCCTTGCAGAAATTCTCAATCAGAATACCATAATGCCCAGCTTCTGTTGGAACACTCAACCTAATCATTGCCTTGAGAACGTCCATGGCAGCATCCAAATCACCTGCCTTACACTGACCAGATATTAAACGCGCGAAAATTGCATTATCCTTAGGTTCAGTGTACTTCTCCACCATCTCCTTCAAAATATCACGAGCCTCAACCATCTTCTCTGCATCACACAGGCCGGGTAACAAGGTTGAGTATGTAATGGCATTGGGTTTATTCCCAAAACTCTTCATTTCCTCCAACAATTTCAGAGCATCATCAACCCGGTTAACTGACACATAGCCTTTAATCAACGTCGTATAAGTGATCACCGTTGGCTCAATGTTCCTACCCTTCATCTCTATAAAGTACTTCTCTGCTGCATCCATTTTACTGACCCGATTGTACCCATTAATCAATGTATTGTATGTAACCACATCAGGGGAAATATTCCTACTCTTCATCTCCTCAAAAAACCTATTTGCAGTCTCGACTTTCCCCGAGAGAAAAAACCCCCAAATCATGATATTATACGTGTGTGTAGTAGGCTCAATCCCCTCGCTCAACATCTTGTTAAAGTATCTTTTCGCCATCATATAACGACCCCTGCGCATTATGACCTTAAACAAAGCATCATATGATTTCAATGTCCTCTCAACTCCTAATTCGTCCATTTTCTGAAACAGCTTAACACTCTCCTGAACAATACCAGCCTTTCCATAACTATCAATCAACAAGACCCACAAATCCTCATCCCACTGCAACCCCTTTTTCGGCATATCCAATAAAATGCACCTAGCATGATTAAGCTTCGAAGCTCGACCCAAAATCTCGATGATTTCCAAATGGGTCTCTCTCGTGTGTTGAAAAAGTCCGGATCTTTCAACCCAACGGAAGAACTGCAGAGCGTGCTCTGAGTTCTTCGAACCGTGCAACACATTGTAAACAAGCTCATGATCGAAACTCGGAACCAAGTTTCGGATCGAGTTCTGCAAACGGGTTGTCCAGGCCCGATTAGCCATCATTCGATTAATTACATCCTCAATTTTTTCAGGGTTCTTTTGGCGCTTACCTTCTGCATTTCTCGACGGATTTGCAGCAACCGTTCCAGTTGATGAAGAATCAGCATTCGAACTGCGAGGTTCCTCAGGATTCGAACTTGGGTTTAGCGAATCAACTGGCGAAGAGGAGTAGAAGAAGAAAAGGGGTTTGACGGAAAGTGGGGATGAGAGTTTGTGATTCAAACAGGAATGTTTTGATGCAGCTAAATATGCCATTGTTTCGAAGGTTTTCCTGGTGAGGTGAAACGATCTTTCAGTTATGTTCGATGAATTTAGAGAGAGAAAGTAAGCTAGTGTTGTGCAAAACACGCACTCTCACACAGTGAGGCGTCGTAGTTAGGGTTTAAGGGACTCGTGAATTTGGGGGAAAATACGGTTAGGGGTTTATGAGTGTCCAACGCAATTTTACTAATTTTCGAAAAATTAAAATTTAAATAACAATAAAAGTTGATAATCATATGATTTTTATTTGGGATTTTGGCATGAATAATAGTAAAAAAACATCGTATTCTGATTTAGTCAAAATAATAAAAGTCATGAAATAATTAAAAAAACTTTGGTGCGTAAATGGTCATTTGGATGGAATCCGTCGGATTTCTTAGTCAAAGTCATTCTTTGAAAAGCTTGGGTCTTGCGTTTGAGTGCATTTCATTTGAAATAAATTGCACAAAGGTCTAACTTTAGATATTATTCTGATCAGTCAAAGTTTGAAAAATGTATACTTTAGTCAAATGTAGTTAAATTGTATAATCTTTTATATTTTATTTTTTCTATGGGTGTTTATTTGAGTCTGTAATTAATTTTATTTAATTAAAATTAGTCCCAAATTTAGTTAAATTGTATAATGATTTATAATAAATATAATTATTGTACCTATATAAAATTATTATTATGAATATAAAATTATTATATTTATTATTAGCTATTAGTTAAAATCAAAATATCTTGCATCTCTAATGCTAAAGAAAATTTTCGAAATTTGTGATACTATACTAATACGAACAAATGCTATCTGTGTTGAAAATTTTGATAAAAACCATTCAATCGATCACAAATTAATTCAAAAAATTAATTACGAACCAAATAAGCACCCATATTTATTAATACGAACAAATGCTTCTTGTGTTGATATGGGTGCTTATTTGGTTCAGAATTAATTTTATCAATTAATTTGATATCGATAAATGGCTTTATCAAAAACTTCAATCTGATAGCATTTATATGGTGCTTATTTGGTCGTAATTAATTTTATTGAATTAATTTGATATCGATTAAATGGCTTTTATCAAAAAATTCAATCTGATTTGCATTTATATGGGTGCTTATTTGGTGTAATTAATTTTATTGAATTAATTTGATATCGATTAAATGGTTTTTATCAAAAATTTCAACACGGTAGCATTTGTTAGTATTAATATAGTATCACAACTTTGAAAATTTTCTTTAGTATTAGAGATGCACACATTTTGATTTTAACTAATATTTAATAATAAATATAATAATTTTATATTCATAATAATAATTTTATATAGGTACAATAATTATATTTATTATAAATCATTATACAATTTAACTAAATTTGGGACTAATTTTAATTAAATAAAATTAATTATGGACCAAATAAGACCCGTAGTAAAAAAATAAAATATAAAAGATTATACAATTTAACTAAATTTGGGACTAAAGTATACATTTTTCAAACTTTTGGACGATTGTAATAATATCTAAAGTTAGACCTTTTCATGCAATTTATTTCAAATGAAATTGACCTAATCTAAGTTTTCAACGTTGATTAATTAAGCAGTTAAACTGACTGATTCCATCCAAATTAATGACCATTTGCACCAAAATTTTTTTTTTTACCATTCAGCTACCTTTATTATTCTTTACTAAATCTGATATACTAATTTTGAGACTATTTGCGCCAAAATCCCTTTTTATTTATTTAATTTATTTATATATGGAATAATTAATTTTAAAATAAAATAAATGTGGGCTAAGATACTCATTTGGACTTATCAGAATTCTTCTGGGCAATTTCTTAATTGGGCTGTTGGGCCAGATTGAAACCTTACCACACTAGTAGAGTAGCAGTATGCCAGTATGCTGTGTGTACCAAACACACACAAATTTTACAGTATCTTTCAATTAAAATGGCTGCCACTCAAAGCATGATTGGCAACTTATTTTTTAAAATTTTTCTATTTTTTTATACATTTTTTCTTAATTCTAAATCAATCACATTCACAAATTTCCATCATTAAATGCCACTCATTTTCTCTCCTTCTTTACATTAAAAATTGTTAAAAACCATTAAAAAATACTCCCAATCAAAGCCGGAGCTGGTATTTCTCTCGAAATAAATAAATCATTAAAGATAACTTGTGAGGGAGTTTGAAGGTGACACCAATTTTCACGCCGGGATGAATAAGCAATTTCAGTCGTCGTATCCACGTGTCATAAATTTAATAAGCAAGAAAGCAACTCTCTTTGTTTCTCTCTCTAGAATCCTTTTATATTCTTTTTTCTCGACCCTGATTCATTTACAAATCCAGTACGAGGTTCGATTGTTCTCCGTCTCAGAAAAATAAAGGTAAGCATCGAATTATCTTCCGACTGTTAGGATCGGGTTATTGAACCAAGACACAATTACAACTAAAATAAAACGGTAGAAAAACGGTAGAACACCAGATTTATTGGAAAACCCCCAAATTAATTCGGTAAAAACCACTAGCAAATCCAAGGTAAGGATTTCACTATCGAAAAAAGTTGATTACAACAACTCTCTCTAATATAAGGAGAAGACAATCGACGATAACCTCTCTCTTATAATGTGAGAAAACACATCCTCACAAATAAAGGAAATAACACTAAAAATTTAGGGAGAAACTCACTATCTTTTTCTCTCTAATTTTTCTCTCTATTCCTCTCTATATCTTATGAGATTGCTCTCACTTTTTGGGGTGTAGGATTTGAAGAATGAAAGGCTATATTTATAGGCGTGGAGATGGGAGTTGGTAGCTTGCATTCTTGACTTTGGAGATGGGAGTTGGTAGCTTCATTTCATGACTTTCCTTCTCTTTTCCTTTGTCAAAGAAAGTGGCTTTACCACTTACATTCTCCCCACTTAAAGTCACTTTCATAGAAATCATTTTACCCTTTCTATGACTTGCCATATTCAAATCTGCTCACGTCTCTGCTAGGCCGATAGAAGATCGACAATACAAACTTGTCATTATTGGTGGTTTTGTTAACATATCCGCTAGGTTGTCTTTCGTATGGATTTTACGAATATCCACACTTCCTTCTTCCACCTTCTCACGAACAAAGTGATCTCGAACCGAATGTGTTTAGATCCTTGAGTGAAATCTTTGGATTCTTTGCTAAATGCAAAGCGCTCATTGTCGCAAAATAGAGTAATCTTCTCATGTTTGTGCCCAAGCTCTTCCAATAACATTTGCAACCATATTGCCTCTTTGTCGCTTGTGTAGTCGCCACGTATTACGCCTCCGTCGTTGGCGTAGCCACGATAATCGCTGCTAAACCCAACTCACGCTCCTCCAAAGCAAGAGTAAACACATAACTGTGGTGGATTTGCTTTTATCAAGATCACTGCAGAATCCGAATCAACATAGCCTCGACAATAAAGTCGATCCTCCATAACATAATGCAGATCTCGAGGTACCCTTGATATATCTCGGGATCCTCTTCACAAGATTCCAATGCTCTCTCCCAGATTCGCCATGTGCCGACTAACCGCTCCCATCGCTTGTGCAATGTCGGCCTTGTACAAACCATAGCGAACATTAAACTACCCACTGGCGATGCATACGTGACTTTCGAGACATCTCCATCCTCTCCGCTTCCTTTGCTAGGACTCATACTTGAGGATAACTTGAAATTAATAGGAAGAGGGGTAGAGATTGGCTTACAATCTTGCATATTGAGCGTCGCAAGATTTTCTTCAAGTAATTCTTTGAGAAAGCCAAATCTTCCTATTATTTCTGTCTGGTAAATTTGCATCCCTAGAATCTTGTTTGCTGGTCCCAAGTCCTTCATTTCAAACTCCCAGCCAATTGAGCCTTTAATTACATGAATACGATCTTTGTTGGGGCTGCTACCAACATGTCGTCAACATACAACAAAGAGAATAATGAAATCACCATCACCAAATCTCTTGTTATAGACACAAGGATGCATTCAATCATTGTATCCAAGGCTCGTGATGAAGGAATCAAATCTCTTATACCAACATCTCGGCGCTGTTTGAGACCGCACAGAGATTTGTTCAACACGCAAACCAAGTTCTCTTTTCCTTTTTCTTCAAAACCATCTGGTTGGAGCATAAAAATTTCTTCTTCAAGCTCTCCATGAAGAAATGCAGTTTTCACATCTAACTGCTCCAAGTACAAATCAAATGTAGCACACATCGCAAGAACCACTCGAGCTGTTGTCGGTCGAACAACGGAGAAAATATTTCGTTGAAATCAATACCTTCTTCTCGAGCAAATCCTTTCACCACCAATCTAGCACGATACCGCTCCACTTGGTCATTGCCATCTCGTTTGATCTTGTAGACCCATTTATTTCAGATGGCTTTCCTTCCATGTGGCGGTGGAACAAGATCCCAAGTTTTATTTTTATGAAGAGCTTCCATTTCTTCTTGCATTCTTTGTCATCCACAGAGAAACATCTTGACTCTTTATAGCCTCCATGAAAGTTGATGGCTCCCCATCCTCTCGTTAGTAGGCGGTATGCAATGTTACTCTCCATAATATAATCCCGAGTGCCAAGTTGGTCCTCTTCTCTCCCGAATTGACCGTCTAACTTGTGGAGTCACAAACTTCGACTTGCTCTTGTTCTTTGTGCTCAGTGCGCTTGAGAAGAATCTAGAACTTCTTGTTCTAGTTGATCTTCAACTTGAACTACTGATAGTCTCTGGTTTCTCCTTTGAAATGCTATCATCACTTTGCAACTTATCTTACGCAAATACAACGTCCTCGCTGATTATAACCTTGTGGGCGTGGGATCCCACAGCGATACCCCTTAACACCATCAAAGATACCCCAAGAAAATGCATTTCCTGGATTTCGGATCAACTTTGATGTTTCTTGGGCGTTGTACATAGCATCTGTGAACTTCCAAGCGTATGCAAGCGAGAATAATCGGTGCTTCCGTCCACATCTCCATAGAGTCTTCGAGATCAGTTGCGGTTGATGGTGACGATTGATCACATAACAGCGGTCTTGGCGCTTGACCCAAAACGATTTGGCCAACCTGCGATTTTCAACATCGCTCTTGTCGCTTTCTAACAAGGTTCGTTCATCCGCTCTGCTACTCCATTTTGTTGTGGAGTGTGTGCCACGTAAATTGCCTTTTGATACCTTCTTGTTTACAGAAGTTATCAAATTCATCGCCAGTATATTCTCCTCCATTGTCTGTCCTCAAACACTTGATCTTTTTCTCAGATTCAAGTTCAACCCGCGCTTTGAAGATTTTGAAAACTTCAAACACATCTGACTTCTTTCTAATTGGATACACCCAACATCTCCTGGAGTAGTCATCAATAAATGATACAAAGTATCTGGCACCTCCTAGGGACACAACCGGTGCTTGCCAAACGTCAGAGTGAACCAACTCAAGTATAGCTTTACTTCTAGCAGTTGAACTGCTGAATTTCAATCTGTGCTGCTTACTAGTAACACAATGCTCACAAAATGGTAAAGATACCTTTTTGAGCCCTGGAAGAAGCTTTCTTTCTGAGAGAATTTTCAAACCTCGTTCAGACATGTGGCCAAGTTTACGGTGCCACATCGTAAATCACGTCTTCTCCCGAATTCACCGTCGCGATTGGCGCTTCTCCTTCTTGTTGTGTTTAGCCTTTAAGCATGTGCAGTTGGGTGCTATCTTTTACGCTTTTATCACCACAAGCGCCTTTAACAATCTTCATGATCCCATCTCGAACATGGGTACTACACCCAATACTATCTAATTGTCGGTGACAATAGATTTTCTTCGAGCCTTTCACATGTCGTACCTCCTGGATGGTGCGAGCAGTACCATCATACATCACCAATTTGATGGTACCAATACCAAGAATCTCAAGGCATGATCGTTACCCATAAACACAGATCCTCCTGAGATAGGTTCATATTGGTGGAACCATTCTCTCCTAGGGGTCATATGCCATGTAGCTCCTGAGATCCAAAAGCCACACGTCGGTGAACCTTCTTACGCCTTCAACAAGCATGCGTTGCTTATTTGTATAATATCTCGCCCTCATCCGATGTGTTCGCTACACAACCACGAGCATTTAATGTCTCGTGCCGTTTTCCTTTGCTTCCTCAATCTTCTTGGTGCCAACACTCCCTTTTGTAGTGCCCCTTTTGCCCACGGTGATGACACTTGACATTTTCTTACTTCGACTTTGATCTACTCGATTTTGACTCCCACTTTGGAGCCCGCGTTCAGTTGATCTACCTCGTCACCATTAGAGCTTCGACTTCTTTGTGAGCTCCCAATTACATCTTCTTTATTTTTCTTGACTTTCTTCTTCAAGAACCGCACTTGCAATATCGTCAAAGACTAGTATCTCCAAATTGTTGGTCAAATTGATGATGAGTTGATCATACGAATCGGGTAGACTCAAGTAGAATTTGACGTTCACGTCTCTATATTATGCCCCATTCTTTGTGGTGTGAAAATAGAGTGTTCAGGGTGTTGATGTGGTCTGTCACCGAAATTGACTCCATCATCCGAAGGGTGTATAACTTCCTCTTCAAGAAGATCTTGTTGTGTAGTGATTTGGCCTCGTACAATTTTGTGAGAGTATCCCAAATCTCTTTTGCCGTCTTTTTCTCCGCTACACTTGACAATACTCCGTCGGCTAGTGCTAGATGTAGATTAGCAATAGCATTGCCATCCATCTCGCTCCATTTATCATCAGTGATATCGTCGGGCCTTTCTCCAATTGCCGCCAAGCAGTTATCTTTTCTCAATACTGCTTTTATTCTCATTTTCCACAATGAGAAATTTTTTCCATTGAATTTCTCTATTTCATATTTATTCGCCATTTTTATAGATATCTCCTTTCCACTAAGCGGATACGATCTTATACGAACTCGACTATAGATCTAGTGATTTTCTCAAAAATCGTTTACGATGTGGAAGATCGAGTCTATCTTTGCAACCACAGGCATACTAAGAATTTAATGAAAAATCACAACCATAGCTACGATACCACTTGTTAGGATCGGTTGTGGGCCACACAATTACAACTAAAATAGAAATGAGAAAAAGCGAGAACACTGATTTTCGTGGAAAACCCCCAAATTAATTCAGGTAAAAACCACTGCAAATCCAAGTAGAAGGATTTCACTATCGACAAAAGGATTACAACAACTTCTCTCTAATATAAGAGAAGACAATTGACGATAACCTCTCTTATAATAGAGAAAAACACATCCTCACAAATAAAGGAAATAACATAAAAATTTGAGGGAGAAACTCACTATCTTTTTCTCTCTAATTTTTCTCTCTATTCCTCTCTATATCTTATGAGATTGCTCTCACTTTTTGGGGGTGTAGGATTTGAAGAATGAAAGGCTATATTTATAGGCGTGGAGATGGGAGTTGGTAGCTTGCATTCTTGACTTTGGAGATGGGAGTTGGTAGCTTCATTTCATGACTTTCCTTCTCTTTTCCTTTGTCAAAGAAAGTGGCTTTACCACTTACACCGACGTTATTAAAAATTAAAACAGTAATTTTCTTCAATTTAGTATTTTTTTATTTTTTTCTTTTTAAGGATTAGGGAAAATATTTGTGAATTGCGAGGCTACATCTCACTCAGATGGTGGTGAGATTCGAATTTAAAACCATCGTCTGTTCTTATGTTACATAAAATTATTCGATCTGAAAAATTAAATTAATAGATCGATTCAAATATATAGTACTATTTAACTGGGAATCTTTAGTAGTTAATTCACGTGCAGGAGAGTGAAGAAGGAAGAATTGAAGATGGGATATGTGTTGGTGATATCATTTCCGGTCATTCTCCTCTTTTTAATCATAGCCCTTGGTTGTTACCTGATTGGTAGGGCCTGGGGGAGACGAGAATCAGCTAGGCTTCCTCAGTATTATGGTCCACCTGCACCTGCTCCACCCAATGGATTCCAAACACCG
This sequence comes from Jasminum sambac, assembly GCA_018223645.1. Taxonomy (NCBI): domain Eukaryota; kingdom Viridiplantae; phylum Streptophyta; class Magnoliopsida; order Lamiales; family Oleaceae; genus Jasminum; species Jasminum sambac. Next base: position 27,073,533 of record CP073644.1, on the reverse strand, counting down.
CCCCCTCCAAAGTAGTAGTAGTAAGTTTTTTTGGAGAAACCCAAAGTAGTAATTTTAGTAATTCTATTTCTCCTTAAATTTGCTGCCTATGTCCCTATGGTATATTGACATTTTGTCTTTTCAGTATCACATGTAAATTTGTGTTCTCCCATCTCTTGGAAGTTTTTCTTCCAATATATTTTGTTTTTTTATAGTGTGTTAAATGAAAAAAATGATATTTATGCAATTTGATTGACAATTAAAGGATGCGACAAGATTTTGTACACTGATAGTATAGTACAATAATAGCTAATAGCGATAATTTTATTACATTCTTTGATTGTCAACAAAATTTGTTTAAGTGGCATAATTCGTAATTAAATTGTTTTGCTTGCATGGGCATGTTTGGTAAAATTTAAATGAGAAGAAAGCTAATATTTTCAGTAACATTTTAATTATATTCTATTTAAAACTCTTTTTGAAGAGTTTCTGTCTAATTTTGTACTTGGTTGCAACAACGAATCCTCTGAAGTTTCAATGCGGTTCAGAGTTATGATAGCAATAGAATTGCATGTTGGAGCTCTACCATGAATAAGACTATCCCCAATCTCTTTAGGGAAGGCTTAACTTTGAAAAAGACTCGACATGAGTAGAGGACAGGGCCAATCATAGGGCAAGCTAGGGGCAAAGCTTCATCTTAACCTTGGGTCCAGCGCATGGACGACCCTAGGGAATGGGGGACCGAGCTTGAGCTCTACCTCGGCCATGTGGTTGACCCCGTGTCAAGCATGTGACCGACCCCCATGTGGTTGGTCATATCTCTTAGCTGGGCAAATTGTTTGCGAGGATGCAGATTCTCATTTTATAACCTAGGAATGGGAGATAACATACGGTAGGGTCACGACGTAGGAAAGGGGTCATGACCCATGGTTGGGACCTAATGACCTATGGTCGTGTCATGGTCGAGCGAGAGGCCAATCTTGGATCAGTCACATGAATAGCCCCCCGAGTCGATCGTATCCTTTTGTTGGGCTTGGTGCCTCGTAGGCTCGTCTTTGTTTGTTGGCGTGATTTTGGGTTCAAGAGGATCAAATGATGACTCTAGGAGAAATTATTCGGGTTGTGAATTTTGGTGTGTTCACCGGGAAAAAAGAGCTACTACCAAATGAAATGCAACAACTACGGGTGGGTTTGGGAATTTTGACCCAATCCAAATCAATTTTGTTATAAAAGTATAGAAACAATAGAGAGAATTTAGAGAGAATGAATTCTAAGGAATTCTCATGAATGAATTTCATTAATAACTGAAGCCCTATTTATAGGAAAACTTCGAATGGTACAACCGTAATTACATAATTTCATCAAGGGTATAATAGTCATTCACATATAATAATTATATCTTTTACCAAATTATTCCTCCACCAAATTATTCCTCATAATTCATAACCACCAAATTATTCTCAATTATTCATAACACTCCCTCGAACGACTATTAATACAAATGTCTCTGACTTTGTTTGAAGAAAAACCGGTGGGAAAAAACTTCCAAAAGCGATTGCGGGATAGCTTGGAGTGGTTATATCTCGCTTCATCAAAACATCTCCCCACGATGTCTTCCAGCAGATAGGAGTATTCATGTGTCTCGTTAAAACCTTGTCAAGAAAACCCAGTGGGAAAAAACTTGATCGAAGGAAAAAGCACGGTACTTTCAGTTTGATTTCAATATCTTGAGAACTGATATCTTTACTTACGGTAAATGATTTCAATATCATCATCGTTTGGATCTAAAGCATTAGCTCCATTATAACTTGATCCAATAGATACATTTGTATCAATTTCTCTATCGTTCTCAATATCTGTGAATATGCCTCGTTAAAAGCGCTTATTAGGAAAAAAAGCGAGTGGGAAAAACCTAATGAAGGAAAAAGAGTACATTATTCATGTGAATACGCCTTTAAAGTTGCCTCATTAAAAACCTTGCTAGGAAAACCCAATGGGATAAAACCTCACTAAGGGAAAAAGAGTGCAATCGTATTTTATACAAGTATCTTTAAGCATTTCAAAATCTTTCATACATTTGTATGAGTATCATATACATTGGTTTTATACTCTTCTTGCTCATTTAGAGTGCATCAATTTTCTTACACAACTACAAAACATTCATCATGAACACATGTCTCCAAATACACAATTTTAAAACATATAAATTCATCGTAAAAACATGTAAACATATAAGTAAACCTTCATAACTAACTAACACTTAAAATATATCATTTAACATTTAATACTCACTTAATAGGTTATTTCATTCCCGAGGGCTTAGCTCCCCTTTAGGAGTACTTATAAACCACGAGCTTAGCTCACCCGATCCTTTAATTTTCTTTTCTTTACTACATACACGATCGGTAATTTAACTTTCATGAGCATGCAACATATAATGACCACCATGCTTATCTTTAAACTCACTTGACCACCAGTCATCATCATCTCATCATCTCATAAATCAAGGATTTCACATTCACGATTATCATCTTCAATATATCTCAATATTTTCATTATCATTGATCATATGTAGCGCTACATTTTCATATCGGTAATCGACACTTTTCAATTTCATTTCTTTCCCATATCGACATAACTTATCGAGATATCTGCATTATCAATCCTCTTGTAGGATTACACAATATAGTTATGTCTATATACTCTTCAAGAGCATATGCCTCCGTTATTAAGATCATCTTTTATAATTTGCTTTGATATATATGTTTGGGGAAATCTCATAATATCAACGCTTACAGCGTGCTAACTTATCAAAACATCTTATTGATATATGTGATTGTTCATAGCATCTTTTATGCATCTTTGAACTTCAAGTTCATATTTTAATTGTGAGGATATAACATGATGCATTTCACATATCATTTTCAATCTTTAATACTCCCCTCATCTTTGAGAAAATTTAGAACACCAAAACTTATACAGTTGGTATGATTTTAATCATATATGTTCTCATCATTCAAATTAATATAATTTAGACCGTTTGCATTCTATTCTCGATATCGGCAATTTATTTGAGGACTTTAAATAATTTGCCATATAATATCCCACTTGTATCGCATACTCAATCCTTGAGGATTTATTCAAGTATTGGGATATACATTTACTAACTTTATCATTAAATCTGGAAATCATGCTCATCTAGTGAGCAAATATTTCGTAAATTTCAAATTACAGAATCATATACACATGTGACTATCTAGTGGATCCATATCATAATATCTAGTAGTCCACATGGAGGATGAGTGGGCCCATATTTCTCATCCTTTATTCCGGATATATTTGGGATTTATTTCCAATATTGGTTAGTAATGATTTCATCATTTATCGAGAACAATCATTGAAGAATTCCTTTAATTCTTCACTTGAAATATTGATTTCAATAATTATTTAAACCGGGATGGTCAATCCGGTTTTTAAGCAGTATTATTGAACTTCTAGTTCATAGAAATTCTTATATCGATTTCACTAGTATCGTATATTGCTCAATATGATTTATCATAGAAACAATTCACCGACATATTCCATCATCTTTTAGTGACATTATTGTCTACCACTATTCAAACACGGAGTTCTGACTCATACGCATCACATCGGCTATTATTTAATTTGAAATCGTAGCTCTTACGCTTCATATTATTTATTTAAAATCGGCGTCTTATTTCATCTGCGTCGTATTATTCTATAAATAAATCATCAAAATGATTGCAAAATTCATCCTAACAAGGGTTTATACATTATAATGGATCATATGCTCTCAAATCTTGAAAATACTATCCATCACTATCGATCAAAATCCTAAAAGGATTTATCGATGTAAATTTGGAAAGATTAAGGATGCTAATGAATAAGGGTATCCCACAAGATATCCGATGCTTGATTGAAGCAAAGGTTCGATTATCCGGTGAGGTTTCAATTCCTTCTAAATACATGTGCGGTATGGGTAAAGTAGTTTTCAAAGAAGCGGAGCAAAAAGATTAGGAGGATGCTACAAGTGTGCTCGATGGACATGTGACACTCGATGTAAATCTGTGGGGTACTTGTCGAGAAATCGAGAAGATAAAATAGCGTTCATTAAGGATGGATTGAGTAAGGAGCGCTTTGGATGATATTCAACAGGCTCTTGAGACACATCCTAGTGGACACGTACAAGGTGAGCTAATGGCCTTATGGGCCAAATTCAAAGATCAACAAACGTTACAGATCTTGAAAAACTTACTTTAGAAGATCCTGTTTGTAAATTTAGTAGAAAATTTTAGTATAATAATTTTCTCATATTAATATAAGGAAGCTCGGTGTAATAACGAAGATCAATGTTTTTCTTGTAATTGTAAATATTGTTTTTCGATTTTAAGATATATATATATATATATATTATTTTTCAATCACCGACAGGTATATTTCATTTTCACTTAAAATTTTTTTCTGCATTTTTTCTCTTTCATATTTGTCAAAAAGTAAATAGTGCACTCAATTATTGGTTTGAAAATTTTTCTTTAAATAGAGGGTTTCATATATCTCTCATGTTCATACATTAAAAGTATAGTGTAAAAAGAGAGATAGGAGTAGAGATGGATATGGAGATTTTAGAATCATCTCATACAAGTCACCTTTACTGCCAGATTAAACCGTATGTATTCTTGGTGGATCTAATTGGTAGGCCATATCCAATATGTGGATATGGCAAACCGACTCGTAAAAGAGTTAGGGAGATAAGAAATCAATATACTATATGGAGGAACCAACAAAAAACTTTTAGCTAGACTTATAATGGCTGCACCATCATGGGGAATAAGAGTTTCGAGTGTAATACCTTTTCATCTAGTTGGATCTAATACTCGAATTGGAGCCAGTTCTACCATGGGTCCAGCAGGGTTGGGGCTACAAGCGCAATCCATCCACAACCTGCATGATGTATATGATGAATAATAGTGATGCTTTCATTGTCCTTCCAGGCTACTACAACACCTTTGGAGGAAATATTCAATATAGCATCGTTGGCACGATGGAACTTTCATGTCAAACCAATAGGTTTGTTGAATATTAATAATTTCTTTGATGGTTTACTAGCGTTTCTAGATCGGGTGTAAATAATAAGTTTATCTCTCATTCAAATGAGAAAAATACTTATCTCACTGCTAATCTTGTTGATGAACTACTCATCAAATTTCATGCATATGTTCAAGAATCTGTGGAAGCCAGTCCGTCGATCCACCACTTCAGGTGTCAAGCGAAAAAGAAATTGAGATCCTTTAAATATTTCATTATGAATCCTAATGTTGATGGTGGCGAGTTACTGAGTATTTATACTCTCGAGACGCATCCCTCATTTATGGATTCAAGATGTATTTTCTTTTTGCATTTCTATATTTTAGTGTTTAATGCCATCTTTTGATATTCTCAATATGTTCCACTTTACTGCTTTGTACTTCTTACGGAGTAATAATAATAATATCATATTGGCTTTATTCAAATACAGAAATCTAGTGATTTTGCTTCTTCAAGAGCATTTTATTCTCATATTAATACAATCTTATATCATCGATGAGATTATTTCATATAATCTCTCCATGCGATATATTTTCTTTGATTTATCAACATGGGATCTATTGAGCATTTTATTTTCATCTATTTATCCAATGGTAACTTCAAGTACCACTTGTTCAATTTTCTCCATTAATATTCGATATATATGGGGAAGTAATTTTATTCTCATCGTCCTACTACTTGAGAGTATGATTAGAATATTTGATCAACTACTTCTTCTAGAGTAGGATTCGATTATAACCAATCGTGTAGTATTACCCACCACATTGAAAATATGCACACCAATCGTGTGGTATTACCCACCACATTAGAAATATACTCAAACTATAAAGTGCATAAATTTAAATTGCAGAAATTAAATTTCCTCCAATAGGTGGTCGAACCTACCTTATGGGAATTATTGCAATAAATATAAATTTACGAATTTAAATAGCAAGAATTAAATTGCATAATATTTAACTACTTCTTCTTGAGCGAGGATCCGCTTAGTAGAAGGTATTACCCATCACTTAGCATATAAAGTCAGGTAAATATATAAAACCTTCCGTTTAGTGACGGTTGAACCCATCATCAAGTAGGAGGTATTGCAAAGTAATTAAATTGCAGTAAATAAAGTGCGAGAATTAAATATTGAATCGCTTCTCACGGAGCAAATTTGTTCTTCTGAACAAATACTCATTACTTCTTACAAGAAAGACACTTATCCTACAGAATAAGTACATTATGTAATTGAACTCTTCTGGAGTTAAAATAATATTCGATCTTTTAACTCAAATGGACTTCAACCCATTTTATATAATCAATGGATTTAGAATTTCTTCATAAATATTCTATCCATTTTTCACTTTGTCGTCAAAATTAGGTCGGTTTGCCCTAAGGGTAAAATTGTCCATTCCAATTCGTAAAGGTAAAACTGTCAAAAATATTTTATCAATGTTTTACGATTGGAAAATTATCTCATTTCTACTTCAATTTATCAATATCAAAATATTCAAGGATTATTTTGTAACTTTTTCAAAAGTTAGTGTCTTGATTTGTAAATTTTGAAAGTTTGATAATAACATATTTCAAAACGCAGTTATTGCCTCTATCAATGTTTGTGTCAAATCGAAGCTCTCGTTAAATCGAGTATAATGGAGTCGAGAAAATTTGATTTTGATAATGTATGCTCCTTATATCTCGATAAAGCGAATGTTATAGTTTAATATATTATTATATTATAAAAATCATATGATTTACCTTTTTCCCTTTCTCTAATTATTCCATGGATGAGATTTACTTGCAATCTATTTACGTGATCGGAAAATTCTTTGGACTCAATTCTTCCAATTTTGGGATTTGGAGACATCTCAAGCGGGTTGTGTAGAATGAATGTGGGAAGAGGAATATGAACAAAGAGAATTTTGATGATGTATTTGCAAAGAGAGAGTTATTTAGGATTGATGAGGATGAATTAATTCATTGGTAATAATCCAGGTTTACGATCTGTAAGATCATCTATAAGATCGCAGAAGCATACTTTCGTATATTACTCAAAGGGTTAGAGACTCGTCTTGATAACGTGTTATAAAAGTATGTAAACGATAGAGAGAATTTAGAGAGAATGAATTCTAATAATTCTCATGAATGAATTTCATTAATAACTGCTCTATTTATATGGAAAACTTCGAATTCAGACAACCGTAATTACATAATTTCATCAAGGGTATAATAGTCATTCACATATAATAATTACATCTTTTACCAAATTATTCCTCCACCAAATTATTCCTCCACCAAATTATTCCTCATAATTCATAACCACCAAATTATTCTCAATTATTCATAACAAATTTTAATTTGTCGCCTCCGCCTATTTTGTGAAACCAATCAAACTCATGGTTAATGGAACCAGCCCAAATTAACCCAATTTAAATTAGGTTGAGTTAGTTGAATATTTCAGGTAGGTTTAGAATATACATTTTTTTTGGGTTTTTCTCTTGGAGCCAGTGACATAAATTTTAGTTGAATATTTTAGGTAGGTTTTTCTCTTGGGTTTTTTCTTTTGAGTTATTCCTTAAACTGCCAACACACACATTATTTCAAAAACATAGCTATTTTTCCTTCAAAAAATTATAAACAACTGAACAAGCATTATCTTGAACATGTTTCACCTTTTCATTTTCTGGAAATTCGCCAGAGAAAAAAAAAAAAAAAAGAGGCAAGCTAAACAAAACTTGATCCGAGGAAGTGTCGTGTAATACAAGAAAATCGAGACTAAATCCAGTATGGTAACGCGAAGCTCCAGTAGTTCGAAAAATTTTCCGATGACACCGTTTGCTCAAAGTCAAATTTTTTTGTCAAAGTCAATATTTTTGGGCAAAATTTTTTATTTTGAGCAAACGACGTCGCTTGAAAATTTTTCAAATTGATAGAGCTTCGCCTCGTCGTGTTGATTTTGACTTAGTATGGATTTTTCCCAATTGATTTCATATGTAACCAAAAAAATCCGATGGTACATAACTATGATCTATGACACCAACCATGATATTGGATCATTACTATTTTACAGTATCTTTCAATTAAAATAGTTGTCAACAGCTAATATTTCTCCCAAAATAAATATCAGTAAAGATAACTTGTGAAGGAGTTTGAGGGTGACACCAATTTTCATATCGGTTACGTGCCAGAATCCATCGCATAAAATTTTTCTGCCGGGACGAATAGGCAATTTTAGTCATCTTATCCACGTGTCATAAATTTAAGAAGCAAGCAAGCAATTCTCTTTGTTTCTCTCTCTAGAATCCTTTTATATTCTTTCCACCCTATTATTCATCAACATATTCAGTACGAAGCTCGAGTACTCTCGATCTCAGAGAAAAAAAGGTATGCGTCGAATTATCTCCCAACGTTGTTAAAAATTAGGACAGTAATTTTCTTCAATTTAGTATTTATTTTATTTTTTTTTAAGGATTAGGGAAAATAATTGTGAGACAACCTCTTTTCTCCATTTCGTTAGCCAAAGAATTATGCTTAATTATTATCTCCACACTTTGATGGTGGTGAGATTCGAATTTAAAACCATAATCTATTCTTATGCTACGTAAAATTATTTAATATGAAAAATTAAATTAATTGATCGAGTCAAATATATACTATTTATTAACTGGGAAGTAGTTACAAGGTGCAGGAGAGTGAAGAAGGAAAGAATTGAAGATGGAATATGTGTTGGTGATATCATTTCCGGTCATTCTCTTCTTTTTAATCGTAGCCCTTGCTTGTTACCTGATTGGTAGGGCCAGGGGCAGACAAGGATCAGCTTGACTCCCTCACTATTATGGTCCACGTGCACTTGCTCCCCCGCCCCGCCCCAAAGTAGTAATTTTCTTGAGAAACCCACAGTAGTAATTTTAGTGATTCCATTTCCTTATGGTATATTGATATTTTGTCTCTTTAGTATATATAACATGTAAATTGTGTTCTCTCATCTCTTGCAGTTTTTCTGGCAATATATTTTGTTTTTTTCGTGTGTTCAAATGAGAAAAATGATATTTATGCGATTAGATTGACAACTCATTGACAATTAAATAATGAGACAAAGTTTCGTACATTGATAGCATAGTACAATAATAGTTAATAGTTACAATTTTGATTGTTAACAAATTGTCAAATTAAGAGCTTATTTGATTGGGTATAAAATTAATATCATGGTATTTCGTGTAAAACGTATGGCTAATATTGTATTAAAAATACGTGTGTAATTAAAAAGAGGAGAGAGAAAAGCGTTGGGATAAAGTTATCCCCAATCAAACAAGCTCTAAAATTGTACAATTGACATAATCCTTAATTAAATTGCTTTGCTTGCACGGGCTTGTTTAGTAAAACTTAAATGAGAAGAAAGTTAATATTTTTAGTAACGTTTTAATTATATGTGATCTAAAACTCTTTTTGGAGAGCTTCTGCCGAATTTTGTACTTGGTTGCAATGACAAATCCTCTGATGTTTCAATGATGGGACTGGCAGTGGATTAGACCCGACCACGGTTCTGGTTCCAAATTGAAACCAACCAGTTTGGAACCGATTAAAACCAAACCGAAACCGGTCAACCGGTTTCGGTTCCAAACGGGAACCATGATTTATTTTTTTAAAAAAAGCAACTAATTTCTAATTGTTACAAAGAATATTCTAGTGTAATTGTTTGACTGTTATTATCTATTAGCTGCTACACACACCAATAATAAAAAGATCTTCTATGTGAAATAGGATAGGAAAATAAAATTACAAAGAATTGTAAAATAGAAAATTAAAAAAAAAACGCAAATACAATAAACACAATGACTTCCTTTCTTCCTTCGAATTTCATAATAAAAGTAATCTTCTAAATAATTATCAAAACAAACTCTAGAATCACTTTGATTTTCAACTAAAAAAAAGGCCCGTAGTAAAAAAAATCGTGAACCGCCGGTTCAGTTCCGATTTTTCGGAACCGGAAATGGCGGTTCGGGAACCATGGCCGAGTCTATAGTGGATGAATACTTCAGCTCTAGACTAGCTTCCTTGACCCGTAAAAAAGATGGTGAGTTGCCACTTGTCTCCTTTGGAAGAATCAACAAGAGAAAATGCTAATCTCGTTGGGAAAATCTAAGTGCAATATGTAAAATGTACATCGAAGATGAACGATGGCCCAATATATAAGAGGGTAGAATCCTAGTCCTATTTCCTACAATTAGTCAAGGAGAGAGTGATTCGAGGAGTTAGACTCTTTGTGGTTGAGAATTATGATAGCGATAGGATTGCATGTGGGTAGGAGCTCTACCGTGAATAAGACTATTCCCCATCTCTTTAAGGAAAGTTTAACTCCCAAAAAAGGCCTGACAAAAGTCGAGGATAGGGCCAAAGCTTGAGCTCAAGCTCGGTTCTGACACTTGGGCGACCCTAAAGAATAAGGGGCCGAGCTTGAGCTCAACCTCGGCCATGCATGTGGTTGACCCGTGGTCGAACATGTGACCGACTTTAGGGGTTGGTCGTATCTTTTAGTTGGGTTAATTGTTTGCGAGGATGTAGATTCACATTTTGTAACCTAGGAATGGGTGATGGCATATGGTTGGGTCATAATGTAGGAAAGGGGCCGTGCCTCATGGTCGAGACCTAACTCTGGTCGTGTCAAGAGGTCAATCTTGGATCAGTCACATGAACAGGCCCTGAGTCGATCACATCCTATGTTGTGCTTGGTGCCTCATAGGGTTCGTCTTTGTTTGTTGGCATGATTTTGGGTTCAAGGGGGTCAAATGATGACTCCAGAAGATATTATTCAGGTTGTGAATTTTGGTGTGTTTATTGGGAAATAAAAGCTGCTACCAAACGAAATGCAATGACTAGGGGTGGGTTTGGGACTTTTGACCCAACCCAAAGTAATTTTAATTTGTCACTCAACCTATTTTGTGAAACCAATCCAACTCATGGTTAGTGGAACCAACCCAAACTAACCCAATTTAAATGAGGTTGAGTTAGTTGAATATATTAGTTAGGTTTAAAATATATAATTTTTTTGGATTTTTCTCTTGGAGCCAATGCCATAAGCCAAATTATTCCTTAAAATTGCCAACCTAACCTAATCCAACTTAGCCCAAAACAAGTTGGCTTGGGTACTTGGTCTAATTTCCAATCAAGAAATGGATTGGACTGGTTCAAACTCAATAGCAAAATGATTTGGGCTAGTTTGACAAATGATGTGTCATTATCAAATCAAGTACGTTGAGTTGGGTTATAGTTAATCGACCCAATGCCCATTGCTAGCAACAACTAGTTCTACATCGTCTGCACACCACGGCTTATAAGAGCACTTTCAATTGTATAGTGTGTTTTGCACTCTTGATCTCCTTCCCATGTGGGAGATGTTATTCTCCTCACGTGGTGACGTGCGGAGATGTTATTGGTTTTGAAATCAATGACCACCCCACAGGTGAAATGTTACTGGTCCACGATGGCAATGGGGAAAGGTTATTCTCCCCATATGGGGAGAAGATCAAAACTCATGTATTTGGTATTAGACTTTTCAAATAGAATGAAAGATTCTCTTATGAATGATATAGATTTAAAAAATAATAGGCTACACGAAGAAAGATGAAACTGAAAGACAATATAAATAATCAAATATAGGATGTGTAATATGCACAAATGTACAATATTATTTATTTTTTTAAGGCTTATAAACACATTTTATGTCCTTGTGACACTATTTTTTCATAATTCATTTGATTATTGGAAATGCTCCAATTTCGGTTGGGGTAATGAATCCACATTGGCTGTTTGAGTTGTTCGCACACCCAATCTCACCTTCTTTACTCAGTTAAATTATTTTCTTAATCTGTATATCTTCAATACAATTTTTAACTTCAAATTCTATTAGATCTACTCCATTTCATACATTTGAACTATATATATTATTCGACAAAATCAATTTTTATCTCCAACAAGCAACAGTCCATGCCTTCCTAACCTAGCTAAACACTAGAGAGTAAAAGAGCGAGACCACTGATCAACCTAATTGAATGGATCTTTGGGTTGAATTTGGTAGAAAAGTAAAATGTTTTCCATAAAAAATTTATTAATTCATTTTTTATGTAAAATTGAAATGAAATGAAATTCAAATTTGATGTTACAATCACTTCAAACTTGCTTAATCACTTCTATATAAAATAAATTCAAGAAATAGTTATTTTCCAATTTACATGAAATTTAATTTATTTTCAAATTTTGGCAATCGAACAACATCCTTAAGGGGTTGCCTAAAATCCATGTTCATTTACTTCAACTACACATTATTTCCAAAACATAACTATTTTTCCTTCAAAAAATTATACCAAACAACTAAACAAGAATTAAGTTCTTGAACATGTTTCGAATTTTCATTTTCTGGAAATTCTCCGGGCCAAAAAAAAAAAAAAAAATAGAACCGAAACTCAAGCAAAACAAAACTTGAACTGAGGAAGTCTCGTGTAATACCAGATGACAAGGAATACATTCTCAAAATTACTTATGGACGCAATCCTTTTTGTATCAAGAGCAATATTTGGAGTACACACACTTTTTGTGTGGTAAAATACCACACACTAATAGGGGTATCGCCCCCCCACATTCAGGAGGGTATTTTGGTCATTTTATATTTTGTGTATTAGAGTGTGATAGTGTGTGATAATGAATTTGTGTGTACTTCTAGCATTTTTCTTGTATCAATCGGTTAGGTACATCTTTTGAGTGGTTGTGCAATAGTTGACATCGCCGCCTACATTACAAGTGATTGATTGTTTGTTTAGATCTATAATAATGAGGACATTTAATATATGCTGAAAATATAAGAATCGGTCCATTTCTATGATTGAACACGCACAACTGTTTTCTTGTTAGTACATTTAAGAAAAGTGTATGCCTCAATTTAATTCTGGGGTGTCACAAAATAGGAAGGCAGTGCAAATTGGTGATTTGTCTGCATTCTATATTGTACTTGGAGAATAAATGGGAAGCCATAAAAAGTCAAGAATTGAACATTCCTAGTGTGTCTAGTCGATCGGATTTTTTTTTTTTTTTTTTTTTGCAGTATATGTTTGATCTTAATTGAGTTTTTTCCCATATATTTTTTTACATTTTTAACTACACAATCGTTCAATAAATTATTCTTTTGCGTGAAAAGTATTGTTCATCAACCTCTTAAATTTATCGCACGACACCACCCAAAAATAAAAATAAAAAAAATGAAAAAGAAGAAGAGAGAGATGATGACAACCTCGTGAGATAATCATTGGTCATAATCCCAACAACCAAATACCCAAAAAAAAAAATGTGACAAAAATGTCAAATATTGAGGAAATTATGAAGAATGAATGGTAGATTTAACCTTACTCTCCCACCATTTCTTAGTGGACAGTATTCAATCATCACTTCACCAGTTCCTGTCATAAATTATCATGAAACACACACTATTTTGATCAACACTTTAGAGATAATTATACTCTGTTTTCTTTTTCTTGATTTTGTTTACACCAACTTTTATTCCATTGGCCTCTTCAAGTAATAATGAGATTGTTTGATGACACACCAGAGGAAAAAATGAATTCTTGAGAGGATGTTTGGTCAAATCATAAGATATGTTTACAGAAAAACGCAAAGATATATAATATCTTTTGATGAATGTTTTATTGAAAATAAGAAGAAAAATGAATTTTAAAATTTACGGAAAATTCTCACTAGAACTAGATCGAAGTGGATTTGTGTAAATTTTATGGGGGAGAAAAGATACTGGGAGGATATTTTGGAATTTGGAAAAGATGGGTATTTTTGAGATGTATTTAAAAATTAGTGGGGTGTGAATAGGCCCACCCTTTTAATTTTCCTTTGCTTTGATATTTTTGGATTTATTGTTATTGATTGCTATACAAGTTTAACTTAAATTGAAAAATGGTAACTAAAATTTAAATGTTGGAGACAAGTTGAGTTATTAATGTAAATTGAAGATTTTGTCAGTCTCATCCGGTAGATGTCAAGAGAAAACGATGGCATGCCACTTTTAAGTGCACAATACATAGTAAGGCCTTGCCTCATTCACCATAAAATTCAAAAAAAAAAAAAAATTAGATTGATTCATTGTAAAATTTAAATTTTTTTCTCTTCTTTTTTTTTTTAACCACACACATAATTATTTTATATTTTTTAATACACTGTCTCTCATTTTCAATCACACAATCTTCATATAATTCTAAAACTTTTTACCACTGGTGAATCAAACAAGGCCTACATATGATTGAAATAGATTTATGCCATATAAACTTTCAAATTATAATTATTCGCCTCATGTTTTATACTTTTCTAATTAAATATATTTGACAGACTAAGAGAGTCACATTCATTAATATGAGGAATTTTCAGGAACGCTCTGGCCATTTTGAGACTCATTCGATTTTCATTTTGAAATTTGGAACTAGATTTAGAATCAGTACGGCGAGAGGGAGTTCGAACAATTTTGAAAATTTTCCGGCGATACCATACCACTCTGTGGTGGCCAATCAAAGTTTGGCAACAATTTTGGGCAAAAATATTGCCAACACTTTGATCGACCACCACGAGCCTGTATGGTGTCGTCGGACAATTTTCAAAATTATTGGAGCTTCCCCATGCCATGTTGATTTTAGATCTGATTCCGGATTTCAAAATAGAGGTCAGGCGAGCCTTCAAAATGATCTGATCCTTCATTAATTAAGGAACGCTCAAGCGTTCCTGAACAAGCCTCTCATTAATATAGTCCAATTCTATTTAAAACGTTTCCTTTTTCCTATTACCACGGGTATAAATTTGTCCAATCAAAGACTCAAACGGTATCATGTGTTTGTTTAACTATAATACATACAATAGTATATTTGTTAGTAAAAATTTTTTTGAATGGTACACATTACAAAATAGAGATATTAATCATAATACATCATTAAAGTATTTGAAGCACAATGATAAGTTCATTATAATCTCAACATGAAGTGTTGGGGCTCGAGGAGAACAAATCTGGGTACGCATTCCAAGGCTCTATAATTACCATGTGACAAATGAAAACGAAAGAAGAACTGAAACAAAGGAAATGTAACAAGCCACACATAAAGGTGGATAAACCAAACCACCACATAAGAGTATAAATACCTTATTTATTTAATATTTATATAGTTCGAACATTTGACCTTCTACTAATCAAGGGTGGTTTTGGCCACCAGGCTAATCCTGGTAGTTTTGTTAGTAAAAATTCAAGTATACTTCAATGGGGACACTAGAACTTTCGTTGTTTGTCCTGTATTTTTGCTAAAACGTTTGTGACGCCAATGAATTTCTCCCTTCATTCTTTTAAAGTTATATACTCCCTCCATCCCAATTATATGGTCTATTTTACTTTTCCACAAGGATTAAGAATATAGTTGAAAAAGTAAATTTTATAAATTTTTTATATTAATAATTATAACTATCGCAAATAAGGGCATGTGTGTAAAGAAATACAAAATATGCTTCGTCATATGAAACTAACATCATATAATTGGGATAAAAAAAAAAAAAGATGGGCCATATAATCGGGGTGGAAGGAGTAATAAATACTGTAATCCTATAATTCTTAATTACCAATATAACCTTCTAAGGTGTGGGGACATGCACCGTACATGCCGTAACTAATGGATCAAAAGGTTCTTTATGCTACATGTTCTGAATCTTGCATTCAGGCCGCCAGAAAATAAAATATTTGAGATCTATTTGTATGGTCTTAAAAAAGTTAAGAACCTGAACTGCAATATTTCTGAATGTTGTGTAAGAAAGTCAAACGATTGCTTCTATATCACGTGGAGAGTTGACAGTAACGTTGTACCATTTCCAGTCTTTTTTTGGAATTATTGTTTTGAAAATGTTATTGATTTACTCAAATTGCATATTAGATAATATAATTAAAAATTTTAAAAATATATTAAAAATATAAAATAATTATATGAGTAGTTAAAAATAATGAGCTACACAAATTTGTAAAAATTTATTATAGGGAGAATAAGGCATTAATTGTGTTGTGTATGAACAAAACTAATGTCAGCGATTTTTTTTTTTTTTTTTTTAGTGTTTTTCTCCGTTGTTCAATTATAGCCAATTAATATTGGGGGTTCCACAACATTAGTTTTGCTCTAATCGAACTAAAATAGTATACAAATATAATTAAGTCTATTAATTTAAATAAAAGAAATATTTTAATTGAATGAAATAACACAGAGAATAGAAAATGAAATATAGCAAATATAGATCAGATCTGCCTATACCTGACTGGATCCAATTAGGCAAATCTGATGATTCATTGGATTTCGATAGTTCAACATATATTTGATTATAAAATCCATAGCAGAATTCGTCATATATGAATAGACTCCAACTCGTTATCACCCTAGACACTTTTATCTATTTTTTGAGTTTAAAGGTCCCAAATTAAACCTTTACAAGAAATCTCAAAGTATTTGTAATTGAACCATAAAAAAATTAACTATGAATGAGTACTTCGCTTGTTTGAAATAGAAAATTTGACATTTTGGAAGTTTGAGAAAATGAACTTTGTTTAATTTTTTCCACTCACATACATGTTATTGTATTATTATAACAAATCAAACATTGTTTCGGATGGTATTGACATATATTCATACTTTGTTCCATTTACTCAACAAATTATTTAACTTTGGATATTTATTGATTTATTGAATTGTGACCTTAAATAATCTATTAATATTAATTAATATCATCTAATGTAATTCGGATTTAGAACTTAAAGTACGCGTAACGTTATTGCCACATGCATCCGTGCATGTTTTGTGGATGATTCAATTTGAATATCATATTATATTTGTAATTATATTTCTCGAAAGTATATGTAGTTGCAATCAGAAAATTGGAGATTTCTATTAATTGTGAGATGTTTTGAAATATTGCAAGTGGTAATGGTGGTTGGGTTGGAGTGGGTTGGTGATGTCAAAATTGTCAATGGTTATTGAAAACTTTGTATGCACGAGTTTTCTTATTTGACCAAATAGAACGATCAACATTGTTATTAAAGGAATAAATAAATAAATTTAAAAAGACTCAACATAATTTTTTGTTAAACGAATAAAAAATATTGGCACGTAAAATTTAGAAACCGTCGTTAGTAAATCAATCGTCGCGTGTCATTTTGTGTTATGATGTCTATAAACATTTGTGTGTGAAAATTACATTTACAATCAATATAAAAATATCACATAATTACTAATAATAAACATTGTTTAAATCATTACCGCGTAGATGGTTATCATTGAAGTTTTCAGAAAGTTTCGCATGGTTTCAAACTCTTTTTTTTTTTTTAAATCATGGTTTCACTACTTGTTTGTAACTTTGGTATCAATTATTATGTGGTGAATTATGAAGTGTATTTAACGTTGTTGTTTTGCATCATGGAAAAGAATATGTCATTCGTGAATTACACTCTTGATTTAATGTCCAAATTGACTTTTTTATGAAACCAAAATTGCTACCACTTTAAAAAGTAATCCAAAGATAGGGCCCACATATTGATATGATTATCTACATTAGTAATTTGTGTTTCATAAAAAATCCAACTTAGACACTAGAGTACCCGTTAGCCTACAAGTTTTTATAAATTTTTACATATTTTTATTATATTTTTTCAACTCCACCCATCATTTCTCCTATTTCACATCTACATATCTTGTGGGACCTACTTGTACTATATAAATTTCCGTCATTCAATTCCACTCATTCTCTCTCCTATATCACATTAAAATTTATAAAAATCTATTTTTATACATACACTAACACTATGACCGTTGTTCACCTGCCAACAGTTGGCATCCCCGCACCTCCACGTGGTGCTCTCACAAGGTGCCACGTCATCTGGCAAAAATTTTTTTAAAATTTTATTTAATTTTTTTTCATATTTACGTTAGATGAGATGAATAATACATAATTGTCCCTGATGATGGGATCCATTCCATAAATTTTTTTTTGAGCGCGGACATGTCAATTGTTGGTATTGGAGCATGACTGCTAACACTATATAGATTAACAATATAGTTAATTAATCCGGGTCTTATATGTACGTAAGGGTAAGATAAAATTTCGTCAGAAAACAACAAGGACCAACATGTGAGCTGACACAGTCAACGGGGAACCTACCAAACAATTATATATGCATTTAAAGGTAATTTCTTTGCTTTACCCAACAACTACGAACTCATTTAAAAAAAAAATTAATTAATTGATTATTATTTAAGTTTTAATTGGTTTGGCAATTGGTAGGACTGCATTCACCTACTATAAAACATATAAAGCAACTGGTTACTTCTCTCGGGATTTAGATCAGGTCATAAATAAATTGATATGAATAGATAATTAATTGTAGGAGGATGCTACCGTTGTTATTACTTATTAATATATAATTTAATTCCACAAGTACTCAATCTTTATTTGTCATATATTATCTCTTTGTGAATTAAAATGCATAAATAAAACTAAAAATTAGTGTTATGTCTCAAAATCTTGTTTTGATCCTTTAATCATATGGGTGAGAGGAGTTGGTTTTTAATGGTTTTTAATGGTTTTTAATGTAAATGAGGAAAGAGAATGAGTGGAGTTGAATGATGAAGATTTGTGGATGTGATGTAATATGTGAATGTAATTGATTTCGGGTAAATAAAGAATTGATAAAAAAGTGATAAAAAGTAGTAAAAATTTTTAAAAAATGTTGCCTATCACCCTACATGTCTCGCTAGTGTTGGTCTTGAGAGTTAGACAAACTTAAAATATATAATTCGGCGACACCCTTGCCTACTCTTTTCTTTTCTTTTTTTTTTCTGCCTCCCTTTTTTTTTTTGAAAAAAAACTAATTAACGTTCAAAATAATTTATATTTTTGTCGTATTTGTTTTAATTCTACATCATAAAGTAAAAAAAAAAACCCATAATAATGCTTTAAAAAAAGTGATTACACATTAAAATTGTAAAAGGTCTTCCTTTCAAATGAAAATCTGAGTGTGTATACCTTTTCTGAGAGCCAACCTTGAAATAAACAGACCGTACAAATTGCGTCTTCTATAGTTTTTAATAGAGAATTGCATTTTGTGAACGTTTATAACGCAATACTTTGTATTTAACTCCCCAGCCTGCTATTTTAGGAGAAATTTGAACTATGTAGAGTTAAAAAAAAAATTATTACGTCATAAATTGGTCCTTACCAAAATTTCCTTTGCATTTAACTCACAAGTATGCTATTTTAGGAGAAATTCGAACTATGTAGAGTTAAAAAAAAAAATATTATTATGTCATAAATTGGTCCTTACCAAAATTTTCTTGGCATTTAACTCACCAGCCTCCTATTTTAGGAGACATTTGAACATTGAGTTGGAGTGGGCCCGGGCGATCGAGGAAGTAGATAAGATTACGATTTTCATTTTTTTAATGTTTTTTTTGTCCCCTCAAATTCTTAAAAGTGTTATATTTAGCAAACAAATAGAAGAAAAAATTAAAGAAATTACTTTGTAAATGAAATTAGTATTTTCTTCGATGCGTTGCACTGGGAAATTTATAGCCAAGTTATAATTTAAAATAAGTGTAAAATAAAAATTATAATAATATATTTTCCTTTTTTATGGTAAATAACATAAGAAATAAAATAATAAAATCAAAAACTGGATCAGAAATAATGTGTGATATAACATCTTTAAGGGAGATGACGAAGCTATATAAAAGCCCATTCGGTCAAAAAGTATAAAAGCACATTATTTTGTCTCCTTTTGGTTATAAATTTTTCCTTGATTTTGCGTGATTTAATGGGAGAGATATGGATGAGAGATTTAAAAAGACCACACACGATAATAATACGGATGGGAGGGATAAGAAGTGATTCTGTCAAAAGATCATCGGTGATAATAACGGGAGATTATGCATGGGTTGAAAATTAAGTATTTGTGTTTAAGTGGGAAATATAAATAAAATATTATTTTTTAATTCTGAAAATTATAAGATTGAGCGGGAAACTGGCCTCATTTTACTAATATATAGATATTGAATTCTAAAGAAAGGTTAAAAGTCGCAATTTATGTGACATTTTCATTAAAAGGACATCTTGCACCTTCCTATCTTTATTTTGATTCTAATGTATTGTTGACAAAGATAAACGATATGAAAAGTATCATGGTATTATGATTTTAAATTAGAAGGGGTCTAGAAAAAATGATCATTTTGAAAATTAAATTTATTTTAGTGGTGTTCAATTTTGAAGTGTATACAAAAAAAAAAAAAAAAAACGCCTTCTCAAAAATTTTGAATCTGTCGCGTCTAAAAAGCAATTAGTCATTCACCCACATTGACATTTACAAAGTATGGTCACCTAATTAATGTTAAATTACTACAACGCAAGGAAAAGAAGTCGAACAGGAGAAGTCGATCACATACTAAATTATGAAGACTATTCTAATATCCACGTAGTCCACAATTTGTAGAATATGTTACTGGGGGCAATGTTCTCATACCCACATATCTATACCACGAAAAAAAAATTTATGAGTCCATGGAGGCCCTATCACTAGGGGGAGTATATGTGTAATTTATCGGACCCAATGTGAATACTATAAAAAAGATTTAAAAATAAATTTTTTTTAACTGATACGGAGCGTCACATTTGCGTGATCCGTGCACACGTTGGAAGGAGATCATTCTCCTCTATTATTGATATGATAGTGTATGATCGTCTATATGAGGCAATAAAGTTCATATTGTTATAAAAGTATGAAAACAATAGAGAGAATTTAGAGAGAATGAATTCGAATGAATTCTCAGGAATGAATTTCATTAATAACTGAAGCCCTATTTATAGGAAAACTTCGAATGGTACAACCGTAATTACATAATTTCATCAAGGGTATAATAGTCATTCACATATAATAATTACATCTTTTACCAAATTATTCCTCCACCAAATTATTCCTCATAATTCATAACCACCAAATTATTCTCAATTATTCATAACACTCCCCCTTGAATGACTATTAATACAAATGTCTTACGGACTTGTTTGGAGAAAAACCCGGTGGGAAAAAAACTTCCAAACCGATTGCGGGATAGCTTGGAGTGGTTATATCTGCTTCATCAAAACATTGCTCCCCACGATGTCTTCCGGTATAGGAGTATTCATGTCTTTGCCTCGTTAAAACCTTGTCAGAAAACCGGTGGGAAAAACTTGATCGAAGGAAAAAGAGTCACAATTTGCTCCGTTTGATTTCATATCTTGAAGCTGATATCTTTACTTACGGTAAATGATTTCAATATCATCATTGGATCTAAAGCATTAGCTCCATTATAACTTGATCCAATAGATACATTGTATCAATTTCTCCTATCGTTCTCAATATACCATGAATATGCCTCGTTAAAACCTTATTAGGAAAAACCCAGTGGGAAAAACCCAATGAAGGAAAAGAGTACATTATTCATGTGAATACGCCTTTAAAGTTGCCTCATTAAAAACCTTGCTAGGAAAACCCAATGGGATAAAACCTCGGTCAAGGGAAAAGAGTGCAACGCGTATTTTATACAAGTATCTTTGCAAGCATTTCAAAATCTTTCATACATTTGTATGAGTATCATATACATTGATTTTATACTCTTCTGTTCATTTAGAGTGCATCAATTTTCTTACACAACTACAAAACATTCACCATGAACACATGTCTCCAAACACACAATTTAAAGCATATAAATTCATAGTAAAAACATGTAAACATATAAGTAAACCTTCATAACTAACTAACACTTAAAATATATCATTTAACATTTAATACTCACTTAATAGGTTATTTCATTCCCAGGGCTTAGCTCACCCTTTAGGGTACTCATAAACTCTTGGTTTAGCTCATCCGATCCTTTAATTTCCTTTTCGGTACTACACACACGATCGGTAATTTAACTTTCATGAGCATGCAACATATAATGACCACCATGCTTATCTTTAAACTTGAGCACTAGTCATCATCATCTCATCATCTCATAAGTTAAGGATTTCACATTCACCATTTATCATCTTCAATATATCTCAATATTTTCATTATCATTGATCATATGTAGCGCTACATTTTCATATCGTGTCGACACTTTTCAATTTCATTTCTTTCCCCATATCGACATAACTTATCGAGATATCTCATTATCAATCCTCTTGTAGGATTATACAATATAGTTATGTCTATATACTCTTCAAGAGTATATGCCTCAAGTTATTAAGACCATCTTTTATAATTTGCTTTGATATATATGATTGGGGAAATATCAACGCTTCTAGCGTGCTAACTTATCAAAGCATCGAAATGATATATGTGATTGTTCATAGCCTTTCATGCATCTTTGAACTTCAAGTTCAGTATTTCAATTTCGAGGATATAACATGATGCATTTCACATATTATTTTCAACCTTTAATACTCCCCTCATGCTTTGAGAAAATTTAGAACACCAAAACTCATACAGATTGGTATGATTTTAATCATATATGTTCTCATCATTCAAATTTTAATATAGGAATTTAGACCGTTTGCATTCTATTCTCGATATCGGCAATTTATTTGAGGACTTTAAATAATTTGCCATATAATATCCCACTTGTATGCATACTCAAATCCTTGAGGATTTATTCAAGTATTGGGATATACATTTACTAGCTTTATCATTAAATCTGAAAATCATGCTCATCTGGTGAGCAAATATTTCAGAAATTTCAAATTACGAATCATATACACATGTGACTATCTAGTGGATCCATATCATAATATCTAGTAGTCCACATGGAGGATGAGTGGGCCCATACTTCTCATCCTTTATTCCAGATATATTTGGGATTTATTCCCAATATTGACTAGTAATGATTTCATCATTTATCGAAAACAATCATTGAAGAATTCTTTTAATTCTTCACTTGAAATATTGATTTCAATAATTATTTAAACCGGGATGGTCAGTCCGGCTTTGCAAACGAGTATTATTGAACTTCTAGTTCAGTAAATTCTTATATCGATTTCACTAGTATCTCAGATAGTGCTCAATATGATTTATCATAGAAACAATTCACCGACATATTCCATCATCTTTTGGTGACATTATTGTCTACTCTTGTTCAAACACTGAGTTACTCATACGCATCACATCCGGCTATTATTTAATTCCGAAATCGTAGCTCTTACGCTTCATATTATTTATTTAAAATCGAGTCTTATTTCATACGCGTCGTATTATTCTATAAATAAATCATCAAAATTATTGCAAAATTCATCCTAACAAGGGTTTATACATTATAATGGATCATATGCTCTCAAATCTTCGAAAATACTATCCATCACTACCGATCAAAATCCTAAAAGGATTTATCGATGTAGGCTGGAAAGATTAAGGATGCTAATGAATAAGGGTATCCCACAAGATATCCGATGCTTGATTGAAGCAAAGGTTCGATTATCTGGTGAGGTTTCAATTCCTTCTAAATACATGCCTGGTATGGGTAAAAGTAGTTTTTCAAAGAAACGAGAGTAAAAAGATTAGGAGGATGCTACAAGTGTGCTCGATGGACATGTGACACTCGATGTAAATCAGGAGTACTTGTCCAAAAATCGAGAAGATAAAATAAGCGTTCATTAAGGATGGATTGAGTAAGGAGCCTTTGGATGATATTCAACTGGCTCTTGAGACACATCCTAGTGGACACGCACAAGGTGAGCTAATAGCCTTATGGGCCAAATTCAAAGATCAACAAACAGCGTTACAGATCTTGAAAAACTTACTTTAGAAGATCCTGTTTGTAAATTTAGTAGAAAAATTTAGCATAATGATTTTCCCATATTTATGTAAGAAAGCTCGGTGTAATAACAAAGATCAATATATTTCTTTTATTTGTAAATATCGTTTTTCAATTTTAAGATATATATTATTTTTCAATCAATGATGACTATATGTCATATCACTAAAGAAAAATTTACGCTTTTTCTCTTTCATATTTGTCAAAAAGTAAATAGTGCACTCAATTATTGGTTTGAAAATTTTTCTTTAAATAGAGGGATTCATATATCTCTCATGTTCATACATTAAAAGTATAGTGCAAAAAGAGAGATAGGAGTAGAGATGGATATGGAGATTTTAAAATCATCTCATACAAGTCGACCTTTACCTCACAGATTAAAACCGTATGTATTCTTGGTGGATCTAAACTGGTAGGCCATATCCAATATGTGGATATGGCAAACCGACTTGTAAAAGAGTTAGGGAGACAAGAAATCAATATACTATACGGAGGAACCAACAACAAACTTTTAGCTAGACTTATAATGGCCGCACAATCATGGGGAATAAGAGTTTCGAGCGTAATACCTTTCCATCTAGTTGGATCTAATACTCGAATTGGAGCCGCTTCTACCATGGGTCCAGCAGGTTGGGGCTACAAGCGCAATCCATCCACAACTGCATGATGTATATGATGAATAATAGTGATGCTTTCATTGTCCTTCCAGGCGGCTACAACACACTGGAGGAAATATTCAATATAGCCTCGTTGGCACAGTGGAATTTTCATGTCAAACCAATAGGTTTGTTGAATATTAATAATTTCTTTGATGGCTTACTAGCGCTTTCTAGATCAGGTGTAAATAATAAGTTTATCTCTCATTCAATGAGAAAAATACTTATTTCTCGCTAAGATCGTTGATGAACTACTCATCAAATTTCATGCATATGTTCAAGAATGCAGTGGAAGCCAGTCCGTACCACGGACCATCATGGTGTCAGCGAAAAAGAAATTGGATCCTTTAAATATTTCATTATGAATCCTAATGTTGATGGTGGCGAGTTACGGTATTTATACTCTCGAGACGCATCCCTCATTTATGGATTCAAGATGTATATTCTTTTGCATTTCTATATTTTCGAGTGTTTAATGCCAGTCTTTTGATATTCTCAATATGTTCCACTTCTACTGCTTTGTACTTCTTCGGAGTAATAATAATATCATATTGGCTTTATTCAAATACGTAAATCTAGTGATTATGCTTCTTCAAGAGCATTTTATTCTCATATTAATACAATCTCATATCATCATCATCGATAAGATTACTTCATGTAAGCTTTTCATGCGATATATTTTCTTTGATTTATCAACATGGGATCTATTCAAAGACTTTACTTTCGTCTATTTATCCAATGGTAACTTCAAGTACCACTTGCTCAATTTTCTCCATTCATATTAGGTATATATAAAGAAGTAATTTTATTCTCATCGCCTACTTCTTCGAGAGTATGATTAGAATATTTGATCAACTACTTCTTCCTGAGTAGGATTAGTTATAACCAATCGTGTAGTATAATCCACCACATTGGAAATATGCACACCAATCGTGTGGTATTACCCACCACATTGGAAATATACTCAAACTATAAAGTGCATAAATTTAAATTGCAGAAATTAAATTTCCTCCAATAGGTGGTCGAACCTACCTTATGGGAATTATTGCAATAAATATAAATTTACTTTAATTTAAATAGCAAGAATTAAATTGCATAATATTTAACTACTTCTTCAGGGAGTAGGATCTGCTTAGTAGAAGGTATTACCCATCACTTAGCATATAAAGTGCAGAAATATATAAAACCTTCCGCTTTAGTGACGGTTGAACCCATCATCAAGTAGGAGGTATTAAAGAATTAAATTGCAGTAAATAAAGTCAGAATTAAATATTGAATCTGCTTTACGGGAGCATATTTGTTCTTCTAGAACAAATACTCATTACTTCTACAAGAGACACTTATCCTTCTAGAATAAAGACATTATGTAATTGAACTCTTGGGAGTTACATTAATATTTCGATCTTTTAACTCAAATGGACTTCAAGCCATTTTATATAATCAATGGATTTAGAATTTCTTCATGAATATTCTATCCATTTTTCACTGTCGTCAAAATTAGGTCAGTTTACCCTAAGGGTAAAATTGTCCATTCAATTCGCATAAGGTAAAATTGTCAAAAATATTTTATCAATGTTTTACTGATTGGAAAATTATCTCCTTTCTACTTCAATTTATCAATATCAAAATATTCAAGGACTATTTTGTAACTTTTTCAAAAGTTGGTGTACTAATTTGTAAATTTTGAAAGTTTGATAATAACATATTTCAAACAATGAGTTATTACCCTATCAATGTTGGTGTCAAATCGAAGCTACCGTTAATTCGAGTATAATGGAGTCGAGAAAATTTGATTTTGATAATGTATGCTCTTATATCTCGAGAAAGCGAATATTATAGTTTAATATATTATTATAGTATAAAGTAATATATATACCTTTTCCTTTTTCTTGGGAGAAACAATTGAGCACGCACGTATTTCCTCCATTTGCTAATTCTTGAATTGCCCACAACTCTTTGTCTCTGCATAAATGTTTTGTGGTGATTGAGAAGATAGAGAGAGTGAGGCGTGAGAAAGTGGGGAAAAGATAAGAGAGAAAGAAAGATAAGTATTGATTGGAGATGGATTAGGTTATTTATAATAATTCGGTTTACGATACAGAAGATCATCTATAAGATGCAATCGTAGAAAGCATACTCCTTCATATTACTCAAATGGCCAGAGACTGTCGATAACGTGTTATAAAAGTATGAAAACAATAGAGAAATTTAGAGAGAATGAATTCGAATGAATTCTCGTGAATGAATTTCATTAATAACTGATCTATTTATAGGAAAGCTTGAATTGCATAAACCGTAATTACATAATTTCATCAAGGGTATAATAGTCATTCACATATAATAATTACATCTTTTACCAAATTATTCCTCCACCAAATTATTCCTCATAATTCATAACCACCAAATTATTCCTCATAATTCATAACCACCAAATTATTCTCAATTATTCATAACACATATGAGAAATTTCACTAAATATTATCTTACGATATGAACGCGGAATGTGATATATTGTGCCTATAATGATGGACGGGACATGCTAAAATATGCCAAGAAGAATTTCGTTTTTATGTTCTGTACTTCTATGTCATAGGAATCTTAACCTTTCTTCTACACGTAAAAGATAGATCTAGCTATATTATTGTTAGTCCGCCCAATCTTGCCACCTAACATTTTTGGTATCATCTGGCTCGTTTATTCTGATGGATGGGC
The DNA here is from genome assembly GCA_018223645.1 of Jasminum sambac. Taxonomy (NCBI): domain Eukaryota; kingdom Viridiplantae; phylum Streptophyta; class Magnoliopsida; order Lamiales; family Oleaceae; genus Jasminum; species Jasminum sambac. The sequence goes on along the minus strand of CP073644.1, from coordinate 27,046,220 downwards.
CCGAATGTATCCCTATTTTTTTGCACTACAAATTCTATTCCTCGTGCGTCATATTTTATTTGTACTCAATGATTTTTAAATTTGTCAATTATTACAATTAGATCGTCAACTATTTTGTCCTATTTTTATAATTAAATATTTAATAATTAACATATTTGATTCAAAAAATATTATATATATAAATAATATGTTTGCATTTGTCGAAATTAATATCAAATTTTGGACTTTTTGTATTTGTTAATATTTACTTATTTAAAATTATCAAACATAAATAAATCATTTGATGTCCAAATGATGAAATTTTAGTATACAAATTCATTGTAAATGAATTGTTCAAACTAACATTCAAACTAAAAAAATATTTAAAGATGTAAACGCAATAAAAAGTAAACTTTAAGTACCTTAGAAACAATTATTATATGGTGAATTAAATAAGAATTGTAGTGCAAATATAATTATCCTTTTACTTTACACATCCCCAAAATTTTTGATCAAAAGTACCCTTAGGGAAGTTACCAATTTACCCTTTTAAAAATTAATTTACTAAATGCACCCCCTCCAACGAATTTCCTAAATACACCCTCTCCTCTTTTAACCCACTCTCTCTCAACTCTCATCTCATCTCAACCCATCTCTCTCAACTCAACTCATTTGAAAACCCTATATCTCTGAACTCCCTTCCCCCTCCAACAAATATAATGGACTACCAGAATTCGATGCTCTAAATGATTTTCGTCATCGCATAAAAATCACTTTTTCTAGTTATATTGCAGGCCCAATTTGGGTGTTCGGCCACATGCTTTCTTTAAAGTTTCTTGTTCCTCTTTGTTTTTTGCTAAAGGGTAAAATGGGAATTTATAGGGGCTTATTAAGTAAAATAGATTTGATAAAAATTTTAGAGGTGGGTTTATTTAGCAAAAGGGGTGTGTAAAATAAAAATAGGGATACATTTATCCCCACCCTATTGGGATATTAATTATTCAACTAAATCATAATTATATATATTTGTCCTCAATTATATTATTATTATTATTATTATTATTATTGAGAAGAAAATACCAGGACCATATATATATATTTGTCCCCAATTATTTAATTAACTACACTAACTATTATTTTTTAAAATGAGCAAATCATTTCCCACTCCCACGAAAATACAAACCATTTCACTAATGAAAATATTTCACATTTCTTCTTCAATTTATATTTGAGTAACAGGTTGGTCCTCAAACTTTTATTATTTATAAAACAGGCCGTGAAATTGTAAGAATGTCAAATATCTTGTCATTTAATCCTTTATGTAATTTACCCCTCAAATTTCTAACTTTGTATGAACTTTGTTTCACAATTAGCTAAAAGATTAACACATTTGAAAAACATTTGTTAAAATGTCATTCTCCAATGAATGTTTTATTTAGTTCGCAAATATTTAAACTTTCTAATTTCCAATCAATAATCTATCGTATAAATAAAATAATTTTTTCTTAAATTATTTACAGGTCAGATATCATTTTATTTCAAAGCTTCATACTTTTACTTTCGATGTCGATGAAAAAATAACAAAAATAGAGTTTTCTCGTTTATTAGCTGAATATGTCATGAAATGAAAGGTTGAGAAACACATATTTTTCTCGATAGATGGCGCAATTGGGGACCAAATTTGTATCGTGGCAATAATTTGAGGACCAAATTGAAAATATTGGTAGTGCATGCAGTTATTTCAAGTCCTACCAACCCCCATCCTCTAATGACGATCCATACCCCTGACGTCCCCCAGTCATAAAATCCAAACCGTTGATCAAAACCAAAATCAGCGGCCAAGATTAATCTTCAACCAACCCCTTATAGGCCGTCTAGCCTTTTTTCCCACTAGCCTCTCCTCATTCCACCTACCAAAATTTCTCTGTCACATATTATAATCCATTGCCGCTCTCTATTTAAAGCCGCAAGCGTTAGCTAAACCAACAGGTCACCAACTCCCCCAAACAATTACGCACACATTACACCCTCCATTGTGTGTAGTAACATTTCTGATCATCTGACAAATTTCATCAGAAAAAAATTGTAAAGTATGAGTGCTGCGATGGAAAACTGTCACTCGAACGGCAAACTCGTGGATTTTTGTGTGAAGGATCCGTTGAATTGGGGAATGGCAGCTGAATCGCTGAAAGGGAGCCATCTGGATGAGGTGAAGCGTATGGTTGAGGAGTACCGAAAACCGGCGGTGAAGCTCGGCGGAGAAACGCTGACCATCGCTCAGGTGGCGGCGATCGCCTCCCGCGATAATGCTGTTACGGTGGAGCTGGCGGAGGCCGCTAGGGCTGGCGTTAAGGCTAGCAGTGATTGGGTGATGGAGAGTGTGAATAAAGGAACTGATAGTTACGGCATCACCACCGGTTTTGGCGCCACCTCTCATCGGAGAACAAAACAAGGTGGTTCTCTCCAGAAGGAACTGATTAGGTAAGCAAATTTTTATCTCGCTGTTGTCTGTGTTGATCTGCTTGCGTCGAGCATTGCAGAGAATCTGAGAATTTACAGTAAAACTCGTAATCTAATTTTTTTTTTATTTCAATAATGAAATTGTAATTTACTTAAAAAAAAAAATTGGTTTCAAAATATATTGCTCATCTTATTCTTATGTAATTTTTCTATTTATTAATTAATATGCTGCATGGAATTTTTTAGTTTTGTTTTCGTTTACTTTGGGCCTATTTTGTCGTGTCACGTTAATTTTACTCCGGATTAATATTATCGATATTACATGCTACACAGTGATGACGTGACATGTTTTATTTACCATAAGGTAAATGAAGTAAAACTTTTGTTGGTCGAAAATCGTGGTCACTCCTCTATCGGCGGATTTGTTCATAGTGGGCATTGTTATGATACTCATAATAGGTTAGATTAGTTACGTACACATATCCTTAATATTGAGGACCTATAGTTAGAGACCTGTATCATAATCCAACCCATTATAAATATCGTTATAGTGCCCACTATAGATAACAGATCATTACTCCCTTCATAAGAAATCGTAATTTACCAAAAAAAAAAAAAAAAAAAAGCATCTTTTCGCTTTAAAAAAAATCGTCTTTTACATAAAAGTGACCGGGGTTGACTTTCAACGCGAAAGGTATTTTCTTTTTTCTTTTATTTTATTATATTATTATTACTATGTTTTACCATATGGAATTTTTTTATTCCTAGACTAGATATTGCTTCTTTTGGTGGATTGGGATGTCACCTAGTCACCTACCACTTCCACCAAATTTTGAGCAAATTTAATGAAAAGTCAAAAAACACCATTGATCTAGGTGGCAAGTTTCTGACCGTTGACTGAGCATGGGATTTAATAAAAATTTACAACTGGTTCTGACGAACCTTAAATCCCGATACTACTCTCGAAGTTGGTAATGAATTTAATATCCCCTTAAAAAAAATCTATATATTGGAATTGGATTATGCCAATGTATGTCCCTTTTTCCATTTTCTTTTTTTTTTTTTTAACTTTTATTTGACCTTTTTTAAGTCCTATGTTCGAGGGGATAAGATCCACGTGGTCTGATTGGTCGGTCTTCCATTCATGGGTTTGGAGTTCGATTTCCCTCTCATACATTCTCTTGCTCTTGTAATTCAAAACCAAAAAATGTTTTGAGGGACCAAATTGCAAGTTGTCTAATGATGTAGTTAAATTTTGATTGTAACAGGTTTCTGAATGCTGGAATTTTCGGTAATGGAACAGAATCTTGTCACACATTGCCACACTCAACAACAAGAGCAGCTATGCTTGTTAGGATCAACACCCTTCTCCAAGGATATTCCGGTATTCGATTCGAAATCTTGGAGGCAATCACCAAATTCCTCAACAAGAACATCACTCCATGCTTACCTCTACGTGGCACAATCTCCGCCTCTGGCGATCTAGTCCCCTTATCCTACATTGCCGGATTACTCACCGGCCGCCCCAATTCCAAGGCTGTAGGACCCACTGGAGAAACCATGACTGCGGAGGAGGCCTTCAAGCTCGCTGGTGTTGATGGTGGCTTTTTTCAGTTGCAACCTAAGGAAGGCCTTGCACTTGTCAATGGAACCGCAGTCGGATCTGGAATGGCTTCGGCCGTTCTTTTCGAGACCAACGTCTTAGCAGTGCTATCTGAAGTTCTGTCAGCGATTTTTGCTGAAGTAATGAATGGGAAACCCGAATTCACTGATCATTTGACACACAAATTGAAGCACCATCCCGGCCAGATAGAGGCTGCTGCAGTGATGGAATACATTTTGGACGGAAGCGCGTATCTCAAGGAGGCTCAAAAGCTACACGAAATAGATCCCCTGCAGAAGCCAAAGCAAGATCGTTATGCCTTAAGAACGTCACCCCAATGGCTAGGCCCACAAATCGAAGTGATTCGTGCAGCTAATAAAATGATCGAGCGGGAAATCAACTCGGTAAACGACAACCCCTTGATTGACGTCTCGAGGAACAAGGCATTACATGGTGGCAACTTCCAAGGGACACCTATTGGAGTGTCAATGGACAATACTAGATTAGCCATTGCATCAATTGGGAAACTAATGTTTGCTCAATTTTCTGAACTTGTCAATGATTTCTACAATAATGGATTGCCATCTAACCTATCTGGAGGGAGAAACCCTAGCTTGGACTATGGCTTCAAGGGGGCTGAAATTGCTATGGCCTCTTATTGCTCCGAGCTTCAATTCTTGGCGAATCCCGTCACCAACCATGTCCAAAGCGCTGAGCAACACAATCAAGATGTGAACTCGTTGGGTTTGATCTCCTCAAGGAAAACAGCCGAGGCTGTCGATATCTTGAAGCTTATGTCATCCACTTACATCGTCGCACTTTGCCAAGCCATTGATTTGAGGCACTTAGAGGAGAACTTGAGGAATGCTGTCAAGAATACCGTCAGCCAAGTTGCTAAGAAAACTCTAATGGTGGGTGTTAACGGTGAACTTCATCCATCAAGATTCTCTGAGAAGGATTTGCTTCGTGTGGTTGATCGTGAATATGTTTTTGCATACATTGACGACCCTTGCAGTGCGACCTACCCTTTGATGCAAAAACTCCGCCAAGTCTTGGTCGAGCACGCTCTGAAAAATGGTGAAAACGAAAAGGATGCCAACACATCCATCTTCCAAAAGATTGGAGCTTTTGAGGATGAGTTAACCGCCCTATTGCCTAAAGAAGTTGAGAGTGCAAGAACTGCACTAGAGAGTGGAAATCCTGCTATCCCCAACCGGATTGTTGAATGCCGATCCTACCCCTTGTACAAGTTTGTAAGGGAGGAATTAGGGACCGATTTGCTGACTGGAGAGAAGGTGCGATCACCGGGTGAGGATTGTGACAAGGTGTTTACGGCTATGAGCAACGGTTTGATCATCGACCCGTTGCTCGAGTGCCTTGAGGGTTGGAACGGTGAGCCTCTTCCAATATCCTAGTTCACGTCTTTCTTTTTGGTGTTTTTGTGTTATCTATACATGTTGTTAATGTTGTTAGTCATTTGTGATTAATGAATTTGTGTAACAAGACTTCGGGAGTAGAAATTTACTATTCCCAAGCATTTGTTTGTGAACAAATTGTGTTTATAATTGAATGTGAATGTTCAAATTAATGTTGTCCATTTTGTCATTGTCACCTTAGAGTGGATTCCAAAAATTGAATTCCACTTAAATGGTGATGTGTGTACAGTGTATAAGGTACGGTTATCACTCATCGAAAATACTAGGCAACCAAAAACGTTGAAAGAGTGTTTACTGTTTACCGAACACCATGGGCGTCATATATTGGAATGACGAGTTTATTGGGATGAAAAATTGTGCGGATGAAGATAGCCTTGTGCAAAGAGCGCTGCGTTCTTAAATGTGCAGCGTGTTTCCTGGAGTGGATGAGTGGCGGCTTGATAGAGTTTAAGTGTTTTACACATGCGAAATGCACTTTCATTTTTATTACGACTACATATTTTCAACTCAAATATCATTTTATTGGAAATTTATTTATTTTTATTAAACATCTCTAAGATATTAGTATTATTTATGTAGGTAACACATATTACCATACTGTTACTGCTAGTTTGACAAAAATTTTTCTCCAGTCAATTTTTACATTAACTTTTAGGTAGTCACACTACATATAATATTTAACTTTTTAAGCTTTTTTTTTCAATAGAACACTTTTTTCCCTTTTTTTAATCTCACGCTTTTACAATGTTACTGATATAAATTAATTATCCTTTCTGTATAAATATTATTTACGAGTGAATGATAATGTGACATATATGATAGCAACATGAGATTTTACAAAACATTTAAAACTATTGAACTCTTGCACCATGTACTTATTGATGAACGAGGTTCATGCATCTTCGAAGACATTGAGAAAATTATGTGTCACATAAAAAGACAAGCAATGCCTATAAAAATTAATTTTTATCCAAACCAACAAAATTAAAATGTGATACTTATGTTGCACTTAAGAGAAAGTAGACATTGTGAGCCGTGAATCTACGTCTTCAAACCATGTGAAACGTTATTAAACATTTTTTACTCGATTCAAGTAGAATAGAAATTTGTTGACTTATTTCATATTTAAGCTTCAATCTATTGAATACATTGACCAAAAAAAAAAAAAAAGGATCTTCAATTCAATTTATGCGTATAATGTGAATATAAATAAATATGGATAGTGTAAAAGTGAATATCTATTCTTAAACAGTGTGTGAGATATTGTAATTTATTTACGAATTATACAACTCTATAAGATTTTAACACATCATGTGATTGTCAATCAAAATTGTACAAATATTATTTTTTGTCAATTAAATAGTAATTTATTTATCTTGTGTTTCTCTCTTTACCATTACAAAATAATTATTTATGGTTACACTTATTTTTAAAAGACATCATGCAAGTGATGCAACTCTTGGAGATGCTTGTGTAACCAGGCCTTTATTTCGTGGAAAAAAAAACCCTCTGTGCAAACACAAAATGTATGAATAATTATGAAAATACCGATGTTACCATTTCATGACGCTTCATTTTCAAAGTGATCTGATGTGCCAAAATACAAAATTTCAAATTTTTACCACTTATGATATTTATGACATGAATTTGTTTGTACAAATAGCAAGGTCAAAATATATATTCGTTTAAGACCACATAACTTTGTATAATTTTTAAAAAATTTAATTTAACACCACATAACTTTTATACAATGCCAGAAAAATTCTAATAATTGGCGATTGTTGTAAAATGGCGACCGATATGCCTAGCGTCACCTTTTCCTTTTGTCGTCGGTCTTGTTGAAATTGAAGTGAAGTAAAGATATTGGGCCTAACTCCTCCTAGAAAATCGGTTCACTAGGGGAGGTTTACCTTCACCTTATGAATTGAATTGACACCAGTTGAATGCCCGATGTGGGATCTAACACGCCACCTCATGCGCAGCGTGGACCATACCCAACGACTGTGAACAAATCGATATTGGGGGCACCCCACACCGAAATTGGGCCTGGCTCTGATACCATATCGAAATTGAAGTGAAGTAAAGATATTGGGCCTAACTCCTCCTAGAAAACCGATTCACTAGGGGAGGTTTACCTTCACCGAATCGAATTGACACCAGTTGAATGCCCGATGTGGGATCTAACAGGTCTGCAAACCATGCCGCTCATAGGCTAACTTAGGCAGTTGGTTCTTTGTTAGATTGTGTGTTAAATGATCGGGGTCTCCACCGATTTTTATCTATGATGTATTTATTTCCGATACTTTCAAAAAAAAAAAAAATGTCGGAAAAATTCTTAAAAATCAGTGAAAAGAAAAAAAAAATGCCTATTCCACGGTTCCACCTTCCATTGGTCATAATAACGCCGTTGACTGTGCTCTCCAGGCGGAGCTCATTGACAATTAGGCCACCTTCGCCTACACCCACATATATTCTCTGCTTCGCAGTCTCTCCTCCCTATTCTAGAGGAACAAAATACAGTAACTTTGTTATTGAATCGATTTGATTGAATAACTGTAGTCCGTCAATGGCATCCCAAGTTCTGAGACGACTTGCTCGTAGCCGACTGGATGGAATCTTCTCCTCCGCAAACCCTAGCTTTTTCAATCGGAGTTTCTCATCCGAATCAAATCTGATCCGGGCCACTCTCTTCCCCGGCGATGGTATCGGCCCTGAAATTGCTGAATCCGTCAAACAGGTCCCTTCACGCTTATCAATCTGACACTCGCTATTTGTATATTGGATATCGTTCATTGTATGCTCAATTTTGGTTTGTTATCCTTGGTGTAGCTGAGTGAGCGATTAAAGAGTGTGGTTTTGGCGTTTGATGTGTTTCGTTAGGTTTACTGATTACCGTGTGCTGTATTACGTTGAATTCTATTTTCTATTTTGGCGTCTCATTTGATCCTTGTAGCCTTTTTTTTTCTTTATTTATTTTATAATCTATATGGTTATAGCTTATTACCTACCCACTTTTACAATTAGTGAATTATGAAATAAGGCGGGCTTTTGCCGGTGTTGTATCTTTACCTAGTTTCTGAAGTGAGTTATGCTAGCTTTTCTAAAGTTTCTATCTTATGCATGCATATCCGTTGCCTTTCATTGATTGCCTTTTTATCGGAGAACATGAATGTGAAATATATTAATGCTAATATCCATTTGTGTTTTCACGAATCTGTTGCATGTCCAGAAGCACAAATATTCTAAAGCGTCCATTTGATTGTATTCGTTGGTATTAGCTAAATGCTGGATGTTGGAAGGTGGTAGAGTTCGATTCTTTAGCACTTGGCTGGAATTTTGAAGCTGATATCAGTGTGTTCAGAATAGAGAAAAGGAAATTTGATGAGAAAGAAGATACTTTCGTATCAATTAATTCCATGTAACTGGAGTAATTAGAAAGAAGAAGAAAAAAAAGGGGACCAAGATGACCCTGAGTCATTTGTAGTTAGGTTATAATGTACGATATGTGTCATACAGGATGGAGGTTCACTTTTAGTTGCTATGAAAGTGAACATCTACTGTTAATGCTGGAGTTAGGAATCTGCACATTCACTGCCAATGGAGTCAATTCCTGCAGAATTTGGAGAAGGAAAAATAAACAAAGCAGTAAACCTTCTATTGAACAATTATAAAATGATTTGAGCGAGTTAGAAGAAAAGAAAAAAAAAAAAGACAAGAAAAAAGGAAAAGAGGGAGAATAATATAATAAGTAAAATATGCAAAGCATCTCTAGCTTGTAGTTTGTGTTGCAGCTTGTACATTTCCTGTTTCATAGTTTTTTATTTTGTGGAACTACTAAACCTCCGTAGCAATGCAATTTAAGATTCGTTTATAACCTCAATCAAAACCAAATTCTAATTTCAAGCACAGGTAGATAGGTAATAGTCATTATTTTCCATATATGTCGTGCGACCCTTTAATGCTTCTCTTACATTTAGAACTTTGTCAAATGGAGTCTAGTTTCTCTACATGTCAATTTGATGTTCAAATTTTTATGCTACTAGTGAATGAGCATTGAAATTTCACACATTGTTGTTATTAAAAACGTGAGCAACTAGGGAAGTTTTTCTTGACAGACTAGTCGACTAAAATTTAAAATTATTGATATATTAATAAACAAAATGAAATTTTCTAGTTTTCTTGCGAGAAATTACATAATGTTGACACTGCTTTCAAAATAGTAGGAAAAGAAAGTGTCTGTTTGAAAGGAAAAGAGAAAAAATGAAAAAAGGGAGCGTTGCTAGAAATGCTGGGAATTGGACCTAAGTTGTCTAAGATAACATAATGATGCTTTTATCCCTAGCTATAAAAGAGATTGATGCTGGTAAGCACACCTATAGCATATAATGCGTGTTTGGTAGGCTTTTCGAAGGGCTAAAAGCTTTCTCGATGTCAAGAGTGCATTTTTCTCAATACTAGTTGTTCAACTGAAGTCAAAAATACTTTTTGAAGAGAAAACAGCTTAAGATGTTATTTAGACTCTCATCTTATCAAAAAAAAAATGTTATTTAGACTCTTAATCATATACTTCTCTAAAAAACTCCAATTGAGCTTTCATGGGAAGTTGTAATTTGCACTTAGTGGAATATATACGAACTTGTTTGGCTTAGCTATTTGTAGGCCAAAAAAATTCCTTAAGAAAATTTGAGAAGTTATTCGTGTCGTAGGACATTTGGTTGAAAATGAGTTTTGGAGGAAAATTGATTGTGCAAGCAGCTGGACCAAATGAATTCCAAATCAGTAACTTACACATTAAAATATAAAGTTTATGCCGAAGCTCTTTTTAAATTTACAACCAAATATTCAATAGCTTTTTAATAAAACCTCTATTACCACAAGCTTTGCATGTCGAAGCTTTCTCAAGATAGTTGTACCAAAGAGATGCTTAATCGATGTGCAAAGCAATTTTTTCCTAACTCAAGAAAACTTAAAAATGGTGCTGGGAGAGCAATGCTGCAGACCTTTCTCAGCCCGTCTGCACTGGAGTCAACGATCATGGATCTAGTCCATTGATGTTATACTTGAGTTCACTTTAGTTTCTATTTTCAAGGGAAATATGTGAAGATACAAGCATAATTGTTGTCCTAAATCTTGTGTATTATGTTTTGTTTTTCTTCTGTGGTCTCATGTGATTATCATTATATGACATAGCGGGTTTTAGGATGTGTGTAAAAACAAGTTTTTATGTGTTTTTATGTGATATAGGAGAAAGAATGGGTGGAATTGAACGGTGGAGATTTGTGTAGTACAGGTAGGTCTCACAAGATATGTGGATGTGAAATAGGATAGAGAATAAGTGGGTTGAAAAATGTGTAAAAATGTGTAGAATAACACCCGCATAGTTTTCGAGCAGAAATGGCATCTGCTTCAATAGCTTTCTTAGGTCTGGAGGATTTGGTGATTTGCAGCATGGGCTTTTTCTTAGAAAATTGCAGTATAAAAGTTAGTTATGAATTCTTTGTGTTGGCTCCTGGTTTAAATGTGCTACTGATGATATAGCTGGGTCCACACTATGAAACTCGGACTTGCCAGAGTTGGTGCTGTGCCCGTGTCGATTCGACACGACACGGATATTGACACGGGACATGTATCGGATCCTTGAATTTTCATTCGGACACGCTTGTTGTCCTTGAGAAGATGGCCCATCGCTGTTGGCTGCACTTTTGTAGAAATGATTTTGGGGTTTTATGAGGAAGAAGACAAGACGTTAACTTTTAATTAGTAGGGCTTGGGTTTAGTGGGCTTTTAAGTGACGAAAGTTAAGTGGGTGTCCACTGGATTTTTTAATTGGAGAATGTTAGGTGGGTTTCTATTTTACTTTTACGCGAGAAGAGGATTTCCACTGTAGTACTTGATTTTAACATTCCTTCATTTTTGTAAAGGAATTACGGAATCAGATATTTTGTGTTTTAACTTTTTTAGAAATAAGTAACTTTTATATTAATTTTTTAAATAAAATTTTCTTCATATGCTGTGTCCCCATACCGGTGTCTGAAATTTGGATCACTTTTAACCTAGTCCCCGAATCTTAAATTTTATAAAATAAAGGATCCGACCCCTAGATCCATACCCGTATCTGACACTCGCACCCTAGTCCGAGTAACATAGGGTCCAAAAGCTTGCATTCAAAGACCTCTATTCAATTACTTTAGTGATAAGTCGTCGTCATCCTTCTTTTGGCATATCTGTCTAAGAATATGGTAGCGCTATTTTGTGGCTCCATTCATGGACATTTTAATTCTTTCATCTTGTGGTTGGCCCACAGAAAGGTATTACTCTGATATAAGGTTCTACTCGTCATATCCTTCTTTTGGCATATCTGTCTAAGAATATGGGCTGCGCTATTTTGTGGCTCCATTCATGGACATTTTAATTCTTTCATCTTGTGGTTGGCCCACAGAAAGGTATTACTCTGATATAAGGTTCTACTACAATAAAGTTAATCCATTACACTCTTTTTTCAAGCTTGTTTGCGAATTATAGAATCCAAAATACCAGTCCTGAGAATGGTTTTATGAAATTCAGGTATTCCGAACTGCTGATGTGCCGATTGAGTGGGAAGAACACTATGTGGGGACAGAGATAGATCCAAGAACCCAGAGTTTTTTGACATGGGAAAGTCTTGAATCTGTGCGAAAAAACAAGGTTGGTTTGAAAGGGCCAATGGCCACTCCAATTGGTAAAGGTCATCGTTCTCTTAATCTTACCTTGAGGAAGGAGCTCAGTCTGTATGCCAATGTTAGACCCTGCTACAGCCTACCTGGGTACAAGACGAAGTACGATGATGTAGATCTCATCACCATTCGAGAAAATACGGAAGGAGAGTACAGTGGACTTGAACATCAAGTAAGATCATTTGCATAACACTTACATGATTGAATATAAGAGACTGAAACTCAGAATCTGATCGAGGGCTTAGCATGTGGCTGTAGGTGGTGAGGGGCGTTGTTGAAAGTCTCAAGATCATTACACGTCAAGCAAGTCTAAGGGTTGCAGAGTATGCATTCCATTATGCCAAGACTCATGGAAGAGAAAGAGTATCTGCAATACACAAAGCCAATATCATGCAGAAAACTGATGGCCTTTTCCTTAAGGTCTGCATCAAGACAAAATCTTCGGAGCAGTCTTCTTTTTTGAATGTTTCTTACTGATAATTTCCTTCTTTTACTTAATTTATTTTTTCTGTGGAATGTTGCAGTGTTGTCGTGAGGTTGCTGAAAAGTACCCTGATATTGTATATGAAGAAGTTGTCATTGATAATTGCTGTATGATGGTATGGAAGAATGCCCTTTTCCTTTTATGAAATTTGCACTGTTACAAGCTGATATGTGTTGGGCGAACATTGGGAACATACTCCGCATCAACATACTCCAATATTGTTAACAACTAGATCACATTGAAGATGCACTATTCTTCAAAATTTATTAAGAAAAGTGTGATGCTATATTTTATTTGGTTGTTTCTTTTCTTGTACACAGCTTGTGAAGAATCCATCATTATTTGATGTGTTGGTGATGCCCAATCTTTATGGTGATATCATCAGTGACCTTTGTGCTGGTTTGATTGGAGGCTTGGGCCTAACACCGAGGTACCTCCAACCTATTGGCCTTCTAGAGGATGCTTTCATTACAAATTCTTACTTGACTTTGTCCTCTATACAGCTGCAATATTGGTGAGGGAGGAATTGCTCTTGCTGAGGCTGTACACGGTTCTGCCCCTGATATTGCAGGAAAGGTATGCACCAAAGAAACTTTTAGTTCTTTACTCATGCCTGCATCAATTGAGACGTTAGTTTTTTCATTTATCTGTGACGTATTTTGTTAATTTTTATCATCTCTGGAGTGAGTTATTTCTGCAGTTTCTTGGTTTCGAGGACATGGTTATAGGCTAACATGAATTATGAACCTATTGTTCATCAGAACTAACTTGGGTTTACGTTATATTCTTAGACATAGTTTATCTACCAGAGACACTAGAGGATTCCAACTATTGAAAATTTAGAGTTTGGTTGGGTGAGATTCTCAAGGAAAATTCATTTTTATCTAAATCCTTCAACCACACATTTTATGTTACTCCGTCCATCCCAATTATATAAGGCTTGTTTACACGAGTTGTTGGAAAGCTACATTTTGCTAATGGTTTCGTAGCCTACCCTCATTTAATGAGTACTATTCAAAGATAATGGTTATAACTAGGCAAATTAAATAAGATTGTTTTGGTAAATGAACAAAAATGCACTTCACAATATAGAAACCATGCTATATAATTGGGACATCCCGAAAAGGAAACAAGCCTATATATTTGGAACAGAGAAGGTGCAACATTTTCGTATTGTTTTAGAGGTTTTCACTACTTTTCAACCACAAAATTGAAAATCGGTTTTTTTTGAAGTTTTCTTCCAAATATACACGTCGATTGTATAATCCTCAGAACATGGTTTTGGATTAGTACAAATGGAGCATTTCAGTGAGTTCATTAATCTTCAGCTAGCCATATGCATTACTTTGGCAACTGCATCACTGGGTTTGGAATATTAACTTTGGCAGACTAAAGATTCCAGAAGATGGTCAGAATGATAATATTTTTACACACACACACACACATATATATATATATATATATATATATATATATATATATAGGTGATGAAATTGAATATGAAAACTCATCTTGTGTTGGGTTATGGTCTGGTCCTAGGATATTTTTGTTTCTGTTGACAACTATTTTTTGTGACATTAATGAGGTTTGAGGTAGTTATAGCATTTTTGAAAAACCTATTTTTAAAATCACTTTTTCTTGCAACATTCATTTTAGCCACACATTGTGTAATAAAAAATAATCTTTATGCTCCCCGTACAACAGATTGTTCCAAAATATTACTTTTTTCTTCAAAGTAGCTTTGTCAAACTAAGTTTAGTTTGAGTAATAATAGCTTTGTATTGGTAGTTGAGATTGAAGTTCAATTTTTAACTAAAGTAGTAGAAACAAAGTGTATTTAGGATAAAAGTTAAAACAAAGACTCGAAATGCAGCACGTTCCTCATAACTTGGAAGTTTATTGTATTAGTTGAGATACTCATTCTGCCAAGGTGAGATACGTCATGCTACCAAGATGAGCTTTGTGCGTTAATATATTTGTTTGTTTCACTACTGGCTGATTTCATTTATATATATATGTTTGACACTCATATTCTGGTTGCTCTTCCGTAAAAACTCAATTTTGCTTACTAAACCTGCTAATTTGTTGGTAATTTAATCTCTCGTTTCCTTGTAGAATTTGGCAAATCCAACTGCTTTGCTTTTGAGTGCTGTCACAATGTTGCGCCATCTGGATCTACACGAGAAGGCCGATAGGATCCAGGACGCTGTCTTGAAAACAATTGCAGAAGGCAAGTACAGAACAGGCGATCTTGGCGGTAAATCGACAACCACCGATTTCACCAAGGCAATTTGCGACCACTTGTAAGCCAGGCTTGTTAGTGTATATTCGCATTTTTTGTTACTAAGGGTTCAACAGGAAGTTGAGTTGTTTTCAAGTTTTATTTCTTTCTACAAGGATTCCCATTAGTTTCCAAAGCAGCAGATGCCATCAGCTTAGGGCTTCTTAAGAGGATAGGCCACTGATGTTGCTTATCAAAGATAAATAAGTCACGTCTCTGTCCACGATATTCTTGGGGTTTTGCTGACTCTTTACTAAACTGTGGAAATTAATTAATTTGTCGAAGCAGTTCTTCATTTTGCATTCACTGTTTTATTTGCAGATCTTGGTGGCCTCAACCTTGTTTCTTTAACAGTGTTCGTGTTATTATATAATAATAATAATTCTTATTGTTCTTTTTTGGCAAACATTTCGTAGGATTCCGGTTGAAATTTGATTGGCCAGTGAAATATTTACGAAAGATGACATTTTTTTTTATGGAAATAATTCAACTAAATGCACCCTAGAGCTTGTTTGCCGGAGTTTATTTCAAAAATTATTTCTGACATAATATTCGATTATTTATGTTGTTGATGTGATAATTATTTTAACTGAACTTTTAAAGCATTTCATTATTTTCAAATATTATATTGAACATTTATTTTTTCCAAAATTTGTTTCCTATGTATACTAAAAATAAGTCTAATCAATGTAGAAATCACATTGATAAAAAATAGCATTACATGTTTCTCAACATATATAATACTAGGCAAGGCAAGTAAACCTTGTTTTTATTTAACACAGCGATGCCAACGAACTGGGTCAGCTTGGGCTCGAACCGCATGAATTTCGGGCTCAATTTGTGGATTAGTCAAGTCGAGCTAGACGAGTATTGGAAGTGCTAATTGAGCTGAGCTGACCTTGGCTTGACACGCCAAATCGAGCCCAATACAAGTCGACTGGGTTGACCAACCAGGTAGATTAGCTGGCAATCCAATCAGCTTGGCTCGTGGACATGCTAAACTACACGAGTTTTCCTCTAATCCCAAAATATTTATATATATTTATAGAAAATTTTAATCTCAAAAAAATGTATTTATTTATTTTTTAATCCCCAACAGGAAACACTACTACATGGCCATGGATCGCAATCCCAGCCTAATCCTGTCTGAAATAATAATAATAATTCCCAATTAAATAAATATATTGGTTAAATCATCTCTCAAACCCCAATTCGTTAAATCATCCCCAATCCGTGACAGAAAGTTTACCGCCACCATGAACCACCACGATCAACCCCCACAACCGCCGCCGCCGCCGCCGCAACGATCACCTATCATCATTCAACACACCACCACCGCGCAAATTCTCAAACAGAGCACCTCCATCTTCTGCTCCCACTTGTTCACCTTCCTCTTCCTCTCCTCCCTCCTCCTCACATTTCGCTCCAACGTCCTCAGCACCTCTCACTACCTCTCCACCTTCATCGACCGCGACGCTTCCTTGAAATCCCTCCTCTCTCGCCTCGACTTCTCCACCGCCCAAATCCATCAGCACCACAACCATCTCCGACAACGCCGCCGTCGGGCGTTTCTTCATCTTTCTCGTGTTGGCACCCTCGATGACGATTTTTTTTCCGGTGATTCTGATTTAGACCGCTCCTTGTTCCATCCTTCCCAGAAGCCCCGTCTTAATTCGACTTTCCTGATTCTCTCGAACTTGAACCCTAATTCTGGCTTCTCCCATCCCGTCGTCGATCATGGAATCCCATTGCCCCAAATAATCCGCACCGGTTCCGTCAGCTTTAAGCCTAGAATTCCAAACGAGAGCGACATTATCGAAGGAGATGAGGATAAGAAGGTCGCTCTCAGCCATTTGGACGATGGTAACGCAGTGGTTGATATGCCTTTATTGGTCAAGGGTCTTGAATTGGGGCATGGGGACGTGACTTCATTATTCTTCTTAGTGGGCATATTATCCGCTGCCTATGCATATGTTGTCTTGGCATTTATAGTTACCTTCACTTGGGTACATGGAATTGTTTTCCTTCGGGTGGTCGATCACTTGGTGGAGAATCACAGGTCATTTTTCAGGACAGTCTGGGACGGTTCAAGCGTGGGGCTCAAAAGACTTTCGGGGTTTATTCTCATGAAATGGGCTGTGAGGGATGCACTGGCTCAGTTCACTGGTATATTCTTTTTTGGCGAAATTGAGGATCAATATATGTTTTTTAAGGTTTTCTTGCGGATGAAATTCATGCCTTTTGCCAATGTGGCTCCATGGGTTAAAGGACATGAGTGGGAAAGTGCTGGGTTTATTGTAGTATGGTTCTTGTTCGACTTGATGGTGGGGTTTATATTTGCAGTGGATTCATGGGTTGTGATTGTGGACTCAAGGAGGGGTGGCAGAGAGATTGTAAAAGAGGGTTGTCACATGTTAGCGGCATTGTTTTGCCCAGCTTTTGAGATGAGGTGGTTGGAAGCTATAATTTGTGGAGCACCTGGGAGATGGGTATTGAGGAGTATCTTTGGAGACCTTTTCACTTTGGCATTTCAGTCTGTGATGGATGTTTATTTTATGGTGGCTTGGCTAGTGTTTTACTTTGCAGCAAGGCATAAAGATGATGCTTCACTTGGGAGGACATTTGGTCGTAGAGAATTGGAAGGCTTTCTTCAGGTTGTTAGATAGTACTGAGTGAAAATTCATCGGAGACTTGGTTACATGACCCAAATTGTCACACCAAACACTGTGGTAACTGCCTCAGTTGAAACACTGAAATAGTGGTAACCCTTCCGCACTTTTGCTTATTGGTGCTTTGTGGTAAATGTCATTTAGCACTGTGATTGTTTGATGATACTCATTGTATGTAATTTTGTAATGAGGAAATATGTTGTATATCTCCACCAGATATTGGCAGCAGTGTTGCAGCCCAATCTTTTTCTTTCCTTGGGAAAATGTTTCTCTAGACAAACAATTTAGTGTTCAGCATCTTCTTATAAATTGATGTTATAGAGTGAATGTAAATTTTTTTTTTTATTGCTACTTCATAAGATTGTTTCTTGGAGTTCTATTGTTCTACCTCACAGGCTAATAGGACTTTGTATACAAAACTGATACCTGTGATAAAAAACCACAACTATGATATGCAATTATAGTCTCAAAATTCTTTTATTTGCAGGGATATTTAGGCAGCATCTTCCCATTTTTGGGCACTAGCTGATGATACTTAATTTTACTTTGCAAGACTGCAGTAGTTGCATGATTGAACTATGAACCGAGTGATAAGGATTTTAACACCTTGAATATCCTGATACACAGAACGCTTAATTGAGCATGGTGGTAACAGTGATATGAACTATAATGTTGCATGCAATTGAAGATTTTTTTTATTTCTCTGCTGCATATTTTTTTAATTATAAAAATTTTTGTTTGTAAAAGTTACCACTTGGTTACTGTTAAGAGGTAACTGATAAGAGTACCTCTTACCAGCATTCATTGTACAGCTGACCTAGGTGACAGGGAAAGAGTTTCAACTATGAAAAGAACTTAAGTTTAGTATATATTTAGGGTATGTTTGGTAGAATAAGCTGATAAGCTAATTGAATTAGCTAGCTTATAGCTGATAAGCCAACTAAGAGCTTATAACTTATAGCTAATAGTTGGAAAGCTAGCTGATTTTAATATTAGTGTTTGGCAAAATTAGCTGAAAAATTAGGTTATAAATACAAAATGACCGAAAAGGATATATTTAAAATAATAACATTTCTTTTTTTACAAAAGGAAAATTGTAAAAATGAAATAAAAAATGAAAAGCTCATGAGCTTATTTGAAAAGCTAGTAAAAAAAACTTTTCAACTGAGATCTAACTTTTTAAATAAACTCTTCCAACCAAATATAGCTTATTTGAAGCTTTCTAAATAAGTTATAAGCTAGTTTGTTGTGCTTACCAAACATACCCTTAGAAAGTATAAATTAATCTATATAAAAAAATTTTTAAACCACCCCCCCTCCCCCCCGAAAAAAAGAAGTTACTATATTTGGTTCTATGGAGTTGAAATATAATGGAAAAAATAAATCGTATAATAAATTGATGTATAGAATGAGGTTACAATCGCTCATTAATGTAGGAGGAGAAACCTAATTAAACAAGGTAAGTAAATACCATAAAAATACTAAAATATAATAATATTAAAATAACTAAAAATCTATTATAATTAAAAGATACTCTCCAACATGTGGTTATCAAAATCCTTGCATGGATCATTTAAATTATAATTGCAAAACGAGAAAATCAATCTTAGCAACCTGTTGTAATGATGCTTAATTTCATCCATGCAGCGAAGGTTTGGGTAACATATGAATAAGATAGTTTTGAGGCGTGAGGTGCTGACCACTTTGACAAAATTAGCAGTGAAATGTTGATCTGGGCAATGTTCTATAATTTAAAGCAGGAAAAGGGTGACTACTACTTCCATTCTGACATATCATATAAGTGCCCGGATGTGAATTATGATATCTGTTTAGGCTACCTGGATACCGAGTAATAGATAGAGCAATGAGAAGTCAAAGAAATCTGGTTTTTTTTCAATTTAACAATTTAACATGTTATTGGGGCTGTAACGACTAACAGCCTTATTTTCTGTGTGCGTGTACTTCCATAAATCCAGAGGAGACATCGAGGGAAAGATTTTTATGTAGTTATAGTATAAAATAGAACTGTGGAGGTTAATGTTAAATTTCTGTTTGAGGTTAGCTGCCTACATTTGTGAGACTCCGAGATCTGGCAACTTGTTACATTTCAGTAGTCTCACCCCAAGTTAATTTGATTTTTCAGGTAAATTTATTAGTTTTGATTTAGAACTTGTGCAGGAGAGGTGATTTTTTGGAGAACGTATGGTTAAGAACTCAGAGAGATTATGGAGAAGTGTGAATGATAATATTACTATTTTTCTTAAAGAGTGAGTGGTTGAAAGTGAAAGAAAGAAAAAGTTGATTAAATAAGCTTTGCCGAACAAGCTCTTAATATGTTATCAAAGTGATTGGTGCTAAATTAGCACTCCAGCATTACAATGGGCCGAGTTATGTCTTACTCCTCTTACCTCTTAATCTGATTCAATTGCTCACATTGTCTTATGATCTGAAGTTGCATGGCTAACCATACACTGCCTGATTTCTTTCTTTCTTTTTTCTTGGGTGTGGAGACTGTTGATTTAGAGGATGTTTGGGTAATTAGCTTAATTCTTGCATGGTCTAACTACTTTTGGAGTGTGTGGTAGACTGTATGGTTCAAAAGTGTGAACGAGATAGGTCCCTCACCAATGAGTAGCTGAAAATGAGTTCAGAGAAAAATTCACCGAAGTAGTTGGCCCAAACAGGCTCTTACAAAAGCTCCTTTTACACAATTTTCGAGTTTTCTTAGGAAGCCAAACACTATCTGATTCGGTAGCTGAGTGAAACAAGGATGATAAAATGCTGATTGAAAAACCTGAATTTAGACGCGCCTTGTCCCTGGAATATATTGCAGATTTTTGTAACAGCCGCAGCTTTAATTTCTCTTTCTTCCGTGCTTGGGATGTGATGAGAAGAGACTCCATGATGATGCTGTATTTTGACGTGACTGTAAATCTGTGCGTGATTGTTTACCATCAGACCTAATGATTCTGTTGATGTCGGGGTAACAGTGGATACTGGAAGCTGTCCATTTGAGCAACAAATCTTTCAGTTAACTTGTTTTTCTTACAGGTGTGGGGCTTTTGAGGTTTGTGTAAAACTGGATAATTTTATCATGTTGTATGTTTCTATTGTGAAGTGTTCTGTGATTGTGAATGTGAAACCCTTTAAGGATGATGTGAATGATGAAGCTGACCAAGAAAACAAACAAGAGATTAATCTTGATCTCATTTAAGGATTTGCATTTAGATTCAGATTTCTAGAATTATGAATGTACGTTACATCGGTATATGTATAATGTACAACAGGTGATGTCTATAGGGTAATGTTGTCATCCTAAGTTGCAGGGCAACTAGAATGACTTGGACCTGTGGACAAATATACAGTCATAGACAAACTCGTATTCGTCGATCTGATGGTGATTTAGCACATTGAACAACAGCAAGGAAGAAACTCACATCACAGGGGATATGTAGTTTTGATTGATCAGCAGTGAATTCATACAGTTCTTGAGTCTGATCAAGCAATGCCTTGAAGAGTGGGTGATTAAGCAAGTTTATCTTGATTACAAACCTCTCATGGTACTCCCCAACATACACAACTAGGTGTCCCTTCGGGACATCTCTTGGAACAAGCTCGTCTTCATTCATCGAAGTCCTTGAAGAAGACCATTGGCAGCAGCACTTGTCACTTGTACGTGAAGGTACAACTCTCCCACCTATTCTTTGCCACTTCTTTGTGAATGCATTCATGAACTTCCCCTTTGATAGTTCCATCTATGATATGATATATCTTTTCTGGGTGTGCCTCAAGTGTATGTGTTTATGTGTGTGTGAGAGAAAAAGAGAGACAGAAAGAAAAGAGAGGTCTGCTGATGGGGAAGTAAAGGAGGGAGATGATTTTTTATATACAAGAGGCAAAATATATCTCTGGGAACATTAAATGGTTAACACAGTGCATAGCTGAGAAGCAAGCCAAGTATGAGTGTGATACTTAAAACTGCAATTAATTATGACTTCACCTCTCTTTCCTTTTCAGTACTTCATATTCATACGAAATTGTACATATAGGCGTGGCATGATTTGTAGACCCCACAAATTGAGGATGGAGGGGATAAGATATCAAATAGGGATGGGAGAGAGATAAGCTTCTTGTGCATAGTTTACCCATCTATATATTATTGCCACACATGTTGCTAGATATTGTGCGTGTGCGTGCATGGGTGTCTATCTACATGCAAATATACCATATATATTCATATATGTATGTATCCATGTGGTTAAAGATGGACGGAGATGATGTGATGTAATCTTGAAATCCATGAATGAATCGACGGTCAAGATGCAATGAGGTTGGTGAATTTGCTAAAAACTTGGGGATAAGAGATTAAGATTTAGTCAATTTATGATTTACGATTTATGATTTATGATCATGCACTTTGGTTGAAGTTCGTTTTCGCCCAACTACTACCGTGATAACGATACTTTTGGGCCAAGGGGGGATCATGTAATCTTTCCGCAATTGATCATCTCTTATTGGATACGTGAGTGGGTGTAGATTGCTGTAATTGTGGCTATGTAATCATCATAACTTAGTGCATGTGTATTTATTTGGAATTTTGGATAAGAGAATTTTTCAGAATATTGATTCAATGTGTGTTGATCTTTGTGGTGCAACTGAGTGTTGTATAATATAAGTATAAGCGCGTAAACAGAATGAAGGCACATGAGGGGATGGGGCCAATGCACAGAGCTTATCTGGGAAGAGGAGACACGCATGTTGTTGACACCTCAAGCCAATGCATGTATATAATGTGGATGCCGATGATTTGATTTGATTTTGAGAAATTATTTCCACATGTACGTTGCAGTCCATTTTTTAATATGTGTATATATAGCTGTCACGTATTTATTTCGAGCAATTAAGTTTGAACAATCTTGATCTCACTGTGTGAGATAACTTGTGTGGGAGATTTTCCATTATATATAGCCCCCAGCAATTAAGTTTGAACAATCTTGATATCACTGTGCGAGATAACCTGTGTGGGAGATTTTCCTTTATATATAGCCCCCACGCATCCCACGGGTGAGTGAAAGATCAAAGTTATAGTTCTGAATCTGATTGAACAATAAAACTTTTTGATTAGGCGCCTGTTAGCCTACTCATTTTCAGAAATTTTTAGACATTTTTTTTAATAAAAAATTTGAATTTGGTCAAATTAGTTACATCTATATATTTTGTGGGATCTATATATATTATATAAATTTTTACCATTCAACTTCAATCATTCTCTTTCCTATTTCATATTAACGTTCATGAAAATTCATAAAAATCTATGCACTAACACGTGCAAGGTTGAAGATAAAAATGAGTACATGCTTCTTTGTTTTAGTGTTCCAGTGATTTTTTATTTTGTTAAAATTTAGATTTTTTAGGTTGAATTGTAGGAGAACTAAGAGATGTAATCAAATAATAGTTTAAAAAAGAATGCTGACATCACCACCCATTAGAGGTTGAGGCCAGTGGAAAGCGGGGTTCCGACGATCGTGGGGACTCTAGTGGTTAAGTCAATAGTCGAAAGTGCAACAAATACAAGAGAGATTAAGGGTGCATTCTCTTTGTTGTTTTCGGGCTGTTTTCTATTTTTAAAAATGCTGAAAATGCATTAACTTCATTATTTTCGAAAACACATTTTCAAAAACATTTTCAAAATTTGTATAGAAAACTCGAAAATGCATTTTTAACGTTTTGAGTTTTTTATGTTAAATATCGAAAATAAGGAAAGCACGTTTTCGAATTTTAAACTTTACATTTATTACGTTTTAGTCCCAACCTTCGGTAACCACCGTCGGCCACCGCCAACCACCGCCGTCCACCACCAACCACCACCGTCCACCGACAACCACCGCCACCGACCACCGCCAACCCTTCAAGCACAAGTCAGACCATCAGATCTGGTGGCTAAACCACTAACTTTGGCGGCAAACCGTGAGATCTGGTGGTCCGACCACCAACAAGTGGTTGCTGGAAGTCGGACCACCATTATGGTGGTTTAAACCACCTTAATGGTGGTCGCAAACCGCCTATGCAGGTGGTTTAACAACCTGCATCGGCCATCATAGGTCGACGGCCGATGACCTTAAGGGAGAGAGAGGCGAGATTGGGTGGGGTTGAAGGGGGGGTGTGGTGGTGGTTGGTGGGTGGAAGGTTGAAGATGGGGGCTTGTTTGAACAAAATGAAAAGTTTAAGGACCTCTTTGTAATTTTAATTATACCAATTTATTGTATTTCTAAAAGTATAAATTAAACACGTTTTCTGTTTTATGTTTTATCTTTTCAAAAATAATTTTTCAAAACAATAAACCGAATACATTTTCAATTTTCTCAAAACACCAATTAAAAATAGAAAATACCAAAATATTATCGAAAATGAAAACAAAAAATAGAAAACAAGCAGAACGCCCCCTAAAGTTTTGTTTGTACATCTATTTGCAATAGAATGAACTCATCCATGGGCTTGTTCTATACAAATTAAATCTACTTTTTCTTTCTCGTTCTTTTCAACTATTCATTTATTGATTTGATAATTATTTTATATTTTTTAATATTTCACCTCCAATTTTCAACCACACATCCTATATATAAGGTGGGCGTAAATAGGCTGTGATGGGTCGAGGTGTGGAATGGGCCATGATGTGTCGGGAAAAGTAGTGGGCTAGGTTGACGCTCACTAGCCAATGTTGAAGTAATAAAACGCAATCCAATTAGTGAGGTTTAATTCGACGAGGCCCAAAAACCATAATTAAATATTATCGTGGGTTCTTTGTCTACCACGTGTGTGCACACGTAATTTTGAGGCGTAACTGTAACTACCCGTCCATTTTCTTACCCGAACGAATTTCATTTATAAAAGCGGAAGCATTTATATACATAGCAAAAACATATTTTGTTCGTTCACGTAAACTAGTACAATATAAACAACAAAATGCGGCCGCAAGATGTTTAGGTTTCCCCCTTCTTCCTCATATCCCACATCACGCTCGGGAGGATTCCCCACCACCGCCTGCACATAAAACATCAATATACAACATAATGAGCCACGGGGACTCAGTGGGCAATAGATGCAAATGCTAATGCATGTCATGTTCATGCTTTGGGCCCGGTTATGGATCATGTGACTTTTACGGCCGTAATACTGACATTTACGGCCGTAATTACGGTTCTGCAGAATTTTCCCATTTTCCTCATTTCGAAGGCCGTTTCGCATTCCGGGGCATATCCTACACTTCAAATCAGATTGTGAACATAACATATACACGTATATCTTGCCGAAACATCATTACGTCATTTCATATCATATACGGTACATATACGGAATCATATACGTATTCATATACGTTTCCGGGACGAATTCGGGCGGGTCACTACAGTAACAATGAGTCCACCAAGTCTGAATTGTTCATTTATGTATGGGTAGGAGTTTCAAATGTAAGTTGTCGATGGTGAGAGCTTAGGAACTCCCTCTAGAGTACGACGCCGACGCCGACTCCGATAGTCGAGGGACCAGCAAATGGCCTCAATGAATTGTGAAAAATAGGATTGATGAGGTTTATGAGTGAACAAGATATAGTTGATGAGGCTTATAAGTAGCCTCGGAAAGTATTATCAAGATATAGTAGTCGATGACCTTATGAGTCGTCTGAGAAAGTATTACCAAGATATGGTCGACGAGGCTTATGAGTAGTCTCGAAAAGTATTATCAAGATATAGTCAACTGGGTTCATGAGTGGCTTCAGAAAGTATTATCAAGATATAATCGACGAGGCTTGTCAGTAGTCTTGGAGAGTATTACCTAATTCCCAATAAGAGAGGACTTATGAATAGTCTTGAATAATATGATGATGATGGCTTATGCTTAGCCTCCAATGACATAATGACGAGGGCTTACAAATAGCCCTATAACGATGACAGCTTGCACTTGGTCTCGAATGCTATGATGACAAGCGTTTATACTTGGACTCGGATAACATAATGACTAAGGCTTACGAATAACCTTGGATAATATGATGACGAGAGATTACGCTTAGCCTTGGATAATAGCGATGCGATAAGTTTGCCGAAATTTCGGTAGTATCCCCTATAATATAGATTGACCAACTTGGAAAAACATCTCAATATTCCCAACAGTGTATATATACATAGAAAGAGAGAATTAGAGGACTAGATGCCCTTTACCTGTGCATAACAATGAAGACAATTCCAAATATGTTGATCTCAGATGAAAGACAACACATCCCCAGTCCATCCCCATCCCATGCACTTGTAACACCTGTTAGAGGCTGAGATTGTCGGAAAAGGAGTTCTGACAACTGCGATGATTTCGATGGTCAAGTCAATAACCTCAAGTGCAAGAAATATAAAAGAAGTTAGGGTTTTGTCTGTGCATATTTTTACAATAGAATGAACTCACTTATATATAGAAGGTGGTTGTAAAGAGGTCGTGATGGGCTGAGGAGTGAAATGGGTCATGATGGGTCAAGAAAAGTAGTGGGTTTGGTTGAGGCCCAATAAGCAGTCTTGAACTAATAAAACGCGATCCAATTAGTGAAATCCAATTTGATGAGTTCCAATAATCATAATTAGATGCCATCGTGGGTTCTTCGTCTACTATGTGTGTGCCACATAATTTTAAGACGTAACAACTAACATACCACATGCATGTTATTTAAATACTCCCTTTGTCCCAATCATATGGCCCTTTTTTTTTTTACAAAGACTAACAATAGTATTGGAAATGACAATTATGCAAACTAGCTTTCTAAAATACCTTTATTTAATTAGTAGTGTATTGAAAGTAATATTGAAAAAGACAACATTAGAATATAATTGTGAATGAATATAAAAGTGGACCAAATAAATGAGACATTCTGTAACGACCCGACCTCCTTCATGGCCGCCCGGATCTGGCCTGTTGTGCATGGGGGAGGGCCATAAGGATTTGGGTTCGGTCCGCTAGTAACCTGATCCACTTCCATATGATATTGTCCGCTTTGGGTCTAACCAGCACGGTTTTATTTTTGAGCTTATCCCAAAAGGGCTCATGCCTGGTTTTATTTTTGGGCTTATCCCAAAAGGTCTCATGCCTAGTTGGGCTCTAACTCTGATACTATCTGTAACGATCGGACCCCTGGTCACAACCCACCCAGATCTGGCTTACTGTGCCTCAGGGAGGACTATATGGATTTGGGTTTGGTCTGCTAGCTAGCGATCCGATCCACTTTGATATGATATTGTCCGTTTTAGGCCTAGTTCGCATGGTTTTGTTCTTAGACTTACCCCAAAAAGTTTCATACCTAGTTGGAAGAGTCTCTTAACTTATAAACTGCACTATTCTCTTATGTCCAAGCGATATGGGATTGTGGGTGTTACACATTCCAAAAATGAAAAGTAAACCATGTAATCGGAATGGAGAGAGTACATATTTCTAAATTCAAACCTGATCTATGAACTCAGCGGAATTTTATATATCAAACCTTAAAAAAGGAAAAAGAATTATATATAAGGTAGAATAAGACTATTCTTGAGTTGTTGAAATAGAAAAAAAATTATAAAAGTAATAACATTTTCGAATTTCGAACATCTGAGTTCTAATCATGGTGCTTCCTTCACCAAGTAAATATTTTGCGATGGTGGGTGAATCCATTAAGTCAATGAATTCCATATATTAGGAAATAATGGCACAATACCTGGTGTTTTAAATTACATATATTTTTTCGAAAGTCACATGCATCGCCACTTTTTTCAAAGAATAACATATTATTATTTATCATCTACACCACAATATAAAGGTGATATTATATATCTATGGAAATATTTCTTTATTACATTATATTGAGAAATTGAAAGTGATGTAAGATTCAAATCATGTGAACCAATCTAACTACGGCAGAGCCGGATCTAAGTTATTTAGGGCCCAAAGCGAACTCTATGTATTGGCCTTAATTATGGTCTCAAATAGTAAACAAAAATTAAAAATTTAATAGATTAACAAACCAAAAGAGATAAAATAAAAATAAAGTAATAAAAGTAAAAATTTAAAGATAACGATTTAAATCTTTTTTTTGTTTTATTTTTATTTATTTATTTATTTAATTTTTGAACAAGTGAACAAGGAATAGGCTTTAAAGCAATGGGTAGAACAATCTATTGAAAAGGGAATTAAATAAAAAAAATTACAACATAATGGGCCCCTTAGCATTTTGGGCCCAAAGCATACGCTTGTTGTGCCTATGATTGGGTACGGCTCTGAACTACGGATAAAATTACTAACTACAACACTTTACTATTCATGCCACTTGATCCTACTTTGTATCGGTAGTAATAGTGCACAAAATTATTATCTTGAGATGTCTCATCTGAAATTAACCTTAAGGTCTTGTTGATCTAATAAGAGAAGCGACTATCAAATCTACGTCAAATATTTGTTTGAGTTTTGGACTCGTGAAATAGGAGTAACAACAGTCTCTTGAGTCCTAGTTAAACATTTGTGTGAGGGTCGAAGTCTACGCTAGTGTAAAAAGCGTGAGTTATACTATGAATATAAGTCAAAGAAAACAAAATAATAATAAAATCAAATGTTCCCGAATGGGTTAACAGGCTGGCCGGCCTGAATAGATCCTGGCCCTGGCCCTTATTGTGTTTTTGGATCATAGGGTTGGCTTATGCAGCCGGCGAAGAAGGCAAAGCCCATTTGGATTCGTAGCTCAGCTCTCCATGTTGCTTTTGTAGTATGATCATCTTGCATATCATAACAAGCTGGTATAGGCAAACTTACTAGTATCTTGTCAAAGTAGTACGTGGTAGAGTAAAAAAATTTGCTTAGTGAAAGTAAGAAAAGTATTGTTGAGTAAATTACATGTGCATTAAAGTACAGTAAACAAAATTTCAAATTAAATTAAAGAAATTCTAAAATATTGAAAGGACAGTCATCATTTCATATTCCCTGCAACTCCACCTATACTTGTCAGGTCATATATATGTAACAAGAAATTTTATGAGCTAGCCTTGAATTAAATGAAGAACAATTTATATAAGGCCTTATTGCTTTCAACACTGAGATAATTATTACTAGCTAGACTTGGACTTGCAAAAACATGAACATCTGTAACCCTTCGATAATAAAAACAATTATGAGATGGACTCACAATCTTAGTGAAACTATAATCTTGTGATATGAAACAATATTGGTGAAACAACCACCTAGCAAGGTGAGACCTCTCTCAAACATAAGAACTATAATGAAAATCTTTCGATTTTCCTTCTTGGGTTTGGTCTTGTGGATCTTTTAATTTCTCGGTTTTTTCCTAACATTTTAACTTGTAGTTAATCATATATAATTTTCACATTAATCTCAAAATCTAGAGGACCTTCTTATGAATATATACATTCTTGTCAAATGTCACCTCCTTCCTAACTGATATGATACCTAAATTATGAGACTATTTCACCAAAAAGGACCAATTACCATTGGTCTCTAACAGTCAAAGTCAACTATCATCATAAAAAGATGCATAAAAAATTGAGTGTGGAAGAAACAGTAAAAGATATGATCATGCTTGGCCACGATCTAGAGTTGTGTGTCATATTATAAATCAGCAAAATATAACAACAAAAAGCTATTTAATAAAGACTTAATTACACACACATATACTCAAAATTACCATGATTTTGAGTACTGGCGTGTTGGATCTCTATACATTGTGGGTGTGTGTTGTGTGTGTTCTTGAAAAAAAAAAACTGGAGACTTACCATAGTGAGGAACCACCATCAATTGAGCATAAAACTACATCTCCAATAATCGATAATTGCTAATGCAGCATCATCAAGATTCTCACTGCGAATTAGATAGCAACACTTCAATATTAGCATTGATTAATTAATTGCATGTGAATCTTGATGACGCCGCATTTGCAAGAAACGACTCATTATCATCCATCGATTTAAGATTGCTTCAAACCTCAACAACAATCAAAATCATCCAGAAAATAAATTAAAAAGAAAAAAAATTGCCCTCTTGGGCTTCTAATTGTTAAGGAAGAATACTTTTGACTAAGGCAAGATGACGATGGAAAGAAAAAAATGACATTATATTGCAGGGTGGAATATATAGTTATATAACAGAAAACCCTAATAATCACAAGAGCATATAGTGAAATCAATTTATATATTATTCACATGAAATCTTTTTAATTTAGACATCATGTTGAAAAACGGATGGATCCCTTACCGACGCAGAAATTCAAGATTTATATATGTTGTGTGTAGTGATTTTTAAGGTGGGCTTTCCTTTAAAATCTGAAAGAAGAATAGGAGATCGATCTTTCATTGTCTTGATCAAACATGGATATCTTCATCTACATAATAATATATAGAAGCATCAAAGATCTGATCAATGAAATACAAGATTCCTTGGATCGATTGAGGCCCAGAAAATAAACAGAATTTTCAAGATCCAGCTATTGAACCCAAAAATTTGAAAAAATAAAAAATGAAAAATGAAAAAAGATATACAAGAACACAGTACACGATGATTAAATTGAGGCAAAACAGTTTACTGGGATCAAAAGTACTGCTGAGATACAAAGAGAAGATGTGGGGTTGGGTGGGATGGGGTGGAGAGAGAAGTAGAAGATGGAACAAACACGACCGAGTGCAGGTATGAGGTATCTAAGCGTATTTGGGAGTACTAGGTTTATACTGGTACCAGTACTAGATTTGGGGGTACATGATCCGGTTCTTCTGGAACCGGCTCAACTCGAAACTAGCAATTCTTTAATTTCATAACAAAAGAAAAATTAGGGTTACCAACTTAGGCTAAGTTTGGTAATGCTGTAACTTCTCTCGAATAAGCAATTTTTACTATGGAACTAGAAGATCGAATAAGCAGCTTCTACTGTGCAACTAGAAGAAAAACCAGTTTAGTGTTTGATAAACTTTTGTAATAAAATTGCTATATAGTTTTAAAGCAATTTTTAAGTGTGTGGTAAATTTAATTATTTTATTGTTGTGTTAATTTATATTACTAAAAAGTACATAGATTTTGGTAATATCTTTATTTATTATTATATGGAATTCTTAATTTTTTTTTATAAAATAATATGTGATATTACATAGTACTTTTACAAAACATATTATAAATGAATGTATTAAATTACAATCATTTCAAAAAAAATAAAATAAAATAAAACTACATTACAAGATGACCAATAACATGAGATAACAATTTTTTTCCAAATAATTGAAAAAAAATAATTATTTCAAATTAACCAAATAATAAAAAATTTGAAAAACATAAAACAAACATAGACAATGTACAATCATGTAAATCTACATTTTGTCCGAGGAAATGTATAATTCACCAAGCTAACCTAAAACAGTGATATATGCATCGAGAAAAACCTGTATGTTTCTCTTCATCAAATTTTAAGACCGCCTATTTCTTCATACATCAATTACATGAATTAGTAGGCATAGAGAATACAATAGAGTATAAAATAAATATATTTATTAATATAGCATTTTTTTGTAAAAATATTATACGATATCACATATTATTATTTTATAAAAGAAAAAAATTAAAATTTTGACTTCTCCAAATTTGCAAAATTAAAGTAACATTTGCCCGCTAGTTCTTTATTTTTAGGGTTAAATTTGGCATTTTAACTATTTTTAATTTGAAAAATTAAAGTAGAAGTTGAGAAGCGGCCTTTCTGTTACTTTTCAAAATATATTGTGAGATGTTGTAGTTTCTACAATAATCATTTTTTCTGAAATTGACCAAACACTTAAATTAGTTGTGCGTGTAAAAAAAATAGAAGCAATGCCTTTGACAGTAGTACCATGCCAAATGGAGCCTTACCATTGGGAGTGAAATAAAATGTCTAACTGTAGACCTACTCTTACACATTCTTTTACACTTGTATAATATATATCAAAATCTCGTGAAGTGAAATATAATAATAATAATATTGATATCGGACTTCACAGAATTTTGATACTTCACGTAAATATTGCTTGGAGTATGTTTCGAGGGACCATGTTATTTCATTCCATGACAGGTGCCGAGTGAAAAAAGAACCACGTTTTGGATCTTGTAGAGCTAGAAATCAAACATGACTATGTTACATTTGATTTGAGGGAAGGTTTTGTGTCATCTACATATATAGATACTTATGGAGGCAATTATATCAAATCTACAGTGGGTTAAGTATATTGTCACTAATTGATGTAGGATGTGGATTATTGACTAAAACCAAAACTTCATCTCAATCACGTAGTCGGACGTGATCTTGACAAGATCCAAAGCATACGGTATAAATTAAGTCCTTGCAAATACGAAGTATAAAATCAAGCCAATTTTTTTTTTTTTTTTAATTTCAAACAAAATATCTTAAATTTATAACCGAGCCTCCAACAAGTTAGGCACTAAGCGACTTTTAGTGTAATAAAATGATGAACAAGATAGTTCTATCCCGTATAAATAAGAGATCTGCTCTGTGTTTACCCATTTGAAAACCCTTTAATACTAACTACCTCTAGTAAAGTATTACAACGATTGTAATATTCATTTATTAATCTAAAAGTCATATTTATAATTATAATTATTTATTTCTAAAGACTAAAATAGAGTGCACCAGCTGTTCTAAGAAAAGTGTGGTTGTCTTGAGCTGCTCGTGGTCCCTTTGATGATGGCTCGATCCATCCATTAAGCCTAAAATTAATATTAATTACTTTAAAAGTCGGCATTATATAATTAAATGGTCAACCTAGGAGTGACATAAACAAATTTAGTTAGTACATGTGTAATGTGAACAAAGAGATCTACCAAATCTAATTCCAGATCATCGTGCTAATCGAGGTCAATAATTATTTTACTTTAGAATTTTCTAATCTTATGAAACTCGTATTAACAAAAAAAAAAAAAAAAAAAAGCACTATAATTAGATATAATTGATATTATGAAATAGTTTTTGGGAGCCTCAACTTTTAGTCTGAGCTACCAATTTGTAATTGGTGTTGATATAAGTCCACCTTAGCTTTAACTATGTACAATATTGAAAAGAGTAGGGATGAGGGCCCAAACTTGAGGAAGTCACCACCATATGGAACAAAAATTAGTTGATATGCTGGTTGACATAAGTATGATTTGTTTCAAACTCACTCTGTCCTACAATTTAAAAATAAAATAAATAAAAATGTTATATATTTTTCAATAAACTAATGCGTATCAAAAGTAAGTGCTAGCATGAAAAAAATAAAATTAAAATACTAACACGACTGTTGGACCGCCTCAAATTGATCTTAGTGATGACAACGAGAAGGATTTGAGTCATGGTCCCTATTTTCCCACCTTATTGGGATTTTTCCTTCCTATACGAGGCCCATTCCTAAATTAATTGGAATCAGGGGTTTAAGTCTCCAACAAAGTATAATTTTTTTTTTTTTTTTTGGGATAACAATAAGAGAGGTGGGAGAGGGAGATGTGGTTCGAACCAGAGACTTACGATCCCGTAAAGTAAACATCCAACAGTTAACCATCCTTTTTTTAAAAAAAAAATCACTTCCCCTTCCCCACTCTCCCTCCTCTTTTTCCCTTTTTTTTTATGCTTATGATCCATAGTAGACATGTTAGTGGGTTGGTGGCACACAAGATTTGAAGAAGTTGCAGGTTCAAAGTCAAGAATTAGGTGGCTCATTGAATTCAATTGTCAACAAAGGAAGGCAAATGGCATGCAAATTCTTCGGTGGAAGAAAATGACATGGAGAGTGTGGTTGACAATTGAAGAGAGTTGTTGGAAATTTTCCCTATAAATACGTAGACATGTTTGTGGCCTTCAAGATCCATCTTACCACCAAAACAACACAGTAGTATCTTGTGTAGAGAGAGTGAGAGCCTTCAGCAGAAGCTATACACGAGAGATAAAAGTGAGTGGAGCGATAAAACCTCACAGTAGGTAGAGAAAAATACAAAGAAGTATTTTTTGTACTCCTCCTTTGTGATAGTGAAATATATTGGTGTGGGTCCGCGTAAGCGGCTTCAACCACGTTAAATCTTTGTTTTATATTTGTGCTTATTTTAGCCCATTATTTTCTCACAGATATTATTTTTGTGTCCCATCGATCTTATGAATTAGCAATACTTGGGCTTCCCAACAACTGTATCGAGCTTTTGTTTGTGATATCTCTTGAAATTCTTAAGATGCTGCGGTTGCAAAGATAGACTCGATCTTCCACATCGAAACGCATTTCTAAAAATCACATTTTGTTCGAGTGGGAGTAATGGCGACAGACGAGAGAATTTCCAAAATTGATAAGTTTGATGGCAAAAATTTTGGATATTGGAAAATGCAAATGGAGGACTATTTGTATCAGAAGGACCTATATAAGCCGTTGAAAGAAAAGCCGTAAGGTGAGAAAGACGACGAGTGGGAGGTGCTTGATCGAAAAGCACTACAGGCATTAGATTGACCCTATCAAAGTCGGGTCCGCTTCAACATTAAAAATGAGAAGACAACGGCGTTTCATGGCGCTTTATCCAAAGATGTATGAACAAATTGCCTCAAGTAAAGAAATAAAGTTCATTTGATCAAGAAATTGTTCAATATGAAGATGACGTAGTAAAGCTGAGATTTGGAGAACACTCAACGAATCCAATGAGGTAGTAGACCAATTCGACTACTTGGAAATCACTTTTAGTGATGAGGTTCGAGCTCTATTAATTCTCTGGGCATTGCCTGAGAGTCGAATGGCACGCCACATACCATCGCAGGAGTCTCACGGAAAGTCGAATTGAAGTTCGATGACGTTGTGAGCATGATCTGACCGAGGAGATCCCAGAGAGACGCAGCTTCAACTTCCGGCCGCTTTCAATGTAGATAGCAGAGGCGTAGAATTCAAATAGAGCATGGGCGTGACTTAGCAAGTCAAGGAATCCAGAGACCGAGATCTAAAATCACGTAAATTCCAACAAATCAAAGTCGCTTGAATGTTGGAATTGCGCTGGGCACTACAAAAATCAAGTGTAGGGCAAATCCCAAAGGAAACGGAGAACAAGACCGAGGTCAATGTCGCGGATCAAGAAACGCGTGATGCTGATATGTTCCATGGAGAAGAAGGCCAACTATTGGGTAATAGACTGAGCATCTTTCCATGCCACCGCAAATCGACACTTTTTCGCAAATTATGTGTCTAGAAACTTTGAGAAGTATATCTCTGAGACGATCATCCTTGCAAACAAGTGGGTGGGTATAGGAGAAGGGCTGCATCAATGTCAATGGATCTGTATGGAAATTGAAGGACGTGAGACATATTCCAGAATGAGGAAAATTTGATCTCCACAAACAATTGTCGTAGAGAAGGATGTGACACAAGCTTCTCTGGTGATAATTGGAAAATCACCAAGGGGCCATGATAACGACGCGTGGCAAGGGATAGTGGCACCCTATACACGCACTGGCACGCGTGTATGACAATCGCAGCGTTGCCGATAGCAAAGATGCTAACTTGTGGCACCAAAGACTTGGGCATATGAGTCGTAAAAGGGCTCAAGTACATGCATGCAAAAGGGAACTACCAGTGGCTTCGCCTATTGATTTAGACTTTTGTGAAAGTTGTATTTTCGGAAGCGTAAACGGTGAGTTTCAATACAAGTGGCGTAATCTCTAAAGAAAGAGAAGTTGAACTTGTCCACAATAGATGTGGTCCAACAATGTTAGCTTTCATCGACAGTGGAAAGTCATACTTCGTGACTTTCATTGATGACCACCGAGAAAGGTGTGGGCTTACTTCTTGAGAGACAACTGATGTGTTCGAGGCTCAAGAAGTGGGAAGGCCATGGTGGAGAATGAAACTGGCGGCGAGTGAAGAAGTTGAGATCCGACAATGGTGGAGAGTACGAAATTTACGCTCAAGAAATTTTGTTACCAAAATGGCATCAAGTTGGAGAGAACGTTGCAGGAACACCGCATCGTAATGGAGCTGCAGAATCCATGAATCAACATTGACGTAAAAGAGCCGAAGCATGAGAATACAGACGCAGCCTGGCCAAAACAGCTTTTGGGCAGAGTCGCCAAATACGGCGCTGATACCTAGTTAATCGTGGACCGCTTGCACCATTGGAGCACAGATACCTGCAAGAAGTTTGGAGCGAAAAAGAAGTGAAACTTTCTCATTTGAAAGTATTTGGTCAGGTCGTATGTGCACATTAGTGACAATGCCAGAGGTTAGACTCCAAATCACTAAAGTGTACTTTTGTTGGATATGGTGGAGACGAGTTGCACCGCTTTTGGGATGACTAACACAAAACTCATCGGGTCGGATGTCATATTCAATGAAAAGTGATGTACAAGGACGTAAATGCGCTCACCCAATGACACAACAAACGATGATCCAACATATGTTGTTCCTGACGACACTCCGCATGGAAGCACGCCAAAGGCATGCATGAGGGTCTGCATGTAGGAGCCCATCTCGAGGCCGATTCACCACGCCTTCCACCCGACCCCATTGTGAGGAGGTCAAGTCGACCTCATGTTCAATCTAAGTACATGAACTACATGTTGCTCATCGACGCCGGAACTCCGAATGCTATGACGAGGCATGTCGTGGGAGATTCGTTGGAGCTTTTGCAATGAAAGATGAGATAAAGTCTCCTCATCTCCAACCGTGACGTGGGAAC
Organism: Jasminum sambac; assembly: GCA_018223645.1. NCBI lineage: Eukaryota > Viridiplantae > Streptophyta > Magnoliopsida > Lamiales > Oleaceae > Jasminum > Jasminum sambac. The sequence continues at coordinate 27,009,881 of CP073644.1, read as the reverse complement.
TAGCCGAAAGCTTGCAGAGGAAGAAAGCTCTCAACAATAAAAATGGGTGTACGTGAATCAAAGAAGAACATGATGGTTCGGAAAAGGTATAAGGCGAGATTGGTAGTCAAAGGTTTCAATGTAGAAGCGAATTGATTACACAGAGATATTTTCGCCAGCAGAAGCCGACAACAATTCGATCAAGATGTTGAGCATTGTTGCAATGTGAGGGCTTGCACTTGGAGCAAGCTTAGACGTGGAAAACCGCTTCCTCCATGGTGACTTAGAGGAGGAAATCTATATGCAAAGAACCGGAAGGCTTCTCGCGAAAGGAGAAGTCGGTATGCAATTGAAGAAAAAGCCTATACGGCTTAAAGCAAGCACCTAGACAAGTGGTACAAGAAATTTGATGGATTTATGCAAAAATGGCTACATGAAGTGTAATGTCGAATCATTGTTGCTACTCAGATGCTTCGAGTCCAAATATATCATTTTGTTACTTTATGTCGATGACATGTTAGTAGCAGTGCTCCTGACATGGGATTTAGATCAAGAAGTTGAAGAATCAACTATCTATGGAATTTGAAATGAAGGACTTGGGAGAAGCAAAGCAAATTTAGGGATGAGAATTTGTAGAGACAAGCAAAGGGTGTTTTGCGCTTGTCACAGCCAAGTATGTTGGATCAAATCCGCAAAGGTTCAACATGAGCGAAAGCTGCCAAAGACGCCATTAGCTAATCATTTCCGCCTATCCAACCACCCGCCTCCTAAGACAAGAGGAGAGAAACTTCATGGCTAAAATTCCATATGCCTCACCATTGGAAGTTTGATGTATGCCATGGTTTGTACCTGCACTGTATATTGCCTGGCAAAGGGGGAGTTGTGAGCGATATATGGCAAACTCGAAAGCAAAGATTGGGATGCAAGAAAGTGGATATTGAGATATCTACTGGGAACTACCGAGAAATGCTTATGCTTTAGACGAGGCGAGGTGACACTACGAGGTTTCGTGAGATGCGGATTTTGCCGGGCGCAGGTAGATCGCAGTAATAGCACGAACGTTATGTCTTTTCAAGCTTGGTGCCATCGCAGCTAGTCGATTTCTCGCAGATACGTAAGATTGCGCGTTATCAACAATTGCAATGCACGCTGAAAGGACCGAAAGCAGCAAAGAAATGATATGGTTACAAGGTTTGTTGGCACTGAGTTTCGAACAGTGAGAAGAATGTCTTGCACGCTGATAGTCGTGAGTGCGATACATCCGCAAAGAATTCGGCATTTCATTCCGTAACTAGCATATTGGACTCAGTATCACTTCATCGATCACTTTTAGAAGATGGAGCGTTGACGCTGAAAGATTCAAGGCGCAGAAGAATCCAAATGACATGATGACGTAAGACAAGAACTATGAGAAACTGAGCTATGCTCAGCCTTCCGCTTGGTCTTCGCAGAATGAAGACAGAGGTGGTGACCCACATCATATTTTTCACGGTTGGCTACAAAATGAGATGTCCTAAGGTGAGGTTGATTGTGAAGACGGATTGAAATCGCCTTCAAGTGAGTGGGTTGGTGGCACACAAGATTTGAAGAAGTTCATATGTTCAAAGTCAAGAATTAGGTGGTTCATTGAATTCAATTGTCAACAAAGGAAGGCAAATGGCATGCAAATTTTCTGGAAGAAAAATGACATGGAGAGTGGTTGACAATTGAAGAGAGTTGTTGAAATTTTCCCTATAAATACGAGACATGTTTGCAGCCTTCAAAGATTCATCTTACCACCAAAACAACACAGAGTATCTTGTAGAGAGAGTGAGCTTGTAGAAGCTTATACACTAGGAGATAAAAAAGTGAGTGGAGGATAAAACCTTTATGTAGGTAGAGAAAAATACAAAGAGTATTTTTTGTACTCCTCCTTTGTGATAGTGAAATATATTGGTGTGGGTCCGGGACGTAGCGCTTTGGCGAACCACGTTAAATCTCTGTTTTATATTTGTGCTTATTTTAGCGTCCATTATTTTCTCAGTTGCATATTATTTTTGTGTCCCACTGATCTTGGGCGGAATTAGCAGCGCCTAGTTCCCCAACAAGACATCCATCGATCGTCCATAAGAAAACGTAATGAAAGACAAATTTTGCTTGAGAGAAAGACACTATTCAAGAAAATATGCAAGTTTGCAACGTTGTGTCATTCATTGATTTTAATTTCTATAAATCATTTGTTGCTTGGCACCTACACACAAAAAAATTAATAAATTAAAGTTATAGGTGGATAAAGAAAATTTAAATTAAGCAAACTTGCCTATAGGGATAAGCATATTTTTATGATAAAAAATTTTTTGTTTTGCTATTACAAGAAGTCCAATTTATAGTAACAAAAACTATTTTCAAAAAAGCAAGAAATATTAAAATATAAACATAACTAAAAAAGTTTAATAAAACATTTAATTGCATTTAAGTGCAACCGTTTCGGGCTGGGTATCAGGTTGAGGACCATAACCCTCGTCCTCACCTTAGGTCCTAACTCTTAGCCCCGTCCCCACACTCGTTTAATTAGGAACTGATATAGATTGGATTCCTATCTCTATAAGATATTTCTCAATTCCCACCCATTTTGTCATCTCTAGTTAACTTAAACTGATGTGTCTCATCTAAAAAATTGGTAGGTCACATAGCTAGTTGAGTTGTAATTTTTTTTTTTTTTTATCTTTTATTTTACAAGTTGAAGTCAATAAACTAAAAGATAATAGACCAACACTAGTACAAAAACGAGCTTAGGTGGTGGTTATTTTACACTTCGGGTGGCGTTTTTGATCGCCACCCAAACCAGCGACACCCAAAGTCGGCCAAAGGGTGGCGGTTGAAAAAACTCCACCCAAAATAGACTTCGGGTGGCGGTTGTTAAAAACAACCGCCACCCTTTATTATTTTTTTTTTAAAAAAAGGACTTAGGGTGGCGGTTCTAGTGCAAAACCGCCACCCTAAGTTTTTTTTTTTATAAAAAAAAAGCACTTCGGGTGGCGGTTCTAGTGCAAAACCGCCACCCTAAGTTTTTTTTTTTTTTTAAAAAAAAGCACTTCGGGTGGCGATTTTAACCGCCACCAGTGCTTTATGATATGAGCGATGGAAAACACACGAAATAATTTTTATTCAAAACCAATCGCATCCAATTACAACAAAATGAACAATCTAGGAACAAAAATACAAAATTATAAGATGAAAAGCTAAAAATTGCATTTTGAGGCCTTAGATGACCTCAGATCGGCCTGAAATATGTCGTAGATCTCGTCGCGACGATTCCGGAATGTACTCGTGGGTTGAAAAAGGACATCGTATGCAAAAGTTATGGCCATTTAAAGTTTACATGCTCAAAAATTTGAAAAAAATTATATTAACAATTATACAAAAATAAACGAGATTTACATGACCAAAAGATCAAAGAAGCTTACCTTACTTAAATTATGGCACCAATTTGTGAAGAAATTGCACTTAAATCTGATTTCAAACCATAAATATTTGAAGAAATTTCGAAAAATTTTCAAAAGAAGGAAAACTCAGAAGCGGGAATACCAGATCTGATGAGTTGGTGGAATATTTAAAGGGAAAGGGTGGCGGTTGTAGCAAAAAACCGCCACCCAAAAGTATTTTAATAATAAAAAAATAAAAAAACGGGTGGCGGTTGTTAACTTACAACCGCCACCCGAAGTACTAATATTTTTTTTTTTTTTACGTTGGTTTAGGTGGCGGTTGTTAACACAACCGCCACCCGAAACCAACTTAGGGTAGTGGTTGTTTGTATTAATTTTTTTTTTTTTCTACGTTGGTTTAGGGTGGCGGTTGTGGCCACCCAAAACCAACTTAGGGTGGCGGTTGTTTTACACAACCGCCACCCGTTGTCCTTTTTTTTTTTTTTTTTTAAAAAAGTTGGTTTAGGGTGGTGGATTTTTGCTATAACCGCCACCCTTTCTTAGTTCCGAGCATCAATGGTGGCGGTTTCAATGAAAACGCCATCTAATATGCATCACCTAATGTCACTTGTGTACTAGTGCAACGAACTAATTTCCAACATCCTAGCATGATCTGAACATCAATGCGCAATCTTCTTTGAATTGATCAAATTATCTTTCTTTCTTTCTTTTTTTTTTTCTTTTTTCTTTTTTCTTTTTTCTTTTTTCTTTTTTATTTTTGGACCAAAATCAAATAATCTTTTTTAGTAATTTAAAAATTATACATTTCTAAGGGCTTGTTCCATAGAATATGTTGTTGATTTATGTTGATTTATTCAAACTACATGTTAGATGCGATATTGAAAATTGAAAAAAATATATTAAAAAATATAAAGTAATTGTATGAGTAGCTGAAAATGATGAGAGAGAAAAAATTAATGAAAGTTAGTGGGAAAAAAAATGGTGTATACAACAAGCCCTAAATAAGCTTCTATTACACTCAAACTTGATACTTTTAACATAAATAAATATAAATAATTTCAGTTGAAGAAGAATCTTTATAAAATAACTTTCATCTTCCTATTTAAAAAAAATCAAAGAAAAGAAAAGAAAGATAAATTAATCTATTGACCTTTTTTTTTTTAGAATTATATAATAAAGTCGGGGTCAAAATAAGACGTTTAAGTTGTAACAAATGAAATAATCATTAAAAGCAAGACCTTACTTTGCAAATATTCATTCTTTGGTGTAATTTTCTCACATCTTAATCTTTTCTTGATTTATTATGGAGTTATTTTTCAAGAATTATTAGTGTGTATGTTATTGAAAATTCTATTCTATTATCAATAGTTATATTGAGAGGATATCTGATCTGGTGAGTGTAAGATCTATGATATGCTTTATCCACTCCTATCTTGAATTGACAAAATATTCTATCAATTGTTGATAAAAGAAAAGAAAAGAAAAAACAAAAACAATATTGTTTGCTTACTGAAAACTACTGTTACAACATTTTATATTTCCTCAAAAAATAGTTTCCTAATTTAATAATTTAATAATATAATAATTAATAGGTGAGAAACAACCTAGTACGAAAGCAAAACAGTGGGAACTTCAGCGGTTCAGCCTGGTATTGGTATTGGCATTATGGTAACGTTAGAATATGTCAAAAATAGTTGGTGCTAAGCACATGCCACATGGTAGACAGGCTTAATGATGGGGATTATAATTTGTTTCAATAATCTACCTATTTATTTTTTTAAAAATAATAATCTGCCTATTAGAGAGAGCATCTTTAATTTGTTTCTATTTACTTAGCACTTAAGCAAAGAGAAGTGATATTCTGCTCTATCGAATAGGATAAATCAAGCCCGTGATAGTCTAACAATACCACATCATTTTAAGTACAGTTACACCGACATTTGCAATAAAGAAATATTATTCACAAACAGTGAAACAATCATATCAGTAAACGGAAATGTAGCATTAATTCATGATCATCTTAAATCCTATATTTAAGATATCTAAAATGACAAATTAATTACTATATATTAATTGACATATCACCAATAATCAATAAACGGTTATAATAATATTATTCTAATCACATGGGAGGGTCAATGTGTCGTATTATCTCCTGAACTGAAGTAACACTATAACATCATTAGCGATATGCATTATCCTATCGGTTGAATAGGAGATCATTTCTCAAAATATTAGCGTCGACATTCTTGTTGAGAAGATAATTTTCTACAAGCATTCGAATTTAAATTCGATTCAAATGTGAAATAGCGAAAGAATTTTTGAAAATAAATAATAGAGATTTATTTATTACAATATGGATTCTAGGAGATATGTGAATATGATTTATTTAACCAAATTCAAATTTAAATCAGCGATTATTTATATGACTATCCCTATCAAATTAATCATTAACTTTATGATTTCTGAAAATACAGTTGTGATTAATTTATTCTAACATCCTTGTCTTCATAAATAATTTGGCTTTCTAGGTGGTTTGATTATCCTACTTGACTTTAACTTATGAAGAAAGTACAATCAATGAAATGAGAGAGAATAAAGATAGATGTCCACACAAAATGTGTGGACATCTTCCACACCCCTAATAGAAATTTTTTGAAATGCCATATCCACACCCCCCCCCCCCCCCCGGGAAAAACAAGGGGGAGGGTTTTTTTTGGGGGTGGGGGTTACACCCCTATTTGTATGTGGAAATCTAGCATTGCTCAATGAAGAGATGAATTTCTAAAACCATTGATTAATGAACACACTCAACATTCACAGAGCCACATTAGGACTACATTATTTATTGCGTTGTAAACTTGTAATCCTTCTATACAGGTTAATGGTGTTTATTTGCCGTACGCATTCAGTGTTTGGTGCTCTCCGAGTCCAAGATTTTTCCTTAGAAAGAATAATTGAAAATGATGTGTGTTTCCATTTTTTTTTCTCTCTTTTTTTTTTTTTTTTTTGGTAATGGGGATTGAGAATTATGTTTTAAAAGAAATAAAAATAAAAATCTGCAACAAGCAAAGCTAATATCAAGGTATATTTCTCTCAAACACACTATGAAACCATAAACGTGACAAATAGAAGACCATAGAGGGATGAATATTCATCACAAATTTCCAAAAGCTACTAGTTTAGGGACCCTCATGACATAGTTGAATCCCCAAAGTATATTAACTACAGAATAAGCAATTAAATAGAGGCTTCAAGCACACAGCCAACCTAACTATAAAGATCATCTTCATCAGCTCCACCGGCTGGAGCTGCAAATGGATTGGATCCAGTTGCACCGGCACTATTATCAGCAAACCGGAACTCAGAGCCGAACCCTCTGGACTGCTGCAACGTCTGAGCAAACGCCTGATACTTGCGAATGTCAGCATCACTGACACTCCTTCGAGCATACTTCATTGATTCCTCAAAGTGAGCAGCCTTAATCTCCGCCACCTCGTCCTCCACATCTTCCTCCATAGCTTCGGGATTATCCTTTCTTCTTCTATCCCTCTCAATATCCTGCAAAACAATCAGTATCTTTAGAATTTCAATCTTGAACATGTTAAAATGATCTACTACCCATGCGGTTACTGCTTAAGGAACCCGCAGCCAATGTGACGTGAAACCAAGTGTAGTTCCATGTAAGAATGAAAGCTGCGAGTTTTTTTCTATAGTACGCACACAGGTACCAAATCAAGAATACCTCCATGAGACGAGGATAAGCAATGCCCAAAGCCGAAGTGGCACTAACACATCAGCTTAAGTGATGACATGGCAGCCAAATGTGGCATTGTTTATCCTCCTCCCATGAGGAAGAGGATCATTGCCCCATGTAATATTAGCATGTACACTGAAAGGCAAGAAAAAACGCACTTTCTCAATGTTCTCTCGGATTGCATATTTGCATGCACGTTGACATATTTCAGTGATGTCAGCACCGCTGAATCCTTGAGTGTACTTAGCAAGGGCCCTTAGTTCAACATCCTTGGAAATGGGAGACTTTCTCAAGCATGACTTGAAAATTTGGTAACGTGACTCCTCATCTGGTAGAGGAATATAGATCAACTGGTCAAGACGACCAGGACGGAGGAGTGCAGGATCGATAATGTCTGGCCTGTTTGTGGCACCAATAATGAAAACAGTTTTCTTAGCGTTCATGCCATCCATTTCTGTCAGCAGTTGATTCAATACCCTGTCAGCAGCACCACCGGCATCCCCTACACTGCTTCCTCTCTGCAAGATAATAGTCAAGCCAAGGCTTAGCAGTTGTTTTAACATTTCTCTTCACAAAAATCAACTCCTACTATTTAGTTAAAGTCAAACTTTAATATTAACCACATATCTCAAATCAGTGCTCTTTACAATCTAACGTAACAAATCAGTTTATATACACTTAGTATGGTAACTAGAGTTTACATGGATGAGAAGAAAAAACAAACCTGAGTAGCAATGGAGTCCAGCTCGTCAAAGAATAGGACACAAGGAGCAGATTGACGAGCCTTGTCAAAAATTTCTCTAACATTGGCCTCACTCTCTCCAAACCACATAGTAAGCAATTCGGGACCCTTGACACTGATGAAGTTGGCCTGACATTCGTTCGCAATAGCTTTGGCAAGCAAAGTCTTCCCACATCCTGGAGGGCCGTAGAATAGGACTCCCTTTGAAGGTGACATGCCAAACTTCTCAAACTTCTCTGGATGCTCGACTGGATATTGAACAGTCTGCAAATCAAATAGGCGAATAAGGACAAGTTCAAAAAAGACCATTCAACTAGATGATTTTGGGGATAGGACAGGAAGAAAGAATGCAACATCAACTTTATGAATTACCTCTTGGAGCTCACGCTTAACATTCTCGAAGGCCTCCAATATCTTCCCAGCTAACATTGGGCACCTCAACAACCTGTAGAAAGTCAAACATGAAAAGATAAGATCCACCAAGCACGAATCGAATCACAGAACCAGAGTAACAAGATTTACACTTACTGTTTCACGTAGAGCAGAGGGGTTGCTTGTCCCGAGGGCAGTTGAGAAATGTTCATTGGAAACAGACATGGAGTTGAGAATCTCAGCATCAATTGTATCATCTTCCAAGTCAATAATGTCCATTTTCTCCCTGATGCATTGAAGGGCAGCCTCAGTGCACAGTGCAGCCAAATCAGCACCAACATAGCCATGAGTGTCCTTGGCAATTCTTTCCAGATCAACCTGCATTATTATCATCATCCACAAATTACATTGGCAGTTTAAAGGTCTGCTATAAGATTGGATAGAATAATATCCATAGTTAATCTTGAGATGTTTAGCAGTTAAAGTAAAAACTCACATCGTCAGAAAGCTTCATGTTCTTTGTGTGTATACGTAAAACCTCAAGACGCCCAACTTCATCAGGAACTCCAATATCAATTTCTCGATCAAATCTACCAAATCTTCTCAACGCAGGGTCGATGCTGTTGGGACGGTTAGTAGCACCGATGACAATAATGTGGGCACGGGCTTTGAGTCCATCCATGAGCGTCAAAAGTTGTGACACAATCCTCCTTTCAACTTCTCCATTCGTTTTCTCTCTCTTGGGAGCAATTGAATCAATTTCATCAATGAATATGATTGACGGGGCATTTTCCTCAGCTTCCTCAAATGCTTTCCTGAGGTTGCTCTCACTTTCTCCAGCCAATTTTGACATAATTTCTGGTCCATTAATACAGAAGAAGAAAGCCCCAGTTTCATTAGCTACAGCTCGGGCAATCAAAGTTTTTCCAGATCCTGGAGGTCCATAGAGCAGTATTCCTTTCGGAGGCTTCACACCAATTGACTTGAAAAGCTGAGGATGTCTCAGTGGCAGCTCAACCAATTCTCGAATCTGAGCCATCTGTTTACGAACACCGCCGACATCATCATAACCAACCTCGTCTAGGCGATCCTCGTCCTCCCTTCTCACGGGCTCTCCCTCACAGAATATCTCGGTGTCGGGAGCAACTACACAGTACTCAGGAGGATCTGTCTCAATAATCTTGAACTCTACACTTCTCATCCCTCCCCTAACAAGAAACAGGTCACCCTTTCTCACGGGTCGATATGCCTCTAAGAAATATGCTGCACATTATACATTGATGTGTTTAGTAACCAGAACAATAGGAATTACAGACACTGAATGAAAGAACAAAGTAATTTTGATTTCGAAGTAAAAAGAGAGTTCAAATTTATAGAAGAAATATCAAACTGATTGAGACAAGTGAGGAACTTACGCTTCAGGAAAGCTTCAAACAGGTCTCCAGTAACCCCTTCAATGGTATCGTCGACAGGCAGAATGTGGACACGCTTTCCATACTTGACATCAGCACATTGATGTACAGAGACCACATCTCCGAGTCTAACCCTGAGGTTGTTTCTGACTACCTTGTTCATGCGAATCTTTGGCTCATCACAAGTTTCGTCAGCAAGCGCAATGCAGATCGTGTCCTTTCTTTTCTTACCCTGCAAATAGAAATAAGAAAGGAGGCATAAGTAACATATAAATAAGTTTACTAACTACAGTATTAAACATGAAGATCTACACTAGTTCATAATCTGTACACCATCAAGTTACTCATAACTAGCTGTAGAAGAATTAGCAACAGTCAAGTTACAGTTTTAACACCGACAACCATCAAAAACAGCCATATTCTCTCGATAATATAAAGAATGAACTGAATTCAAGAATCACAAGTGAAAATACCAACTTAAACTTACTTGATTTTCTGCAGAGATCATATTGCAATAATAGCAAGAGACAGGCCTTTTTTCTTCAACTAAATCATAATGCTCATCTTTATTTATTAACCAACTTTTTTTATTACAAACTATTCTCAAAAATCCAATTGCGGTCCACAATTCAACAGAATAGCAATCCATACTGGATCAGCATTTTAAAATTAAACTATGATCGAATTTCAGGCTACTCTCAACTCATTCAAAATAGAAAAGAAAGATAAATCACACTATCTCCAAAAGAATAGACACAATACGCTCCAAAACATATTTTTCTCACACCCAAAAACCTCCTAAAGGCGTTTCAAATTCCAATAAGAGTTTTTTTTTCCAAGCCCAGGAATTTCTCGGAGAAAACCCACCCCATCATTATCAAAATCCAAAATTCCACAAGTTCTTGAACTTCTTAATCACATTCATAACAACAAATCAACAAAAATAAAAAGGAAAAACAAGAACAGAACAGAACCCGCTAACTAACCCATCATGATGAATAACAACAAGGAAAAAATTAGACCTTGATTAAGATAGTGTCGCCGCGGAAAAGCTGCAGCTTCTCCATGGTATCGGGATGGAGAGCGACAACGGAGTTATCATCATTAACAGCCTCGTCCACTACTAGCCGATTCGGCGCCTTTTTCCTCTCCAAAATCGCAGTACTAAAATCCCTCTTCGTACCCTTACTGCACATTATAGACAAAAACCCACCGACCATTAACAAGATATGATTATATACAGAAAGCAAAGATCTGAGAATGTGTAGAAATACTTACGAATCAGATGATTCGGTGTGATTGGTCATATCGTTGAGTGCTTACGAACAATTGGAAGAATAAGGGATTATCAAACAATTGGTTCTGTGCAATGAAGAATGAGAATTGGAGATCTGGATTTGGGAGAAAGAGGATTATATAAAAGGTTCCGTTTCTTGTTAGGAAAGAAAAGTTCTGTTTTTTAACTTTTTCCTTTATTGGTATTTTGCTAATTATAAATATACCCTTTCTCTGATTCTTTCCTCTCGTGAAAGGACTGTGAGACCCATTGGGGAAAGGGTTGTAGTTTGAAAACTGGCGGTGAAATAACCGCGATTGATATTTACTTATTTAGAATGTAATTTAATATTTTGATTTAATAATTGAAAATAATAGTTAATTTAGTTGAAACATTAAATTTTACCTTATTTTTCCATATATACCTTTATGTATAATTAATTATTATACATAAGTAATTAATGTGGAGTAATATCAAAATATATTAATGAGGGATACTTATGGAAATGAAAAATTAAAAGCATGCTCAATACAAAAAATGGGCTATTTTTTTGGGACGGACGAAAATAGTAACAAAGCATATTTTTATGGGATGGAGGGAGTATTAAAATAGTTAGATACTAATAATGTAATTAATAAATTTTTTTGAATAATAATATAATTAATTAACAATTAAAACTTAATATTAAGTAAAAAAATCAATATATTTCTTCGATACACAATAGTTAACCGATTATCATATTTTTTTTGATAATTCAATCTTAGAAAATTATTAGATTAAATAAACAAATATCTCATTTTTAGTATTACAGTTTGAATTTCTTTTATAAGTATTTACATTGATACTTTTCATGATTTTTTGAAATTTGAAATTTATTTCATTATTATAATCGAAACCTTTCAAACGTCTTATATCAAAATTTAACGCCATAGATTTTTTTATGATATTTATTGAAATATAATTTATTGATACTTTAAATAAAAAATTAAGTAATATATATATATATATGTATATATATATTGCGGAGAACTGGTTTAAATCAATTTTAATAAGTGTATAAGAAAATAAACGCACTTAATCCAAAAAACCCAAAAAAAGAAATGCAATTAATCCCCCCTTTTTTAACAAGAAAAACTTCATTCATTTAATGATTAAAAGAGATAACATCACTTAACACTGGTGAAAATAGTCCTGGAAAATAGTCAAGGCAAAGACAATTAGAAGATAAATCCACAACTAATCACCTGATCGGAAGGAGAATTTTCTCTATAAGAATCAAAAACTAAATATATGTTTGTTCCCTATAATTAAAAACTCGATCCAAATTCCCCAAAATCTCTGTAATTTCTCTGCAAAATTATTGATTTAACCTCTAATTCTCCACAATCACTAGATAAGTTTTCTTCAATGGTCAAATTCCATCATTCAAAAGCGGTATACTAGTTTAACAAGATTATGGACTACACTATTACTATCTCTACTTCTCTGGTCATAGGACAACATAAATCCAAAATTTGTTAATACCACGGAGCTCCTATCATTACAGGGGCCCATATTAACTGACCCAATTACGACGCAAGCCCAAAATTGAGCCCAAATATCTCTAGCAGCAACGGGCAGCCAAATTTTCTCTAGTGCTTGAAAGCCTCATATTTCCCCGAATCAATATAACAATATTACTGCTCTCGTAGTTATTCATTCACCGGCTTCCGATATCAGTCTCAGACAGTCAAGCCGGCGACTCCTTTCCACCGAAGGCGCTCCACTGCAGCCGGTGATAGGCCAGGTGGCTCCGCTCCAACTCTAGTCTTCAAATTGTTTGGTACGTCGGTTCCTGTTTTTACTTTCGTTGCTGTGGTTGTTGCTGCTGCAATTTCAGTGTGTATTTTGTTTGATTATCTTACATTTCAATTGATATCTGTCTTGATTTCAAACAATCATTGGATCAGATCATATCAGGAAATCCTTGTTCTTTATGTGTTTCATCTTCTGTAATGTTATAGGTAGGAGGACCGTTTTACGAGTCTTAGAGCCACTAGGAAAAAAGGTTAGTGTGTCTAATGTCTCTGTTAGAGAATTACATTCAGAATTAGCAGGTTAGAGACAGATTCCTCGGTTACTCGGCTAGTAATTATTTAGACAGTTTGTTTATTGTAACCTTTTTATTGCGAGCTTGTTTGCTACAATTTTAAACAAAGGTCATTTTTTCAATTTTCATTTTGAACCATTCATGATTCATTTGACTGATTTGACAATATTTTTTTTAATTTTTTATACCAACTGTCCTCACTTTTCAACTACGGATTCAAAAATCATATATATATATATTTTTTCAAAATCTCAAAATCTAGTAGAATAACTTTCTGGCTAGTCACTTCCAAGAATCCAAATTGTAAACTGTCCAAAGCTGTGGAACTCGTAGCATTGTCCCTAAATATGGAGTTGATATCTCATGCTTTCTGATATCATGCGTTAACAAAGTTGTGTGACTGTGTTTCCAGTAGAGCAATCAAGTAGTCGCAGCTGCCTGGACCCCAAATGTTCAATTATTTGGTGGTATGAAGATTGTTTCTCATCTGGCCATTTGACAGAGCACCAAGTTACAGAAGCATACGATTAAGCTCTGTCTATTGTCGTTGGTTTTCAGAGCCTACTGTATCAGAACAATCAATGTCAACACAAAAGTTTTACAATACTATGAAACACATTTTCGGCCCAAATTTAACTTCAAAATCAGATCATGAAATTGCCAATTTGGTCTCCAAAGCCTTGATTACTTCTACACCAAAATCTCTCCTAATCCCCCCAGCACTCATGTCAAATCTCAATTCCAGCATAACCTACCTTGTTCTCTCAAATCCACGTGTCCCAGCCTGGTGTTGCTTGCGCTTCTTCAAGTTCTTGCAAACCAATCAGCCTCTCACCCGTCAGAAACCTAATCTTCAGGCCCATATAACTCTCGTATTGAGGCTATTCAAAGCTAGAAAATTTGCAGAGGCCAAGAATATACTGCATGCTGTTGTTGTTGATGACGATCTCAGATGCCCACTTTCAGAGATAGCTTCATTGGTGGGTGGAAGTAATGAAGAACCCAAAATCATTGTCAAGCTTTTTGATATGTTATTTAGGGTTTATGCTGATAACAAGAGGTTTGAGGAGGGATTTGAGGTCTTTGAATACATGATTAGTAATGAGTATAAGATTGATGAGCGATCTTGCATGGTTTACTTGATTGCACTCAAGAGGTGCAATAAATCTGAGTTATTTTTTCAGTTTTTTCAAAGAATGGTTGAGTTAGATGTTGATATTACAGTTTATTCAATGACCATGGCGATTAATGGATTCTGTAAAAGAAGAGAGGTTGACAAAGCAACAAAATTGATGGATGATTTGGTTGGAAAAGGGATCAAACCGAACGTCTATACTTACAATACCTTAATAGATGCATACGTGAAAAATCTGGATTTTGGAGGAGTGGAAGATATTTTGGCTGCAATGAAGCAAGCAAGAGTGGACTTCAATGTGGCAACTTATACTCTTTTGATTGAAGGGCGTTTGAGGTCTGGCAAGATTCAAGAGGCACAGGAAATATTTGAAGAAATGTCTGAGAAGGGAGTAGGGGCCGATCTTCATGTCTACACTTCGATGATTAGTGGTCACTGTAAGTTAGGTAATTTAAAAAGGGCATTTGCTTTGTTTGACGAGTTGGTGGAGAAAGGCCTTGTTCCGAATGCTCACACTTATGGTTCTCTGATAAATGGTGTGTGCAAAGCTGGTAAACTGGATGCAGCCGAAGTTTTGCTCAATGAGATGCAAAGCAAAGGAATTGACGTGAACCGTGTAATATTTAATACGCTGATAGATGGATATTGTAAGCAAGGGATGATTCATGAAGCTTGGAGGCTTCAAGGTGTTATGGAAAGGAAAGGATTTGAAGCTGATGTTTATGTTTACAGCACGATTGCAGCTGGCTTGTGTAGATTAAATCAGCGTGAAGAAGCGAAACGTTTGTTGTTCTCAATGGCAGATCAAGGTGTTGCCCCAAATGTTGTTGCTTACACTACTCTGGTAGATATATATAGCAAGGAAGGGAATTTTGATGAAGCAAAGAGGATGTTCCATGAGATGGAGAATATGGGAGAGAAACCAAATACGGTGACATACAATAGTTTGATAGATGGATATTGCAAGAAAGGTAAGATAAAGGAAGCAAAACTATTGAGGAAGGAGATGGAAGCTAAGGGGTTGTTGCCAGATGTTTATACATACAACTCCCTTCTCCTTGGAGAATGTATAGTCGGAAAGATAGACAGGGCTTTGAAATTGTTCAAAGAGATGCCTACAAAGGGATTAGTTCCAAATGTCGTGTCATATACTGCAATGATATCAAGCTTATCAAAAGAGGGAAGATCTGATGAAGCATTTAAACTATATGATGAGATGATTGAGGCTGGTTTGACACCTGATGACACCGCATACTCTTCTCTTGTTGGCAGCCTTCATGGTTCTAAACCTTAGTTTAGAATGGGTTGGGAGAAAAGAATGCCAACATATGGCATGTGGGCCTGGTGACTTTCATCAGCCATTTTCTTTGTGATGACTACATCCCTGTCTGCTTAGATTCTGCGCTGTTGATTGACAACGTGATCACAAGTACGTGCTAAGAAAACCCATTTGTTCTTTCCTAACGTTCTACTTATACAAAAAGATGCTTGTAAAGAGTCACCATTCACCCAAGTCTTGACAACAATGATACCGGTTAGTCTGTATTTTCCGCCTGATGCACCACACAAGTTGAGACATTACTTTCCATGTTCCCCCCTTTTCTTTCTTCCAGATAGTCGCATTCGGTTTTCTCTCTGAACCTGGCGCGCTCAGGCACATACACACAGAGAGTTCGGTTAGGACTTATTTCTCTTCCCACCATTACTTTCTCCTTTTCTTTATCTCCACCTTCCTGTTCTGTGAAACTTGGGAACTTAATCCCTTGCATTTAGTTCAGATTTCAAAATCAGATCAGTCTCGCTGAAAATTTTTGAGAAATAAGAGCTTTTAACTTATAAAATCAGAAAAAGAAAATAAAAATAAAAGGGAAACCCTGATTATTCCAGAGATACATGTCCACAATTTCTTGCCTTCTGAAATGCAGGCAAATGTATTGCATCAGAAAATCAGAGAGTGCAATTTTTTCTAAGTTTCTTGTGTTAAATTGTCGCTGAAACAATTATTGGTTGGTTTCTGGTAGAAATGATTAACTTGTGGATGATGTCATCAGATCAGACTGCATCAGTGGTACCGATGACATTGCCATTGTGAACTTTGAAGTCCCACAATGTGGAGGTAGTTTGCAAGGCACTGTGGGATGTAAGTAGTAGTTCTCCCAAGCATTATTATTGGTTTCAATAATCTGATAGAATACCGGACTGCTAGATAGTTGTTACTGTGTGAAGTGAGTTTGAAGTGACTGTTGTGCATATAATTTACAAGACCACATATACTTCTTAAGGGTACACTATAACCGTTGTATAAACTGTAGAGATAACCTCCTGCTCGTCCGCAATTAGATAATCTTTTGTAGGGCGAATATTAGTGATGATGCTGGAAATTTATTCTGTTCAGGGACCAGTAACTTTTCTCACTTTTCTCACAAGAAAATCAATTTGCACCAAAGTACTATACCAAACAAATGATCTTAATGCTTCAATATGTACGATGTTAGCTGTGGTGTACTCTATGTAGATCAATTGACGCTCCGTTGCTTTTTATCATTACATTGCCTTATAGTGGAAAATTTGTGCTTGCGCCTATACGGTGATAGTACTGTTGCACTGTAGTTTCTATAAACAATTAATTTCGGGTAAAATATTTGACAACCTTGTTCGTCTATGGTGTTTATTGTTTTCTATTTCTTTGATGTGCTGATTTAGTTATTATCCTTTAGTACTGTATGAAATCCTATTTGCTTACTACATATTTCTCCAAAGTTGGTTTATTTTGGTTGATCGGATCAACATCTTTGATAGCCAATTGCTGGATGAAGCTTGAGGTTGTCAATGACCAGAGAGAAGAGAGAGTGATGGTTCATTTTCACAAGCCACCTACCAAAATGGTGAGTTTTCATTATCCTTTTCAAAAAAATTTACACCCAGCAAACTCCTTGATAATCTTTATTTTGAAAATGTGTAAAATACAGTATGTTTCCTTATTTGTTTTAGTCTGATTGTCATTTTTCTATGAGGATGCAGAGAGTTCAATGGAATGATTGGTTTGCTTTGCTTTCGAGACGTGTCGTCGTTTAGTGTAAACCTGGGTGCTACCTTTCCTTCAATCATAAAGCAAATCCTTCCATGTCCTGAATTCTTCTCTATTGGAAATAGAGTTTAGCAGGATAATTCTTTTCATTTGATGTGTATTAGGACATCTTTAATAGGTCTCTATGTATTCTCTAAAAAAAGAACTGCATGACAATAGACAAAAATCTTCTCCAGTGATAGGTGATATGGACAATTTGAGGCTGATGTGACAAAATAAATGATGCACAATACGAAGAAAGATGTCTAATGTGGTACACATTTTCTATTTATATTCTATTTCGCTATCCTTTCCCCTCTGGCACTCTCTATGGTCAACAATTGCAGTTTTTCTATGTTCTTCTCCACATATAGACAGTGACTCAATTTGTATTTCGCTACATTTAGAGCATGGTATAGCTTCTGAAGAATGAATCTAATGTGGTTATGTTAAAAAGCAGAGAAAAGTAAATGGAAAACGGTGAATGTGTTTACAAAATAAGAAAAATTGTCACCTCAATTAGATGAGGTTGAAATTGATTTTTGAATAATCTGGAAGTGTCAATTTTTATTGCACAGAAGTGTATAATTCGCATTGGAGATGCTCTGATGGTATTTGGTTTTAGACACAACATTATCCATGCCTGTGTCTTTCATCTATTCTCATGCCATTCTTGCTTACAAGTTACAACCCAGTCAAATTTTAATCCCAAACACACAAATTAGGAGTCATGGGTGAATTCTGTGTGATCTACTCACAAATTGCCAAGTAATATCTTTCTGATGCTTCAAATTTAGGACAGAGTTATACCAACCTATTGGGCTACGATGTGAAGCAGACATCAAAAGGCTGCTAAATTATGATTTTAAACTGTTATATTTTAAATTAAATCTCCTTATAATCTTCACTTCATACAGAATTGATAATTCAACAAGGAACAGAATTTATTTGAAACAACTGAAGTGGAATTTGTCTGGCAAATCATTTTGTATAGCAATCCTGCAGCACTTGCCTAAAGTTTAGATGCAAATTTTGAGCTCAATTTAAGATAGGCCTACCTTCTTAGCATTGGCTTGTTCGTTCAATCCTATGTTGGTCTCTGACACAGTATTTTATATATGATGTCATATCATGAAAATGATGAACAAATTTTTAGATTCCATTTAATTATTTAAATATCAACTTCTTTAGTACTGTAATCCCCTGTAGCAATCCTATTGTGATGCTCAATCTTCTATATTCAGTATGCTGGTTTTAGCTTTGATGACAAAGTATACTTTCCATACTTAATTTTGGATACTTTTTGAATACATTTTTATTGCACTATGGACTTCTTGTCTTTGTAGATTCCACTAGATAATTGTACAACTAATGTGATCGATTAGCTAGATTTAAAGATTTAAAAGCAGACTATTAATAAGATGTGGCAATACAAGGAAATGGAATCAAGGAAGGATTTTAGCCTTCAAATCCTTGAGAAATTGATCAAAGTATCTCTCTGATGATCCATCCATCTTCAATGCATCCTGCGAAATCTTACTCATTTTTATGATCTCATGCCTCAAACCATTCGACTTTTCTCCACTCATCAGGCTCTTAATCTTGTATGCAACTTCCTTTCTTGTGACTGATATCCCATCACAAAGATTAATTCCAATCTTCCAATCATCAACCACTAATTTTCTATTAGTAGGCTGGTCATATAAAATTGGATAACAAATCATCGGCACACCAAACCATATGCTCTCTAATACTGAATTCCAACCACAATGTGTTATGAACCCTCCAATAGCTGGATTTGACAGCACCTCTTTCTGATTGCACCATTGTATTATCAACCCTTTATCTTTGATTTCATTCTTGAATTTAGTTGGTAAAACATCAGTGTCATTGTAGCTCACAGTATCTTCTCGGACTATCCAAATAAAATTTACTTCGCTGAGGAGAAGTCCATAAGCTATCTCCTCAATTATCTCCTGAGTTATCTGAACTATGCTGCCGAAGGACACATACAGAACTGAGCTAGGAGGCTTCGAGTTGAGCCACTCCATGCAGTCTGATTTTGGGAGTAGGCTATCAGCTACAGCAATACTTTTGGTGCAGTCAAGAAAATTGATCGGCCCAATTGCGTATGTTTTCTGCTTTTGATTTAGAGCTAATATTGTTTCTGATTCAAATTCAGGGACTGTGTTATGTAAGATGAAATCTGCTTTCTTCACCTCCTCAAACACCCGCATAACAATCTCGTATTCAAATGCTTTTTTATCTATTGGGGCCACCAAATATGACATCAAATCCTTTGTACTGATCGGACGAACTCCTGGGATGTATTCAATGGAATCCTCACAATATTCTGACAGGAAAAAATATAATGTTTATATAGGCATAGGAATATGATTGTGTGTTTACCAGTTAATTGATGCTCTATATGCACACATACCTTTAGGTGGAAGATGGTGATTTTCTTTTAGAAGTTCAAAGTGATAAGCTATGGAAAACACTGAAGATGTTTCCGTCCAGAATGAAACATTTACCAAATTGTACTTTTCGGCAATTCTTGCAGGCCATGAGTAGAATGTGTCAGCTATCAAATAATGGGCCGATGATGGATCCGACTGGATAATCTTTCCAACAAATTCATCTACTTGTTCGGGAAAATCTGTCAACATAGACTCCCAAAATTCTTCCATGTAATGATTTCTTTCAAATTCCAACGGAAAACCATCTGAGATGGTGGTGTAGCGTATATCAAGGCCGGATTTGCATGCATCTGTGAAGATGTCAGGTTGATCTTTGCTTGAGCTATTATCATGGTGGGACAGCGATATCATGTGATGAGCAAATTCAGTGTGAACAAACGTGATGATGAAGCCCTTTGAAGCAAGCTTTATTGCCAGGTTAGTAAATGGAGTGATATGACCTTGGTATGGGAACGCAATCATTATGGCGTGTGGTTTTCCTGGTCTCTCTTCCATTTTATCTCTTACAATGTTTGCGTCCGAATAGCTAGAATATAAATACTGCCGCTATGTAAACTATTTCCTAGAATTTAACGTAGGCAAGTGTAGGCAAGTGTTTGTCCCATCGATGAAGCCAAGAGATGGACTATGTGTGGACATGAATGAGTCTCTTATATTTGTACATCATGTGGTGAGCTGAAGTGGATGATGGTAGTTTCAAAGCTGAGTTGAGTTTGGAACAAAGCTGAGTTTCAAGAATAATTAATAATTAAAAAATATGTATAGTTTCTTGAATTTGAGATCCTACCGGTTGAAGACGCATCTGATGCATATGCTCCAAAAGTTTCAATTACATATCAGGTTTCGGCTGATGTCAGAGTTGCAAGCTCTAGAAAACTACATCAACATATGAAGATTTTGGTGACATAATGTATGAAAAATACAAGAATGTTCAAGCACCAACATAAGTGCCATAATTAAGAAACCGTCAACACCATTTGTGGGTCTATTTGATTTCCGTTTTGAAATCTTGGATCAGATTTGGAATCAGCACGGCGAGAACAATTTTGAAAATTTTCTGGCGACATAGTGGCCAGCCGTGGCGGCCTGTCAAAGTTTTGGCAATCATTTTGGCCTAAAATTGTTGCCAAAACTTTGACCGGCCACCACGGCCGGCTATGGTATCGTCGGAAAATTTTCAAAATTATTGGAGCTCCCCCTCACCGTGTTGATTCCAGATCTGGTCTCGGATTTCAAAACGGACATCGAATGGGCCCACAAATGGGCTTGATGTTTCCTTAACTATCGCACTCATGTTAGTTCCTTAACATTATCCATGAAAAATATAGCAAGCCGCAAGATTTTGGTGACAATACGTATATATTGGGACAAGTGAAAACGTTTGCGCATACAGAACACTCATATCTCCAACTAATCAGAATGTGATCTGATCTTACATGTTTGGGATTTGATACTTTGATGGCAAATCTCCGAATATCAGAATGTGCCGTCAAGTACATTTGAATTTGGTATGAAGACGGCAATAAGGCGGATTAAGGGCAGATATTTCCACTCCTATCGAAAAAAATATTGTAGCAGGCCCTACTCGGTGGTAGCTTTGAGACTCGGTGGTAGCTTTGAGGCTAGGTGATCGTCTAGAATCCCAGTTAATATCCGTGTTATTAATACAAAAAAAAATCCTCAAATATTGAATTTAACAAAAAAAGCGTCTATATCAAATTTCATATCGACCCCCAAATGTCAAGTTTAGCTTGGGGCTCCCAATATCTCAGGGCCAGCCTTGCCCTACCATCGAGTTGGATGTGTGTTTTTGTCATGCTCAATTTTCCATAAATTTTTTGAGCTTGAAAATTAATCAAGTATCACTTGTGCAATTCATAGACTCTAGAACGAGTTCTACATGTCCAAAATTTTCTGGTTCTTGCAAATTTCGGAAATACTCACTTTTCAGAAAAATGTACCTAGTATTTACGACAACCAAAAGTATCCCAAATCAAGGCTCTAACTTGACAAAGAAAAATCGAGAAAAAAAAGAAAGAAAAAGAAGGTGCTTTCCAGCCCATTGATTTTATAGTTAATCAAGCACTAAATTGTTTCCTTACAGTTATTAGAAGCCCAAACATGATTAGTAGATTCATTTCCCCGAAGCCCATTACCCGGCCCATGTCTATTCTGCAATTTACCTTTCAAATCTTCAATAAACCGATTGAAATTTCTATGTGACGATCCATCCGTTGTCAACGCATTCTCTAGTCTCCTTCTCACTTCCTTTATCGAATTTCTCAATTCTTCCGAACTTTTCCCACTCATTAAACGTGTAATCTTCTCCGCCACTTCTCCTCTAGTAATCGACGGCTCATCGGAGAGATTAATCCCGATTTTCCAATCATTCACCACCAACTTCCGATTCGTAAACTGATCAGTGAACAACGGAAAACAAATCAACGGCACACTACACCAAATACTCTCCAGTACAGAATTCCATCCACAGTGCGATAAAAATCCCCCAATAGCCGGATGTGAAATCACCTTAATTTGGCTACACCACTGCACAATCAACCCTCGACCTTTCATGCTGGTTTCAAATCCGGCGGGTAGAATCTCGGTTTCGCCGGAGCTGACGATGTCGGGTCGGATCACCCACACGAAGTTCACCCCACTCAGTGAAATACCGTGAGCTATCTCCAAAATATCTTCTCTACTAGCCGTACGTGCATGGCTACCGAATGAAACGTACAAAACGGACCCACTGGGCTTGCTGTTTAGCCACTGGGTGCAATCGGACTCGGACCAGAGGCTAGTGGACACAGTCCGCTTGGAGAAGCCTGCGGAGACGATAGGCCCAATTGCGTAAGTGGGCTGTTTGGCATGTAGGGCCGAAAGAGTTTCGGGCTCTAGTTCTTGGACCGTGTTGCAAATAATGATGTCGGCCTTTTTAATATCCTCAAAAGCCCCGTAAATTACCCGGTGGACTACGGTGTATACGTCCGTGGCTTGAAGGTAGGACGTTAGGTCGCTTGGTTCGATAGCTTTCACGCCTGGTATGTAATCTATTGTGTCCTTTCGGTCATCTAACGAAGTAGCATTGCAAAGAGTTAAGAAAATATAGTACATGGAAATAGAAATCTTGAAGCATTTTTGAATTTCAATGTCTAATTGCACACCATTAAATAAATCCTCGCTTAGAAGTTCCAATACAACGTTAATAACCATTCATAAAAGAGATGGAAAAAAGGGTATCTAACATCCAAAGCAAACAAAAGATGTATGGTTGCAAAGAAATTGAAAATCATACGAAGTTGCAGCGTTGTGTGATAAAAAAATTTAAAAAAAAAAAACGAAGAAGAAAGGTTTATGGTGATTCAAGAATATCAAGACTCGAAGTTCTTGAAAAATGTAAAATAAATCACCTACTGTCAACCGCTAGATATTGATAAATACAAAACTGTCACATGACATAGTTGAAATTAGATATTTTCACACTAATGAAACAATGGTCTATATTTCATCGAAGCTAACATTAACTTCTAACTAGACGTTATCTATTTATATTTGTTCTAAAAAGAGCATTTAGGTGCTCGCTTAGGTACACCTAAGCTTGAAGTCTGGGGTCCAGGTTTCATCATGCCTTGTATTTTATAGCGCATTTAGAGCATGCTTTGAAGGCGTGATCTCAACGCTTTTCCACACCTTGCGTTTTTTACAACACTGTTATTTATTGATCAAGAACACAATACATTCTAAAAAACAGTGGGGGAAAAAGGATAAAAGGGCATTTTTGTTAGCAATGTTTTATTGATATGGAGCATCCAGTAAGGCCTAACTCTAGAATGAGATAGTGGGGATGAGGGCATACCGTTGGAAGGAAAATGGCCATTTTTCTTGAGGAGCTCCAAGTGATAATACAGAGACAAAACGAGAGCCGGTTCAGTCCAAAATGACACACTGACAAGATTATACTTCCTAGCAATGGCGGAAATCCATACGTAGAAAGTATCAGCAATTATACACGTAACAGGCGGATCCGATTTCACTAACTTCCCCACGAGTTCATCGACATGAGCAGAGAACACGTGCAGCAAACCCTCCACAAACTGATCGTGATTCAGCGACCGATCAAAAGCCACCGGAAAACCATCGGAAACCGTCGCGTAGCGAATATCCAGACCAGATTCGCGCGCTTGGGTGAAAATGTCTTCTCTGCCGTTCTGCGTTTGGGCTCTGGAGATTCGGAAATGGACCGATTGGGTATTGACGAAGGTGATTGTGAAGCCCTGCGATGCCAATTTCATCGCTAAATACACGAACGGATTGATGTGACCTTGGTAAGGGTACGGAATCATTACGGCGTGTGGCCGCCGGTGAGTCCCCGCCATTTTTCGATTTTCCGGTGGGGATTGAATTCCCCTATGCGTGCATTATTATATACGCACAATACCGTTGTCGGAGAAAGGGAAAAAGCGGCCGAAAAAGGTACGTGTTTTCCTTTGCCAACCACCGCCTACTGGAAAGCAATAGCAATTTGCAAAGCTCAATAAAATAAATTGATATATCCTAATGTGATATTTGGGGGGATAGAATGTACGAGTTTTATTGTTGGAGTCTTTCCTTGAAAACTGAGGCCCAATTCTATATATGCTAAATTTCAAAATTTTAAATAAATTTATTTATTTGTATTCTTTTCTACCACCCAAACACTGATTTCATAATTTATTATATTTTTTAATACATCTTCTTCAAATTTTAATCACTC
Source organism: Jasminum sambac (assembly GCA_018223645.1). Lineage (NCBI taxonomy): Eukaryota > Viridiplantae > Streptophyta > Magnoliopsida > Lamiales > Oleaceae > Jasminum > Jasminum sambac. The sequence continues at coordinate 26,985,394 of CP073644.1, read as the reverse complement.
ATTTTATACGAAATTCGAGTAAATAAAATCACTTGTATATAGAAGAAGGGCTGGGCTCTTGTTTGATTATGTGTGAATTATTATAATTGAAAGTCGAAAACTAATTAAAGAGTGGAAAAAGAAACTTGTGCACGATATGCGATACATTAATATTGGTTGGTACAAATGTGTTTACAAGCGAAGTTTTAATTAGATACTACGGGATCGACCAATACCGAAATATCACACATTCAGTGAATTAATATTGCTCCCTCCATCTCGCAAGAATAGTTCACTTTTCGTTTTCTATTCGTCTTAAATTACAGTTCATTTTTTTGTTTAATTTATTTATTAGTTTTTTATTTATTCTTATTTAATATGCATTGTTATCTACATATAAAATTATAAAAATAGAATAATAAATACATAAAAGCATATATTAAAAAAAAATTATCATAAATATTACTTTCCCAATAATATTATTGAACTTTTTAAATTTTTGTGAAAATATAGATGAAATAATTTTTGTGGGATAGAGAAAATAGAACTTATGTGTATAAGTAAACACTAGAAAATAATGACCAAACAAGGGCTAAATGTAAATTGACTTGGCAAACCAGTTGGTTGGTCAATTCCTTTTTTTTTTTTTTTGTTGTTGGGAATTTGGCATCTCAAAATGATCCTGATTCCGGATCATCACAAATTTGATTTGAGAAAGTGTATGGAAAGAGATGGGGTGGATAGTGGTCCATATTGTTGGGAAGTAGTTTTTCATTTACTGATTATCATTATTTTTTTGAATAAGATCATTTATTTATTATTGTAATGTTTATTTATTTCTTTATAAGGAGCAATATTTTTTGTGTATTGGGAAATGGTTGAATTTAGTAAATGGAAGACCAGAGTCCACATGAGAGTGGGGCCCCAGATTAAATAAATTCAGTGCAGAGAGTTTTTGAAGAAATAAAAATATGCTAGAAAAGGGTGAACACTCGTGATTAAAGTTGTGCGATGAAAGTCTCTTACGGAAATAGAAATAAGCCAAGCAACAAGTAGAGGAGGCTGGCCTACATTCCATTAAACAATTGATTGGGAAACCAATATGAGCTAATAATTTGAGGTCAATAATTGAGTGAAACAAGAAAACATCAACTCGTGTAGTCATAGGATTGTGTGGTGCAAGAAACAAAGATCATCTCCAATGACTGGTGGATTTTAAAAATGCAATTTTATAGATTAAAAAAAATTATTTATATGACACAGTAAAGAGAAGATAATTTCTAGTAAATCATTTATATCTAGACATTATATCATATATGGTCTGTTTAATTTTTGACATTTATTTTTTATTCTCTTTTTTTAGCCAATAGTTGATATATAAATATATATCATTACTAATCCATATCTACCACGGGAGACATTTTCTCCGTATTTCTATTTCTATTTGCCACCGCAATAAAAATTCCCATTATACCATTGAAATACTCCAACAATAAATTGAGTATGTATTGGAGAATTAGCCCGTATTCTCCTATAAGTTTTAACACATTTTTACACACAAATCTCGTGGGATTTATCTGTACTACATAAATCTCCACCATTCAATTTCACTCATTCTCTCTCCTATATCACATCAAATCACATAAAAACACATATCCTAACACCCTTTTAATTGTTGGAAGTGTGCTTGAGAGAAATGTTGTTGCAACTGCATGTTAGATGGAACTAAGAAATTGGATCTTTAATTGGAAAAAAGAAAAATGAAAAAAAAAAGACTCCTCACACTTTCTTGTAAGTAGCTCAATTAATTCCGGGGTATGGAATGTTATTGGAAGTTTTACTGCTTTAGCAAGGAAATATGAATGAAGGGGCAAAATTTCAAAGTCAAATTCAACTTTTGAAAAGGTTGATGACCAATTTGGACACTCTTGAAACTTTAGGGGGCAAATTAACTGTAGGAGTTGAAAGATAAAGTTGGACGTACATGGAAGTCATCAGATTGAATTTGGAATGAACAAATAAGACAGAGCAAGGGACCTAACTTGAACAAACCTTGGGATCATTGAGTTAAAACTATACGACAAACTCAAATCAAGGACCAAAATGAACAACTTTGAAAGTTATGGAACCAAAATTAAAACTATCTATCATTGCCAATTGTCGAGGGGAGGCTATATAGCAAGTTGACTTGATCAACGAAGTATGACGTAATTAATTTTCAAGAATGCATTGACCATGGCTAGAATGAATAAAAATGTGTGCATTATATGGTTCACTACTTAGTTAGAGTGTGTTAGCGAATAAATTTTAATGTATTTTTATGAGTAGGAAGAGAGAGAATGAGTGGAATTGGATGGTGGAGATTTAATGAGTGGAGAGATATATGGATGTGATTTGTTTGACCATATTTGAAATTTGAAAAAAAATGTATTAAAATGCATTAAAATGATGTTGCTAACACCCTCTCGGAATCATGTGTCACAATTACATAAAAATGATGGTATAATTATGGTAATTTATCATTTCACAAAATTATGATATATAATTCCGATGTCAATTAAGTAATGAAGCATGTGGTGCATCACGTAGCATTACTCATTGTTGTCCACGTTTGTACTAGTATCTTGTCAAATTCTTATTTGCTTCTGCTTCTCTTGATAGCCCTTTTATAAATGTCATCAATTTGACCATTCCTCCACTTCATAGTTCAAATACAACCTTTGGAACACCAAAACCAAACATACAACTATCAAAACAATTTCATCAGGTAACCCTAGAACCTAATCAAAACCACCAGATCCATGGCTGATTCATCTCAAAACCCAAACCCACATGCAATCATAATCCCACTTCCATTTCAAGGCCATATTACTCCCACAGTAAATCTTGCTATTCGCCTTGCTTCAAAGGGTTGTACCGTCACCCTTGTCTACACAGAATTTATCCACGAAATGTTGTCCAAATTCCGTGAAATTGATCAACTCATAGAAGCACGTAAATCAGGCCTTGATATAAGTTACACGACGATTTTCGACGGTTTTCCTGTGGAATTCGATAGATTTGTGCACTCGAAAGAGTACTGGGAATCCATGTTGAGAGATTTCCCAGCTCGTGTCGATGAATTTGTTGGAAAAATAATCCAAACTGATTCGAGTGGGGGTTATTTTCTTGTTACTGATACTTATTATACTTGGCCTGCAATAATTGCAAGGAAACATAACCTGGTAAATGTGTCATTTTGGACTGAACCAGCATTGGTTTTCTCTATAGCTTATCACCTGGATCTTCTTAGAGAAAATGGCCATTTTCCATGTAAAGGTAACATTTTCTTGATTTATTACTCAACTATAAAGAAAATATGTGGTTCACATTGAAATTTGACTCTGACTGTATAAAGTCGAAGTTAATTTTCAGATAGAAAGTGCTAAAACAAACACAGGTTGAATCATGTTTAATGTAATTTTCTTGTTTCCAGACAAAATCAAGGAGAATATAAATTACATACCAGGAGTTTCTTCGTTGAATACGAGGGACTTGATGTCATTCCTTAAAGAAACTTCTATAGCAGCATTGGAGCATAAGGTTGTGATGAAGGTATTTGATGAGCAAGTGAAGCAAGCAGATTTTATCTTACTAAACACCGTGCAAGAACTAGAATGTGACACAATATCAGCTCTAAACCAAAAGCAGCCAACTTATGCAATTGGCCCAACAAATTTCTCAACTGATTCTACAAAACCAGCCATTTCTCAGAACTTATGGCCTCAAATGGACACTAAGACATGGCTTGACTCGAAGGCTCCCAACTCGGTTTTGTATGTCTCGTTTGGTAGCTTTTTCGAGACTAGTGAGGAGATGGTTCAAGAAATAGCTCATGGACTTGTAATTAGTAAAGTTAGTTTTATTTGGGTGGTTCGAAGGGGCACTTCGAGGTTTAATGCTGAAGATTTCTTGCCCATTGGATTTGCAGACGAGATCAAAGATCAAGGGTTGATTGTTGAATGGTGTGATCAAAATATGGTGCTTTCGCACTTGGCCGTAGGAGGGTTCTTAACGCATTGTGGATGGAATTCAGTGTTGGAGAGCATATGGTTTGGTGTACCAATGATTTGTTATCCTATATTAAGTGATCAACCTACTAACAGGAAATTACTGGTTGATGATTGGAAGATTGGGATTAATCTGTGTGATGGAGAATCAGTTGGGAGAGAAGAAGTTGCTGAGAAGATTGGCAATTTGATGAGCGAAAGAGTTTCGGATGGATTAAGGTTGGAGATCAAGAAAGTTAGCTCCATATTGAAGAATGCTTTGGCAATAGATGGATCATCAGAGAAAAGTGATGATCAATTCATTAAACATTTGAAGGCAAAAATTCATGTTAAAAGAGAGGAAGTTTCAACAAGCTAGGCATATTAGTGATCATACAAATTTAGGTCTTTTGGTTATTAGTAGAGCCACTATTATTATCCTCCGCACGTGGGAGGATCTTGTTGTCTCCACTTTTGACGTTGCAGTTGAATATTAGTTTTGAGGGAACAAAATATTTCACATGAAAAGATTTTATTGGTTCACATCAGCAATGTAGAAAATAAAATCTCTTCACATGAAAATGAGAAATAGAGAATTACATTTTTACTTCATGTTCTTTATTTTTTGCCGCATATATTTCTTTGAAAATATCATTTTCCTTCGCAAAAAAACTCTATGAATGAAAGAGTGCAGGGTGCAGTTTGACTTGCATCACTGCTCCACGTCATTCCTTCTAGAAAAGCTCCTTCAAAAACTGGCCTAAAAAGAGTCGCATATAAACCAATTTGAATTCTGTTATATATATTTCAGATCAACACGTATATCTGCACATTAGCATCAGTCAGTAAAAACTAAAAACAAAATATACAGGAATCTGTGAGCGGTAACAGGAGACAGTATTATAAAATCTACTGTAAATTCCCAAGCCCATCTTGTTACAGCACGAAAGGACATTTTCCTCGAGGAGCATATTTTCTGCTTTAGAAAATGCTAACATCTCCCTTGTGATGATTCCAAGAAAACCAAACTGCAGCATTCCAGCCGAGTTTTACTTCACAGTACTCAAATCTCCACCAGATAAAATAATAATTCATACATGGTGAATTTTTTCCAACTTATCCACTGATTTTGAAATCTGATGCGGGGGATGTTTGGCGAACTTCAACCGTAGGTGCAGATTCTTTCTTGTCCAACCCAAAGAATGAGCAATTCTGAAACCCGTCCTGACTGTTTCCTAGGAGTCGACTCAGACCACCAAGGCTATCACTAAGAAAAAGATCTTCCGTATGCAATCTACAAGAGGGTATGTCCAAATCTAATGGTCCTAATGAGTCAGGCTGCAACATGGAATTGATAAAATGAGAACATATTCCCCCAAATCTTCATAGAAACACTTAACATGAGCATGTATGCACGTTTATTTTCATTGTATCAATGCTTTTCAGACCAATGAGTTGAAATATAATCTAGGGAAAGATAATGTGGTACTTCAAGAAAAAGGATTTACCCAAAATGTGTCAGTTAATCCACTAAAATCCTTTGCAGAATTCACCAGCATGTCCATTGGCTCTTCTTTGGTAGGATTATCATCGATGGGTTTCTCGTCTTCAGGCAACTCCTAAGAGAAATTGAAAAACAATAGTGTTACCAATGACTTAGAGCCGTTACTTCTAGTAGAGATGAATGATGAATGTCATTTTAATGGCATCTTAATGTCAGACCTCAACTTTCTTGTTTGATACAGAAGAACTTGTTCTCCTTATTTGATTACAGGTCTCTGGAGAAGCATTTCTGGTATCACCATGACCTATTTCACGGAAAGCGCCACTTTTCTGGAATGCGAAAGCATCACATGTTTCTTCAGCATCCCAAATTGAAGGTGCCTGCCTTACAAGTACTGGCTGTGAACTGACTTTGTTCTGATGTTTGTATGTGTGAGCAGCAATTGCAGCATCAAAAGAGTCACAACTGAATGGGATCTGCTGTGAAGAGCTACAGCCAACAGGCAATGGAGACTCGGCCGAGTTGGGGTCCACATTGAGCATCGAGTCAGAAAGTAGATCCCCAACACTTATACATGTAAGACTGTCGGCCCACTCCCCAGCTGAAACTACCCACTCCTTCTGTGAGTTGCGATCAGCCTAGAATTAAAACAAAAGAATATTTTAGCATCAGGCGCAAAAACAAGGGTGTGGGGTGCTACCTTCAGTTAAATATATGAATCTATATAACAGGAAATGCAAGGAATAACTTCATCAACCTCAATTTTATATTCTACAGGCCGGTTGAGATGAATCTTAGTGTTAGTCTTCCAGATGTGAACTCAATTTCAATATACCTTTGCACTTTTTTTTTAGTATTAAAAAGACTGAAATTCTTTAACCGAAACACAGAAGGCAAATACAGATCATGCTTCAATTGTTTGTTAAGACAGTGTATACTGAAACTAGAAAACCAATCACTTTGCATCATATTTAAGGTAATTAATTTGAATCTAGCCTCTTGAATCACATTTAAAGGTCTTCAGATATCCAAAATCAATGGGTTCATGCAAATAGGGTATTCTTCAATATGCAAATGGAAGAGAAATATACAAGAAAAATAAAAATGAATGTCTTCCAGTCTTCTTTGGCCTATGGGGCCAAGGCCAAAATAGAGCAACATTCTATGCAGAGCCGGTCCTGAGATTTGGAGGCCTTGAGGGGGCCCTCGATAAACATTTTTTTCCCAAAAAAATTACATACACTAATTTCAAATAAAAACTTTTATAATTATTATTAAATAAGAACTTCCAAAATTATAGTAATGATAATATAAACTATCAAGAAATTAGAATTAGACTATCTCTAACTGAATAATTAACAATTTGACTTTTATTTAAAAAAAAACACACACACACACACAATGCCCATCTAAACTTGCAAACTTTGGGGCCCTTATTTTTGGGGGTCTTAAGCGGCTGCTTGGGTCCGGGATTAGCTCTGATTCTATGTTTTTACGATCTTATTAACATGCCTGATCAGAATATAATATAGACCATAAGGATGGATATATATAAATATATATATATATATATATATATATATATATATATATTATTTGATCTCAGTGTAGGCCAAATATAAATTTTCAACACATATAATCTGCACCAACAAATTCAACAATTCAATTGCATGAGTTCAGTGTGTGTTCTTGGATATAATGTTTAAAGAAGTAACACAACAAAAGATGAAAAGAATTACCAAGTTCTCGACTTGTCTTCTATCATCTTCGGCTCCAGTCTCCCCTCTGACTAATGAAATAGATGGAGTACTCTGGATGTACCTTGGACCATTGGTGTTGGTATCCGTCGTACTGGACTCAATCATCTTATTGGAAGCAAACGTGGAAGAGGGCGTAGAAGTCATCTTATCTGGAAGAGGCTAACAGTTCTTGGCGAGTACCCCTGGGCATCTCAGGTGTGTGGCAAGTTGCACTTGACGTAGGGACAATCCCAGTTTGATGCTCTTTCATTTTATTGATGTTCATATTTTGCTCACTGACATTGGCATCTGACCGCAATACTTGAGGTGTTCCAGATTCAAGCTCAGCTTTTGAAAACCAACCATATCTTTAACACGAAACAGAACATGCTATATTAGATTTATTCCATAAACATCACTGTTCAGAAAGAAGAAAGAAAGAATAGAACCTGAGGCGGAAAACTGAAGGGCTTCCAATGGTTGCATAGACATCTGCTGCACAGAGCATAGAGTCCTTAGTCCATTTCTGACAACCCATCAGGTTTTCACAATGCGCCCAGCAAGGAAAAAGCATCAAATCTCCAGATGACAATTTTGAACTTCCCCATTTGCGATCGAGGTGATCCAGTACGGATGATATCTTCTTTCTTGTACTTAAAGTCAGCTCCAGATAAGGATTAAGATTGTCCTGCAACGAGAAATTGAAGTCTGAATTTCCTTCATTATGCTAAGCAAACATTATATAAATTCAACATATTGCACCAGAAGCAAAAACCCAACAATGGCTCAACGTACCGCTTCCAAGGATTTCCGAGTGCGGTCATCGATAGGGAACAGCTGGAGCTGAAGCTTGAGTTTCATAGAGTTTTGTGCATTGTTTTCATTGCAAAGACTTTGTGATGCCATTGGCAAAGGGAGCTCTGCCTTTCCAACAGGTGGAGCACCACCCAGCACTGAGAAGCAGAGTAGTAGCATAACAATGAATAAATGAATTTTTCCAAAAATTCACCACCATTAGTACTGCCCCAACTAAGTTGAGTAAACAAAGCTTAACTATTCACCTGGCGTTTCTTTCACACATTCAACCTCTTGTTCAACATCTTTCTCGGTGATTGTCCGCTCCAGATGTTCTGCAGCATCAGCCACCAATGAAACTCCTGCAATTGCTGCTTTCTCCCACCTTTTATATGCAGCTGTAGAAGAGCCTGTCATCCAGGCAGCAAGCAAGCAGAAAAAATCTATTCTGATCAAAGGAAATATTTTGCAAAAAATAAATAGAACGAATAAAAATATCAAGGTGTTAAACTCATGCTAGAAACTTCAGTCATTCAGCAAGAACAAAAGCAGAAGTCCATATAACAGAGTCAAGCTCGATAACAGTCATGTCTGCAACTCGAATAGAACTGGTACAAACACTATAAATTGGTCTTTTCAGTAATAAATTCAACTAAGTAGTGTCTTACAACGGATCTACCATCGTAAGGAAACATAAGAATCCAATTTAAAACCCATGCACGAATTTTGTGCTAAATGAACACTAGAAATGAAAAAATGATTATCCACGTATAAATATATAATGGGACTCCGGTGTTTGAGGATCCAATAAGAGACTTGCCCCATTAATATGTAGAACCAGAGGAAGACTTCTGACAACTAACTACGACTATTGGCTTCTAATACCAACTGTAGAATCACCAATAATGTACCCAAACAGTCCAGATAGCAATGTTTGTTTGCTAATGGGGCTTGCATCTCAGAAAGCACGTCTGCTGATGGGCCTTACTACTGTTCTACATAAAGAAAGCCTTAAGAATGGTTCTAAATAAGAAGATAGCATAGCATATTAAGTAAATCACCAAAGTTAAACAGAACATCCATGAATCAGCAACTTAATCAAGTAAATGTTTTTATGAGGAAAAAAAAAAGCAACAATAGCCTATCAGAAAAGCACAAAGAAGACCAGAAAAAAGAGACAAAATAGCAACAGTGATAGTAGTTGCATTACGATGCTCAATATTTGACTTGAATATCACCTGTTTTCCTACGATGTTTTGCTGTTCTTGGACAGGATGAATCTACTTTGCAGTTAGTACGATTAGTTCCTACATTATTTACATTGCGCTTTACAGAAGATCCTTTGCCATTTCCAACTTTTTGGATGTTTTGGCTGTCAACAAGAACCATTTTCACACGGCTATCATGGCCCGATGGCCTACCCGCATTAGAGGCAATTGGAGCCACAGGGCAGGCATTTTCTCCAGGAGAGAGCTGTTTCCTTATATTCTTTTTGCGGTCTTTCAAAAGTTGGTTCTCCTTCATGATAACATAATAGTCAGATGCTAATGTAATCGTGCTTTTCGACAAAATTTATCACCAAAATGAAAATGTATTAGTGTGAAACTAACCAGGGCCTCGACAAATATCTTAAATCTTCGAGGTTTCAAGTGGAGCTTCGAGGCTTTACAGCTGTACTTCTCCAATAATGACCACCTAGAACGAATGTACAGAAATTAAGAAATTGAACATCCAAATAAAACCAGTAAAATATCAAGTGGGGATAGATACTCATGACCAGTAAAGTTTGAACTAACATAAGCTGCCATCAATTACCACCCCTTCCCCCAAGTGCGCTAGACCAACAAAAAGAGGGGATATGAATAAACAGATACATATTACACAGTGATAATAACAAAGCTGATAATAACAAAACCCAATTAGCAGGCATACACACGGGAGGCCAATAATGGTCCTATGTAATCCTTGGCGACCAACCTTTCTTAAGTCATAAAACCACCTTAACTATATTACGTCAATATATATATGTAATTGCATTCATCACGAACAATACATGATGTTCACAACCAATGAAGAAAACTGATTTCCTTCAAAAGTTTAAGTGTGTTCGGATAAAGTTATATTTCGATAGAAACTAACTTTTTTAAGTTGAAAAGTAACGGGGACCGCATGATATTTGGATAGTTGAAAAGTAACGGAGACCACATGATGTTTGGATAATAATGAGTAGTTGTTTCGAATATGTAGTTATACTGAAGTTCAACTTTGACTAACACGGGCCAAATCTATTTCCACTCAACTACCAACATTGTTTAAAGTATCTACATAGCAACAATGTTAGTAGATTGTTTCTTTGACTGAGTGTCTTTGATATTAGTAGATTCTTATCACGACCTAACACTAGATTGACAATAGTTAGGATCAAGACCGATCACATAGAAACAATGTTAGTAGATACCTATGTTTTTCTATGTGACTTTTATCTTAATAGATTCCTATCACAACCAAACACTAGACTGACAGTAGTAGATTCCTGTCACGACCTAACATAAAACTAACACGGCCTAACACTAGATTGGCAGTAGTTAGGATCAAGAGTTAGATAACCATACAGGGATAGATGGGGACACCCTTGTTTCATATCTATAGCTGACTATTGATCTCAAGGGCCGACTGTGTGCTTGTTTAACCCTATGCCCGATCTCCTTCCAAAAGAGAGCCCATTGTGTGCTTGTTAAAAGTTGCTCAAGGCTAAACTCTAACTACTAAGAGAAAATTTTAATAGGAAGTAAATATCTACCATCGCAGCATTGCAGCATTAGTATCTTTTGAGTTTTTCGCATCAAGAGAAAGTTCTGGACCCAGCAACTTATTCATGCGCCTCACAAGCCGATAGTAATAGAATCTGACCTGCAACATTCAATGCCAACAATAAATAAAATTCAATAGAACATTAAAGTTAACCAAGAGAACAGTTGCACGTGAGGATGGAGTCTTGTGTTATAGGAAATCACCTGGTCCTTGTTTTTACTTTGGACGTGGCCAGTGATTTTCTCAAAATTCTGAGGTTAAAAAAGAAGCAGATCCGCGTCAGGAATATTATTTATACATCAAAATAAATGACAATGAATAAGCGACAGGAAATTGCCTTGCCAACTTGACGCAGTGCATTGAAGAAGCTTTCTTCCTCCTGACGAGTCCAAGCAGCCCATTGTCGAGGTCGCTTTTTCACTACATAGTAATAGACAGGCATCGTGCATGGGTGATCACCTAACAATAATTTCAATAAATCTTTCACAATAATAAGTCGAATAGAAACCTGGCTGCTGCGAAGAGATGTGATCTTGTGAGGAGGAGGGTTCACTAGAACTCCCATCCTTATTTCCAAGTTTTTCAGGGTGGAAGCATGCTTCACAGTCCATAGGAACCTGTAACTCCATTGCATTCTATTATCATCCCACAGATACTACACCTTCATGCCTTTGCAGCTCCCCGAGTGTCAACAATTTTTCTATCAACTAGCAGACTTCCAGATGAAAATTGGCTGGCTTCAAACAGAAATGATAGCTTTAAAAGACAGGAATACTTCTACAGGTTCAGAATATGTTAACTGTAATGTTTTTAATCCATTGATTGATAACTAAAATAACTTAATCACACAAAAGAGTGCCCCAGTAGTTGCAGATTAGCAAGAACAGACAGGAATCAATTGCCATTTGAAGTTTCACAAACCTACACTGTGCATTTCAAATGCCCAAAGTTCTATTAAAATCTAATGAAACCAAATAAACTTGGAGGGGAAAGGTTAAAGCCGAAACATAGTACAAAAGGTCCTAGGGTTTCCAAGACCTTCAATTGAAACAATCAGGCAACGCCATTAAAACAAATTAAAGCAGCCAATTCACATCACAACATAAAGTAATACTTAATTCAAGTAAATTTGAATTGTTAGCACTAACAAGAGCACAACCAAACAAAATTTAATCAAGGAAATCGAGCCCCTCTAGATCTATTTCCCAATAAGGTAAAATCTCAACATGAGAAACCAAAATCATGTATATTAAGATGCAAAAATCACATAAATAATAATATAAATTGCTTACCAGTAAGGGAAAACAACAGGTAATAATTATTGAAGAATCAAAACCCACAAGAGAAGAAACGGCAGCCGTTCAGGGAGATGAAACAGTATAGTAAAAATATTTAATTTATTAAAAGTAAATATAAAATGTGAAAATCCGTATACACAGACCACCTGTTCGATGTATTGTCTATGTTTGAAGGTCAATCACCCACATCGGCTCCCCGTGGGTTGCCACGCGTGCTAGGCGGAAGGATTCAAAATGCACCCTTGGGAATTTTGTGCGAGATAATTTTCTTTCCCACACTTTTAAAAAGTATAATATAAAATGTGACTAATCACGATGATAGGGTGTTTAGAGAGAGAATTATTAAATATAAATATACATGCGTCTTTCACATATTTCACAGACAACAAATCTCTAAAAATCTATCATATCCCTTATTTTTTCTTCCACTCTACAAATTTCTTCCGTTTTTGAACTACCAACCATCACAATCCTATGGCCGATTGCATCGTGAGAAATCGACAGACTTAGTAAGTAAAATCAAGCTTTGAGTTTTTACGGAATTAAATTGATGTAAACGTAGGTTATCCAAAATACGAGCATCAAACGTGGTAAGGTGGCAAAATCAAATTGGTATGGGCGCTTGAAACAAACTTCTTAGAACATGGCGTTTTTCAATCCTGCAAACACTCAACCGAGTCCAATCGGCTGGGATACTTTCTCGTTCTCCTGTTCTGAGGCAACAATCACAATGTTGAGGCTATTATCATCACCTTTTTGTCCTAGGACCTTGGTCAAGTAGTTCACTCGTTCACTTGATTGATAGGCATCGAACAGTGAACGATAAACCTAAAACAAGTGCAATTATACAAGTCAAAGATGTCACTAATCAATCAATCAATTACATAATCCGGAAATATGCAATCCAACTTCACGTTAAGATAAGTAACTCTGACTCTCACACACTTTGGGTGTGTTTGATTGCAAAAGATGGAATGTAAATTATTTTCCATGTAAGATGGAAAACAAAAACTATCCTATCCCCAATGAATTTATTTTCCATGGAATTAGTTAAAAACAAGTTTAAACTACTTGTATTATGAAATTTAAATTTCATTTTCATCTTTATATCAAACACAAAGTGAAAACATTTTCATGGAAAATATTTTCCTTTTCCACCAAATTCTTGCAATCAAACACACCCTTATACTCACTCAATATAACTTGTCTAATCGAACTAATCACCCATACCGCATTGGTTGCATTGGTTCAAGCTCAACCACCATCCCACGCTAGCATACTTTCCTTTTTTAAAATGTCTTACATCTCGTCAACTGACTTGACAGTTAGAGTGTATGCAAAGATTGCACTTGCGCCCGTGGCACAACCCTTAGACATGTAGTCTATCCTTGTAACACCTTGATGCGTCGACGCCCAATGCTAGGAAGAGAAGCGTTACTGCGTGACGTCACCGAGCTAACACATTTACAAACCTTTTACGAAAACCTCAAAACGATAATTTGCATATATATATCTAACGTGATAGCTCCAAAAGTTATATTACAAAAGAGATTGCAAAAGAGTGCTTTTGTATACACATGACCCCAAAATCTTTTTCCTTCCCGTTTCTACACGCCGACGAGCTCACGCAGCGTGAGAGGATCCGCGCCACCTCGACCGCCTCCTACTCGCAGCATCATCTAAAATATAGAAAAGAGCACACGTGAGTCATAAAGACTGATGGGAAGAGACACAATACACATGAACATCACATATCGCCAGGGCCCATTGCGAATCATGTGTTAGCATTGGCGCCATTTTAAACATTTGGCGGCCTCGTAACATCATCGGGCGTAGGGTCCCCGTGAGGCCATACTATCGGTTATTGGGGCGTAGATCCCCATTCGACCGACGTATCATTCGTTGGCGAGGTCCCCATATTTGGCCGAAAACATAACATTAACGCAACACATGATAGGCAATCCAATCCAATCACGCATGACATATGAGCACACATGGACGAGACATTCATAGCATAGCATTTGGCAACAACATAAGCATATCATGAACTAAGGTTAGGAAGCACCTAGCCCTAGGAAATCCCCCTAACAAGCTAACCATGTCCTACTTTACCAAAACTAGGAAATTAGCCAAAGAAACTTGCATACATAGCTATCTAAGGATCATTCATGTCTCCACTTACCTCCTACATAGATATTCTATCTCAAACCTACCTCAAAAGACAAGAAACTAAGCTAGGAGATTGGTTGGATGATATCTCTTCTCCCTTCCCTCTTCTCTTCCTTCCTTCCTCTTGCTTCCAAGATAGTAACTAGGATTGGAGCAATGATCCACAAGCCAAATCTGCCCAAAGTCTTAAAATCACTCTTGAACTTCTTCTCTAGGGTTTTGGGGAGTTGGGGGTCAAAAATGATGGAAAAACCCCAAGCCAACGTGTTAAAACCCAATCCAGCAGTTTCGACTTAAAATTACGGCCAGTAACTCTATCTTTTACGTAGTAACTCCCAAATTTACGTAACCCATGAATCTTACTAGTAACCTTACGATCGGCCGTACTCAAAGAACATCGACCAGTAATAAAGTCTCTCAGTAAATCCATGCATTTCACTCTTGATGCACTACGGTAGTAATCCATAACCCTTTACTGTGAACCCATATAATCTGGCCAGTATCTCCAAGTCCCACGTAATTACTCTGTAAATTTTGGCACATTTCTTCATTCCACAAATTACGGCGTAACTATCTTACTTACGGTAGAACCCCACAATTACTAGTAAAACTCGATCCTGCAGATTTGCGGCCAGATTAGCGCTTCGGGAGGCCAGTTTGACACTTAATACCATACATAGCATCACCACGAAGTCACCAAGGGTCCAAACACACAATCACCACCTTACGATCATACATAACATCATAAATCACATGATAAAACGGACGGGATATTACAATCCTTATCTATAATGCACTGTGTCGGTATGCACGATGGTCGAGGAGAAAATAGGAGATCTAGGGAGCAACTGGTGAGTTCCATTTCGAAAAATCAATAAATATATTTAAAAGAGTACATGATTTTTCAAAAAGAAGGCAAAAAAAAAAAAAAAAAGGAAAGGATATAGTTAAAAGTAGTGTGTGGCACTTGATTAAAGATTCAAATATATGATAATGAGTGATACAAAATATTTGCGGGCCACAAATACAATGTGTTTGGTTGAATGGAGAATGAAAATATTTGCTTAAATATTTTTGTGCTTGCGCGTTTGAGATGCAAATTTATAATGGAAAACATTTTCCAGTTAAAGACAATTTTTATTGAACTTTTTCTTTCCTTAAACGGGCGTGGGAAATTATTTTGCAACTTCTCATAGAAATGGAAAATGTTCTCATTTTCCAATTCCACATTCTATGATACACGCCCGTAGCAACAATGATCTCGAGCCATCCACCGGAGTCCCGACCACCCGGATTGTCATCCACGATCTTTTGCCATAATTAGGCACCAACATCCCCGGTTAACATCTGACCATTATATATGAGGGTGATAGGATTTTAATTTTTTAATAGTTTTTTTATGGATTTTAATGTAAAAGATGAGAGAGAATGAGTGGAATTGAATGGTGGAGATTTGTGTAGTACATATAGGTCCTACGAGATCTGTGAATGTAATTAGTTTAACCAAAAGAAAGAATTGATTAATTTTTTAATAGTTTTTTATGGATTTTAATGTAAAAGATGAGAAAGAATGAGTAGAGTTAAATGGTGAGGATTTGTGTAGTACATATAGGTGCCACGAGATATGTGGATGTAATTAGTTTAACCAAAAGAAAGAATGGATAAAAATGATAAAAATATGATAAAATTTGGTAAAAGTCGTAGGCTATCACCCACATATACCTTAATTATTTTCGGAGAAAAAAATATCGCTCAAAATATTGTGAGCATGTATTTGACTAGAGTCTTATCTTAATATAATAATAAGAGAAGTCCACCTGAAAAAGAAAGTCTTGGCTAGCGATCTTAGTGTTTGGCTAGTTTTTAGGAGTTAATTATTTTTCTTATTTAATTTATGTTGTTTTCCTTATTTAGTGTTATTTTTTTATTTTATTTTTTAGATGCATTTTATCATTTTTATATGTATTCTATTTTTCAAATTAATTTATAAATTCTTTTACTTCTGTTATATATGTATTGTTGCATGCATTAATATAAATGTGATAAGAGATAGAAGTTAAAACTTATAATACCTATTAAATTAATTCTAAAAATGAGAACTATCATGTTTTATATACATTTTAATTTTTGAATATTACATTTTAGTTATTTTTTATACATCTCAATTTTTAAATTTATATATTATAAAACTTGAAATACCAGTTATGTACTTTGCCAAGTTGGGAGTGCCTAGCTTGCAAGCATTTTTTTAATAAAAAACTAATTAAATAAATTTGTAATTAAATTAATTGTCCATTCTTTCTTAACATAATTCAAAAATTACACCATCATTATAGTATAAATTCTGCATAATTCATGTTGTGATAAGTTAAAGAAAAATCAAAGATTTTTCTATCTTTGTGGCACCCGTCTATTCAAAAAGGAAATTTCAATTGTTCAATAAGAATAATTTTTCCATTAAATAATTGATTTCATTATTTTAATTTAATTCTAAAAGTAAAATGTGTTTATCATTTCTTTTTATATTATAATAATAGTTGAACTATCACGTTGGCAAATACTCTTTGGCAATGCCAACTTGACACGTAGTTTTAATTAAAAAATTAATTATTATTTTCATTTTGATAATACTGTTGAGTTTTCTCAATAAGGAAAAAAGTGGGTATTTGCTCAATTTTAAATACATAAAATTAAATATGAGTTTTTTTCCTTTCTAAAATGAAAATTCGTTTCACGTAAATGAAAAAAAAAAACAAATGAATTAAATTGATGGGGAATTTAGAAGTGCTTTAATTTTAATTGGCGATTTCTTTTGTTTTTTTATTCCTTGGTTATTTAGATGTGTTTTACATATAAGAATAAAATTGTAAATTTTTGTGTAATCTAAATTTTTTGTAATAATAAATATAATGAAAGAGTGGAATGACGTAGTTTTTTTCAAAAGAAAAAAGAATATTCTTTATCGATTTGCTAAGTTATATATATTTATTTTTCTATAAATCCTATAAATCTAGCGTATTGTATAATCCCTTTTGAATCATATTTAGATCGTTCTATATATATATATATATATATATATATATATATATATATATATATCGGTTATTTATATATGTGTGAGGTGACAATCGTAAGAGTATTTTTAGTCGTGGTTGAAATAAAAATTTTTCTTTACTGCATGATCATTTTTATTTAAATAAGTCTATTATCTAAATTTTGTTTCCAAATATTTAGTTCTTATCTAAAATCATCATTTTCAACAATTGATATGATATTTTTTCTTACAATATAATATTTCGAACCAAAATGTGTAAACCATTATTGATGTTATATATATTTTTTTATTTTTATTAAATATTCATAGAAATTTATTATTTTTATTTTATAATATTATTTTATGTAAATATATCATTTAAATCGTCACGTGCATCGCACGTGGGTAATACTAGTTTTACTAAAAACTTACAACTTACTTTCCAAAAAAAAAAACCCAACTTACGACTTAAAAAATAAATAGTAATAAGGATTATGAGATGGATCATAATAGGTAATGATATAAATATGTGGTTGATATTAATGTCTAAAATAAAACGATATCGCTTATTGCTGATTGAAGGTTTCAAGTTTGCAAAATATCAAATACACTCCAAAATAACACTTACTTGAATCTCCAGGAATATCTCAAGGAATGATACATTAAGTCTGCAACTCTATTAAATTTCAGCAATAATGTGGCGTTTCTTGGGGTTGCTACGCAGCAGTAGGGAGCTGCCAAATGGACCATGCTACCACATGGCAATAAGGAACAGGCGACACGTTAAGCGCTAGAACTTTAATAAAATTTCAGATATAGAAATGTATTATTTTCTCTTGAATCTCTCCATAGAATTTTAAACTCGACCACATACTTTGCTTTGTCTTCTATATAGCA
Organism: Jasminum sambac; assembly: GCA_018223645.1. Taxonomy (NCBI): domain Eukaryota; kingdom Viridiplantae; phylum Streptophyta; class Magnoliopsida; order Lamiales; family Oleaceae; genus Jasminum; species Jasminum sambac. Next base: position 26,967,140 of record CP073644.1, on the reverse strand, counting down.
AGATATTGAATCAGGTAACCTGTGACCTTGCGTATAAACGTCCTCATAAACACAAAGATTTCTATGCTAATCACATCAAATTTTTAATTATCTCACACAATAATTTTCTTTTTGGTATGGAAACGAGTGAAATGTATTCTGTGTGGATGAATTTTTATGTACTTAAAAACTAATTTTTTCGACTGAATAGTGGTAGTTTTGTAGAGACTATAAAATATATGGATAGTAATAAATAATGACGTGCGACATATAATTGATACCGACACCATTTTAAATTATTTGATATAAGAAAATGAAGTTGTGATTAAAATATGAATGACACTTTCAAAGGGTACAATAAAGAAACAAATTGCCACACACAAATTGTCATTATAAGACGAAATGGAAATCAACAACAGGACACACAAATCAATGTCACACACTAAAATTTTTACTTTTACCTCTCATTTAGTAGTTTATCATTACAATCAGAGGGAAAATTAAAATTTTGATATTGACTTGTATGCACCAACATTTTTAATCAACGAAGGATTTTAGCCTTCAAATCCTTGATAAATTGATCGAGATATCTCTCTGCAGATCCATCCTTCTCCACTGCATCATGCAAAATCTTGCTTATTTTCTTGATCGCTTGCCTATACGAATTTTCTTCACTCATCAAGCTCTTAATCTTGCTAGCAACTTCATCTCTTGTGACTGATATCTCATCACAAAGATTAACGCCAATCTTCCAATCATCAACCACCAATTTCCTATTAGTAGGTTGATCATACATCACTGGATAGCAAATCATTGGCACTCCAAACCAGATGCTCTCTAATACCGAATTCCACCCGCAATGCGTGACAAATCCTCCAATGGCAGGGTTTGAAAGCACCTCTTTTTGATCGCACCACGGAATTATCAACCCTCTATCTCCAATTAGCGTTTCGAACTCTGCTGGTAAGGCTTCGAGATCATTGAAGAGTAAATAATTCTCTCGAAGTATCCATATGAAGTTTACTCCACTGAGGAGAAGTGCATAAGCTACCTCTTCGGTTACCTTCTTAGCGGCCTGGGCGAGGCTGCCAAACGAGACGTACAAGACAGAGTTGGGAGGCTTTGAGTTAAGCCACTCGATGCAATCGGATTTTTTCTTGTACACGCTGGTGGCCACGGTCATACTTTCGCTGCATTCGGGGTAAAAATTAGTTGGCCCTATGGCATAACTTGGTTGCTTTTTGTCTAGAGCTAAAAGAACATTTGATTCAAGTTCGTATACGGTGTTGTACAAGATGAAATCGGCTTTCTTGACCTCATCAAATGCCCCAAAAACAACCCGGTATTCCATTATCGTTGTTACGTCTGGTGCCACACAGTAAGACATCAAGTCCGTGGTACTAATCGAGTCAACTCCAGGGAGGTAAGTTATGACTTCCTTATCTGACAATCAAATAAAAATACAATTATATCTCACACGTACCGAAAGAGAAATAGAGAATATATATAAGTGTAACAAATAATGGTAAGTGTCATGGATAGAGTCTGACAGCGTCATCAGTCATGTTAACAATGAGAGAGGGGAGGCACGTACTCTTGGGCGGAAAATGGTCATTTTCTCTTAGAAGGTTCATGTGATAATTTATGGAAAACACCAAAGCTGGTTCAGTCATGAATGAAACAAACACCATATTGTACTTCTTGGCAATTTTTGGAGGCCAAGAATAGAATGAATCAACAATCAAGAAAGGGACTAAAGATGGAGACTCATCAATAATCTTTCCAATAAGTTCGTCTACCCGAGGCGGAAAATCTTCCAAGAGAGAATCCCAAAACTCTGGCATGTTGGCATGTCGGTCGAATTCCATTGGAAAGCCGTCGGGGATGGTGGTGTAGCGTATATCAAGGCCGTTTTTCCGAGCATCGGCAAAGATATCGACTTGCTCGGTGTTGGAACCATTTTCATCTTCGTGGGACGTGGTTATCAAGTGATGGATAAAATCAGTGTGTACAAAAGTGACTCTCAAGCCTTTTGTAGCAAGCTTTATGGCAAGATTGGTAAGTGGGGTGATATGACCTTGATATGGCACAGGAAACATTATGGCATGTAGCTTTAATCCTTCTCTCTCAGCCATTTTTCAAGCTTTCTACTACTCTAATTCCAAGTTCCTCCAAACATTGAAACTGCTTATATATAAATTCAACACTCTTCACTATTCATAATTCAGAGAGGCATGGGTCAAGATCCAACGAAAGGTCATAATTACCCAGCAAGGAAGGAATTCATTTCAATTCGTGGTTTGTAGTCTCGTGAGGCGCGTGTTGATTAAAGAAAGCAACTATATTGTGTAAACGGAGACGTAAAGACAAAAAAAAAACAAAAACAAAAACCCAAAAACCCAAAAACCAAAAACCAAAAAAACAAACAAAGAAAGAAAAAATGATAAGAGACAAGAGGCCATTTGATGTGTAAAAACAAAAATGATTAGGGTTCTTTACGCAAAAGATCCCAAACTATCTGTTTTGTAATAAATTCAATCCAATTCTTGTTTTGGCTCTCATGGGACCCCAAACTTTAAATCTGTTTCACTGCACCCCCTCTAACAGAAATCGTCCATTTCTGCCGTTAAATGGCCCTTTTTTATTTTTTAGTGTAAGGGTAAAATTTTCCTTCATTATAAATTTTCTTTCATTTTTTCTTTCATCATTTGAATGCATTTTCTCAAAGAGGGGGTGGGCAAGGGCCTAGTTTGGCCCACCCCATATGTCCGCCCCCAGGCTCCTACATACTGGAACGCGTTATTCATTGAATTTTAGACCTTTTTCTCCCCACAATTTTATTGATTCATTTCAACGACATATTAGATATGTGGTTGAAAATATATTTAAAAATATAAAGTAATTATATGGGTGATTAATAATGATGAGAGAAAAAAAATTAGTGAAAGTTTATGAAAATTTATTGTGCGAAAAACAAGGCCTTAGTCTCTCCATATTTAAGTGGGCATTTTATTTGGTATATATCGGAACACGACTCTTCCGTAATTTAGGTAACTCTTACCTTGGTTATAAGTAACTCCACCCTTATTTATGCGCGTGTGCTTCTACGTGTTTTTACACACTCTTTTCAATTCCACTAATTTTCTCCCCTATTTCATATCCATATATCTCGTGGAACCTACCTGTATTATATCAATCTCCACCATTCATCTCCACTTATTTTTTCTTTTATATCATATAAAAACCCATTTTTACGCATACACTAACACCGGCTATAAGTCATAAATCAGCTTGTATACTTATGGACTGTGTATGTAGCAAAGAGACCCCAAAGTATGTTTTGGAAGTGTGTGCAAGTTGCAACCACTGGCGTCCAATTATGTCCCGGTTGCTCAAATTTGAGGCTATGGTTCAGTCAAGATTTGCTACCCCAAAGTATGTTTTGGAAGTGTGTGCAAGTTGCAACCACTGGCGTCCAATTATGTCCCGGTTGCTCAAATTTGAGGCTATGGTTCAGTCAAGAAGTTTGGCTTCTGTGGAAGCTTTGCAGAGATTATTTTCAGGGTATGTTTGATTGGTGATAAAGTTATCATGCACGGTATTCCGTGTAAAATATGTGGTTGAGATTATATTGAAAAATATGTATATTATTGAAAATATGTGTGAAGTTATGCAGATGCGTGCGTCTGAGAATGTCACAAAGAAAAACGAAGTATCCAGTTTTGTCAGGATCAATAATACCTAGGTATATACACAGTATTGCCATACACTTTCCATGTACATATATAAATACTTAATTTTGTCTCATATTTTCATGTCAAATCACCGAATGAGAAATAAAATTAGGAATTTAAATACTATAACAACTGATAAATATATGGTAAGGATTTGTATGTATTTATAAAGGTTGGGACCTTTCGTAAAATTTATCCTAAAATTGAATGATCAAAATACTCATTGGGAAAATAACAAAAATTCAATGATTTAATAGCAAAGCTAGATGGATTCCACCTATTTGCACAAAATGTGCACCAAAATTTTTGTTTTGGATCAATCGAGCTATCTTTTTTTATTTTGGATTAAATTCGCAGTAACCATACTTTTTGTGGGATCATTTGGGCCAATTTTCCTTTATTTTTTTATAATTTAACTAAAAATTAACTTTTTGATTGAATAATAGTGGGAATTATGAGATATATACATAAGAATGAACGATCATATAAATATATTGTTGATATTGATATTTAAATTTAATAAAATATATTATTAACATTGAGATTTGACTTTGGCTAATCGAGGAAATTAATGTTGAGATTAAATTTTTTTAAAAAAAAATTAGGAGATAGTGTCAATTTTATTAAAATCTGATTTGACTTTTGCCAAAATATGGAGAGAGGTTGACAATATGGTGCTGTATGCTATCTATGTAATAGGAGTATTAATTTGTAGGTACTAAGGGTTTGTTTGATTGGTTGATAAGTTGTTGGCACGATATTTTGTAGAAAATATGTAGTTAATATTGTATTGGAGAATGTGTGTGTAGTTGAAAATAGGAGAGAGAAATTTTTTTGTTTTGTTTTGAAGGCAACCGAACAAGGCCTAAGACTTCGCTTTCAATTTTACTCATATGTTGAAAATATATAGGAATCTATTCCTTTTTATACAGATTGAGGCTGTTATGAACAAGCAAATAATACAAATAATTTTCTTTTATTTTTAAATGTCATGAACAGGCAGCTAATACAAATAATTTTCTTTTACTTTAATTTTGTAAGTCTAAAAAATATTAGAATTATCAACTAATTTTTAAAAAATATAAATTAAATTAGGGCATAATATTAATAATAAATAAATGGAAACAGTTTTAAAAACTATAAAATTAGAAGGAAGGGAACACTAAAGTTTTTATTTGACTTTTGCAGACTGCAGGAGTACTGAGAGAGGTTGTCAGTGTGGTGCAATCAATGTTCGACGGACTAATAAGTCATAGGTGGACCCAATAATTAAAATAATATTAAATAAGTAAATATTTTTATATTATAATTTGTGATATGTTACGTAGGCAAATATGTCAATATAACACGTATTAAATATTTTTTAAAATTATAAAATTAATTATGGAAATAAATTATATTAATTAGTATTAATTAAAAATAAATCAATATTTAAAATAAATATTTAATGAGAAAAAATTTATTTTGGAAAAACTTTAAATATAACTTTATTTTTTAAAGTTTTAATTCAAAGTATTAAATAATAAATATTTTTTATTTAATGTTATCATGATAAAATTATATGTTTTGATAGTTTGATTTGATTACGTGAAATAATCTGTTCAAAAATAGAGGGTATTTTTTACTTTGTTCTTTTTAAAATCAAATGGTGAGTGGTTAAAATTATAACTGAATTTATTTTAAATAATTTATTTATTTTTAAGTAAAATAATAATTTATTAATCTTCATATTATTATAATTGAAGTGTCACGTTTGGTGGATGCCCTATTGGCACTGCCAATATGACACACGATTTCTAATTAAAAAATTAATTGATTTTTTTGTTGTTTTTAATATGACCGACGTGATATACTCACTGATTGAATTTTGCATTGCACACATTTTGCCTTTTATAAGTATGTAAAATTAAAATTAAAAAGTTTTTCTTTCGACAATTAATATATAGTTTACGTAAATGAAAAGAAATCAAATGAATTACATAAATGGGGAAAATTATTAGTATTGATGCAAATTGAAGTTACATAAAATTAAGTATAATACTTTTTATATAATAGAGCTAAAATTAAGTAGCAATTACAGTTAATCACTAAAAACGTATAAAATTATAAAATTTAGAGTAGATAATGTCAATTTCAGAAAGAAAAAAAGCGTTCAATATAAATTTTATATGCATAGCAACGAGAAAGACACGGTTTGATAATCAAAGAATTTTTATATATTTACTTCCAATGATTCGTTTATAATTAGTTAATCTCTATGAGTATTGTTGTGCAATGCTATACACGACAATTATAATTAAAGATATACGTTTTGATAAACTTCTTAATTATGTGATGTATGTGAATTTTTATAATTTACAATCGTAAATTTACTCCGCATTTTTTGCATTGATTATAATATACAATATTATAAATTTCGATAATTGTTTACAATTATGTAATCTCCTATGCATAAATTACATCAATTATGTAATTCAAAATTATTTATAATTTTATATCAATTATTTATTATATATAAATTTAATTATTCTCATACATCACATGTGTGTGATACTAGTAATATAAAAAATCAAAAAATTTCAATAAATAAAAGAAAAATTCAAAACTCGGGTCAAACCCTATATCGGGTCATATGGGTTGCCCAAGTATTCCAGATAAACCTGGGTCTTTGACAAGATTTGACCAAAGCGGATTTTAGGATCACTTGGCCAGTGGGGTTTCTTGATCCTGCAAGCCAGATCAGACTGGGTTTCAAAACAGTGAATGCAATATATTATGTGGTAGGGGTATTGAAAGGAACCCAACAAATTCGAATTTGAGATAGAATTTAAATTTTTGAAATGAGTAACGGAAATTCGTATAGTGGATATGGGTTTTATAAGATGTGTGGGCATCATTAATTTGACCATATTTTATATCAAATTTTGATAAACTCAAATGTGTTGGATAATAGGGATTTAATTTGAGACTTCATGACATTAAATTTAGCTATGTAGTTTTTATTTGGAGTAATTTTACATGTACATGACATTAAGAGCTTGTTCTTTTGGTGTTTTATTTGCCATACACGTTATTCCGTATAAAATGTGTAATTAATATTGTATTGAAAAATGTGTGTGTGGTTGAAAAGATGAGAAAGAATTTTTTTTTTTTTTTTTTTGTTTTGAAGGCAACCGAACGAGCTCTAATTCAGATATGTACTTTTTATGTGGAGTAATGTTACATGTGCGTTTTGGTTTGCCACTTAATTGGCAATTAGCAGTGGATTACAATTTTGTAAAGTGACACTAATAATGTGATATATTACTATATATGATTATTTCAACTATTATAAACTTTTTATTATGGCCCTTCAATTTTTTATTTTTATCTTTTTCACTTAGCCTATGTTCTCTCAAAATTGTTTTTGGACATAAAAAATCACTGTTTACTATTTGGTTAAGGTCAAGTATCTACATCGACTATACATTTAACATTATTTTTCACTATTATCCACACACGCCTTGTGGACTCACCATTCCTCAATTTAAAATTTTGGATTTTAGCAAAATAAAAATTTATCCTTAACACACTAATGTTGACCACCAAAACTAATAAAAAAACTAACGTTAAAAAGTTTGTGCTGATGTGTCATCCGACATGGCAAATAAGGTGTTTATACTGGCTGCCACAAATGAAAAGTGGAATAAAATTGGATGATTGGTTATAAAAATTAACCAACCCCCTGATTGCCATGTCAACCAGCAAAACCAGCGCTAGTACTTGAAACCATACACAAAATGTACAATTAATATTGAAAATTGATTTTTATTAAAAAAAAAAAGTAACAATTAAGTTTTAAATAGAAAACAGTTTAAAATGTAAAAATGCCGATTCAACGAAAACTTCTCAGTATATGACGAGAGCAGATTTGTTCAAAAACCAACGTTGTATTTTTATACAAAACCAAAACCTGACGTGGCAAGTTCACGTGGAATCCCCTCACCAGAGTGGTCAACAATTTCAAGGCCTAGTATCGTCGTTGCTCATTTGCTGTTCCTCCACCAATACTGTTCGTCGCCGAAGCTCATTCCACCTCGTGTTTATTCGATGAAGCGTAGTTTGCGACCTCTGCTGTTGCCATAGATGGAGCTATGGGGGAAGGGGGTGGCGATCGCCGCCTGACATGACGTGCCGCTCCATTTGTCGCTCTGTAAATTTGCCGTCCAAAAATTTTTTCCTTTGATATTTGGTGTTGAATATTTTTTTGGCCCCTGCAAATCAAAATTTCTGCGCCAACTATTCTCCATCGAAGTATGTCCCACTTTGGTGATTATGCAATGGGGAATGGTCTATGGAGAAGGACTCATAAAATGGAAATGAAGAAAAGAGCTAATGAGCGAACGGGAGTCGAAAATAGGGGACCACTATGCTGAGGGGGATCCCACGTCGACTTGCCACGCGAGGGGCTTGCAAACCCGAGCTGGGTTTTGAACAAAAATCGATGAGAAGGGTAGATTCGTGTTATTGTATAATCAGTCAGATTAAACTACAATAAATCAAACTTAGGGGACCGATATGAAATAATCTCTTAATTGACTCGATGCCTCTGGAATTTTCCTGATTCTTCCTGAAGAACAGTTGGATAAGCCGATAACAAGATGAAAACAGAGTCACCAGCACACGGAGAACCCGACAGAATTGCGGAATGGAGAAGTACTTCGGGAACGCTTATCGTGGTGACCCGGGGATTCCACATATCGACGGGGTGCCTTTTTGAACACATGGATCGGTTCCGCCATCTTCTCCGCATTGCTCTGGAAAAACCCCTACATCTGGCAACTCACCAACCAATGGAAGTAAGCTTTGCTTCCATTCATCCGATCATACTCTGTTTTATATTTGTATTGCGTCTGTGTATTTATATGTTAATGACGGGTGCGATTGCGATTTTTTTTCCTTTTTCTTTTTTTTTCTGGTTTTTTTGGTTGTTTTGTTGTTGTTGTTGTTTCTAGGGTTTTCATTAATTTATTGAAGTACTTAGTGTATGCTAATTTTGGTTATGAGGGTTTGGGATATGCCATGGGAAAATATTGCTGGAATTGGATTGAAAGAAATAAGAGACTGAGGTTTAGTGGCTTGTTCTTTTTTGTGCGTACACTCATTTATTTTGTCAAATACACATGTAATGTAAATTGTTCTCTGTCAAATATGAACAGTAATTTTTTTAAAAAAAAATTTTAGCTTCTGGTGAACGTTAATGCGATGCTAGATGCTATCTGTGGATATGCTCTAGTACAGAATGCAATTACACAACCTTAAAGTTTACATATAATTAATATTAACCATCAAGGTTAGCAGCATTGGTGAGGATCATACAAGTTTTTATTTTCGGTGGTGCTGGTATTAACTTTTGATTTATAAGCTGCCAAGTTTCCGTAAAGCCACTATGAAACTTGTAAATGTGAGATTATCATGGATGCAAATCTTATAAGCTGCCTCTATCTATTTCCCCCTTTCTTCTTCATCAGTTTTTGTATATTCGAAAATATGGGAACTTCTTAAACCTTTTAAGGAATTATAATTTTGTGCATTCATTTGATGTTTATTTATCTTATTTGATTTTTGCAATGATTGGAATATCTTGCATTGAGTATACCGTATGTGCTGCTATGGTTATTTTTTCCTTATCAATACCATCTAAATTGCCACCTGAAAAGTTGGCTGCTGCTGCTTCTCCTCCTCCTCCTCCTCCTCCTCCCCCTCCCCTCCCCCTCCCCCTCCTCCTCCTCCCCTCCTCCTCCTCCTGCTCCTCCTCCTCCTCCTGCTCCTGCTTCCTCCTCCTCCTCCTCCTCCTCCTCCTCCTCCTCCTCCTCTTCTTCTTCTTCTTCTTCTTCTAATAAGGATCTCAATGAAATCGTGCACACTTTATCGATCTTTCGTACTTGTAGAAGTAGAAGGCGCTTGCTTTGAATTGGATTGACTAATTTTATTTCTACTTTTATGTTTGGTATTTCATCAAAACTTCTGGGTGCTCTTCTCCAAATACTGCACATTTGACTTAAATCTACAGTTGGCACGACAAAGCAATGCTGTTTGAGCAATATCATTGGAAGAAAGCACGTGAAAAGAATCAGAAATACAAATTTCTGGTATGTCCATTTATTTGACTTTCACCTTCTTGAACAATACCTCAGAAATATGGAAATTTTTCTGCAGTGTGATATGAGTCGTCATATATCTCATTTCCCTCTTTTTTTCTTTTTTTTTTTTCAGTGGAATCAGATGCCCAGAGAAATACGAGACGCCTACTATATCAACTGGCGGGTCTACTTCCCTTAGACTTTGCTTTGCATTGGTAGTATGGGTTCTTTTGTTCTGAACTTCCAAAATAATATACTATCTTTGTTCTCTCATTTGCCCTTTTGAGAAATTGACGTCTTGTATGTATAGAAGGGAAACCTCGTGGCTTGTATCTTCGTTACCTGGATATTTGGATTTGTTGTATCTTCGTTATCTGGATATTTGGATTTGTTGATGTTCTTGTTCGCCAATATATGGTTCTGTTAGATTTCTTTCTGAGTTTGCCGCATACGTGTAAAACGATGCAGACTACCATTGCCCTCATGTCCCTAATGCTTGAGTTGTTGGGAGTGATATTAGGAGAAGGAACAGCATGTTAGCATGGATTTGGATGACCAAACCAAAAGTCCTGGGACTATTTTGCAGAATTCAGAACCCCCGAGGACTGAATTGCTCAAAACAGGAAGTTTAGAGACCAATTTGTAGAAGATAGAAACTACAGGTCCCAATTTGAAGTACACAACAAAGTTTGATATGTTCTTCCTTTAGCATATAAAACCATAGACTAGCATTAGTGATGGCAACGGGTTGGTTCGGGTAAGGCTCTGTCATTTTGCAACTCAATCTGCGAATCGATTCAAGATCTATATTCGACCAGTTTCCGTTTTGAGTTTTATTTTTAGAAACCATATCCATAACCATCGGTTTGGGTTTTTTTAATTCATTTAGTTTGGATACCTATAGTTTTCGGATTTCGAGAATCTTTTGCAATTCGATATACCTAAAATTAACAGTCAATGAGCTACTTATTGGATCACTTGATAAATGATAATGAATTGATTCTAAGTTGCACTTTGTATAATTTAATAATTTTAAATATTGTTTAGTAAAAAATAATTAAAAAAATTAATACATAGCTATTCGATGCCAGTTTGGGTATGTCTCTAATATCTAGATCCGATAAATATTCGTTTTGGGTTTTACTTTCGAGAACTATATCCGACCCGTTGACCGATCAATTATCTACAATTTTCGGTTTTTGTTGATTTTTTGCCATCCCTAGCTGCCATTGCCCTCGTGTCTCGAAGTGCGTCAGTTGTTGGATGACATTAGGAATGATAGTATGCAGTTTTTAGGGTACATAGTTGTTGGGGCTGACACATAGTTGTTGGGGCTGACATTAGGAATGTTAGTATGAAGTTTCTAAGATACATGGAATGTTAGTGTGAAATGAATGAATAATAATAATAATAAATTGTGGTTGTGAGATCTATAATTAATATTGATGTTTAACTACAATTAAACACCAAAAGTTAAAACCAATTGATCTGAAACGTTAAATAAAAAAGATGATTGCTTATTTCTACTTGCTGGTTTGCAAAATATACAATACACTGAAACCGAATCAATATGTATGCCTTTTCAAAATCGACCATATGCTTTGCTTTTTTGTCTATAACAAGATATTGTGATATTGAATTAAGTGAATCCCAACCTCATGTATAATATAGGCCAAACGGCCTCATAAAGTCTTCTTTAATTTTCACATTTCACATAAAAAAAATTTAATATTGTCATACAATAATATTCTTTCCAGCAAGCTGGTGAGAGATACGTGATATGTTTGCTAAATTTCTATTTAGCTCAAAGTTAATTTTTTAAGCTGAATTAACTAATAGCGTTATAGATAATAAATATATGGGATAATAATAAGTGATGATGTGAGATGTGAGATGTGTTGTTGATATTAATGTTTGACACTCTTGTTCTGTTACGTGTGGAATTATAAGCTCATAAATTGATCATAATGTGTATCATTTGCATTGGCTAGAAATTAAAGAAGGTGAGGAAGAAAATGAAGTTTTGATTAAAAACCGAATGAGATGTTCAAAAGGGTATATAATAATTATCAAAAGTGGCAAAGTTCACAAAAAATCACTAGACAAATTTCCATTTTTAACAAACGCCATGAACTTTGACATGCACAAATTGACACTATAAAAGGAAATGGAAGTCAACAATGGATCTTAGCCTTCAAATCCTTGATAAATTGATCAAGATATCTCTCTGAAGATCCATCCTTCTCCACTGCATCATGCAATATCTTGCTTTTTTTCTTGATCTCTTGCCTATACGAATTTTCTCCACTCATCATGCTCTTGATCTTGCTAGCAACTTCATCTCTTGTGACTGATTTCTCATCACAAAGATTAACTCCAATCTTCCAATCATCAACCACCAATTTCCTATTAGTGGGTTGATCATATAACATTGGATAACAAATCATTGGCACACCAAACCACATGCTCTCTAATATCGAATTCCACCCGCAATGCGTTAAAAACCCTCCAACGGCCGGGTTTGAAAGCACCTCTTTTTGATCGCACCATGGAATTATCAACCCTTTATCTCCAATTAGAGTTTTGAACTCCATTGGCAAAGCTTCTACATCATTGAATGCTATATTATTTTCACGAAGTATCCAAATGAAGTTTACTCCACTTAGGAGAAGTCCATAAGCTACCTCTTCTGTTACCTTTTTATCGGCTTGGGCGAGGCTGCCAAACGAGATGTACAAGACTGAGTCGCGAGGCTTTGAGTTGAGCCACTCAGTGCAATCTGATTTTTTCAAGAACATGCTTGTTGCCGCGGTTGTAATTTGGGTGCGCCTATCGGTGTAAAAATTAGTTGGCCCTATTGGATAAGTTGGTTGCTTTTTGTCTAGAGCTAAAAGAACGCCGGATTCAAGTTCGTACACCGTGTTGTGCAAGATGAAATCTGCTTTCTTCACCTCCTCAATCCCCCAAAAAACAATCCGGTATTCCATTATCATTGTTACATTTGGCACCACGCAATAAGACATCAAGTCCTTCGTGTTGATCGACTCAGCTCCGGGGATGTAAGTTATTACATCCGTGCTGTTATCTGAGAATCAAACACAAACACAATTATATGCATACATAATAGGAGAAATGTTCTACTCTTCTATGTGGGGAAAATCTATTCTCCCCACCCGCTGGTGTGGGTTGATACATCAGCAATTGGACTCAATTCTTAATACAGAAAATATGCCCAACTGCTAATGTGTCGATACATATCGGCAGTAAGTGGGGAAAATAACTCCTCTCCATGCAAGGAAGAAGTGTCACAGCGAATGAAAACATCATCAGTCATATTGACAGTAAGGAAAGAGAAACATGTACCCTTGGGCGGAAAATGGTCATTTTCTTTTAGAAGGTCCAAGTGATAAGCTATAGAAAACACCAAAGCTGGTTCAGTCATGAATGAAACAAACACCAAATTGTACTTCTTGGCAATTTTTGCAGGCCATGAATAGAATGAATCAACAATCAAGAAAGGGACTAAATTTGGAGGAGACTCATCAATAATCTTCCCAACAAGTTCGTCTACCCGAGCGGGAAAATTTCTCAAGAGAGATTCCCAATACTCATCAAAGTTGACATGTCGGTCGAATTCCATGGGAAAGCCGTCGGAGATGGTGGTGTAGCGTATATCAAGGCCCTTTTTTTGAGCATCTGCGAAGATATCAACTTGCTCTTGGTTGGAATTACGTTCATCTTGGTGGGACTTAGTTATCAAGCGATGGATATAATCAATGTGAACAAAAGTGACTGTGAAGCCTTTTGAAGCAAGCTTTATAGCAAGATTGGTAAATGGAGTAATATGACCTTGATATGGCAATGGAAACACTATGGCATGAGGCTTTGGTGCTCTTCTCTCAGCCATTTCTCAAGCTTTTTACTACTCTATTTCCAAGCTATATGTCCAAGTCCAATTGCTAAATGGTTGGACATGAAACTGCTTATATATTTTAGCATTCTTACGTAAATGTTGATCACCTATTTATCAAGATTTTCGATTATAACCAAATAATGTAACCTATTATATATAGGCAGCAAGCTAATAGTGATTAACTTAATTACGTGTACCAATCAGTACAAGAAAATATTCCGTGAACGCATTATGCATAGAAGCATGGTCAAGATCGAATGAAAGCAGCCAATTGCGGAGCAAGGAAGAAATTCAATAGATTTCGTTGTTTTTTGGTGGGTCTCCCGTTTCGTGGAAATAGGGGCATAAAGATTTTTTTTTTTTTTTTTTTTCAAAGAAAAGAAAAAAAGGTAAGATACAGTATTTGTTGAATTGTAGTCTATTTTGAGGTAGGCATGTTTATTGGTTATTTGGTTAACCAAGTTCTTGAAACTTTTCTGTCATTTATAACATTGTTTGTATATTTATTAATTTGTATTTATGGAGCAAGATCGCATGTGTTAGGATTCACATTTTACAATATTTTACTCTTTTTTACCCATTTTAATTTTTTTTATCAAACTAATCACATTCACATATCTTGTGAGACCTACATATATTATATAAATCTCCACTATTCAACTCTACTCTTTTCAGTCTTTTTTATATCTCTGTCCTTTTTAATATAAGAAGACAAATCCTATCACCGTTCTAAGACATCAAAGTTGACGATGGCTTGGAAGTGTGTGCCGCAAGTTGCAACCACTAGCGTTCGATTATCTGGTTGGTCAACTTTGTGGCTGTGGTTCAGTCAACAAGTTCGGTTTCATACGGAAATTTATAGGTTCATTATCACATGCATTTGTTATATATATAATGACGCACTTTATTTTGTTTCACATTTAAATTAATCACGTGATTTTATAATATTATTTTAAATACTCCCATATTTTGGAGATATTTAGATGTGATTTAAAAATATTATACTTTTAATCTAATGGAAATACACATTAAAAACTCATGTTTATTGGATGAACATTTAAGTGAACTGCTCATCTTCATTATAAGTTAGATCAGTATAAAGAGCTTACAAATGATAAAGTATTTTGCAATCAACCATTTAGCTTATTTTTGCTGTAGAACCTATAAGTCATAATTGATTTGTATATTGATACTAAATGTGAAAAAAAAAAATGACCCGCTTACTGATACTTTTATTTTGTCTCATTCAGCATACATAAAAATTATATGAAAGAAACTAAATTGATCTTTATATGACACTATAAATTATTTTATATCATTAGGATCTAAATTTAATGCGTATTTTGAAGAGTGAATAATGTTATGTAATTCTTACGCAAAAATGATAGTAACTTTAACTTCCTCTATATCATTTGCATTGGCTAGAAATTAAAGAATGTGAGGAAGAAAATGCAGTTCTGATTAAAAACTGAATGACATGTTCAACGGGTATATAATAATTATCAAAAGTGGCAAAGTTTACAAAAATCACTAAACAAATTTTCATTTTTAACAAAAGCCATGAACTTTGACGTACACAATTGACACTATAAACGGAAATGGAAGTCAACAATGGATCTTAGCCTTCAAATCCTTGATAAATTGATCAAGATATCTCTCTGAAGATCCATCCTCCTCCACTGCATCATGCAATATCTTGCTTATTTTCTTGATCTCTTGTCTACAAGAATTTTCTCCACTCCTCAAGCTATTAATCTTGCTAGCAATTTCATCTCTTGTAATTGATAATCCATCACAAAGATTAACTCCAATCTTCCAATCATCAACCACCAATTTCCTATTAGTGGGTTGATCATATAACATTGGATAACAAATCATTGGCACACCAAACCACATGCTCTCTAATATCGAATTCCACCCGCAATGCGTTAAAAACCCTCCGACGGCCGGGTTTGAAAGCACCTCTTTTTGATCGCACCATGGAATCATCAACCCTTTATCTCCAATTAGAGTTTTGAACTCCATTGGCAAAGCTTCTACATCATTGAATGCTATATTATTTTCACGAAGTATCCAAATAGAGTTTACTCCACTTAGGAGAAGTCCATAAGCGACCTCTTCGGTTACCTTCTTATCGGCTTGGGCGAGGCTGCCAAACGAGACATACAAGACTGAGTCGCGAGGCTTTGAGTTAAGCCACTCAGTGCAATCTGTGTTTTTCAAGAACATGCTTGTTGCCACGGTTGTACTTTCGGTGCTATCGGTGTAAAAATTAGTTGGCCCTATTGGATAAGTTGGTTGCTTTTTGTCTAGAGCTAGAAGAACATCGGATTCAAGTTCGTACACCGTGTTGTGCAAGATGAAATCGGCTTTCTTGACCGCGTCCATTCCCCCAAAAACAACCCGGTATTCCATTATCGTTGTTACATTTGGCACGAGGCAATAAGACATTAAGTCTTTCGTGCTGATCGACTCAATTCCAGGGATGTAAGTTATTACATCCTTACTATTATCTGATAATCAAATAAAAATACAGTTACATCTTATCCAGAAAGACAGAATCTATATATGCACATCAGCAGTTGGACTCGATTCTTGATATGGAAAAATAGGCCTAATTAACTGCTGATTTGTCAAAACACATTGACAACGGGTGGGGAGACTAGCTAACTCCTGCCCGCATGAGGAAGAAGTGTCACAATGACTGACAGCGTCATCATGACAGTAAGGAAAGAGAAACGCGTACCCTTGGGTGGAAAATGATCATTTTCTCTTAGAAGGTCCAAGTGATAAGCTATAGAAAACACCAAAGCTGGTTCAGTCATGAATGAAACAAACACCAAA
This sequence comes from Jasminum sambac, assembly GCA_018223645.1. Lineage (NCBI taxonomy): Eukaryota > Viridiplantae > Streptophyta > Magnoliopsida > Lamiales > Oleaceae > Jasminum > Jasminum sambac. Next base: position 26,950,548 of record CP073644.1, on the reverse strand, counting down.
TTGTACTTCTTGGCAATTTTTGCAGGCCATGAATAGAGTGAATCAACAATCAAGAAAGGGACTAAACATGGAGGAGACTCATCAATAATCTTTCCAACAAGTTCGTCTACCCGAGCAGGCAAATCTCTCAAGAGAGAATCCAAATAATCATCTATGTTGACATGTCGGTCGAATTCCATAGGAAAGCCATCGGGGATGGTGGTGTAGTGTATATCAAGTCCCTTTTTTCGAGCATCTGCAAAGATATCGACTTGCTCTTGGTTGGAATTGCGGTCATCTTGGTGGGACTTAGTTATCAAGTGATGGATATAATCAATGTGAACAAAAGTGATTGTGAAGCCTTTTGAAGCAAGCTTTATAGCAAGATTGGTAAGTGGGGTAATATGACCTTGGTATGGCAATGGAAACACTATGGCATGTGGCTTTAGCGCTATCCTCTGAGCCATTTCTCAAGCTTTGTACTGCTCTATTTCCAAGCTATTTTGTCCAAATGCTCAATGATTGCACATTAAATTGCTCATATATTGAGTACTCTTGAGTATTTATCAAGATTTTTAATGAACCAAATAATGTAACCTATTATATATAGACAGTCAACTGATACTGCTAAGAGTACTGAACGGTGCGAGAAAATATTTCGTCAATGCATTATGCATAGAAGCATCGGTCTGGATCCAACGAAAGCAGCCAATTGCGGCTCAAGGAAGGAATTCAATAGATTTCGTTGTTATTTTGGTGGGTCCCGTGTTGATAAACCAAACAAACTATTTTGTGGAAATAGAGACATAAAGACAAAGAAAAAACAAAAAGACAAAAAGATAGGATGCCACAAAAAAGTTATCCAGACAAACGAAATAATAAATAAATAATGAATAATGATGTGATTATTTAATAGTGAATTATTTTTTAAATACTGTGCTATATGAAATAATAAATTTTCGTCATCGGTGGTGTTTGTGAGAAAAAAGTTTCTAATATTCTATGAATACTGGGCATCTTCGTAACTGATAAATATTTTCACAAAATTCTTGCACAACATTTTTTGAATCGTAGCCTATTTTTAGGTAGGCGTGTTTATTGGTTAACCAAGTTCTAGAAGCTTTCCTGTGATTTACAATTTTGCGATACTCATACGTAGGCCGACAATTAACACGTACGTAATCATCCAATCTTGATGGCGGTAGGTGGGGAATACGTATCAATCATCGGTTCACATGTGAACATTGGATTAGTAGTATATAAATTTGTTTGTACATATTTTCATAAATATAGTCCATTTTTATTTTCACAAAAATTAAGAAAACTGCAATTAATAGTGTTGGAAAAGTAAAATTTAATATTATTTTTCTAATATATTATTTCATTTATTAGATATTTTATTTCAACTAATCTATTTTGTGGATAATAATATACATTAAATGAGGGTATATAATACAAATAATATTTTAATCACATTTTTTAATGAAATGTGACCTATATTTTAGGACAGATGAAAAAATAAAAGTGGATTATATTTTTGGATGGATCTAGTATTTATTTGTATTTACTAGGACCTCAAATGTGCATTGCACGTTGTATGTAAAAGTGAAGGGCGTGATAGGCACAAAATAAATAGGTATTTTCTTCAAATTTATGAAAAAAATCGAACAACTTAGAGACATAAAAAGAAATTGATTGAAAAAATTGTTTACTGCCCGGGTGGATGTAAAAATGTTGTGACAATAATGAATGTGAATATGCAGTTACAGTAAAACTTCTTTATCTATGATATGTTTTGTTAATTTTCCATACAATTTTTTATTTTCCATGTCTACTTGTATTAATATATTTGTTGTTTCCATTGAAACACCTTGATATAGAGCCACATAGAATTAGTTATGAGAAAATACATTATTATTGCATGCAAAATTATCGTTGTCAATATGTTTTGTCAAACAATTTATCGTCCCATTGATATTATTGAAAATTTTGTCAAATTGGTCTATGATTTCTTTATTTTCTGTGCACAAAAAGAATACAAAAATAATATATTACAGATGTAAGGAATAAATGAGAAATATGCATCATAGATCAAAGTGAAGAATATATCTAAATATGAAAAATAATATACCCATTCCAATTGGTTGAAATGTGCGTGCGAGATTTTCCTATTAAAAGAAAATATTTATTCTTCATTTAATAAATATGAATTACTTATTTGAAAGGTTAGAATGATGAAGAGGAATACATTAATTAAAAAAGAAAAACAAAAAAAAAGAAAAAGAAAATTGGGTATAACAAGAATTTAATAAATTACATGAGGGTATTCTCGAAAATCAAAAGATTTCACAAGATTCTCACTTTTTAATATAGTACGGATAAGGATAATGATGTACCAACATTCATCAAAGTTGACCATGGTTTGGAAGTGTTTGCCGCAAGTTACAACCACTAGGATTCGATTGTGGGGTTGCTCAACTTTGTGGCTATGGTTTAGTCAAGACGTTCGATTTTTTATGGAAGTTTGTCGCTTCATTATCACTCAGCCAGGATTACATGCTCCGCGGAGTGCTGTAGTTATGGCACTCCTTGGATATTTTTAGGACACATATAATCTCCGTTGGGAAATCGGAAACCATATCTGAAATCAGCACTGCGAATGGGAGTTCCAACAATTCGAAAAAAATTTAATGGACACCGTGGCCGCTGATCAAAGTTTTTTTCCATAACACCGACGGTCATGGTGTATGCAGAAAATTTTTCGAATTGTCAAAACTCTTTCTCGCCGTGCTGTTTCTAGATCTGATACCGAATTTTCTAACAGAGATTATATGTGACTGAAAAATATCATAGAGTGCCGTAACTTCGGGGAGGATGAAAACATTTCAGCATTATCACTTTTTGTTATATAGTGTATGATACTTTATCTTCTTTTCCACATTTTCAATAATTAACTAATTTATTTATATTGGTTCGTAAATTATTTTATATTGATGTAAGCTATTATGTCAATATTTATGTAGAGTTAGTATTCGTGTCCATGTGATACACGGAGAAAATAATTGACAATGATTTATACAGTAACAAAATTGACATGTTTCGTACCAAATTATCTTTAATAACTTGACACGTGACGTGCGCCAACGACGGATACCAATCAAGCGCCGAACCTACCGCTAAGGCAAACTGTAGCTACCCTGTAATTGTATGATTTTATCTTAATTTAAACAATGAAAAAAATTTGTACAAATTTTGATAGAGTTTCCCATATATTTTGGATATAACCGTCTTGCAAGAATTCATTACAAGCTTAAAGCAATTAACACAACATAACATAAATCTCTCTTCAATAAAAGAATGTCAAAATCTCTAAAAACAAGAACATTCACCATAATCCAATCTCAATGTAATTTCCCAAAACTTAAATGAAAACAATATTTGAAACTAATTAATGAATAAACCAAAAAATGAATTAATGAATCAACTCAAAAAAAACCCATTATCATGGTGAATGCAAAATTCCAATAAAATGCTAATAAATGAATGAACCATCCTAGCAAAATGGGAAAGTGATGGTGGTGGTGTGGTCAACAGGCAATCCAAACTTATGTTCAACTACTTCCTGAATAGAAAAACATTAGGAAAATGTATGAGTTTTGTAACCCAGTGAGCGAATAAATTCGCAAATATATATAAATTTTCATCTAAAACATCTTCATAAAATTTATTTATAATTGAATGCATAAATACGATAAATAATTTGAAAATCATTTGAGTTACCAATAATACTTATAGCTGAAATTATTTTAATTGAATAATTGTGATTATACTATTTCAAATGGATTCTTAGTTTTAAAACTGAATTCTGTAACTAAAACTGATCTACTGAAAAATAACACAAAAAGTACCAATGAGCAATAACACACTATTGCAGAGTGTTCTTAATGCACGTGGTGTGTCATTCAAAATTTGATCTAGAATTTGAATATCTGCTCATACTAGCAGAGCAAACCCCAAAGATTAAGCACCTCATATACGGTCCAAACCCTATATGTACAAAAAAAGTGACTCCCAAAGGCCTCTGTAATTCTGGTCATATACCACAGAATACATCACAACAGTATAGAGCGGGTAAAGCTAACAAGGTAATTTCTAATTATTTTAAAAAGAATCTCATGATCTTTTCAAAATGCTACTCAATATAATATATAACTTTTGAAACATTTAATTATAACAAACATATCATAATAAACTTAAGTAGGATTATAATGCTTAAATAATACAATCTTAGAAAAATATAATTTTTCTACTCACAGAATTATGAATTGCTTCTATTTCGGCCAGTAAGCTTTCCCAATCGTCTCATCACCACTTGAAATAACAGTATTCTAATTAAAATCTACACACTTGAATTTCCCAACCAATAGCCTAATCACATTCCTTACTAAACTTTAACTTTTCTAATATTCTCTAATTTTCATATTCCATTACTTTATTACTCTCCTTCCATTACTTTACCCAAATAATTTCAATAATATCAATCACAACTTTAAATAATATTATAATATCTTAATAACACTTCATTAATCTATAACAATCCTTAATTAGCCACAAAAAATACTCAATTTCTCAACACATGGCAATTTATAGCAAACTCCTAATTTATAGCCATTTTCTTATCTTTACACAGATTAAGAAAAATACAATTAATGGTATTGGAAAAGTACAATTCAAGATTATTTTCCTAGTATACCATCTCATTTATTAGATATTTTATTTCAATTACTCTATTTTGATGATATCAATATATATTAAATAATGGTATAAAAGATAATTAATATTTTAACTACATCTTTAAAAGGAATGCGGCCTATATTTTGGGACGAATGAAAAAGGAATGGTAAATTATATTTTTGGGACGGAGGTAGTATAAAAGGACAAATCCTATCACGCTTCTAAGACATCAAAGTTGCCGATGGCTTGGAAGTGTGTGCCGCAAGTTGCAACCACTACCGTTCGATTATCTGGTTGCTCAACTTTGTGGCTGTGGTTCAGTCAACAAGTTCGGTTTCATACGGAAATTTATAGGTTTATTGTCACATTTCAGTACTTATCAGTACTTATCTTATAAGAGGGAATGGCCCGGGTACTACTCATTTCAACGTCGTCAAAACGACGCCGTTTCGTCTCTCCACCCACCAAAACGACATCGTTTTTATCCATTTGCAATCGGATCATTTCCAATTCTCGCGGGTCTCACCCGGATCATTTTACATCTGACCCTCACACGGCATCCTGGCTTCCAGATTTGGTTTTATAGGAGGTTCTTCAAGCTTCGTTGGCCCACGCGTTCCTTTCTCCCACTATTTGAAGCATCTACTTAGGCTTTTGAATGTCGATTGGTGCTGCAGAGGAAAAAATTTAGAGTTCGGCTTCGTTTAGTTTCCCTTTAATTTTCGTTCGACTTTGCTGCTTTTTTACCTCTTCTTCTCAACTTTCTTCTCCGAAATGATCAGCTAAAAAAACAAACTGGAAAAATAAGGGATACATACGTTAGTCCTTGTAGGAGTTAAAGCTGATGAAGATGACTTAATCATGGTGAATATAATATCAGTGCTCTTTTTGGTTGTTTTTTATTAATTTGGGGTTTAGTAGAAATTTGAACTTTCCTTCCTTACATCTTGCTATTCAAGAATTTCTGAAGACTTAAACTGTCCACAAGTTTTTGTCGAGAACAAAAGGAAAAATGAAGGAATAAAACAGCCATTTTCTTAAAAATATTTTATTTATTTGATCTACTTCCATTTTTTTTTTTTTGCAGTAATGGATTTACCTTCCATGTGTTCCATTTAATTAAAGGCATGTTCTGGTATAGTTCTTATTTTGAGAATTGTGAGCAGCATTTGTAATCCTGAATTTTTGCTTTCAAGCACCTTTATATCTCATAGCCTTCTAAGTATATCATTCAACATACGTACTACTATCGATTAATTGTGCTATATGGATTTTCAATTTTTCATTGGTTCATTATGCTTTAGAAGTTTAATATCTTAGTTCCCTTTCTGGATTCACTATCCAGTTCCAGTAGGCGTTCAGATTAGAGCGTTGATTCTGATAACTCTTGCTCTCACAAAATTTCTCCAAAACGGAAGAAAACTCTGAGGACAACTAATGCCTACTTCTATTCAAAGAGGGTGTATTATCTTTCACTTTTCTCTGTAAAGTAATAAAGTGCCTTTATTATTATTATTATTATTATTATTTATTGTTTATTTTTTTATTTTTAAATTTTTTTATTTTTAATTTTTAACCAGATACCCTCTTAAAGGGCATGGAAAGACTGGCAAATAGAAGCTTCCGCAGATATACAGTGACTACAAGAATAAAAAGGTATATATTCTGCCACTGTTTTGGATATCTGTAAAATCACAAGAGAGCCCACAAGTTATGCAGGAACCTGAACTGAAAGTGAAAATTCTAACAACTTTGTTTTGCCTTCTTCTTTCAGATGGCAGATATCTAAGTAGATGAAGCAAATGATGCATTAGCTTACCTCATCATTGTTAGTCAACTATGGGAAAAATCATTTTTATATCTAATACTAAATGCAAGCTCTATTGACATAAAAATAGTTTCCATGCCACACCGTGTTATTTATTTATCTTGCCATTTAAGTTCGGTTTTTTAAGTGTTATTTGAATCCTAACCAAGGATTTACATCAAAAGCTCTATATAATAGCAATGCCTTCGATGTTAGAATATAAATTTATAAAATCACTTGGCCAATAAAAAACTTTAATTTTATTCTTCAGGATTTCCATATGCTATGTATTGCTGCCATATATTTAACTGAGGTTGCGGGAATAAAGATTTTATTTGATTTTTGCAGAGCTGGTGTAAAATTGTCTACCATTGATGTCAAATACAAAAATCTGTCTATAGAAGCAGACTGTGAGGTTCTTTATGGAAAGCCCCTACCAACACTTTGGAATTCTCTAAAAGAGCATGCTTTCGGTATGTATTTGCATTTTGTCTGAGCTTTAGTTAATCAAGCAGTTTCTCTGTTCTGTTCGTATGAAAAACATTCCATTGACTGTATATTGAGGGTTCAAATTGGGATGCAAGAGCGGCGCTAGCTCACACCGAGTGTAGGCGTCTACCTACACTCAACTTTTACATTTTAAAAAATGTCTTAATTTTCAAATTTTTTTAAATATATTGACAAATCTTTGTAAATAAGTGAAACTGCAGCAAACTAACAACTATAATTATTTAGTCTAATAGCAAGCACAAACCTTTGTTTTTGTAAATTGTAAAGAGGTGGTGGGTTTGATTGGTCATGAGTTACTTCTACTATTTTATTTTATTTTTTCCTCCTTTTTTGGGGTAAAAATTGACCTAATCTTTTTAATGAAAACATGATTAGTACAATACCAAGTTACTACCAATATTTTCAAAATTGTGACCCTAATTTTGATTGCTTTTAGGGGTAGAACATGAAATTGATAAATTGGAAGTAGGCACTAGCATCTTTGATTCTTAATTTCTTAGTAAGAAATAAATATATGATACAACTATAAGACCAAATATCTTATGAGGATCTCTGCCATTGCATATAGGGCCATTGATGTCAACTCCTTGCCAGATCGTACTAAAGTAAAAGAGGAAAGCAGAAAACGAATACAATCTTTATTATTTTCTGCATCACATAATTGAAGAATTGGTAAGTACATATTCCTGTTGCCAACTATGTTCGACATAAAGAAAAATAAACACAAAAAATAGGAATGCTTAGGGTTAAGCTATGATTCACTTGATACAACTACGTGACATTATAAGGTTGGTTCTTTTTATTCTCTTTGCTGTTAGTAGCTTTTGCCTTTTGCTTCTGTGAATATTGTTAAATGATGCGTAGAATTTTTGTGCACATTTTTTTGCCTTAGTTCATCAGTATCTTTAAAATAGCAATATTTCATTCCGGTTGAATTCTTTCTTGTCTCTTATGTGAAACGAACTTCGATGCAGCTTCTAAACCACAAAAGTTCATACGTTATGTTCATCGGCCTTAAAGTTGTGCAAATTCTTGTATAGTCACCTTTCTTAAAGAATGTCCTTTAATTATGTTGTTTCTTTTTCCAATTGTTCCTTCTTTTCTATTTTTCATTCTACTTTTCTGTTTGTGTAAGACTAATAAACATCATTTTCCCAATCTTATCATATTCATCAAAGTTGATTATATAGAAGATCTAATTTTCCGTTGTGCAATAATCTATGCCTTTGTTTTATTTATTTTCTTTTTTCCTTTTTTCAGTTAAAGATTTGACACCGATATGCTTTGAAAAAATTGGCAAATGCTAATGCCTTACTAAGTGTCTAAATTACATTTTTAATGTTTTAGCCTATAGCTCTTTTAGTTCAACTATAATGTTAGTTTACAACAAACATTTGAACTGAGGCAATCGCTTGCAAGATTGAATGATAGCATTGCTTTGAGGTTTGAAACTATCTGCTCTTTGCCACCATTCGCACCCATCCATGTCTTTACTATCTTTTATATGTGTATGTCTTAGTCCATTTCACTCTTTGTGGCCCGAAGATTTTTGTACGCTTCTCTTTTCTGCCTTCATTATTGTTAATTTTTTTTATTTCTTTTCAATTTTTAGTAACCTTGCCTGATTATCCTCTCATTTCATTTCATATCTTCTCATTTATTGATTATTGTTGTCTTCGGCTTTCCATTTTTTTTTTCTAAATATAAAACAGCTCCCTTTTCCCTTCTCACTTCTTATGTGTCCTTTTCTTTGGGATTTGATTTTCTATCACACTATTAAGAAGTTGAAATTGTTAAATTTCGATTTAAAAGGCAAGTTTTATGCAATCATTTGAAAAACTTTTAATGAAAATCTGTGTGTGATTGGCCTACCCACTTAGTGGCATGCATTTATTTAAATCAAGAGGAATGTGATCATTTTTTGCTTTCTTTTTTCGCTTGTTAAAGTTATGGTTGCCGTAGGTTTGAAACCTGTTGAATCCTCCTAAGTTTGAACAGACACAAGATCTGAAACGGAAACAATAGAACCAGGTCAGCTTTTAAAGCTGAAACAGAAAAGTGATGAAGCAGCAAAAAACTTACAAGAGGAAATTAAATGCATCATCAAATGGGCTTGATTATTCACTTCTTTCTCGTGGTATCGATCATTTTTGGTGAAGTCGATGAGGTCCTGTAATGTTTCTAATTTCTCTTGTGGAACTTTTTAAAAATTGATGATTATTTTCATTTTGGTGTTGTTTTCAGAACTGGAATGGGCCTCTCTCAATGAACTTAGGTGGAATTCTTCCTTGGTTACAACTTTTCGATTCAAGGTGGTTATGGCCATATAGAGTTTTGATTTTCAACTTTCAATTTTTTGGTTTTCATTAACATTTTGTCCTCTTATTATGGCAGACTAAATTTATGATTTCTTTTGCTGATATTTAGATTTATATATAGATTTATCCATGGATAAGTTGCAATGGAGGAATAGGAAGAGGCTGAGATGTGCTAGAGTGAGATTCAAGGATGGAGACGGAACTGGGAGTGGAATTGTTATTTATTGATAATAATAAATAACACTAAGACCCATAGTAACAAAGCATCATCATCTTCTTCCAATTCCTTCTCCTCATTGTTCCAAGACGGACCGACAGCCCAAGATTATGTATATTGTCCCTGTCTCCCCCCCAAAAAGGCATTTTCAAGAGATTTAACAGACAGTGTTTCCTAAATTCACTCCAGTTTAGTGAAACGTTGTAAAATAGTTATGTTTCATTCTATCAATAGTGTTAAGAGGGTACAATACCTAGGTTGCCAAACTCTATAGGATGTAAATGAATTCTATGGACAATACTTGCTTTGGCAGCTTCTTATTAACTATATTTTATATTAATGCGGCTTGCCTTCCAATATGATTGAATGGCTCAGTCTCAATGAAACCATTGAGACAAAAGAGATTAACTATTTCACAAAATAATATCAAATAACAAGCTGTTCGTGCATTATTTTTCATCCTCCCTAGCGTTTGATCTTTCAAGTACACTTGACCCACGCTACTTCACCCATAATTGGCACAACGTGCATCGCACATTTGAAGTGCCCTAGTGTTATATATATAGTGAAGCACTTTATTTTGTTTCACATTTAAATTAATTACGTGATTTTATAATATTATTCTAAATACTCCCATATTTTGGAGATATTTAGATGTGATTTAAAAATATTATACTTTTAATCTAATGGAAATACACATTAAAAACTCATGTTTGTTGGATGAACATTTAAGTGAACTGCTCATCTTCGTCATAAGTTAGATCAGTACAAAGAGCTTACAAATGATAAACTATTTTGCAATCAGCTGTTTAGCTTATTTTTGTTGTTAAACTTATAAGTCATAATTGATTTGTATATTGATATTAAATGTAAAAAATGACCCGCTTACTGGTACTTTTATTTTGTCTCATTCGGCATACATAAAAATTATTACATTTAAGAAACCAAATTGGTCTTTATATGACACTATAAATTATTTTATATTATTAGGATCTAAATTTAATGTGTATTTTGAAGAGTGAATAATGTTATGTAATTCTTGCACAAAATTGATAGTAACTTTAACTTCCTCTATATCATTTGCATTGGCTAGAAATTAAACAATGTGAGGAAGAAAATGAAGTTGTGATTAAAAACTGAACGGCATGTTCAAAGGGTATATAATAATTATCCGATCACGCTACGGTGACATACTAAATGCTATAAAGAATACCATAATAATAGAATAAAATGACTTCAATATCTTTTAAAGCAATATCAATTCAGCCATTCATTAATGGCAATATATGAATTTTACTATTATTATGTCACTAATTATGTTAATGGCTATGATATTTTAGCATTATCCATAATTATCAAAAGTGGCAAAGTTTACGAAACATCAGTAAACAAATTTCCATTTTTGACAAAAAGCCATGAACTTTGACGTACATACACAAATTGACACTATAAAAGTAAATGGAAGTCAACAATGGATCTTAGCCTTCAGATCCTTGATAAATTGATCAAGATATCTCTCTGAAGATCCATCCTTCTCCACTGCATCATGCAATATCTTGCTTTTTTTCTTGATCTCTTGTCTACAAGAATTTTCTCCATTCATCATGCTCTTGATCTTGCTAGCAACTTCATCTCTTGTGACTGATATCTCATCACAAAGATTAACTCCAATCTTCCAATCATCAACAGCCAATTTCCTATTAGTGGGTTGATCATATAACACTGGATAACAAATCATTGGCACACCAAACCACATGCTCTCTAATATCGAATTCCACCCGCAATGCGTTAAAAACCCGCCGACGGCCGGGTTTGAAAGCACCTCTTTTTGATCGCACCATGGAATTATCAACCCTTTATCTCCAATTAGAGTTTTGAACTCCATTGGCAAAGCTTCTACATCATTGAATGCTATATTATTTTCACGAAGTATCCAAATAAAGTTTACTCCACTTAGGAGAAGTCCATAAGCTACCTCTTCGGTTACCTTTTTATCGGCTTGGGCGAGGCTGCCAAATGAGATGTACAAGACTGAGTCGCGAGGCTTTGAGTTAAGCCACTCAGTGCAATCTGTGTTTTTCAAGAACATGCTTGTTGCCACGGTTGTAGTTTGGGTGCGCCTATCGGTGTAAAAATTGGTTGGCCCTATTGGATAAGTTGGTTGCTTTTTGTCTAGAGCTAAAAGAACCCCGGATTCAAGTTCGTACACCGTGTTGTGCAAGATGAAATCCGCTTTCTTCACCTCCTCAATCCCCCCAAAAACAATCCGGCATTCCATTATCGTTGTTACATTTGGCACCACGCAATAAGACATCAAGTCCTTTGTGTTGATCGACTCAGCTCCAGGGATGTAAGTTATTACATCCTTACTGTTATCTAAGAATCAAACACAAACACAATTATATGTATACATAATAAGAGAGAAATATTCTACTCTTCTATGTGGGGAAAATATATTATCCCCACCCACTGATGTGGGCATCAGCAATTGGACTCAATTCTTAATACAGAAAATAGGCCCAACTATTGATGTGTCGATGCACATCGGCAGCAAGTGGGGAAAATAACACCTCCCCACATGAGGAAGAAGTGAACCTACGAATGACAACATCATCAGTCATATTGAGAGTAAGGAAAGAGAATCACGTACCTTTGGGCGGAAAATGGTCATTTTCTCTTAGAAGGTCCAAGTGATAAGCTATAGAAAACACCAAAGCTGGTTCAGTCATGAATGAAACAAACACCACATTGTACTTCTTGGCAATTTTTGCAGGCCATGAATAGAGTGAATCAACAATCAAGAAAGGGAGTAAAGATGGAGGAGACTCATCAATAATCTTTCCAACAAGTTCGTCTACCCGAGCCGGAAAATTTCTCAAGAGAGACTCCCAATACTCAACAAAGTTGACATGTCGGTCGAATTCCATAGGAAAGCCGTCGGAGATGGTGGTGTAGCGTATATCAAGGCCCTTTTTTCGAGCATCTGCAAAGATATCGACTTGCTCTTGGTTCGAATTGCGGTCGTCTTGGTGGGACTTAGTTATCAAGTGATGGATATAATCAATGTGAACAAAAGTGACTGTGAAGCCTTTTGAAGCAAGCTTTATAGCAAGATTGGTAAATGGGGTAATATGACCTTGATATGGCAATGGAAACACTATGGCATGTGGCTTTAGCGCTATCCTCTCAGCCATTCTCAAGCTTTCTACTGTTCTATTTCTAGCTATTTTGTCCAAATGCCCAATGATTGCACATTAAATTGCTCATATATTGAGTACTCTTGAGTATTTATCAAGATTTTTAATGAACCAAATAATGTAACCTACTATATATTGACAGTCAACTGATACTGCTAAGAGTACTGAACAGTGCGAGAAAATATTTCGTCAATGCATTATGCATAGAAGCATCGGTCTGGATCCAACGAAAGCAGCCAATTGCGGCTCAAGGAAGGAATTCAATAGATTTCGTCAGTTCTGATCTGGTATCCACTGTGGGTACTGATCGAGAAAAAAAAAATCGAAAAATCATAGGGTGAGGCACTCACCATCGAAGCGATTATGTATTATTCGTTTAACTTAACGTAGATTCCAAAAAAAATTCAAAAAAATAAAATAAAATAAAAAAATTTTCGGTGTGATGACGTGGCGCCACCTTATGGCGCCACGTGCCCACTTGGGTACCATACGGTACCCATGGTGGGTACTTGAACAAATCCGTAGATTTCGTTGTTATTTTGGTGGGTCCCGTGTTGATAAACCAAACAAACTATTTTGTGGAAATAGAGACATAAAGGCAAAAAAAAAACAAAAAGACAAAAAGATAGGATGCCACAAAAAAGTTATCCAGACAAACGAAATAATAAATAAATAATGAATAATGATGTGATTATTTAATAGTGAATTATTTTTTAAATACTGTGCTATATGAAATAATAAATTTTCGTCATCGGTGGTGTTTGTGAGAAAAAAGTTTCTAATATTCTATGAATACTGGGCATCTTCGTAACTGATAAATATTTTCACAAAATTCTTTCTCTGTTATGAATAATTGAGAATAATTTGGTGGTTATGAATTATGAGGAATAATTTGGTGGAGAAATAATTTGGTGGAGGAATAATTTGGTAAAAGATGTAATTATTATATGTGAATGACTATTATACCCTTGATGAAATTATGTAATTACGGTTGTACCATTCGAAGTTTTCCTATAAATAGGGTTTCAGTTATTAATGAAATTGATTCCTGAGAATTCCTTAGAATTTATTCTCTCTAAATTCTCTCTATTGTTTATACTTTTATAACACGTTATCAAAGACGAGCCTCTCAAATTTTCGAGTAATATGAAAGAAGTATGCTTACAACAGATCTTATAGATGATCTTCTCAGATTTAAACCTGATTATTACCAATGAATTAATTCATCCTCATCAATCCTAAATAACTCTCTCAGAAATACATCATCAAAAATTCCCTTTGCTCATATTCTTCTCCCACAATTCCTCATTCTACACAACCTCGGAGATGTCTGAAATTCCAAAATCGAAGAATGGAGTCCAAAGAATTTTTCCGATCACGTAAATGGATTGCAAGTAAATCTCATCCATTAATAATTGTAGAAAGGGAAAAAGTGAAATCATATGATTTTATAATATAATAATATATTAAACTATAACATTCTGCTTTATCGAGATATATGATGATACATTATCAAAATCAAATTTTCTCGACTTCATTATACTCGATTTAACGAGAGCTTCGATTTGACACAAACATCGATGATAGGGTAATAACTCGCTTTTGAAATATGTTATTATCAAACTTTCAAAATTTACAAATCAAGACACCAACTTTTGAAAAAGTTACAAAATAGTAATTGAATATTTTGATATTGATAAATCAAGTAGAAAGGAGATAATTTTCCAATCGTAAAACATTGATAAAATATTTTTGACAATTTTACCTTTGCGAATTGAATGGACAATTTTACCCTTAGGTAAAACCGACCTAATTTTGACGACGTGAAAAATGGATAGAATATTCATGAAGAAATTCTAAATCCATTGATTATATAAAATGGCTTGAAGTCCATTTGAGTTAAAAGATCGAAATATTAATGTAACTCCCAAGAGTTCAATTACATAATGTACTTTATTCTGTATGATAAGTGCTCATAGAAGTAATGAGTATTTGTTAGAAGAACAAATTTGCTCCCGTAGAAGCGCTCAATATTTAATTCTCGCACTTTATTTAATGCAATTTAATTCATCGCAATACCTCCTACTTGATGATGGGTTCAAACCGTCACTAAACTAAGGTTTTATATATTTACGCACTTTATATGCTAAGTGATGGGTAATACCTTCTACTAGCGATCCTACTCCTCAAGAAGTAGTTAAATATTATGCAATTTAATTCTTGCTATTTAAATTCGTAGATTTATATTTATTGCAATAATTCCCATAAGGTAGGTTCGACCACCTATTGGAGAAATTTAATTTATAATTTAAATTTATGCACTTTATAGTTTGAGTATATTTCCAATGTGGTGGGTAATACCACACGATTGGTGTGCATATTTCCAATGTGGTGGGTTATACTACACGATTGGTTATAACTAATCCTACCTGTAAGAAGTAGTTGATCAAATATTCTAATCATACTCTCGAAGAAGTAGACGATGAGAATAAAATTACTTCTTCATATATACAGAATATGAATGGAGAAAATTGAGCAAGTGGTACTTGAAGTTACCATTGGATAAATAGACGAAAGTAAATGTGAATAGATCCCATGTTGATAAATCAAAGATAATATATCGCATGGAGAAATTATATGAAGTAATCTCATCGATGATATGAGATTGTATTAATATGAGAATAAAATGCTTTCTTGAAGAAGCATAATCACTAGATTTCAGTATTTGAATAAAGCCAATATGATATTATTATTACTCCGTAAGAAGACAACACAATAAGTGGAACATATTGAGAATATCAAAGATGGCATTAAACACTCGAAAATATAGAAATGCAAAAGAATATACATAATCAATCCATAAATGAGGGATGCCTCGAGAGTATAAATACTCGTAACTCGCACCATCAACATTAGAATTCATAATGAAATATTTAAAGGATCCGAATTTCTTTTTCGCTGACACCAAGTGATGTGATCGACTGACTGAAGCCTACAGATTCTTGAACATATGCATGAAATTTGATGAGTAGTTCATCAACAAGATTTAGCAGAAATAAATATTTTTCTCAATAATGAGAGATAAACTTATTATTTACACTCGATCTAGAAACGCTAGTAAGCCATCAAAGAAATTATTAATATTCAACAAACCTATTGGTTTGACATGAAAGTTCCACTTGTACAACGAGGCTATATTGAATATTTCCTCCGGTGTTGTAGCGCTGGAAGGACAATGAAAGCATCACTATTATTCATCATATACATCATGCAGCTTGTGGATGGATTGCGCTTGTAGCCCCAACCTCGCTGGACCCATGGTAGAACTAGCTCCAATTCGAGTATTAGATCCAACTAGATGGAAAGGTATTACGCTCGAAACTCTTATTCCCCATGATTGTGCGCCATTATAAGTCTAGCTAAAAGTTTGTTGTTGGTTCCTCCAGTATAGTATATTGATTTCTTGTCTCCCTAACTCTTTTTATTTAGTTGGTTTGCCATATCCACATATTGGATATGGCCTACCGCTTTAGATCCACCAAGAATACATACGGTTTTAATATGGCGAGGTAAAAGTGACTTGTATGAGATGATTCTAAAATCTCCACATCCATCTCTACTCCTATCTCTCTTTTTTTGCACTATATTTTCAACATGAGAGATATATGAATCCTCTATTTAAAGAAAATTTTAAAACCAATAATTGAGTGCACTATTTACTTTTTGACAAATATGAAAGAGAAAAGGGCGTAAATTTTTCTTTAGTGATATGACATATGGTCAATGATTGAAAAATAATATATATCTTAAAATTGAAAACGATATTTACAAATAAAAGAAATATATTGATCTTTGTTATTACACCGAGCTTTCTTACATAAATATGGGAAAATCATTATGTTAAATTTTTCTACTAAATTTACAAACAGGATCTTCTAAAGTAAGTTTTTCAAGATGTAACGCCGCTTGTTGATCTTTGAATTTGGCCCATAAGGCCATTAGCTCACCTTGCACGCGTGTCCACTAGGATGTGTCTCAAGAGCCTGTTGAATATCATCCAAAGGCTCCTTACTCAATCCATCCTTAATGAATGCTATTTTATCTTCTCGGTTTACGGACAAGTACCCCACATGATTTACATCGAGTGTCACATGTCCACCGAGCACACTTGTAGCATCCTCCTAATCTTTTTGCTCTCAGTTTCTTTGAAAAACTACTTTACCCATACCAGCATGTATTTAGAAGGAATTGAAACCTCACCAAATAATCGAACCTTTGCTTCAATCAAGCATCGGATATCTTGTGGGATACCCTTATTCATTAGCATCCTTAATCTTTCCAAATTTACATCGATAAATCCTTTTAGGATTTTGGTCAGAGTGATGGATAGTATTTTCAAGATTTGAGAGCATATGATCCATTATAATGTATAGACCCTTGTTAGGATGAATTTTGCAATAATTTTGATGATTTATTTATAGAATAATACGATGCGTATGAAATAAGACTCGATTTTAAATAAAGCGTAAGAGCTACGATTTCGAATTAAATAATAGCGGATGTGATGCGATGAGTCAGAATCTGTTTGAACAAGAGTAGACAATAATGTCACCAAAAGATGATGGAATATGCTCGGTGAATTGTTTCTATGATAAATCATGTTGAGCACTATACGATACTAGTGAAATCGATATAAGAATTTATCAACTAGAAGTTCAATAATACTGCTTGCAAAACCGGATTGACCATCCCGCTTAAATAATTATTGAAATCAATATTTCAAGTGAAGAATTAAAGGAATTCTTCAATGATTGTTCTCGATAAATGATGAAATCATTACTAGCCAATATCGAAATAAATCCCAAATATATCCTGGAATAAAGGATGAGAAATATGGGCCCACTCATCCTCCATGTGGACTACTAGATATTATGATATGGATCCACTAGATAGTCACATGTGTATATGATTCGTAATTTGAAATTTATTTAAATATTTGCTCACTAGATGAGCATGATTTTGATTTAATGATAAAGCTAGTAAATGTATATCCCAATACTTGAATAAATCTGAAGGATTTAAGTATGATACAAGTGGGATATTATATGGCAAATTATTTAAAGTCCTCAAATAAATTGCCGATATCGAGAATAGAATGCAAAGCGGTCTAAATTCCCATATTAAAAATTTGAATGATGAGAACATATATGATTAAAATCATACCAACTGTATGAGTTTTGGTGTTCTAAATTTTCTCAGCATGAGGGGGAGTATTAAAGGTTGAAAATGATATGTGAAATGCATCATGTTATATCCTCACAATTAAAATATGAACTTGAAGTTCAAAGATGCATAAAAGATGCTATGAACAATCACATATATCAGTTAAGATGTTTTGATAAGTTAGCACGCCAGAAGCGTTGATATTATGAGATTTCCCCAAACATATATATCAAAGCAAATTATAAAAGATGGTCTTAATAACGGAGGCATATGCTCTTGAAGAGTATATAGACATAATTATATTGTGTAATCCTACAAGAGGATTGATAATGAGATATCTCGATAAGTTATGTCGATATGGGGAAAGAAATGAAATTAAAAAGTGTCGACACGATATGAAAATGTAGCGCTACATATGATCAATGATAATGAAAATATTGAGATATATTGAAGATGATAAATGGTGAATGTGAAATCCTTAACTTATGAGATGATGAGATGATGATGACTAATGCTCAAGTTTAAAGATAAGCATGGTGGTCATTATATGTTGCATGCTCATGAAAGTTAAATTACCGATCGTGTGTAGTCAAGAAAAGGAAATTAAAGGATCGGATGAGCTAAACCTGTGTTTATGAGTACCCTAAAGGGTGAACTAAGCCCCTGGGAATGAAATAACCTATTAAGTGAGTATTAAATGTTAAATGATATATTTTAAATGTTAGTTAGTTATGAAGGTTTACTTATATGTTTACATGTTTTTACAATGAATTTATATGCTTTAAATTGTGTATTTGGAGACATGTGTTCATGGTGAATGTTTTGTAGTTGTGTAAGAAAATTGATGCACTCTAAATGAACAAAGAGTATAAAAACCAATGTATATGATACTCATACAAATGTATGAAAGATTTTGAAATGCTTGCAAAGATACTTGTATAAAATACGCATTGCACTCTTTTTCCCTCGATCGAGGTTTTATCCCATTGGGTTTTCCTAGCAAGGTTTTTAATGAGGCAACTTTAAAGGCGTATTCACATGAATAATGTACTCTTTTTCCTTCATTAGGTTTTTCCCACTCGGGTTTTTCCTAATAAGGTTTTAACGAGGCATATTCATGGTATATTGAGAACGATAGGAGAAATTGATACAGTGTATCTATTGGATCAAGTTATAATGGAGCTAATACTTTAGATCCAAACGATGATGATATTGAAATCATTTACCGTATGAAGATATCAGCTTCAAGATATGAAATCAAACTGAGCAAATTTGTACTCTTTTTCCTTCGATCAAGTTTTTCCCACCGGGTTTTCTTGACAAGGTTTTAACGAGGCAAAGACATGAATACTCCTATACCACTTGGGAAGACATCGTGGGGAGCAATGTTTTGATGAAGCAAAGATATAACCACTCCAAGCCTATCCCGCAATCGGTTTGGAAGTTTTTTTCCACCGGTTTTTCTCCAAACAAGTCCGTAAGACATTTGTATTAATAGTCATTCAAGGAGTGTTATGAATAATTGAGAATAATTTGGTGGTTATGAATTATGAGGAATAATTTGGTGGAGGAATAATTTGGTAAAAGATGTAATTATTATATGTGAATGACTATTATACCCTTGATGAAATTATGTAATTACGGTTGTACCATTCGAAGTTTTCCTATAAATAGGGCTTCAGTTATTAATGAAATTGATTCCTGAGAATTCCTTAGAATTCATTCTCTCTAAATTCTCTCTATTGTTTCTATACTTTTATAACATTCTCAACATTTTTTGAATCGTAGCCTATTTTTAGGTAGGCATGTTTATTGGTTAACCAAGTTCTAGAAACTTTCCTGTGATTTACAATTTTGCGATACTCATATGGAGGCCGATAATTAACACGTAATCATCCAATCTTGATGGTGGTAGGTGGAAAATACGTGTCAATCATCAGTTCACATGTGAGTGTTAGACTAGTAGTGTATAAATTTGTTTGTACATATTTTCATAAATTTAGTCCATTTTCATTTTCACAAAGATTAAGAAAATGGAATTAATAATGTTTGAAAAGTAAAATTTAAGATTATTTTCATAAAATACTCTTTCATTTATTAGATATTTTATTTCAACTAATCTATTTTGGCGATAATAATATATATTAAATGAAGGTATATAATATAAATTATATTTTTTGATGGAATGTGACCTATATTTTAGGACGGATAACAAAATAAAAGTGGATTATATTTTTGGATGGAGCTAGTATTTATTTGTATTTACTAGGATGTCAAATGTGCATTGCACATTGTATGTAAAAGTGAAGGGCGTGATAGCCACAAAATAAATAGGTATTTTCTTCAAATTTATGAAAAAATTGAACAACTTAGAGACATGGAAAGAAATTGATTGAAAAAATTGTTTAGGAGGTGGATGTAAAAATGTTGTGATAATAATGAATGTGAATATGCAGTTACAGTAAAACTTCTTTATCTATAATATGTTTTGTTAATTTTCCATACAATTTTTTATTTTCCCTGTCTATTTGTATTAACACATTTGTTGTTTCCATTAAAATACCTCGATATAGAGCCATATAGAATTAGTTATGAGAAAATACATTATTATTGCATGTAAAATTATCGTTGTCAATATGTTTTGTCAAAAAAATTATCGTTCCATTGATATTGTTGGAAACTTTGTCAAATTGGTCTATGATTTCTTTATTTTCTGTGCACAAAAAGAATGCAAAAATAATACATTACAGATGTAAGGAATAAATGAGAACTATACATTATAGATAAAAGTGAAGAATATATGTAAATATGAAAAATAATATACCCATTCCAATTATCGCTTCAGATTGAAATGTGCATGCGAGATTTTCCTATTAAAAGAAAATATTTATTCTTCATTTAATAATTATGAATTACTTATTTGAAAGGTTAGAAAGATGAAGAGGAATACATTAATTGAAAAAGAAAAAGAAAAAAAAAGAAAACAGGGTATAACAAGAATTTAATAAATTACATAAGGGTATTCTCGAAAATAAAAAAATTTCACAAGATTCTCACTTTTTAATATAGTAAGGATAATGGTGTACCAACATTTAAGACATCAAAGTTGACGATGGTTCGGAAGTGTTTGCCGCATGTTGCAACCACTAGCATTCGATTGTGGGGTTGCTTAACTTTGTGGCTATGGTTTAGTCAAGAAGTTCGATTTTTTATGGAACTTTGTCTCTTCATTATCACTCAGCTATGATCACATGCTTCACGAAGTGCTGTAGTTATGACACTCCTTGGGTATTTTTAGGATCCATATAACCTTTGTTGGGAAATCGGAGACCAAATCTGAAATCAATACGGCGAATGGGAGTTCCAACAATTCGAAAAAAATTTTACAGATACCGTGGCCGCTAATCAAAGTTTTTTTCCATAACACCGGCGGTCATGGTGTAGTCGAAAATTTTTTTAAATTGTCGGAACTCTCTCTCGCCGTGCTATTTCTATTGCTTTCCAGTACCACTGCCAGTTGTAATGAGAATAGCCCTAAACCTTGTGATACTTCCTTAGCCTAATTATTGGAATTCCCGTGTATTACATATTGCATGTATCCTCATATAATTATTTTGTGTATCGTACAATATTTGTATGAGATTATGCGGGTGTTAGTGTATGTGTAAAAATGAATTTTTATGTGATATAGGAGAGAAAATGAGTGGAATTGAATGGTGGAGATTTTTATAGTACAGGTAGATCCCACAAGATATGCAAATGTGAAATGGAGAGAGAATTAATGAAGTTGAAAAGAATGTGTAAAAATATGTAAAAATAAATAGAAGAACACGCTTTATATTTCCATTGTATTATATCGGATGTCCCCGGGAGGGACGTCGTATTATATATTCACAATTATTGTATTACATATATTCGCAATTATATATACAAAAAATTAGATTTTTAGAAACGACATGTCATTCCTATAACCTTGTATCTGTAGAGCATCATGGACAACATGCTATCATGTCGCCCCTAGTACTCTGTTGGCACGGGCTATATGGACAGACCGTTCTAAATGCCCAATTTTTTATAATATACAGATATATGATTGAATGCGGTTAATAAAAACATAAGACAGTACTATCTTTTTCCTCAATTTTTTTTAATGGTATTAGAGCGTTGCTCAGCCGATTGACTTGGTTGGCTACCATTTGGATACTCCCATTCCTTTGGGATGAAAAAGTTTCACGTATTTATTCAATTATCTCAATAGTTCTCTATGAAGAAAAATACACTAATACAGAAAAAGTTTTGAGTGACGGTTAAAACTAGTAACTAGTAGCGGTTGTGGGAAAGCCACCCAAAATAGTGACACCCAATATCGCCATTTCGTGTTACTGTTCTATAAACGCCACCGAAAATCATTTCTGGGTAGAGAACTTAGGGTGTGTTTGATTGCACGGAAAGTATTGCTTAGAAAACATTTTCCATCTTTTGGCTTTTCCATCTAAATTTTCCCACTTCTTCTTTGGATTGAATTTTCTAGGCAAATGGACTCATTTGTGCTTTAATGAGTTGTACTTAGAAAATATTTTCCATTCAAAATATTTCTATCAAACTCTAAAATTGGAAAATGTTTTCTTTGCTTTAATATTTTCTAAGCAAAGGAAAGTGAATCAAACACACCCTTAGAGTGCGTTAGCGGATGAATTTTAATATATTTTTATGAGTAAGAAGAGAGAGAATTGGTGAAGTTTGATGGTGGAGATTTAATGAGTAGAGAGATATATGAATATGATTTATTTGACCAAATTTAAAATTTTAAAAAAAATGGATTAAAATGCATTAACACCCATGTGCTAACACCCTCTAAAATTACAAACGCACAAATTAATTGCAATTGCACCTTAACCCTAATCTCAGATGTAAAGTGCTTCACGTTCTCTCCCTCTTCCTCTTGCCACTCAAACTTGGTCGTGCCGCCGTTGGAGTTTCTCTCTCCAACCTTAAGTCCAACCCGTCGACGTTTGAGTTACATTCCTTCAAAATCGAGTTCGAGTTTCGACTTGACTCAGAGGCGACGTGGGTTACTGAACAGATGGGATGGAAGGCACAGCGGCGACCTTGAGTGGGCCAGATTGTCGTGGAAGAGAGAAATAAGCGCTTCTTTTTGGGAGAATGTAACTGAGAAGAGGAATCAATCACAATTTGGGGTTAGGATGTGTATTTGCAATTTAAGTCCTCCACTTTTCTTTAGCGCTAGTTCTAGATTAGTTTCGCATATTTCACATCATTTTTCAATGACATCTAAACATCTCTTGCACTCCACCACTACTCAACTTAAAAGTTAGATTTTAACTATTTAAAATTTTACTCAAATACCTTAACAACCACAGGTGAGATGCACGATTAATAGTAAAATTTAATTTGGACCCAAAAAAAAAAATAAAAGTCATGTTTAAGTTTAAAAAAAAAAAGAAAATCTAAAAGCTTGAAGTGCCATTGCACCAAACACTTCTTACAATATGTTGCAAATCATTTACATGCTCTCATTTCAACCAAAGTATAATATATGAGGAAGGAAATTGTGAATATTTTCAAGGAAATAGTGCCAAAACTTTGACCGGCTACTACATACTGTGCTTCAAAAAATTCGGAAAATTCCTGGAACTCCCTATTGCCGTGCTGATTCCAAATCTGATCCCAGATTTCGAAACGGGGGTCGATTCGACCCAGAAAATGTCATCGATGGTACCGTAGTTACGACACCATCGATGGTGTGTGAACATGCCTGGATGAGAAAGCGGAAATGATAAAGCACCATCGATGGTGCTTTAGTTATAGCACCATCGATAGTGTTTTCGGGGTCGAATCGACCCTCATTTGATCAGATCTGATCAAGATGCGGCGATGAGGAGTTCCAAAATTTTTCCGATGCCCAACACACCATTATCACAAATATCGGCCGGTTTTGGCACTATTTTTCGCCAAAAATAGTGCCAAAACTTTGACCGCTACACAAGAATGTCGCCGAAAAATTTGGAAAATTCTGAACTCCCTATCGCTGCCTTTGATTCCAAATCCGATCCCTGATTAAACGGGTCGATTCGACTTTAAAATGCCTGGATGAGAAAGGATGGTTTTATGTCATAGCCACTTATTCACTTTTACATTAAACTACAATAAATAGAACTTAGGGGACCAATATGAAATAACCTCTTAAATAACTTGATGTCCTCTAAAATTTCCCTTATAAAGAAGAACAATCGGATAAGCCGAGAAGAAGAAAACAGAGTCACCACGCACCCCCACTGGCCCAAGCCGAGAACCAGAGAGATTTGCAGAATGGAGAAGTACTTTGGGAACGCTTATCGCGGTGACCCGGGGGTTCCACATACCGACCCGAAAACGTTTTCTTACATATGGATCGGTTCGGCCATCTTCTCCGCGCTGCTCATTAAAAACCCCTACATATGGCAAATGTCCAATCAATGGAAGTAAGCTTTACTTCCATTTATCCGCTCATACTGTGTTTTATATTCATAATGCATCTATGTATTTATATGTTTGTGACTGGTGTGATTTTTTTTTTTCTTTCTAGGGTTGTCGTTAATTATTGAAATACTCAGTTTACAGTAATATCTGCTATGAGGATTTGGGATATGCTAATTGTAATTGAAAATAATGTAGGGCTTGGATTGAAAGGAATAAGAGCGTGAGGTTTAGTGGCTGTTGTGTTTTGTGCTTCCACTCATTTATTTTGTCCAATACACGTGTGAATCTAAAATTGAGAACTGCTACAATTTCTCTATGTGTACTCAGAACCTGTTACTGATATATGATAAAAGAAAAATTAAGGAGATTAAGGATGAAGCCAACAAAGTAAAATTCCAGTTTGAGAACTGAAACTACAAATGAAGATTTACTCAATGACCAAAACAATCCTAGAGCTGGTGGGTTTATATTCTGTTAAAAGCTTGCATTTGGAATCTTATCATAGCTAAAAGCATGACAGGGAAATGCCGAAATAAAAAATATGAAACTTAATAAAAGAAGTGCTAGATACAAGGATGAATGAAACAATGTCATTGCCAATAGACCCAATGACGTCATCCTGTGATGATAACTTCTGTTTCAAACGATCTCATCCCCAGTGGCCTTATTCAATTCAAATTTAAGTTGGAGTTGTTACTCCTTTTGCTCCTCTTCCTCTACATCTTCCACTGTAATCCATCTCTCATGATAATCCATCACTCACGATTTGATCGTGATGGATTCTTTTTGCGGCTAATAATTTATAGAAAAAGATATTTTGGTGATTCTATTTTTTAATTTTGGAACAACTGATTTTTAAAAATTCAAGTTAACTCTGACAGAGAGACTCCTGCTTGGTTTTGAATAATGAGATTCTCTGATATTGGAAGTGAGAGAAAATGTTTTCTAGACTACCCTTTCAAAATATACATGTCAAAGTTTCCAAAACGCAATTGAAATGTCTAAAGTCCTTTAAATATTAACAGTATTATTTTTCTTGTGAATGTTAGTGCGATGCTAGATGGCGGATGTGTTCCAGTACTGAATTCAATTACACAACCTTAAAGTTCACATATTAATTTTATTAACTATCAAGGTTATCAGCATTGGTTGAGGACGATAAAAGCTTTCTGTTTTTCTTTTTGATGTCACCCCTCATTAACTTTTGATTTATACGCTGTCAAGCGTCGTTAATTCCAGTATGGAATTGGTAAATGTGGGATTATCATGGAGGCAAATCTTGTAAGGTGCCACTATCTATTTCCTTTTTATTCTTCATTTGTTTTTGTGTATTCGAAAATATAGGAACTCAAACTTCAAGGAATCCTAAATTCGTGTGATCATTTGGCGTTTTAAATTTATCTTATTTATTTTTGCAATGATCGGAAAATCTTGAAATGTGTATACAATTTCTTCTTCTTGTGGTTCTAATTTGTATCTCTATGAAGTTGTACACACACTTTATTCTGCACTTTGTAGAAGGTGCTTGCTTTGAGTTGGATATGCTAATTATGCTGATCGAGAACACTTCTCATTCTACTTTTGTGTGGTTAGGATCTCACCAATACTTTGGCTTTCTTCACCTAATATTTTGTACATTTGACTTGAATCTACAGTTGGCATGACAAAGCCATGCTATATGAGCAATATCACTGGAAGAAAGCACGTGAAAAGAATCAGAAACACAAATCTCCGGTACGTTCACTTATTTGGGTTTCACCTTCTTGAACAATACCAACTTTGATAAAGATGGACATTTTTTTACTGTTTGACATTGAGTTGTCATATATCTCATTTCATTCTCTTTGTTGTGGCAGTGGAATGAGATGCCCAAAGGAATACGTGATGCATACTATTTCAACTGGCCAGTCTACTTTCCTTAAGACTTTGTTTTCCAGTGGCACTATCAACTATGGGTTCTTTTGCTCTGAACTTTCCAAAATAATATAGACTATCTTTGTTCTCTCATTTGCTCTTCTCAGTCCCCATCCTTTTAAGAAATTGATGATTCGTAAAGAATGTCAAGAAGGGAAACTTTGTGGCTTGAATTGAATCTTCTTTATCTGAATATTTGGATTTGTTTATGCTCGTATTTTCCAATATATTGATGTCTGCTAGAATTCTTTCGAGTTTGCAGCATATAAAACCATGCAGACTACCATTGCCCCCATGTCCCTAGGTGGTAGAGTTGTTGGGGGTGATATTAGGTGAAGAAACCCCATGATGGCATGGACTTGGATGATCAAACCAAAACTCCTAGGACCATTTTGCAGAATTCAGAACCCCGGGGACTCAACTGCTCAAAATGGAAACTTTAGAGACAAATTTGTAGAAAAATAGAAACTACAGGTCCCAATTTGAAGTATACAGCAAAGTTTTATATGCTCCTGCCTTGGCTATCTTAGGAGTAAAATTGCTTCTAACAGAAGATACTGAGATAATCAAATGGAAGATCGTAGCCTTGGTAGATGGCATTGTGCTACTTCAACATCGCTGTGTACTCTTAAGGGTGTGTTTGATTCACACATTTTCCATGGAAAATATTTTCCAACTGTTGTTTAATTGCAAGATGGAAAAGGAATTGATTTTTCCATGGTACAATCGATTTATGCACATTTTTGCCAATTCCATGGAAAACATTTTCTCGATGGGGGGTGGTTGGAAAATATATATGGAAAATCCATAGAAAATTTTTCATGCAGTCACACACACCCTAATGAGTCGAACGCGACCTAGAATGATTCCATCCAACCATCAAAGGTTGCGCAAATCCAAATAGAGTTGATAGGGGATTCTTGTTTATGAACATTAGTCTTCTATAACAACTACTGTTTATTATTAATCGCTAATTGTAATGAAGGGTTTCGGTCCTAATCTAAACAGAGAGGCTATGTACTTTTTATCTTCAAGCTAACCTCTCTCTTTTCAATTACCTATGACCAATGCCCTAGGCGTCTTTCTTGTCACCATTTTAAATCATCAAGTTTTTCTTTTTTAAACAGTCGACCTTTATACCTTTATTGCAGAAAAGCAATATACTAGTATAGTACCATTGGGTCATGAGTTTTCTTTTTAGGGTACATTGGCCATTGGTGGCATCTCGAATTACCTTGTGTATGAACTTTGTCTCACTTTATTTGTCTTAAATCACTAGTTTTCCTCACCATCGAATCCCAATGGGACAAGATAGATTAGCACAATAGTGTCATGACTTTATTTTTCATAGTACATCACTACATTGGCCAATGGTTGCACTAGATAAATGTTGCTACAGATGCAATAAATACAAAACAAAGGTAACCAACTTTTGTTCAAATCAGTCTTTACAATGTCTTACATCCCAAAACACATCATACTGCCGCCGAGACTTCAGCAATTTATTGGTAAAAATAAAATAAAATAAAATAAAAAAATGTCATTTTTACGGACCCTCTCTCTGCTCTATCACTCTAGAACAATTATCTCAGTAACTAATCAAGTAATCAATCGCTAAACAGAAATTAGCATCTATTAGCAGTGTATTACATTATCTGTTGCAAAATATTTTCCAATTCATCAGCTCCACAAGGAAGTACAAGTGCACCCTTGTGCTCAAATCCATATTCCTCTTCAGCCAACTCAAGCAATCTCAAAAATTTAGGATTCTTAAGTAGACATAACTCGACCACAAACCTCCGCGCTCGTTCCTCGTTTTTTCCAGCGAGAATGGCGAAGTGCCCTTCTTTTACGTCATCTGGGATCGTCCCTTCTTGGTCGAGTTCTTCATCAAACTTGGCTGCATTGAGATCTGAAAACCTTGCGTGCAAGATTTGGAGTAGGGTGTGGATTCTTTTGATTAAATGCTTGAACAAGGTCAAGCCTCTTCTTCTCTCTTCAGTTATCATTTTCTCTTGTGCAAGATTTTCCTAATTGGGAGTGGCAGTATGAAGTTTCCGAGATATATAGAAAGTATGCATGGGTCCCTTTGCTTTGTGCAAATAAATGCAATTGTACCGTGTTTGAATTGCTACATTTTCGTGTGTCTTTCGTTTTAATTTGATGGAATAATACAAACGCGGTAAGGCATTTAACCATGTCTTGTTATTTCTGTTTCCAAACAGCTTGAGAATTTACATTTTCACTCATAAGCTGACACAAAGATTTATCATTTTGACATTGTATTGATATGAAAAGAACTCGAATCAACAATGACGGTAATAGTATTTTCTTTACTTCTCTGTATAAGGTGACAATTGTAATGAACCCATGCAAGGTGGCGAACTCGAGCTCCAGATAACTTTTCTCAAGAACTATTTCTTTCAGATAGTCATTTTCAACCATACATTTTGTTAAAGATAAAGTAAAACGCAGAAATAATCATTTTCAAACATACATTTTGTTAAAAATAAGGTAAATTGCAGTTTATAGTCCTTTATATTGCCAGCCGACAACTATGTCAGCCATCGAGTCTTACAACGAAAAGTAAGTGTGGAAACAAGAGGTAAACTAACATATGACTTACTAATAGCGCGGTATTCATTTTAATTCTTAGCGTAAATATCTATCTTTATTTATGATTGCCTAATTTCTAAATTTTATGGCAACCTATCCTCTATTATTTCCCTATCACTTATTAAGAGTTATAACCATGGGTGAGAATAATTTAAATTCTTATGTCAAAAAAAAATAATAATTTAAATTCTGTGGTGGAGGTTTAAAATCTGTTATTTCATTTTTTACTTTTTTGACTATTTTATTTAAGTGTTTTTGTTCAGATACCCACGTAAGTGCCAAACTCACGACATGTGTTGCCTTCACATGGCATTACATTACCTAATTTTTTTATTTTTTTTTTTGTATCTATATTAGATCAGATGAATAGTACATAATTGTTCCCTGATACTGGAGCTCCACCAGCCCACACAAATTTTTTTCCCCAAACTGTGAGTACTTAAACAAGGCTCTTTATTTAAGTTGGTTTGATTGAATAAAACAATCAACGCGATAAAAAGTTAAAAACTGAGATGACAAATCTATAATCTTGTTGTGACATGAATGAAGCGCAGGGGAAAAAACCATAATCTTTAATTCTATTTACCCTGTTGTATCTGTGCTGTTTCTTGACTCGTCCAATGTAAACACTACTGGTGGTGACCCGACAGAATTTCTCAGTTGAAAATTATGATGTCAGATATTTAATGCCTCGAACCCCTTCTGCTTCCTGGCAAATTGTAATGACAACCGCTCGCCTCCTCAAAAAATTGAAATAAAATTATGTGACATAGGCACCGGCTCAAGATTTCCTTTTGTGATACTTTTTTTTTTTAGGGCTTGTTCTTTTGGGTGTTAAATTTATCCGCGCGGTATTCCGTATAAAATGTGTGGTTAATATTATATTAGGAGATGTGTGTGTGGTTGAAAATATGTATGTGGTTATACGGAATTGCGTGCGGATAAATCTAACACCCAAAAGAACAAGCCCTTAATCATCCACTTGAAGAAAAATGTTGTTTTGGTTTTACAGAATCATAATGGCATTAGACGTACTAATTAATTTTTCAAATATTGTTGAAAATGGAAATAATATTGTAACGATTCGACCCCATCATGGTCCATCTGAATCTGGCATGCTGTGTCCCAGGGAGGACCATACGGATTTGGATACGATTCGTTAGCGACCCGATCCACTTTGGTATGATATTTTCCGCTTTGGGCCTGATCCGCAATGTTTTATTTTTGGGTTCACCCCAAAAGGCCTCATGCTTAGTTGGATGGGTTTCTTAACTTATAAATTGGACTCCTCTCTCATGGCAAACAATGTGAAATTGTGGGTGTTACAAATATAGTTAGAATTTTAATCCCAGAGTCAAGGTTAGTCGAGCTTGATATGTTGCCCGCACTAGGAGAATGTTTTTCTCCCAACGCGGGCCCCACCCACACTCAGCCCCCCCTAAATGCGAGGCCACGAGGGAGAAAGGCAGCCAAAAAGCCCCACGCTGGGAGAATTTTTTTCTCACAGCACGGGGAACATAACAAGGCCGCAGGGTTAGTAGTCTTTTGAATGAATTCATTCATTCATCGTGAGGGGCTGGGGGCAATGTCACCATAGCATGCATGAGTTTGAATTTCATCTAATCAATATACATATATTCCCAACCCCTAAAGAAAAACCAAAAAAAAAAAAAAAAGCTACAGTCAAAGTTTTTAGCCATAATATGACAAAAAACTTTGACCAGCGGGCACCGAATGCCAATGGCGTCGCCTAAAAATTTTTCAAATTTCTAGAGCTCCATCTAGAAATAGCAATAGGTCGGTTCTAAGGCAGGTCGGCTAAGAATCGCCCTTAGACCTATGAGGTATAAGGTCAACCCGACCTGCCCCTAAACCCATGAGCTCGTGGGGTGGGTCTAGGGGCAGATCAGGTCTAATATGAGACCCATGAACTACCCATTTTTTCTTTTTTTTTTTCTTTGCGGGTTTAAATACCATTTTGTATCTTTATTTTTTGCCAAACTTGGATTTTTTTGATATCAAATTTTACTACAAAAATATTTATAAGAAGCAAAATTTTAGGCAATATAAAAAATTTTAACTTTAAAAAGAGGAAAAAGGGGGTTTAGGGTCGGGTTTGGAGCAGGTATATGTAGCCCCAAACCCACCCCTGAAATTTTCTCGGGTCCAAATCCAGACCCATACCCACCCCTAATACCCATTTAGGCAGGGCGGGTACCCACGGATATCTGTTCTATTGGATAATATTGCCATCCCTTTGTCTCGCCACGCTGAATCTAGTCTCGATTTTAGAAAACGGAAATCATATGTGATCGAAAAACACCCCCGAAGTGCACTAACTACAGCACTCCCAGGAGCACTTGAACAAAACTGTCAATAAACATATATCATCTTCACAAACTCTCACCCCTACAGTCCCATTAAAGGGCTACAGTCAACAATGGCCAAATTGTATGAATGGTTGGCTGTCAATTCATTCTCCACCATTGAAATGAGGGTTCTTAACCGACCAATGAAATTCGTAACCATTTCAAATACTTAAAGATCCTCTTGTAGGGTCATATGCCGAACTAACACTAACAAGATCACTTGGATCTAGTAGACTTCAATCAGTTATTCAATGATAACTGCGCGTGCTTCTTCTCAGCTCAGTGGATGTTCGAGCAGAATACACAAATGCTTACACAATATAAGCAATCAAATCACATCCTCGCAATTGAGTCTATATCTGTCTTTCCAATTCTGGCCTGCTTGGATGTCCCATCCAATCAAAACAATTCACATCAATGAATTGAGTTGCATATGTATACTATTTTGATTAGATGAAATGATTAGATGAAATAATCCAAAAGATAGGAATTGAGATAGCAGAACATAGCTTCACATTTTCTCATGCATCAACAATCTAGTTTCTACTTGTCATATACAAAAGCAAGAATCACCATTCACAGCCAAACTCAAATACTAACAAGACGTCTCATTTCTTTGCCAAAGATTCATATATTATGCCAATAAGCAAATCATATACATATCCAATTGATAATACTTTGTATCACATACATAATATAATAGCACATTAGCAAGAAATGATACAGATATTAGTTACTACCACTATTGAGCAAGTGAGGCATTTCATCAAACAGTTGGTTTGCGTTCAAATCTGGTACCGGGATCTTCAGTGCTAGGGAAGACCTCAAGACCGGTGACCATGGCCGCCGGCGGACCCCTCCGGCAACGCTGCTCCATCTCCTGTACCTTCTCGGGGCTGCCGGAAAACAAAGCCTCCACCGACCCATCCCTCCTGTTTCGTACCCATCCCTTTAATCCTAACTCTGTTGCATTGTCAACAGTCCAGTTCCTGTAGAACACCCCCTGCACCATCCCCTTTATCACCACCCTCACCTGAATCACACAAATGTACACGCCAATTAGCAACATAACAGTGTCAAACAGAGAATTCGATGAAATTTCGAAAGTAATAGATCCAATTTGAATTCGGATATAGAATCAAACTATGCGAAAGTGGTGCTTACCGTTTTGGCGTGGGAGGAAGTGGAGTCCTGCGATGAGTTTACAGAGGCCATAGAAATGAAGCGAGAAGGTAAACGACGTCGGTGCAGAGGAAGAAGAGAAAAATTATGAAGAAGAAGACTACAGCAAATCGGAAGAGGAGAAGAACGAAAATGAAGATGATTAGGTAGAAGAAGAGGTAAGTAGGAGAATCGTCTACTATGGGATAAATTAACATTGCTTGGGAGAAAGGGTTTCAGCCATAGGCATATTTCTCGAGGGTTCCTGCGGAATACGTGGGATTTGAAGATTGAATTTGCCATTGATTGAGTCATTTTCAGCTGATGACTTGGTGGAATCTCAGTGACGGGAATATGTTGGATTGATGAATGGATTCAAGAATCTTGGACGGCCCAAAAGAGGGAACGCGGGTATGGTGAACCAGAAGAATTTAGAACTTTTGCCAAATTATGGGACCTTTCGAATCGATAAAATGGAGAAAGAATGTTCTTTGGATATACTATACGGTTCAAATTTATTTTCATGTCAAATTTACTAAAAAAAAAAAAAAAAGAAAGAGAGAGAATTGCGCATTCTTATTACTTTCCTATATACTTGCGATCCATGGGCTGCATTGGCCATAAGCTAGCTTCGTCAGTGTCTATATTTGTATTTTCCGTCGATCCCTATTTGAAATATTGTGCGTTTTGATTACTTTTTGATATTTGTATTTTCTGAAATTCTTATTCGAAATGTTGCTTGTCGTTCTCCACGAATCTTGCTCAAATTCATATTTGTACGTGAAAATGATGGTCTCAGACAAATTGGGTGCATGGAAACTCCCCATTAATATATATATTTTGAGTTGAATTCAGATTTGCTATCTCAATTCATATCGCAAAACTATTATCTCAATTCATGTCTTCTAAACTTCTTAAATTATCCCAGTTCAATCAAAACAACACATGTCATTAAAAATATACACTTGAATAAAATAGTTTAGAATGATTGGAATTTGGAGAGTAGATCTTAGCTCATAAATACTGTGTAAAATCAAGTTCTTTTACGTTAGGGAAAAAAGGAAGCCTCATGTTCCATCATATGACCACAATCTAGAGAGAGAGAATTATATACAACTGTAATAACCAATGGATGTTTATAAAATTTAAAAAAAAAATAAAAAAGAGAGAAGTGAAAACTGTAATCCATATGGTTCTTTCCAGTTTCATTCACCTATTTTGATGGTAGTAAGTAGTAACCATGCCTTTCTTCACGGATCTCCCTTCCTATACAGTCCATTCAACCCTAACATGCCAAAGAACATGTTATAATTAGTCATATCTAATAATTTTCAGAAATTTGTATTTTCTGAGTCTATTTCAAATTTTGCCCATCATTCTCCATGAATCTTGCTCAAATTTATATTGTAGTTGTAAGCACTAGTAGACAAGTGTGTAGAGATTCTTGGCGCATCTATGTTCAAATTCAAATTTACTTTCTCAATTATACCTTTTAAGCTATAGCTTCCAAATTGTCTCATCTAATTAAAACAACATGTCATTAAATCCATATACTTGGCTACACATACAAATGCAACACATACAAATGAAACAATTTAGAGACCAAGAAATTAGATAACTGAACTTGGCTTGTAAATACTTTGTAAAATTGAGTGACATTTTGTACGCCCACAAGGGGAGAATAGGACACGCCTCCAGCTGACGTGACGCTGCCACGTCACTTAGGTGATAACGTGACACTACATCATCATCTTCAACAAACATACAAGCCTCATTATCACCCATGGCTCACATAACAGTACCACTAATGTGAAAGTACCATATTAAGTGGGATATACCTTATCCTCGCTCATTGGAGGAGAAGGTTACCCAATCTGGATGAGGAATATTACTTCAAAATATCCATTAACCTAACAGAGAGAATTATATACAGATATAATAACCAATGGAGGTGAATCAAACCAGAAGAAAAATCCGAACGCTAATCTCTATAGTTCTTCTCAGTTTCGTTCACCTATTTTGATGTCAATAACCCTACCTTTCTTCACTTATCTCCCTTCCTATACACTCCATGCAACCATAGCATGTTAATGACAATCCTATAGGTGAATCAAAACGACTCGACCAGCACGGTTAAGTAATACGTGGGAGAATAATCACATGGAGTAGTTCCTTTTTTAGCCATTCTCCAACTGGAACCAGCCAGCAAACATCAGAGAAGATCAGTGTGTACTAGTGGCTCCTCTTCGGCCTGCAGTTTCTTCAGTCGCCGTTTTGCATAAATTGTGACAATAACTGTTGTTGTAACCGAAATGCAAAATCCGATAACATTGCAAATAATCTGTGCAGCTGATAGTGAGCGCCGATCATTAGAAGCATCGGCCAAAGTCTTTATCAAGATCCCACTACAATAAAACAAACACCACTTCGGTTGAACATCAATCACAGCAGAAAAAGTTCTACCATGGTAGCATCAAGATCATTACAAATACATCTTTTTATCCTTTTGGAGAAAGAGAAGAGATCTTACGTGTAAAGTGCAACAAATATTTCTGGAACCATTCCTATCAGCGTCCCCAACAAGTAAGGACAATAATGAACACCGGTAGCCACGGCACAGTAATTATATATGACATACGGGAAAGGAGAAATCCTAATCAAAGTGACAGCTCGAAACTGCTTAAACCAATTTCCCTCGCCAGCAAGTTTTATAATGGAAGCTTTCTGAGGATATTTTTCTAACAACGCCTGTCGAATGGAACAAAATGATGCCATAACATTAATCTAAGCCATAATATTAGTAAGAAGAAAAATATGAACAATCAAAGTTACATACTTGGATCTTATGATGGAATAAAAAGCTGATGAGATATGGAAGAGAGACGCCGATAGGCACTGATCCAATTATCAGCAAAAAACCGTATCCATATCCAAAAGTCATCCCAGCCACCCACATGGAAGGTGTTGATGGCAAAAGTAGGGTAGGAAATATAGACATGGAACCAAAAACTAGAAGTGCTAACATTGTTTCGCTGAATGTTTCCCTCTCCCAAATCATAATGGGGATGATTTCCTGGAAAAATACAAGTCATTCTTAAAAACTACATAATCAGATGGTGAAAGCCAAGGGGACAAAGCCATGTTTGTGGGAGCTCATACTTAAATATAAGCATCAAATCTTGGCTTATTTTTAACATGGAGCAAGCCATCCAGCAAGATAAGCAACACATTTGGAGAATACTTTCAAGCATAAGCCACCTCAAACATGCTAGTCCGCAACGTCTTTACCTTTTGGACAACTAACACATGTTTACATAACCAACTAGTACTAAACCAGAAAAACAAGTTCATCTCTTATCGTGCTAACATCAAGTCCAATTTCGCAATTCTAATGCTGTAGTGCGTTAATTACAGCTTAAAGTCTCGGCTGAAATTTTCAACATCAAAATTGTCAGTATTAAACTGATAATGACCAGCAAGCTGAAAGCTACAATCTCCTTCAGGCTAATTAACACAATTCTTTTGCTCATCAAGCATCAATTAAGTTCAGCTAGGCAAAATGATGGAAGTTAACACAAATTAGCACACAACACATTAGGACTTAAAGACTCAAATGGTCAATGATAACAAGCTCCTGTACGAATTATTGGGCAAATTTGTAGACAATTATTCAGAAGATATCATATATGGATTATTTAGAACTAAATTGACCTTCTCCATGAAGAAAGGTCCGATCCATTTGAAGAAAACAGCACCCAACAACCCTAAAAACGCCCCCACCACCAGCAGCTTCGCCCACCACCACAACGACCACAACCACCCACCGCCACCTCCACCGCCACCGCTTCCACCACAACAACCCGACGACGCCCCCTCAGCCACCACCTCCCCGTAGGTCCCATCATCAGAACCGTCCTCCAATTTCACGAAATCCCCAGCCCTGAAATCCTCTTCGGTAGCATTGTAAGTCATCGCCACCGAACCAAATTCCAGGTTTTCTACCCCAAATCAAATCCTATTCAGCAAAACCGTACAATTATCGTCCCAACGAAAAATCAAAATGAAGAAAAAGGGAATACTTATACCCCCTCTTTGATTGAGGGGTTCTCAGGATACGAAAATAACAGTATAAATTCAACCCTTAAAATCTTGATTTTCCTTTTGCTTCAACAAAGCCCTAAGGATTTCTGCAAGAAACGGCGTAATCGAGGAGGAACAACGTAGATTGTAAGGAAAGAGAGACAGAAAATTAAAAAATAATACGATCAATATATGAATACATGTATAAGTGTCTATGTATTATCGGTTATGCGACAAGAAGAAAGGCAAATGAACCGAGATCTTGCACGACTGCTATTACAAGTTTGCATTTATGAATTTGCTGAATTTAGTAAAAGGGAATTTAAATTTAGGAACGGCAAGTCAAGCGAAGTAGCGGAGTGTTTGTTTTGATTTATTTATCTAAGCGATTTATTTATTTATTTATTTTTCTAAGAAATTTATCTATACTTAAACAGTAAATAATTTTACAAATAAATGCAAAAATTAATATGTCACTTTTTTGTGGTGGAATTTGATTATTTGACCATAGGAAATCATTTTTATGGCAGGATTATGAAGCAAAATTGATCAGCTTTCCAATAAAACATGAGAGAAGGACTTTTTGAGAATGGTGAATATAATTGTACATTTAATATTTAATCTCCTTGTAGATAAATTCGAAAATAATTTCCTTCAAGAAAACCTGATAATAATTCATTTCTATAAGCCCATGATATGATTGAATTTTTTATCATTTTTTATGGATTTTTACGAGAACGAGGAGAGAGAGAATGAGTGAAGTAGATTTGTGTAGTATATATAAATTTCAAGAGATCAGTAAATATAATTTATTTGATTAAATTTAAATTTAAAAAGAATAAATAAAAATATATAAAAAATAGCAAAAGAAGTTAATCCTATCATAGGATAGAATATCATGAATAATTATTATATTTAAATAATTGATTAAAAAGAAGGTATGGGTTTGTTTGATACGAATTAAATTAAATTAATTTTTATCATTATTTTCTAATATTTATTATCAATTTGATAATTAATATATATATATATATATATATATTATTGTTTAAATGCACATGTAAAATCTATTTTTCCAATATTTTTATATCAAAAGGATGATATGTTATTGGTCCAAATCTCCATAACCAATTTACCTATTTTATCTTGAATTATAAAGAGTGTGGACATGTGAAATTGGCAGTGTCAATAGCGAGGTTTTAGCTCGTAGTTGAACGATAAGACGACGCCGTTTGCGTAATGGCAAATCATTCTGTAGACAGGATGTGGTTGTGGGACCCTTTTTGCAATGCCGAGCAAATGGGTGACGCGTTCCCTTTTTTTTCTCTTACATAAGTGACCCGTTCTTTGTTGGTTTGCTGACGTCCTGACTTCACCGCCACGCTTCAAATTAAAGGGCATCTCTCACAAAATGGCCTCTTCCCCATTTGAGAAGTTACTATCCTTTTATACAGATATATCAGTAGATAGGTTAATTAAATTAATCTCATTATTGATATATCAGCCTTCATCTGAGGATATATTAGTAGTTGGGAGAATAAATCATTCCCAGATGAAAAGAAGAACATTACCCGGACATCTTTATTGCTAAAGCGATTGTAAAGTGGATTATACGAGAAAGATTTTGGGCTTGTTAACATATACATCTTATAATTCATTTTAATTCATTCTTTTCAAATTTAAATTTGGTCAAACAAATCACATCCACATATCAACTGTACTTTTAAATCTCCATCATCCAACTCCACTAATTTTCTCTCTTCCTACTCATAAAAATATATTTTAATTTATACGATAACATAGATGATTAATTGAAAAAAAAGGAAAGTGTGTAAAGAAAAAGAGAGGAAAATGTAAAAAAGATGAGAGATAGTGGAAATAAATTCAAAAATAACAATAACACAATAATGCCTAAATATCTACACATTATTATCCTCATATCTTGTTTGATTTCATCATAAAATGATGCTGCCTCCCGTGAAAATAAAAATTTTCACACACACACACACACATATGGTGCTATATAGAGCTTATTCTATACATAATAATTTTTCACTAAGGGTGTGTTTGATTGACCAAGAGTGGAAAAGAAAATATTTTCCATCATACGAAAAGAAAATATTTTCCATCATACAAGAAAAATATTTTCTTTGAGGGGAGTTAGAAATAATTTGCCATGAAAAATGTCTCTTTCATGCAGAAAATGGTTGTACATTGATTGTACATGAAAAATATTTTCCATGGAAAATAGTGCAATCAAACAACCAAGTGAGAAAATATTTACTTGATGGGGCATTTTCCATGGCAAATTTGGCCAATCAAACACATCCTAACTTCCACCGACATTTTCTCTTTCATCACTTTCAATCACTCATACAATTATTTTATATTTTTAATATATTTTCTTTAATTTTCAACTACACATCTAACACATCATTCGAGTAAATCTATATTATTATCATATTGTGTATAGAACAAACTCATAATATAAGAGTATCTCCAATAGGCTCTTTAAATGAAAGAAAATCTTTATTGTAAAAAGGTAAGTATTAAAATTGAGTTCCAATAAACTCTTTATTTTAATTTTATGAGATAAAGAGAGAGTTTGACTCTTCAAATTTAAAGAGTAAAATTCACTCTCTATTATTTAATATCCACAAGTTTCAATATTCTTTATTGATTTTACCAAACAATAATTAATTTTATTGGTTCAAAGACAACTAAAATTATAAATATTAATTAAAAAGTAAAAGAATTGTTCATTGATACAAACAAAATAAAGTATCTAAATAAAGAGTTTGTTGGAGTTCATTAGAACTTTTGATAACTAAATTAAAAGATACTCTCTAGACTGTGAAATATGCTCTTTAAAGATAAAAAGGTTGTTGGAGATGCTCTAAGTCAAGACATTAGTTGCCCACTTTTTAATGTACGTTTTCTTCAACTTACCATCTTCAGGAATATTAAGAAATTTCTGGGATTGTGTGATGTGAAATTTTGAAATTTAGGATTTGTTCTATTGGGGAGAATGTATTTTTACTCGAATTACACGTTAGATTTGTAGTTAAAAATTGGGAAAATATATTAAAAAATGTAAAGTAATTATATGAGTAATTAAAAATGATAAGAGAGAAAAAATTAGTGAAAGTTAATGAAATTGATTATGTATAGACAAATCGTCAGGATAGGAAGAAAAATTGACTCTTAAAGAGTTTAGTCAAATTATGGACAAATGAAATCAACGCAAAAAAATCCATTGCCTATATGTGTCCTGATGGACGATACTTGTCCATACGTGGACCTTGTGATTTTTTTGGGGTGGGGAGGGGGGGCGGTGTCACCCATCGGAACACATGTGGGAAATAGATTGTGATGAAACCAAAGTGAAACCTTGGGGGTGTTTCTAAAACTACCAAAAAATTTTGTTTAGGACTTTTTATCTCCTTCGATTTTACAATAGTGGAGCATTTAAGAACGTGTTTGATTCACGTTAAATTAAAATTTTCTCATTATTTTTAATTACTCATACATTGATTTGGTAAAGAGAGAGTTTGACTCTTCAAATTTAAAGAGTAAAATTCACTCTCTATTATTTAATATCCACAAGTTTCAATATTCTTTATTGATTTTACCAAACAATAATTAATTTTATTGGTTCAAAGACAACTAAAATTATAAATATTAATTAAAAAGTAAAAGAATTGTTCATTGATACAAACAAAATAAAGTATCTAAATAAAGAGTTTGTTGGAGTTCATTAGAACTTTTGATAACTAAATTAAAAGATACTTTCTCAGATCGTGAAATATCTTTCTTTAAAGATAAAAAGGTTGTTGGAGATCTTTCTAAGTCAAGACATTAGTTGCCCACTTTTTAATGTACGCTTTTCTTCAACTTACCATCTTCAGGAATATTAAGAAATTTCTGGGATTGTGTGATGTGAAATTTTGAAATTTAGGATTTGTTCTATTGGGGAGAATGTATTTTTACTCAATTACACGTTAGATTTGTAGTTAAAAATTGGGAAAATATATTAAAAATGTAAAGTAATTATATGAGTAATTAAAAATGATAAGAGAGAAAAATTAGTGAAAGTTAATGAAATTGATTATGTATAGACAAATCGTCAGGATAGGAAGAAAAATTGACTCTTAAAGAGTTTAGTCAAATTATGGACAAATGAAATCAACGCAAAAAAATCCATTGCCTATATGTGTCCTCGATGGGCCGATACTTGTCCACACGTGGACCTTGTGATTTTTTGGGGCGGTGTCGCCCATCGAACACATGTGGGAAATAGATTGTGATGAAACCAAAGTGAAACCTTGGGGGTGTTTCTAAAACTACCAAAAAATTTTGTTTAGGACTTTTTATCTCCTTCGATTTTACAATAGTGGAGCATTTAAGAACGTGTTTGATTCACGTTAAATTAAAATTTTCTCATTATTTTTAATTACTCATACATTGATTTGGTAAAGAGAGTTTGACTCTTCAAATTTAAAGAAAGTAAAATTCACTCTCTATTATTTAATATCCACAAGTTTCAATATTCTTTATTGATTTTACCAAACAATAATTAATTTTATTGGTTCAAAGACAACTAAAATTATAAATATTAATTAAAAAGTAAAAGAATTGTTCATTGATACAAACAAAATAAAGTATCTAAATAAAGAGTTTGTTGGAGTTCATTAGAACTTTGATAACTAAATTAAAAGATACTTTCTAGACATGAAATATGCTTTCTTTAAAGATAAAAAGGTTGTTGGAGATGCTCTAAGTCAAGACATTAGTTGCCCACTTTTTAATGTACGTTTTCTTCAACTTACCATCTTCAGGAATATTAAGAAATTTCTGGGATTGTGTGATGTGAAATTTTGAAATTTAGGATTTGTTCTATTGGGGAGAATGTATTTTTACTCGAATTACACGTTAGATTTGTAGTTAAAAATTGGGAAAATATATTAAAAAATGTAAAGTAATTATATGAGTAATTAAAAATGATAAGAGAGAAAAAATTAGTGAAAGTTAATGAAATTGATTATGTATAGACAAACCGTCAGGATAGGAAGAAAAATTTACTCTTGAAGAGTTTAGTCAAATTATGGACAAATGAAATCAACGCAAAAGATCCATTGCCTATATGTGTCCTGATGGACGATACTTGTACATACGCGGACCTTGTGATTTTTTGGGAAGGTGTCGCCCATCGGAACACATGTGGAAATAGATTGTGATGAAACCAAAGTGAAACCTTGGGGGTGTTTCTAAAACTACCAAAAAATTTTGTTTAGGACTTTTTATCTCCTTCGATTTTACAATAGTGGAGCATTTAAGAACGTGTTTGATTCACGTTAAATTAAAATTTTCTCATTATTTTTAATTACTCATACATTGATTTGTTAATTTATTTATATATTTTTTAATTTTAATACATCTTCTCCGATTCTCAACTTCACATTTAAAATAAATTTAATTTACTAAAATTTAATGTGAATCAAATAATCCCTAATTATTTAAAATCATATTTAAATAATATAGCGATGTGTAAATTAATACCGATATAATAACGACAATAGAGTCGAAAATTATTTTAATCTTGGAATCCATATCCAACTCCTACACCTTATTGGGGGGAACATTGATCAACTTATGAGTGGATTCCAGCAGCAAAACATGTTAAAATCAAGTCACATACATTTATGAATTTATTATTGTCAATGTGGTTCACGGGAATTCATTTTAAAAATACTTTAGACGAACAAGTCACAAATTTTTCCTTCCCTTTGTATTTTTAAACTCTGTAGCCCATTAGTGCAATGGGGAAGAATTCCTATTGATTACAACAGTGATTAGCAGAAAGTTCTAAGGCCCATAAGCACGCGCAAGTCTTGCCGCCTGTGTGTTGCCACATGTTATATATGATTATGGGACTTCACATTAATCAACTTGGAACTGTGAGTCCACTTGATTTGGGCCAGATTCAATCGATCAATCCATATCTTCTTGGGTGCATCATGGGCCATAACCTTTCTCTATGTATATTAATCAGCCCATCCACTCATAATGTACGATGACTAATATAAATTCGTGTTGAGGAATGTTACAATGTGCAAGTAACACATGAGATGCGCGACGATATAATCATGAATAATAGATTCGCAAATTAATACATAAACCGAATGTAGCAAATGATCCCCTCCCCACCACAAAAAACGCAAAAAATGAAGTGTTATTTTTTGATTTTTTATTGAGAAGTAAATGAAAGTTCAAGAACAATATATATATGAAAAGACTGTGACACAAAAAAAAAGTTGTTCAAAAAATGATTGTTGAGATAGCTACCACATGCAAACAAGCTAGATTCCATTTTCTTTTCTTCCAGCTCCATAATATGACTTGGAAATCTGTCCATGGCTGATGAGAAATCTACATCAATAGGCAATAACTTCTCCTTTTAGCTTCCTTTAAGACTTGCCAACTGAAAAAGGTGAAGAATGGTTCACTTTATCACTATGTAGTTGAGAAATTATATATCACAAATGTACTAGCTACTCCCTCATGGTTATGTGATTGTGACTATCTATTCAAATGATTTGACTTACATTATTATTATGGGTTTTTTTTTTCCATTTTGCTCGAAAAATATGAAATAGTTTTTAAAGTTCTCTCGGAGTTACTAAAATTACTTAGAATTTGTTATTATAATTTATTGTTTTCGATTTTTGAAATACTGAAAATTTTTTAAAGGTCATATTTTTTGTGAGTTTATTTTCAGAAGCAAGAAAAAATTTTGTGAAGAAAAACTCAATATGTTGAAAATGTATAAGATATACACTTATTATCTCTCCTCACCTAAAAAAATCGAAAAGTGAAAATCAATTTAGAATGACTTGCTCTGGATTTGAGTTATTTTGATGCATTTAATTGACGCGAGACAATAGTGTTTTTCCTCACAACTTCTTGATGAAGCAGTCAAAGGGGATCAGGTGCCAAGTAAATGCTAGTAGGTGCATTTAATAAGTTGGTAACATTTCTCTGTATTACTTGCATTTGCACATTTCTATCTTTTCTACTGATGAGTGAGAAATATCAATGAAAACAAAGTGAAGTTGCACGTTATAAAGCCTGATTGGGATCCCCTTTTTTCCAAAATTTTCCATTTTTTCCAAGTTTTTTTCTCTCTCCTAAATCAATCACATCCACATATCTCATCACATCCACAAATCTCAACCACTCAACTCCATTCATTCTCTCTCATCTTTTACATTAAAAACTTTTAAAAACTATTATAATTCATCCCCAATCACCCTTATAGTAAAAATTAGTTGTGTACCGAGTACTTAGTAGCAGATATATGGTTGGAGTGATAGAATGCTCTTGGTACTAGAGTAATGTACTCTCAAGTGATGATTTAAACCAGTTTTTGCACTATCATTGTTTATGCGGTA
Organism: Jasminum sambac; assembly: GCA_018223645.1. Lineage (NCBI taxonomy): Eukaryota > Viridiplantae > Streptophyta > Magnoliopsida > Lamiales > Oleaceae > Jasminum > Jasminum sambac. Next base: position 26,906,492 of record CP073644.1, on the reverse strand, counting down.
TAAAATTAACAAATAACAAATGCTAAAAATTGATTAGTCGGTAAATCCAACTACTAAAAGGGAATAAAAAAAGAAAAAGAAAACGGTTTGACCAAGTCCAGCTATAGAAACCAAAAAGAATGAGTTCACACACTAAATTGAGTTTGCTGATCAATCACGGGACTAAAGATTACCTGTCTCCCCCCCGTTTCATTTATGGTTTAAAGTAGAACTAACATAGCTTATTATGCAAAGTGAGAGAAAACATTCTAAGACTCTTGAAAGATCAATTGCAGATTCAATCTTCAATCGTCACACGCACATGTAGAGTCCATAATTTAATAAATAATGCGCCACCATGTGTAAATTGGATTTACCGTTGGTTTAGACTCGCTGTCGATCTCCAAAAGATTGTAATTTTTCCCAAAGTGAGATAAACAGTGCTTGTTCTATAGTTCCTCTTATGATCAGTCCAATCTTTTCGTCTCTATATACGAATCTTTTATATGTATAAAAGAAGGAATTGTTGTAGTAGGCCCCACTGTGGTCTCCCGCTCAAACTACATTTATTTTTTACTTATTATTTTTTTTCCTTAATTGGTGATTGGTGACGCATGAAAGTTTAGGGTCCTTGCAATTAGTGTTTGAAGTAGGACGATTGAAAATGGATAATGATGAATGCATATATATGGAATGGTTGAATTGATTCGATAATGTGCAATAGTACTTCTACACAATTTTTACAATCAATGATTTGAAAATTTCTATCCATTGGATGAATGGTGGAATTGATTCAATGATAATTTCAATTATACGGGGTTTCAAAACCAATTTAGGTTTTTTCTAAGATAGGAAGTCATATAATTGTAAAATAAATGCTTCAATCTTTGAGTAAATATATTTTGCATCGATATGAAATTTCACGATTATATATATATATATATATATATATATATATATATATATATACACACACATGAATTTAGAGAGTATATTCTTTATCGAAAAGATACACTTAAAAAAAACTATCTAATCTTTTTTACTCACGTTTCTCCGTCTGGGACAATTTAGATAGTTCATATTATGTGCATTTAATGAATATGATATTGAATTCACAAATGAAGATTCATTAATTACTTGCATTAATATTAAATTATATCCAAATTCTTAACTATGGTTTTATATGTCACATGACTTTGACACTATCTATTTGGTCATGGTTAGTTGTATTTTATAGTTTCTAGGACGCAAAATCTTAGAGGTTTGAAGATAGTGATTTTTGATAAAGATGATACACACGACTTTAATTTCAAATGTTACATTAAAAATTTTCAAAATTTAAATTAATTTTGTGACACGGTGTTTTCTTTTTATATATATATATATATTTTATTTCTTTTCTTAAATAGTCCAAAATTTCTCCCGTGGTTCGAATACTAGTCATGTCTAACATAATCAATTTGGATGTTGTTCAAACTTTTCATAAATGGAAATAGAATGGAAAGAACAGATAGGCAACTTGTATTGAGTACAAGAGTATTTTCCATCTTTAATTTTAAGTCTTGCATTGATATCACAAGGATGAAGGACCCAACTCAAAACCATTGCCTCAAAATTCAATGTATTGTTTTTTGTACCATAAGGTATGACCCACTCAACTAATTTTGATAACAACTCAACTAATTTTGATAACAAAGACATATCAAATCATCATATGCAAAAGGTGGATCATCAATTCATTTGCACCCATATTTTGAAAATTCCTTTTTTTTTTTTTTTTTTTGCTACTAGGTTGTCTCCGAGGACTAAAATAATTGGTGACAAAAACAACACGAAAATCTTGGTAGTATAGGAAAACAATAAATAAAAAAAATAGAACAAGAATTATGTTCTTCTTTATATTTGTTATAAAAGTATAGAAACAATAGAGAGAATTTAGAGAATGAATTCTAAGGAATTCTCAGGAATGAATTTCATTAATAACTGAAGCCCTATTTATAGGAAAACTTCGAATGGCACAATCGTAATTACATAATTTCATCAAGGGTATAATAGTCATTCACATAAATAATTATTCATAACTACCATATTATTCACCAAATTATTCTCCACCAAACAATTATTCATAACACCTAATAATTATTCTTCAATTATTATTCATAACACTCCCCCTTGAATGACTATTAATACAAATGTCTTCTGGACCTGTTTGGAGAAAAATCCAGTGGAAAAAACTTCCAAACCGATTGACAGGATAGCTTGGAGTGGTTATATCGCTTCATCAAAACATTGCTCCCCTGATGTCTACCAAATGCAGATAGGAGTATTCATGTCGCCTCGTTAAAACCTTGTCAAGAAAACCCAGTGGGAAAAACTTGATCGAAGGAAAAAGAGTACAGCTGCTCCGTTTGATTTCATATCTTGAGAACTGATATCTTTACTTCTGGTAAATGATTTCAATATCATCATCGTTTGGATCTAAAGCATTAGCTCCATTATAACTTGATCCAATAGATACACTGTATCAATTTCTCCCATCGTTCTCAATATACCATGAATATGCCTCGTTAAAACCTTATTAGGAAAAATCCAGTGGGAAAAACCCTAATGAAAGAAAAAGAGTACATTATTCATGTGAATACGCCTTTAAAGTTACCTCATTAAAAACCTTACTAGGAAAACCCAATGGGATAAAACCTCAGTCAAGGGAAAAAGAGTGCAACGCGTATTTTATACAAGTATGCTGCAAGCATTTCAAAATCTTTCATACATTTGTATGAGTATCATATACATTGGTTTTATACTCTTCGTTCATTTAGAGTGCATCAATTTTCTTACACAACTACAAAACATTCACCATGAACACATGTCTCCAAACACACAATTTAAAGCATATAAATTCATAGTAAAAACATGTAAACATATAAGTAAACCTTCATAACTAACTAACACTTAAAATATATCATTTAACATTTAATACTCACTTAATAGGTTATTTCATTCCCAGGGGCTTAGCTCACCCTTTAGGGTACTCATAAACACTGGCTTAGCTCACCCGATCCTTTAATTTCCTTTTCGGTACTACACACACGATCGGTAATTTAACTTTCATGAGCATGCAACATATAATGACCACCATGCTTATCTTTAAACTTGAGCAATAGTCATCATCATCTCATCATCTCATAAGTTAAGGATTTCACATTCACCATTTATCATCTTCAATATATCTCAATATTTTCATTATCATTGATCATATGTAGCGCTACATTTTCATATCGTGTCGACACATTTCAATTTCATTTCTTTCCCCATATCGACATAACTTATCGAGATATCTCATTATCAATCCTCTTGTAGGATTACACAATATAGTTATGTCTATATACTCTTCAAGAGCATATGCCTCCGTTATTAAGACCATCTTTTATAATTTGCTTTGATATATATGATTGGGGAAATATCAACGCTTCTAGCGTGCTAACTTATCAAAGCATCGTAGCGGATATATGTGATTGTTCATAGCCTTTCATGCATCTTTAAACTTCAAGTTCGTATTTCAATTTCGAGGATATAAGATGATGCATTTATTTTCAACCTTTAATACTCCCCTCATCTTTGAAAATTTAGAACACCAAAACTCATACAGTTGGTATGATTTTTAATCATATATGTTCTCATCATTCAAATTAATATGGGAATTTAGACCGTTTGCATTCTATTCTCGATATCGGCAATTTATTTGAGGACTTTAAATAATTTGCCATATAATATCCCACTTGTATGCATACTCAAATCCTTCGTGATTTATTCAAGTATTGAGATATACATTTACTAGCTTTATCATTAAATCAAAATCATGCTCATATCAGTGAGCAAATATTTCAGAAATTTCAAATTACGAATCATATACACATGTGACTATCTAGTGGATCCATATCATAATATCTAGTAGTCCACATGGAGGATGAGTGGGCCCATACTTCTCATCCTTTATTCCAGATATATTTGGGATTTATTCCCAATATTGGTTAGTAATGATTTCATCATTTATCGAGAACAATCATTGAAGAATTCTTTAATTCTTCACTTGAAATATTGATTTCAATAATTATTTAAACTGGGATGGTCATCGGTTTTGCAAGCAGTATTATTGAACTTCTAGTTCAAGAAATTCTTATATCAATTTCACTAGTATCTGTATAGTGCTCAATATGATTTATCATAGAAATAATTCACCGACATATTCCATCATCTTTTGGTGACATTATTGTCTACCACTATTCAAACACGGAGTTACAGCTCATACGCATCACATCCGCTATTATTTAATTCAAATCGTAGCTCTTACGCTTCATATTATTTATTTAAAATCGGAGTCTTATTTCATACGCGTCGTATTATTCTATAAATAAATCATCAAAATTATTGCAAAATTCATCCTAATAAGGGTCTATACATTATAATGGATCATATGCTCTCAAATCTTCGAAAATACTATTCATCACTACCGATTAAAATCCTAAAAAGGATTTATCGAGGTAAATTGGAAAGATTAAGGATGCTAATGAATAAGGGTATCCCACAAGATATCCAATGCTTGATTGAAGCAAAGGTTCGATTATCTGGTGAGGTTTCAATTCCGTCTAAATACATGTCTGGTATGGGTAAAAGTAGTTTTTCAAAGAAACGGAGAGCAAAAAGATTAGGAGGATGCTACAAGTGTGCTCGGTGGACATGTGACACTCGATGTAAATCATGGGGTACTTGTCCGTAAATCGAGAAGATAAAATAGCATTCATTAAGGATGGATTGAGTAAGGAGCCTTTGGATGATATTCAACAGGCTCTTAAGACACATCCTAGTGGACACGCATAAGGTGAGCTAATGGCCTTATGGGCCAAATTCAAAGATCAACAAACGCGTTACAGTCTTGAAAAACTTACTTTAGAAGATCCTGTTTGTAAATTTATTAGAAAAATTTAGCATAATGATTTTCTCATATTTATGTAAGAAAGCTCGGTGTAATAACAAAGATCAATATATTTCTTTTATTTGTAAATATCGTTTTCAATTTTAAGATATATATTATTTTTCAATCACTGTGACTATATGTCATATCACTAAAGAAAAATTTCGCTTTTTCTTTCATATTTGTCAAAAATAAATAGTGCACTCAATTATTGGTTTTAAAATTTTTCTTTAAATAGAGGATTCATATATCTCTCATGTTGAAAATATAGTGCAAAAAGAGAGATAGGAGTAGAGATGGATGTGGAGATTTTAGAATCATCTCATACAAGTCGCCTTTACCTCGCCATATTAAAACCGTATGTATTCTTGGTGGATCTAGCGGTAGGCCATATCCAATATGTGGATATGGCAAACCGACTTGTAAAAGAGTTAGGGAGACAAGAAATCAATATACTATACGGAGGAACCAACAACAAACTTTTAGCTAAACTTATAATGGCCGCACAATCATGGGGAATAAGAGTTTCGAGCGTAATACCTTTCCATCTAGTTGGATCTAATACTCGAATTGGAGCCAGTTCTACAATGGGTCCAGCAGGGTTGGTGCTACAAGCGCAATCCATCCACAACTGCATGATGTATATGATGAATAATAGTGATACTTTCATTGTCCTTCCAGGCAGCTACAACACACTGGAGGAAATATTCAATATAGCCTCGTTGGCAAATGGAATTTTCATGTCAAACCAATAGGTTTGTTGAATATTAATAATTTCTTTGATGGCTTACTAGCGTTTCTAGATCAGGTGTAAATAATAAGTTTATCTCTCATTCAATGAGAAAAATACTTATTTACGCTGAAATAGTTGATGAACTACTCATCAAATTTCATGCATATGTTCAAGAATATGTAGAAGCCCAGGTCCGTCGGTCACAGACCACTGGTGTCAAGCGAAAAAGAAATTCGGATCCTTTAAATATTTCATTATGAATCCTAATGTTGATGGTGGCAGAGTTACGGAGTATTTATACTCTCGAGACGCATCCCTCATTTATGGATTCAGTATGTATATTCTTTTGCATTTCTATATTTTCGAGTGTTTAATGCCATCTTTTGATATTCTCAATATGTTCCACTTCGGCTGTTTTGTACTTCTTCTGGAGTAATAATAATAATATCATATTGGCTTTATTCAAATACAGATATCTAGTGATTTTGCTTCTTCAAGAGCATTTTATTCTCATATTAATACAATCTCATATCATCGATAAGATTACTTCATATAAGCTTTCCATGCGATATATTTTCTTTGATTTATCAACATGGGATCTATTCAGCATTTTACTTTCGTCTATTTATCCAATGGTGACTTCAAGTACCACTTACTCAATTTTCTCCATTAATATTCGGTATATATGGGGAAGTAATTTTATTCTCATCGTCTACTACTTCGAGAGTATGATTAGAATATTTGATCAACTACTTCTTCTGGAGTAGGATTCGTTATAACCAATCGTGTAGTATAACCCACCACATTGGAAATATGCACACCAATCGTATGGTATTACCCACCACATTGGAAATATACTCAAACTATAAAGTGCATAAATTTAAATTGCAAAAATTAAATTTCCTCCAATAGGTGGTCGAACATACCTTATGGGAATTATTGCAATAAATATAAATCTACGGAATTTAAATAGCAAGAATTAAATTACATAATATTTAACTACTTCTTCAGGAGTAGGATTCGCTTAGGTAAGGTATTACCCATCACTTAGCATATAAAGTGCGTAAATATATAAAACCTTCCGCTTAGTGACGGTTTGAACCCATCATCAAGTAGGAGGTATTGCAAGAATTAAATTGCAGTAAATAAAGTGCGAGAATTAAATATTGAACTGCTTCTACGGGAGCAAATTTGTTCTTCTAGAACAAATACTCATTACTTCTACAAGAGCACACTTATCCTTCTAGAATAAGTACATTATGTAATTGAACTCTTCGGGAGTTAAAATAATATTTCGATCTTTTAACTCAAATGGACTTCAGGTCATAATTAATGGATTTAGAATTTCTTCGGGAATATTTTATCCATTTTTTGTTTATTGTCTTCAAAATTAGGTCGGTCCTTCCTTTTACAGTTCGCAAGGGTAAAATTGTCTATTCCAATCCGCAATGGTTAAATTATCAAACATATTCTATCAATATTATACGATTGGAAAATCGTCTCATTTTCACTTCCATTTATAAATATCAAAATATTTAATGACTATTTTGTAACATTTCAAAAGTTGGTGTACTGATTTGTAAATTTTGAAAGTTTGATAATAACATATTTCAAAACGAGTTATTACCCTATCAATGTTGGTGTCAAATCGAAGCTCTCGTTAAATCGAGTATAATGGAGTCGAGAAAATTTGATTTTGATAATGTATGCTCCTTATATCTCGAGAAAACGAATATTATAGTTTAATATATTATTATATTATAAAGTAATATAATATATATACCTTTTCCTTTTTCTTAGGGAGAAGAATTGAACACGCACGTATTTCCTCCATTTGCCAATTCTTGAATTGCCCACAACTCTTTGTCTGCATAAATGTTTTCTATGAGTGATTGGGAAGATAGAGAGAGTGAGACGTGAGAAAGTGGGAAAAAGATAAGAGAGAAAAGAAAGATAAGTATTGATTGGAGATGGATTAGGTTATTTATAATAATTCGGTTTCTGATACAGAAGATCATCTATAAGATGCAACTGTAGAGCATACTCCCTTCATATTACTCAAATGGCTAGAGACTCGTGCTGATAACGTGTTATAAAAGTATAGAAATAATAGAGAGAATTTAGAGAGAATGAATTCTAAGGAATTCTCAGGAATGAATTTCATTAATAACTGAAGCCCTATTTATAGGAAAACTTCGAATGGCACAATCGTAATTACATAATTTCATCAAGGGTATAATAGTCATTCACATAAATAATTATTCATAACTACCATATTATTCACCAAATTATTCTCCACCAAACAATTATTCTCCACTAAACAATTATTCATAACACCTAATAATTATTCTTCAATTATTATTCATAACAATATTATTATTATTGCAAAAGAGAGTACAAAAAAGAAAAATTATTGAGAAACATGAGAATTTATGTTCTTTTAGAAAAATATATAATTGATTTTTAAACTTTAGTCAAGCTCTTTGCTAGCAAGTACTAAATGACCTCATTTTTCCAAAGGAATTGTTGGCATGACTTGATTCCACATCCTTTCTACGTAGGACAAGGCAAATTAGCTGCCCAGAGGGCAAAGCTCCAGTGGTCAGGATAGTGCAGAGTTGATACCAAAATCAAGGTTTGAGTCATGACAGCCGCAGTGTGGGGATTTTAACTCCTTTGGGGGTGGTCCCTTGTGGGCACCATCCACGGAGCCTCCACTATGCCTGATAATGGAGTACCTGATTTACCTCATTCACGATGCCTGTGGGGCCAGGACGGTGAGGGCCGGTTGGGGTGTCCGGAATTACACCTTTTGGTACCAGGACAAGGCAAATTAGGACATTCGGGCAAGTACAACTATTTAGTGCCGTAGACTTTAAACAATTTATTTAAAGAATTAATTATAATATGATAATGTTCATAGTTTTCATCACCTATCCACGTTAAAATGCCAATAACCCATAAGTTGATATTGTAGTTTAAATTGGTTGGAGTCAGTATATATGTCATATTCTGGATCAATTACAATCTGTCAAATCATTGTGTGAATATTTTAACATACTTATATGTGAGTAGGTGATCAAAACTAATTAAATTCATATACATCCATTGACATTATTTAGGAAACCAACAACTAGTCGTCCATCAAATTTATGATTTTTTGGGAACCTTGTTTATGATCTTAATCCGTATTCATATACCTATGATTGGACGAGTTATCACACTAGTTCCCTATTATAGACACAAAAAACCCATGTATATTATAATTATTGAAAGTTAACTTTTTTGAAAGTTCACTGTTTTTCACTTTTTTCTCTTTCTTTTTGTGTTGGTGTCCATTCATTTTACCTACGGCCTCCATCATTTCAAAATAATAATTAAAAAAATCAAAATACTATCTCCGTCTCAAAAATATAATTTATTATTATTTTTCGTCCGTCTCAAAATATAGGCCACATTCATTTTAAAGATTTAATTAAAATATTATTTATTTTTTATGACCTCATTTAATATATATTATTATCATCAAAATAGAGTAGTTGTAATAAAATATTTAATAAATCAGACGATATATTAGAAAAATAATCTTAAATTTTACTTTTCCAATACCATTAATTATATTTTTTTAATCTTTATAAAAATAAAAATAAATTATATTTTTAGGACGGAGGTACTATTTACTTTTAACAATCTACTTCTAGGGAAAAACTTGAACTCATGGGACACTGCTCCCTAGACCAAAAAAGATGACCTCATTATTAGGGCCCCCACCCCCTCGCCCCCAAAAAAACCCCGACCCCCCTTGACCCGCCACACACGTAGATCAACATCTCAAAGTGGAAAATATCGAGTATTCAATAAACTAGGGATATTGGAAATTTTAATAGAATAATTGTGAACCATTATTGCACTGCAGAGTATTTTTGGAACGCCCCAGTTGCTACATATTTATATAGTTTAAAATTATCTATATACATATAAGAAACCACCCTTGTACATAAATCAACATTTTTTAGTGTTGAACTACTAGAGATGTTTCCAATATTTGGTTTAAATATATATATATATATATATATATATCGATTTTGATCAGGTATGGTACCCACAGTGGACACGTGGCGCGTGGCGCCATGTCATCACACCAAATTTTTTTTTTAATTCTTTTTTGTATCTACGTTAAGTTAGACGAATAATACATAACTGTTCCCTGATGGTGGGAGACTTCACCCGACCCCTATTATTTTTTTCTCCGATTGTGAGTACCGTAAGGTAAGTACCGGATCATAACTGATATATATTTCTACCATGGTGGCAAGGAAATTAATTCAAACTTAGGAGACCGTTAGACATATGATTACCAAAACAAATCATGTTAACACGATGAGAATTTTTTAATTATAATTATAATTAAGGACTTTAATCAATTCTTTTCCAATGTCAATTCAACCCCCCAAAAAGTGAACGCTTAATGTCAATCCATGAATATGAATTAAAGTGCACGAAAAGGGAAAGAGGAAAATCCATGACCCACGAAAGTACATGCCTGAGAAACCTCCCTTTCCATTCAAAACTTCCGATCATTTGGATTAAAGAACATTAATGTGAAGAAGAAGGAAAAAATAAAGAAGATAAGGGAAAAGGCCATGTCGAGCTTTAGTCACAGAAATGGAATCGCATCAAAAGGTCTTGGTGTGAAATTCGACAATTATAGTTCAAAATCTTCTTCTTCTTCTTCTTTTAAGTCGAAGGTGCAATCTACCGGTACTTCTAGCATACGCCGGAGCAGCACCGGCTCGGCTGGCAGCAGCTCCAAGGATGATTCTGCAGGTTGAAATCGAAATCGCGCTTGATTGTGCTTGCTTAATTTTGATTTTTAGAGTGTTAATTTCATATTCTTAATGTTTAATTTCGTAATCAATTTTGAGTTATATATGCTCTGGAGATGATTAGAACTAGAATTCACTCGTTAGTTACTTAATTCTATCTCTTTTGCCATTGATATTGTTTGCAATAGATTGCTTAATTGCTCTAAATTTTCTTTCCCATGGTGCATCTTGGTTCGCGATAGTGCTTAATTTCATTTGCTATGGTATTATGAGTAATTAGAAAAAATGATAGAGGCCTTGCTTGGGTACAGTTTCTGGGAGAGTTCGAGTTGCTGTTAGATTACGGCCTCGAAATGCAGAGGAGATGGCGGCAGATTCAGATTTTGCGGATTGTGTGGAATTGCAGCCAGAGGTACTCCAATTAGTGTCCACTATTCTGGCCGAAAAATTCATCTGAAGTTAGAAATCTTCACTTAATTGCAAATGTTGATTATTCTTGGCTGCGTTTCAGCTTAAAAGGTTGAAAATCAGAAAAAACAACTGGGATTCTGATACATATGAGTTTGATGAAGTACTGACGGAGTTTGCATCACAAAAACGTGTTTATGAAGTTGTGGCAAAGCCTGTAGTTGAGGTAGATCAAAGATGTATTGAGTACTAAATGTCAATATTTGTCTTAATTCGAGGTGTGCTTACTGTTGTTGTCATCTTCAGAGTGTTTTGGATGGTTACAATGGAACAATCATGGCATATGGGCAGACTGGTACTGGGAAAACCTACAGTCTGGGACAACTAGGAGAAGAAGACACTTCTGGTCGTGGAATAATGGTGCGTGCATTGGAGAGTATATTAGCTGAAATATCACCTGAGACTGATACAGTTTCTGTCTCATATTTTCAGGTTGCTATTCTCCTCCTTTCAAATAACGGATACTATGCTCTTTGTTATTTTCAGATTGTTTTCAAGTTTCAGCAGTGAAGATTTGTTTACCTCCACAGTGTTGGAAATGCATTTTGAAAACAAGGAAAAATTGGCGTTTCAAGTTCATTGAAAATATGTCTTAATTTTGGAAACAAGGAACATACATCCTTGTCTTCTCTCTCCGCCACAAAAGCAGACATTGCATATGATTTAAAAACTGAAAATTGAAACCCAAGAAAAGGGCACCTCAGTTTTTTGGTTTTATGAGATTTTTGTGATCTGTGCAAGACTGACTTTCTTAATAAACAAGTGCAGCTTTATATGGAAACAATACAAGACCTTCTCAATCCACCTAATGATAATATATCTATTGTGGAAGATCCAAAAAACGGAGACGTTTCACTACCTGGGGCGACCCTAGTAGAAATCAGGGATCAAAAGAGTTTTGTGGAACTACTACGTCTAGGGGAGGCACATCGCTTTGCTGCTAATACAAAACTAAACACCGAATCTTCGCGCAGCCATGCTATTCTAATGGTCAGTGAAATTCACTTCAGAATTTCTGGAATTGAATATGGTCCTTTCTCTTTCTTTGTTTGTCGAAATTCGTAAGGAATGGATCTGTGAGTACTGCAGGTACATGTGAAGAGATCTGTCAAGGGAAGAAATTCTTCTCTTTCTAGTGAAAGCACGGGTAAAACATTGAAGGCTCCCATTGTACGTAGAAGCAAGCTAGTTATTGTTGACCTTGCTGGTTCTGAGAGGGTTGAGAAGTCGGGTAACATACTGAAATATATAATTATACCATATAGCCAGTGACTACAGAAATTGCTCCTTGTGTATATTTTCATTTTTGATGTTATTACTGCATAGCCATCTCTAACATCTTCATTTTGGCTACATTCTTCTTATGGACATCCTTTTCTTCCTCTACTAGTTCAAATTAGTGCCATAATAGTTCAAATTAGCACCATAAAGCATGATGCATGGAAAGTCCAGGAAATACTCTACAAGAGTTCTAACATAAGATTTAACCAGGGAAGTATGTCATCAGTGAATAAATGCACTAAGGAATCTCATCTTGGATATTTCTCATAACACGCCTCCGACTCCAGCCAAAAAGAATGAAGGAAACAACTACGAGAAGAAGAACAAGAAGAAAACAGTTTTGGTTGAGCTCAATAAGGCATTGGAAAGCATTGTTTTTTCATAGCTGTATTTCCCGTGATGCAAATCGTTGAAGAACATGTCAATTGGAAATGATAACACTTTGTGCCTTTGCCTGTATTTTATTTTTACCCTATCTTGGCTGTATTGTAATTCTAAAAGTTGATTTAATGACAGGAAGCGAGGGACATACATTTGAAGAGGCCAAGTCTATCAACCTCTCTTTGAGCGCACTCGGGAAGTGTATTAATGCATTGGCAGAGAACAGCTCTCATGTGCCTGTTCGGGATTCAAAGCTTACGAGGCTGCTTCGAGATTCTTTTGGAGGTATTTGCTGAATGTAAAAGCTTGTTTCATTTTTGTTTGAAATTATCAACAACCGCACATTAATAACAACATTTTCGTATTTTAAAATTTTTTTCTCAACTTTCTTAATAGCATGTTTAAAAATCATTTCTTCGAAATTCTCACTGAAACAAACACTACATCCGATGACATGAAATAAAGAGGGACATCATATTCTGCCCAAAAGAAAAGATTCCTTCTCTCTCTCTCTCCCTCTCTTTGCTTTTTTTTTTTTCTTTTCTCTTTTTTTTTGGTGTGAGTTGTTTGGGTGGGGGGTGGGGAGGACATAATTTCAAGAAGAAAAAATGGTTAAAGCTGTTATGATTGATTATTGATGTTAGGATGCATAATAATTTTAATTCCGGTTCACTGAGTCTCCTCATGCTTCAGTGAAAAACAATTTTGAAAGCACTTGAATGATTAGAAATCTGAAATGAGGTCATATAATTGCATGTGTGAAAATCCAATATCACTTGAACCTGAAGTCCTTTAGGGTCAAGCAATAATGAATATATGCTAGATACTGGATATTGCACCCGTCATACATTATGTGATAGCATAGCTGGTAGGAAACCGCTGGAAGATGGTGGATATTCCATTCCCCTTTGCAAGTTTGTATTTAAAGTAATGCCATCCATTAGATTGCTATGGTGAGCAGTGTAAATGTCAGTTAAGTGATTGGACATCTTCAATGGGATCCATATAAAGGTCCAATCCCTTAATGCTGCTTAATTGATTCTTTGAGTGCTAACTGCGAGCAGTGTAGATAGATAGCATCCTTTTTGTACTAACGCGTAACCCTGACTTTTAAGATACAAATTTCATCCAATGTTACAACAAAAATTAACTGCTCTTATATTCTCAGGCACAGCAAGAACATCATTAATTATTACCATTGGGCCATCGCCACGCCATCGAGGAGAGACAGCTAGCACTATAATGTTTGGACAACGGGTAATCTTCATCTACCTTTTCAGGTTTACCCAGATATTTGGATATTGTATGGTATACGACCTTTTGTTTTTTTGGAATCATAGATTTTTACCTCCAAACATCATTTTAGACCACCCAAATTACCAGCCTTTTTATATCTCTAGAAAACTTTTATATACCTTTTAACCATACTTTGTAAAATCATTTTCCAAAAATCTAAACCAAACAAACACTAAACATTGAGCATGTGAACCAACAACCCCCAACCCTCTCACGTTTCCTTTTTCTTTTTCTTTTTTGGGTGTAGTTGTACGGCTTACTGAACAATGCTATTTTTCTCAAGTGGAGATCATGTCCCATGCATGTGACACTTAATGTGGAGTGAAATGATGAAGGCCAATGCAATGCAAATATGAAACACACTGTAACGGCTTTATCATGTAATATAAACTCAGATAGAGATCATCCCAATTGGGATGGTAGCACTACTCTACTTGCCATAGCTTACATTTTGTTTGACGTGAATGATAGCTCCAATTTTTTTTTCTTCTAATTTATCTTTGTATTTGTGTTGAGATAATGTGGGAAATTTTTGAAAGATGTTTGAGAAGATTAGTGAGGCGTCAATAACTGAGTGAAAATTGAAATGTTTATGTCTTGCATTTTCACAGGCTATGAAGGTGGAGAACATGTTAAAAGTTAAAGAGGAATTTGATTATAAAAGTCTATCAAGGAAGCTTGATGTACAATTAGATAAACTAATTGCCGAGCATGAAAGACAGCAAAAGTCATTTCAGGATGAGATTGAAAGGATAGCTTCTGAAGCACAAAAACGTGTTACTGAGGCTGAACAAAGCTATGCTGATGCGTTGGAGGTAACCGCATGCATGTCAGACACAAAATATACTGTATTTGAAAAAATCGAAACTCTCTTGAAACTTCTTTGAACAATATATGGTTGAAAGTAAATGAAAAACTATTAGTAAACGCAATCGTAATTATTTTTGGAGAATGTGTGGTTGAAGTATTGGAAAAATCACTTATCCAAAAATTTAACCACACAAGCTTCTAATATTTTTTACTTTAATGTATCTGTCTGACTGCGCATAATGACATAACTTGGCACAGATTGTTGGTTTTCACAAACTATCTTGTTCCTTTATCATATTCCTTTTCAGCGTTTCTCATCGAGGTCATTGTTTAGTCCTTGGCTGTTTGCTTGTTGTCGTAGGGACGTGTCTTCCCTACACGGACAGACACATACCATTTATATAAGTACTAATATTTATTTATGTACCCGCAAATACATTTGAGGGCTTGTCTTTTGTTCTGCCAGTGCTTAAAACTCTTGCCAGATCATATCACTTTAAAGCTGAAATATAAGTTTGAGTTTCCACATGACCTGAAGCTGAAAACACCAATTTATAGATATTGTTGACATAGGATAAACTTCCAAAACATTTTATTAGTTGACAATCTCAATATCTCATGGCTGTTTAGTGTCACAAAATTACCATACTAGGACCTAGGGTTATCTGATTTCTTTCAGTTTTGTGGTTTCCTTTCTGCAGCAGGAGAAACTGAAGTATCAGAAAGACTTTGCGGAATCGATAAAGAAACTTGAGGAACAATGGGAACCAAAACAAGAAAAGCAGAGTCAGCGGAAAGTCAAATTTGGGCCTGCTAATGATGACACTGATCAGAAATCCAACTCAGAGGTACTCCATCAGTTTTTGTTATTTCCACATTGCAGATTTGTCAGTTTATTCTGTTCTATTAATTTTCAAATGGCATGTCGCCATTTGGACACACTACGTTACTTTGATTATGTGCCAGTTGGCCTTCGTAACATTTCTCATTAGTTCTATCTGATCTATAGCTCTCAACTTCTGGGGAACTTGCTGAGACGAAAAAGTTGCTTCACAATGAAACTCTTTTAAGGAAAGATGCAGAAGCAGAAGTCAACTATCTCAGAAATCAATTATTTGAACTCAGGAAAATAGAGGTACATTGTTATTTTATGAATTCCTTTCTTCGCTTTATCATTCATATTTTCTGGCAACTTCTGTTACTGTGCTTCTAATGGCAATGAGTTGTGATATTAGGCTACTCAAAGTGATGAAATATCAAGGCTTCACAAGCTGGTGGAAGATGAAATACATCAAAAAGCAAGGCTTGAAGAAGAACTAGATATTTTACGAACTCAGCTGTTGCAAATAAGTTTCGAAGCTGATGAGGTATTATTCATATTCCTTTTCAGCTAAAAAAAGGCTGGCCGTTTACTGTTGATTAAAGAGTAAAAAAATAAAAAAATTGTGGACCAGCTTTCATGTTGAGATCAAACCACTATAAATCTGTGTTTGCTTTGCATTTTCTCAATTTTTTGCTTGCTTTGGTTGCTGTGTAAAGATTGGGAGAACTTACAAGTTTGTGTAATTAATTATAGTGCCAAGAAACCCTTAGGCACTAGAATCCTGGAAATTTATCTCTCATAAAAACAAGTACTTATAGTACAAATGACTAATTTTGCACTCAAAGAAACATCAGCATTTTTGTTGGATGCATCTGTGTAGACGAGGAGAAATCTTGATATAGGTGGGAATGGAGAATTATCTGGCAGTCTGGACTCTCTCATCCCTCAAGTCAAGCATCAAAATCCAAGAGACTCTGGCGATGGAGAAAAGACATCAATGGTGAAACTCTTTGAACAAGGTACTGGACTATTACCACTTGTCCAATCTTTGAACAACTTATTTTAACATGTTTGGCGTTACTTAAAGCAACTTCTTCTTGTTTTTAAGCCTAGTCAAACGTGTTCTCAACTCGTTTCAATGCGTATGCATTGATTATGTGATCATGTTTTATTCCACTGATGTGTACCCCTGCTACAGTGGGACTGCACAAAATACTGTCGTTGCTTGAAGCAGAAGATGCTGATGTACGTATTCATGCTGTTAAAGTAGTGGCTAATCTGGCTGCTGAAGGTGCTGATCTTAAGCTTCCATCACCTACCTTATATTACGGGGAATGATGTCAACCCTCATGGGGGTAGTATATAATCAATGCCCACTGCACGTCTCTGTTGATGATGTGGCACTGCCGATTGTTTTAAGCAAATAAATGGTGATGTGGCAGTACC
Source organism: Jasminum sambac (assembly GCA_018223645.1). Lineage (NCBI taxonomy): Eukaryota > Viridiplantae > Streptophyta > Magnoliopsida > Lamiales > Oleaceae > Jasminum > Jasminum sambac. Next base: position 26,889,477 of record CP073644.1, on the reverse strand, counting down.
ATGTGAGCATAGTTGATGACTTGGCAGTAAGTGGGCATGGTTTTATCCTACCCGCATGTATAGGATATCATTTCTGCTCTCATAGCGTTTAATATTGTCATTTGAATAGTAGTTGGTTTAAATAATTAATTAATTCAATAAGACATTTTGAGTAGAGAAAATATATGAATGTTGGTGCTTTTTTGCCCCATGTTTCTGTTGACATAATTGGTCACCATGCATAGTTTTTCATTCTCAGATTATTTCCTATTATCTCTCTCTACAATTTTCAGAGGCAAATCAGGAAAAGATTGTTGAAGCTGGTGGTCTTACATCATTGCTGACGCTCCTACGGAGCTCCACGGACGAGGCCATTCACAGAGTTGCAGCAGGGGCAATTGCTAATCTTGCAATGAATGGTAATTTGTCCTTAGCTGGACCAAATGGTTTACGCACATCCTATTTAGCTTCTCGTCGTTTTAACTTTTTTATCCCAAAAGAAAAAGAAAAAAAAAATTGTTTTGCTAGACAGTTAAAGTCAAGCTCCAATATATCAATGGCACAGTTCAAATCTCTATTCATTATTACTCCACACATCTCATGGTCTCCACTTCTACTCAACCTAAAAAGTTAATTATTAGCAAAATAAAAGTTTAGCCAAACAGACGAAGTGCAACTAGCTTACATGTTTAGTTCTCGGTAAACAGAAACCAATCAGGAACTCATAGTGTCTCAAGGGGGGATAAGTTTGTTGTCTCTAACAGCAGTCAACGGAAAGGATCCTCAAACGCTACGCATGGTTGCTGGAGCCATTGCTAATCTTTGTGGTAACGGTAAGTTAATAGACCATTCAATACTTTTTCATAATTTTTATTTTCAGTTCTTTGTTATTTTTCATTACTAAGTTATGTTTTATACTCACAGATAAGTTACAAGTGAGATTAAGAGCAGAAGGCGGTATTAGGGCCTTGCTGGGAATGGTAAGATGTAGGCATCCAGATGTTCTTGCTCAAGTAGCTCGTGGAATTGCAAACTTTGCCAAATGTGAGTCGAGGGCAATATCAACACAAGGTGGATATCTCATACACCCTTCCATGCATACAGTGTGTGCTGGTGCACACTTACTTTTTTTTTTGTTTTTGGAGCAATAATGGTCTCCGTGGAAGGATGTGCGGCCGAAAATGAGTTTTTGAGGAAACCATACCAGAGAAGAAGTTCTGCTGTTTTATATTATTGTTTAGTGTTAACACAAATTTGAAATGTGGATTTAGCACTTGAACTTTATAGATCGTGTTTACACGCTTTTTGTCACATTTGCGTGAAATTCTCTGCATAAGCCATTTTCTTTTGTCGCAGGAGCTATAGCTGGGAAGTCTCTCCTCATAGAAGACGGAGTCCTTCCATGGATTGTGCAGAATGCCAATAACGAAGCCCCACCAATCCGACGCCATATTGAGCTTGCGCTTTGCCATTTAGCACAACATGGTACATTTCATTTGAACTCCGAAGACTTATTAGAGCTTGTTCTATATAGATTTTCTGGAAAATTATTTTTTTCCATTATCGTTTTCAATTGAAAGTTACCACCTGCCTGCATGTATGGGGTGTGTTCATATGCCCTGGGCAGGAGAACATTTTTCCATTTTCAACATGTTATTACATTGATATGTAAACTTTTTCAACAACACGTTCAAAAATCTCCTCCAAACAGAACAAATGATAAACTCGAACTATGAGATTTATGGTGCCTATAATTCTTTGATTGCTACATTTCAGAGGCGAATGCAAGGGATATGATCAATGGAGGTGCTTTATGGGAGCTTGTTCATGTCTCCCGAGATTGTTCACGAGAGGACATAAGGATTCTGGCGTATCGAACTTTAAAGTCCAGCCCAAGCTTCCAGGCTGAGCTGAAGCGACTGAGAATTGATTACGGGTAAAGTTACGTGGAATATGTGAAGTCAATGAACTGTAGTTGTTTAGGTATTGTGAGTAGTTCAAGGTTGATAACGCATCATCTTTGAGGAAGAAAAAATTGAGGGGAAAGAAAAAGTATTTGTAATTTAGTCTAATTTAGACGAGTTTTGTTTATAGCACAACCATCATCATTTTTTTCCTTTTTTTTTTTTCCAGATTTGGTGTGTTCATATAACTATTATTTTTAGGTGTCTAAAGATTTCCTTTTGTAGTGATGAGAGGATGTGTGTATCTTCTAACGTTGTAAATTGATTTGTAAATGAAATGTATGGTTTTGTCCCAGCTAATTACACAATTAATTCCTTAAATGACTTCAGTCAAAACTTTAATTATATACAGTCAAGCAGGATCAAGAACTGTTCGAAGAAACTCACTTTAACTTCACTTAGGCGATAGTTTTATACACGCTACGTTTTCCCTTCATTAAACTTGTGTTTACATTTATTTAGGCCTTGTTCTTTTTCCCTAACTTCAATTAACTTTTTCTCTCATATCATTTTCAACCATTCATTCAATTATTTTATATTTTTTAATACATTTCTCCAATTTTCAACCACACATCTAACATGTTTTTCAAGTAAATCTTCCTTTTCAAAAAAACTTCTTCCAAAGAACAAGCCTTTCAACTCGTAAAAGCTTGAAGTTTGATTTTGCGGCATAAAAACACTAGGTAGAATCCAAGTACATGATAAGTCGAGCATGTTTGGGTAGCCTATTTCAGAAAAATAAGCAACAAACTAACAAGCGATGAACTTGGGTGCCTTAACTTTGTAAAAGTTCAAATGGCACCTAACCTTTCATTTTCATCAGCACAACATCTAACCTTTCAATACTAAGCAGTTGACAGTCAAGCAGAATTACAACAAAAGCGACATCAAATAATCAACTTAGTCTACAAAACCTGGTTCGGATATTGAAGAATGAAGCTGCTTAGCTTTCTCATTATTAAAGCCTAGTGCATTTAGTACCTTATGTCCCAGTGCTCCTTCTTGAGCCCATATCCCGAGCAACAAATGTGTAGTTGTAATTTCCCCAACGTCACCTGCATTCACGTTGAAAATAAAGAATAGAAGTACTTCATTTCCGCTTGGCCAATCACTAAAACGAGTAGAAAAACCAAGAAATACGATATATAGTATGCAATTGCAAGTGCATGTTTGGTAAACAGTAGTGGACAAAACTCAACAAAAAAAAGCTGATATGTACCAATGTGTAGATGCCAAGTGGCGGTTTCTACTGCCTACGACCTATGAGTATCGTATCACTCCAATGTACCATATTATAAGCTTATCTTCCAGAAGATTTGAGTTAGAAAATTTAAGGATAAGTGAAAAACTCACCAGACTTGTGCTTTTGGTCAAAAGCCCAATCAAGGGCCTTTTGAGCATCTTCAGTGAGAGGTGGTTTTGGAGAGATAGCATTTAAATTGGGTTCTCCATGTACTTTAGCGATTTCATCACGCACTTTAAAAAGCGTGATTCCATTTGCACGCAAATATTGTGAAGCAAAATTTGTTCCTGCAGATGTAGATTGAAGTATATCTGGTGAACTACTAAGAGCTTGTTAGACAAACTTGAAACCAATTTTATGGGATTGTATGTGCATTAAACTCGATTTCATCTTCCCAAGTCAACCCACCGAGAAAAAGAGAATGCCATATTTACAAGTTTACCATTGCAAACTCACCAAAAAACATTGTGAATTATAAGTCACGTGTTTATGTTGTAACAAATTTCTAAAAACAAAATACAATTTCTGGAAGAAAAAAACAACTGACCCTCGATCAAGATTCCCAGGAGAAGAGCTTCGGAAGAAAAAAGCGACTGACGCTCGACCAAGATTCCCCGGAGAAGAGCTTCGGGTCCAGTGGTATCTTGGCTTATCTTCCTTGCTTCAAACTCGCCCATTGCAAATGACTTTATTGCCTTGGACGACCATCTAAAATTCCACTCACCCAAATTCAAAAGCACCACAATTCAAACAAACACAAAATGGATTCACCAACCGACCAGAAACCCCGACAGCAAAGATAAAACAATAAAATAGAATGAATGAAGAACACAGAACTCACTTGGGAATTTTCTCTGTGGCAGTGACTAGCTCTGGTTTTCTGCAAAACAAACAAAAACCTCAACTGCTTCATACATCAAGAGAGTAACTACATCATGTATTCACATCCAAAACTTAGAATCCATGAAATGTAGATACAGAGATTGTAACTCCGTCTCATAATTCATCAAGGTCATAATTCATCAAGGTTTGATGAGTGTATGCACGTGATTCAACTTCAACTAAACAACGGGCTGCGTGCATCAGGTAAGAACTTATCTACCTTTAGTTACAAGAACATTCATACCTAATACTTATCTAAGCTTTTTCTTCCCAAAACTTAACTTCTCCTGCTCAGTGAAAGTCAGATTTCAACATCGAATACACATCCATATCTAATACTCATGATTGTCTACGCAATTCGTAGTAACAATTCGAACTAAAACAAATAAAAGTTTACCCGAATACATGCTAAATCCTCATCACGCAGGTTCATAATTTCATATTCAGAGTCATTAGCAAATAGCAGTCTATACGATATAAATCCTTTAAGTAAAAGCAACCAGTATATGCATTAACGCCGGTAGAATTACAAATAAAATCACATGCCAAAGCATCAAACACAAAATGGGCGTAAGGAGTTGAGAATTTACGAAGTGGGGAGGATCGACGAGACAGAGGCTCTGATGGGAAGGTACTTTGGTAAAAACCGCCTGAGATTGCAGAAATTGATTGACGGTTTGCTTGGTATGGTGGAGCGCAGCCATGGATTCTGTAATCCGGATGGTCCGAGAGCATATCGAGTGGTTAAACACGGGTCGGCGTAGTTGCATTCGGGTCGGAAAATTCGGGTTGAGGCTGTGGACAGTGTGTGCACTGCCATTTTCGCAGAAGCAGCAGGAAAAATGGATGGAATACGAAAGAAACGGTATATGGGCGGCTGATAATGGACTCGATATGGTTGTGGCCCAATAGTTTCAGTCCAGTAATTAGTCCATTGGGTTGAATAAATGGCCTTTTTTAACAAACCAATAAATGGGCTCAAAAGTAAACCCGGCCATGGTTCCGATTCCAAACCGAAACCGTAGGTTTGGAACCAATCAAAACCGGAACCGGAACCGGTTGACCGGTTTTGGTTCCGAAACCGAACCGGAACCGGCCGATAGCCGGTTCCGATTTGGTTCCACTTTTTGGAACCAGACGGTTCCGGTTTGAGCCGTCCGGTTCGGGTTCCAAACCGAAACCGGACCATATTTTATAAAAAAATCATTTTTTTCTTTTAATTCTTTTACTTCTTTTATTCATTAACTATAAATATCCCAGATTCTTTCTATTTTTTTCACACCACAATTCTCAATCTCTCAAATCTTAGTTATCATTCTTTGATTTCTTTCAAGTTTCAATTCAAATTTCTACTTACAAATTATAAGTTACATTATTACAATCTTACAAATTTCTACATTTGCTTTTAAATTTCTACAATCTACAATTCTACATGTAATCTTTATATTTTCAATTCTTATTATTACACTTTCTAAATTTCTATACTATATTTTTATTTTATTATACTAAAATGTTTGGCTTTAGTGAAGATGCATCAAACTACATCTTTAATAAAAAAAAATTAAATTCAAGCCTTATATTATGTTAACTTTTTTTTTTGGTTGGGGTTAACTGGTGAAGGCCCTTTAAAAAAAAAATTGAGAAGCGATTCAAGGCAGGAACCGCCGGTTCCACTCAATCTGAACCACACTATGCATGGTTCCTGTTCGGTTCTATTTTTCCGGAACCGCGAACCGACGGTTTCGGAACCGTAACCAGGTATGCTCAAAAGTGACAAGTCTTGGCATAACTAGAAGTTCAGATTTAGGACTTGTTTGATTCACACTATTGCGCTCATTAGTCTATAAATTTTTACACATTTGTTTTTAAAATTTGAATTTGATCAAATTAATCACATCCACATATCTCATGGGACCTACATGTACTACATAAATCTCTATCATTTAATTCTATTTATTTTCTTTCCTATTTCACATCAAATTTAATAAAAATTTATAAAAATCTACAACCTAATAGGCGCTAAATGTGAGGAAACTGAATTTACTTTTATATGTTAGGTTGAGAATTGGAGAAGAGGTATATAAACAAAAATATAATAAAATTATCATATCAATATAAAAGTGGTTTAAAAGAATGAGCGATACAAGCTAAATAGCTTGATGAAATTTAGGGCTTGTTGTACAAGCCCTTGGTGGCTTCTTCACAGTTCCATTTTTTGTTTTATACGAATTATTTTAATTGAATGAGATAAGGAATAGGACAACGAATCCATGCTTAGACAACTAATTTGACAATTACAAATATTTATATTTGAAGAACAATATAGCTTTCAAAAGAAATAAATAAATAATAAGTAATGAAGAGCAAGATTATTTATTAATTTCAAAGTAATATTTTAATGAATTATTATTTTGACTTTTAGTAGGGTTTTGGTGCCCCATACACTTCAAACATCAGCTTATATAGACAAGACCAATCTCAAGCTTATCCAAATTGGAGCTAAATTCAAAAAGCAAAGCATCTTTTTTTTTCTTCACATTTCAAAAGTCTTCATTCAAAAACTTCACAAATCACACGGCTGCAAGCAGTTTAATTAATAGAGGAGAAAAACTGAAAAATGCTAATGCTATACACGAGACAAAAATAAAATATATAGCAGTAAAATAATAATATATGCCTCGAGAAGATGCGTAAAACAAATTCCAAGGTAACGACAAGTCTAATGACGTGGAATGGGGTCCATCAGATCACTCAATGGGGGCCCTCAAAAATTTTTCCTTTTGCCCTTTTCTTTTTTACCTTGTCAATTTCCTGATTCTAGGAGATTCTCGAAACCTTAATCCTTTTCACACCTGAAAATTAAATTTTATTACTTTTTCTATAAATTACTAGTTACTTTTGGCCTTTTTCTTTTTTCTTTTTTGTCACATTTTTCTTTGTTTAACCATAGAATTATAATCATTTTTCACTGGAGAAAAAGATTGAACAGCATATCAAGATTCACATACATCAATGTCATGTATGCACATACCATTACACATCACATACATATATATATATATATATATATATATAGGTAGAAATTAAAACAGGTATATGTATGTATGTGAGTCAGTGGTGAGTCAGAGGTCAAATCTGATGTGTAATTCTTGTCTCTGGTGGAACGAGTGGCCCATTACATGCATGACTTATGCCATTCAGTGACCATTCTCCAAAACCATTCCACCCACCAAATTTCCTTATCTTCATCAACGGTGGTGGCTAGTGTTAGGTAATCCTGAACCTCTTAGGGTGTGTTTGATTCAATCAATGTTTTTCAGGAAAACTCATTTTCCGGCTTTTTTCCCATCCTTGTAGTTTGATTGACTTTTTTTCCCTGAAAACGTTTTTCTCGATTTCCGTTCTTTTCCTTGTTTTGGAGAAAACGCGTTTTCCTGGGGTGGAGGTGGTTTTGTTTTTGGAAAAGTTTGACTTTTTTTCTTTTTTTAATAGACAATTTATTTTAACCATAAAGATAAGGAAAATGATCAAATTTTATTTAAAAAAACCTCAAAAATAAGGAAAATAACATCATTTTCCAACTTTCAAATTAACCCAATCAAACACCTACAATTACCATTTCCCTGGAAAACCTTTTCCCGGAATTCATTTACCCGGAAAACGTTTTCCTTCTAACCATTTTCCGACTTTGCAATCAAACACACCCTTAATTTAAAATTGGTTAGTGATACAAAAATGATCTCTCACCGCATGAGGAGATGTTATTCTTCCCCACACGTGACGCGATAATTTTTATCGATTCTCAAACGATACTACCACACGTAAAACTGATTGATCCACATAAGCAATAGGGAGATGTTATTCTTCCCATATATGGGGAGGGGATCAAGAGTCGTTAGTGATAATGTAAAAGGTTAAACTATTTGCTTTTTGGGAAATTAAGGTTATTGGTTTTAGCATTTTTCTATAAACAGAGTATGATACGGAATTTGTATAAAACAATATTATTTGTTCGGAACAGAAAATTGTGAGTTTCGCTTTACAGTCGGGATTTCCACGATGATGAAAAAGAATCAAATCGAGTAAAATGTGGGCTGATTTAAGAATTCCAAAACCATGTGATTAATGAGGTTAATCAATAGTTAATTAATTTAAATCCTTTACATAGGAAATTAACTGCCTCGGGATTATAAAAATATTTAGCCAAGAAAATCTTTTTTTTTTTTATTTTTCGGAAAAGGGAAGATGGATAGTTCATATTCTTTGTCGGGCTTCTATATGATCATAATCGATAATTACAAAATGATGTATCCCACAATACCACGTGATTAACATATAATTTATCTTCTTAAAAAGGCAGCTGATTCTAGAAATTTTGAGGTAATGTACCTACCTAACGCAACATGCATATAAAATATGCTTAGTAAGTTTATATTGGCAAATGTAGAATTCTACCTAGGACTTTTCTTGAAAATATTGAGGTTTAATTCTTGCGTTTCATAAGCTTGTACAAGAAATGTTATATAATTATGAATTAAAAAGGAAGATATATAAATAGAAGATAAAAATATATAAAATACACGAGTATATACAAGTTTTATACGTAGTGGACCTAACTATATATAATAATGAGTTAAATATCAAAATGGTTACGTATTATGTAGCAAAAGATGATCTCATTAAATAATGTTAATCCGGGCAATTTCATCTTTAAGTGGGCCGGGGCTGGACCGGCTGTGACTGGCCCGGTGTGTTTCTTATTTCAAAAGGAAGAATAATTGATTAAAGAATGGAGATTTGCATCACGGGCTCACAATCACATAATTCGTGCTATCTTTTCATTCCCCACACACACACCAAATACAAAAATGGAGAGGTATGTAGCACTTTCAAAAGGGAAAATGTTGTGCATCAAGATAACTTTTACAAAGCAACCACACAAGTCACAAGTCATACATGGTACAAAGTGCACATATATATAATTAGTAATAATATTCTCAAGATCGAGGTGCTATGTAGCTCCTTCATTCTAAATTTTAATAAGAGATGTTATAATTGAGTTTCTTTCGTCTATCAAAAATATGTTGATGACAAATTATATTGAGTTCAAATCCGCTGTCGCATTTTCCGTCCTATTAACTATTTCATCTAATCAAATAGTTCATATAGAACCTGTAGCGATTTATTCCTTGCAAAACAAATTATTACAATTCAAATGTACACAAGAAATTTAACGAACAAAGAAAATAAAAAATGAAGAAAAATCTTCGTCTCCTTCTTGAATTCTTGTCCCGCAATGGTGGTGAAATCGAATCGATTGGGGCTCAGATCTGCTAGTGTTAATCGCCAAATATTGCAACTTCCGATTAGATCATCATTCGAGTCGCGTTTGATCATAATTGCTCCGGGTTTATTAGGTAACAAAACGTAACAGAACCAAATTCATTAATTGAATGACAAACTATTTCGATTAGATGAAACAACCAGAGTGATAGAAAATAGAACGATAAACTTGATTGCTGATTAGATTATATTTAATTATTTATTTATTCTTTTCATCTTTGGCCTACTTTTATTATTTGAGTTGTCATTGTGGGCGTTTGAACTAGTGATATGAGAAAGGGATTAGAAAGATGGCTCCTAATTACGGTGGAGAAATGTTTTTAATCGATGGATTTTCGTTTACCCACAGGCCACAGGTAGAACTATTAATTAATTAATTATCATGGCAACTGATCAAGTAAAAGCGTGAAAGGAGGTTCAACAGATTTGGCCTAAAAGTCGTGAAAAAGTCAAAGAGTCGTAATCAAGAGATCAATCCTTTAATGAAAAGAGAAAAGTTGCTATTGAACATGGAAACTGAGGTAAGCAAATGCGTAATATGTTTCTTATCTTCACAATAATTGGCGTTAATTTTGGCTACTTTTGTTTTCGCTCTTTTCAAACAAACGAGTTTGTGATATGTACACTGTACGTCACTCAATTTTTCTCTTCTTTCTCTCTCTCATTTTTTCAATTATTATTATTATTATTATTATTATTATTATTATTATTATTATTATTATTATTATTTATTTTTAAATTTTTTTGATCACATTTTGATTGAAAAAAAATCCACTTCACAAATGATAAAACAATAAAACATCAGTTACTGCAGGTACCCAATAAAGTCAAGATTAAAATTCGTTGAATGTCTTCAAGTAAATTCAGAATTGATTAATTTATATATCAAAATATAAGTCGATTTTGTTCAACTACATTAAACTAGATAATACAAAAATGATACATTGGTTGGCTGTAGACGAGATCAAAAAATTGTAAGATATAATTGTTTATTCAATAATAAATTTTATGGTGGTGGAGTTATATGGCATTAGTGTTATTGAATGTTACGTAGGAAGAGAGGACAAGATACGCGTGTGTTAGTTTATGTGTATTTATGGATTTTGATGTGGAATAGGAGAGAGAATGACTGAAGTTGAATGGTGGAGATTTTGTATAATATAGGTAGGTCACACGAGATATGTTGATATAATTAGTTCAAAATGTAAAAAGAATGTGTAAAAATGTATAAAAACTTATAAATACACGATGGCTAGCTAACACGCAATAGAGGCAAGATTAACTATCGATTCCCGTTATAAATGCAAGAACGGGTACTTGCTCTGCATTAGAAAAATTTGTGGCGCTCATTCAATATTTCTTGCAAAATTTTGAGAGAAAAAACACCAAGTAGATTCGTAGGGCAAAGAAACCAAGGGGTCAATTCTTAGCTAGAGATTGTTGAATCCTTATAATAGACGCTTGTAAAACTACAAACACAATAGTAAGGGTGAATTTTGCTGTAGAGTATAGTGTAGCACCGACTTAAAATCTATTATTCAAGGTTTACGTTTCTGTAATTCGTTTACTTTTCAAAGTTATATATAGTGAAATTGGCGCAAATAATCTAATTTAATTGTTCGTTTTACACGATTAGTGCAAAACAAAAAAATAGCCGGTTTAGTCCCCAAAAAATATGTTTTGTGCTAAAATGCTCCTAATGGACGGAGACCATCTATTTTCAACGTTAGTTTGGGCTATTTTGTCCTTTTTCCAAAGGCATTTTAGCCATTCTCATTATGGTAACTAACTTGCAAATTGCAATTGAGTCCCAAAGTTTCAAATTTGTATATTTTAGTCCAAAATTTATATTAAATTGCATAATTTGGTATTTTATTTTTTATATATTTTTATTTGGTCCATAATTAATTTTATCGGATCAATTTGATGCTAATTAAATAGTTTTCATCGAAAATTTTTAACACCATAATATTTGTTTGCATTAATATCATAACTTTTTACGATATTTCTTTAGCATTAAAAGCATTGAGGCACAGACATTTTAATATCACCCAACAGTTAATAGTAAATGTAATTACAGAAGCTATATAAAATTTTAATAAAAATATATCACAACCAAAACCTACCAAATATAAATAAATAAAAAATAAAAAAAGGCTTATTAGCACATTCAGGACCCAACGTTTTGGTCAAGTGCGCACTAAGGACTTATCGTTTTGTTCTTGGCATTTTCATCCTCAATCTAACGTTTTATTACGAGATAAGGACATTTCAGGCTAAAACGATAATATTACCCTTTTATTTATATTATTTTTATTAAATTAAACAGAAATATTTACAATCAAGTGCGAAACTTTCAATAAGTACAAATTAGATGTGAAATACCCGAGCTGATTGGGATCAATTAAAAGATTGAGCATATTGAGGATTAGTGATTATCAATAAGAATTGATTTTCAAAAAATAAATTAAAAAGTTTAGCAATAAGATTCGTGTAGATCGCGGGCTAATTTGTATAGATGTGTTTTATCCGAATTTACAATAATGATAATACTAAAAATACTAAAAAAAAGAAACAAACAAAAGGATCAAAAAGGAAATGAGAAAGGAAGAAATGAGAATAAAAATTAATTCTAAAAAATACAAATTTGAGCAGAAAAATAACCTTATTTTATTTATATATAGATAGATTTCTTTTTTAATTATCCATCGCATATATATAAATTATTTGAAATTTAAAGATTGTCACACGTGTCCTCCAAGTATGGGTTAAAAGGGAGAGGCTAAATAATTGTACTCTTGGATTGCATTACATAGAGACAAACAAAGAAAAGAAAAATTATTTGATATCGGACGATGCTGTCGTTATTAAGGTTACCAATTTGTGTGTCACAGAAACCAGTCACTGTCTGAAAATTGAAGTTTACACTGAATCCTGATGTGATTTCTAATGCAATTTGGTTACTTACAAATTGGGATTCCACCTTTTTGGTTAAGACAAGCAACCCTCTACTTCGTACACAACTACCTATTTACAATTGGTGGAACCTTTTTTCACGTCTATGTATATTATAATAATTGGCTCAGTCCAAAATTCCTTTGTATTTCACTACTCGAAGTGACTAATTTGGATGATTCCAACTTTCTAAATGAATTTCTAGGGTGATTTCTTTAAATGAATGTTGACTCATGATTTATAGTTATTTGTCGTAATTGGAGTCATTGTTAAGTCCCTGTCAACTTTAGCTGAATCACAACAAATTCGATCGATTATCCTCCTCCTGTTGGTTTTTAAAAATTTTATATAGAAATATTTTTAGTATGCCTTTAAACTTACACCAATTTCAATTCAAGATTACAAATGTTTTGACAATCGTCAATGAGTTAAATATGCAACCTGAAAATTTGACATGACACTGCTATAGGTGCCAACGTGGTGTCGTGAACTAAAGGTATCTATTACGAAGGCAGAATGCTTCACATTATTTCTCTTTGAGTTGGATCATTTTTTTCTCTTATGTTAGGTTCTTAAGCCATGAATTAACTATAAAATTTGGTAATTTAAGATGAACCAACCGGCCAAAAAAAAATTTTCAACACGGGCATCCACTGTGTCCAAAAAAATTTTTGGACAAAACTTTGACCGGTCAAAACTTTGATCGGTCGCCAAAACTTTGACCCGTCGCCACGGGCATCCACGGTGTCCAAAAATTTTTTTTTTTTTACTGGAGGTCCGTCTGATCGTGCTGAATCTAGATCCGGTCCCGAAATTAAAATCGGAGGTCTGATGGACCCGTAAAAGCACCCGGGAGCACCATAATTATGGTGCACCCGGGTGCAATAGATCATTCCTATCATTAAGTGTATACCTTTTGTTTTTTTACATGCGACAAACGATATTAACATATATATGGTAGTCTACAAATGATAATAGCATAAATAGGGTAATGTACGAACCTTGATTGTTATGAAGAGTCAAAAAACATACGGACAAGCTTTTAGCAATAACTAAAAGGTTTCCATAGCTATACGAGGATTTTAAAGGCCATCATATAATTAATAATTTCTTTATATTTATTATCGTCATGAAGGAAAGTATGAAACAATACAATCAAACAGATTAAATTAAACCAAAATTTAGTAATGGTTAGGCGGTTAAACGCTCAATTGAACTAAATATAAATATATTGATAACAGACTTATATCTCTTCAATATAGAAACTGTTGGAAGCGTCTTTTATAGTTTGGAAAATTTTACATCAAATTCAATTTTTTTTTTCTTTTGTAAATGGGGAAGGGGACGGGGGTAGGAATCAAATACAATATTTAATTGCACGAGTTGAAAAAAGAAATGTACGCGTCACCGTGACTTCGTAATTTTCTGATTCCCAAGGTTATTTCATTTACTTCAATTTAGAGATTGTTATGCTTCAAAATTCTATCACACAGATATAATTGACAAGGAGCTAAGCTGGTGTTAGTATATGTATAAAAATAGATTTTTATAAATTTTAATGTGATATCGGAAAAAAAAATGAGTTGAGTTAAATGATTGAGATTTATATAGTAAAGACAGGTCCTACGAAATATGTGAATATAAAATAGGAAGGAGAATAAGTAGAGTTGAAAAGGATATATAAAAATGTATAAAAAATTATTAAAACACATCCACTAATGTGCCCTTAAGAGACATTGACAAAGTAATTCGATTGGGCTCCGTTCATTCGAGTTATGCTTATTGGTCCAAGACCTGACCCAAGGACACATTTCAACCGACCTTCAATATATAGCGTGGCTACGTCCCTTCAACATATAGGGTAGCTACCTCCCATCAAAGGCAATTCACCTTAAATCCTGGTCATTTTCTTTTCCCTTGTTCTCGGAAATTGTTTGGACGTCGACTTAACCGTAGAGTTTTAGTTGTCACACAATCTTCTTTCCCGGTGGCCGTAGCCTCTAATAGGTGTTGCACTATGCAGGGACACGTAAACAAAAGGGATGAATCAGAAATTTTGTTGGATTTTGCAACTAACGGATACCTTAAGGCATAATTAAATTTAATCTGACCATTTTTCTTGCACTTATTTGTAATTGACGAATTCAATCGTCGACCGTCATAAAATAATTTATATAGATATATTTTTCATTTTAAAAAGTGAACTCCTTAATAGAGAGTCGATGTTACTAATGTTTTAAGGGCTTATTTTTTGGGGATATTATATATTTATTGAATTATGCGTTAGATGTATAGTTGAAAATTAAAAAATTATATATTAAAAATATAAAATAATTATATAAGTGGTTGAAAATAATAAAAAAAAATTAATAAAAATTTATAGTGTAACACTAACTTTGTATTCACGAAGTGGGGTGGGGGTCCGACATTGTACTCTACAGGCTGTATTTCCGGCATTATACTCTTATTATAGGCTGTACTATATATGCACACGAGCCTTGTAGGACGGGCAGTTGTAAAGTCAAGCGATCGCGCCGGGCAGGGGCCTGGGCCGTACCAATAATGTGTCGGTTTTTATTTTTTGAATGTCGGTTTATTAATTGAGTAAATTATTTTGCTGAATAAGACTCGTCAAACTGAATAAGACTCCATTGCGAATAAAACAATAATCCAAATCAGAAAATGCTGGCTACGTGGAGCTTATTGATTGATTAAATTATTTTGCTGAATAAAACTCCAATGCAATAAAAATAACAATCCAAATCAGAAAATGTCAGCCACGTGTAATCATTATAGCCACAGCCTTTTTTTTTTAAACGTCTCTTTCCTTGTTAGGAACTGTTAATAAAATTATCTGTGTTATAAAAGTATAGAAACAATAGAGAGAATTTAGAGAGAATGAATTCTAAGGAATTTCGTGAATCAATTCATTAATAACTGAGCTCTATTTATAGGAAAGCTTGAATAAGACGATCGTAATTCGTAATTTCGAGGGTATAATAGTCGTTCGCGTATAATAATTACATCTTTTACCAAATTATTCCTCCACCAAATTATTCCTCCACCAAATTATTCCTCATAATTCATAACCACCAAATTATTCTCAATTATTCATAACACTTCAATTATTATTCATAACACTCCTCGAATGACTATTAATACAAATGCCTTCCTGACTGTTTGGAGAAAAACCCAGTGGGAAAAAACTTCCAAAAGCGATTGCCAGGATAGCTGGAGTGGTTATATCTTTGTTTCATCAAAACATTGCTCCCCGATGTCTATCGGCAAGATATGAGTATTCACGCCACGCTCGTTAAAACCTCAAGAAAAACCCAGGTGGGAAAAACTCGATCGAATGAAAAAGAGTATACCGCTCCGTTTGATTTCATATCTTGAGAATCGATATCTTTACTTACGGTAAATGATTTCAATATCATCATCGTTTGGATCTAAAGCATTAGCTCCATTATAACGATCCAATAGATACACTGTATCAATTTCTCCTATCGTTCTCAATATACCATGAATATGCCTCGTTAAAACCTTATTAGGAAAAAGTGGAAAAACGCAATGAAGGAAAAAGTACATTATTCATGTGAATACGCCTTTAAAGTTCTTTCATTAAAAACGCTTGCTAGGAAAACCCGATGGGATAAAACGCCGGTCGAGGAAAAAGAGTGCAACGGCGTATTTTATACAAGTATCTTTGCAAGCATTTCAAAATCTTTCATACATTTGTATGAGTATCATATACATTGATTTTATACTCTTCGTTCATTTAGAGTACATCAATTTTCTTACACAACTACAAAACATTCACCATGAACACATGTCTCCAAATACACAATTTAAAGCATATAAATTCATTGTAAAAACATGTAAACATATAAGTAAACCTTCATAACTAACTAACATTTAAAATATATCATTTAACATTTAATACTCACTTAATAGGTTATTTCATTCCTGTGGCTTAGTTCACCCTTTAGGTACTCATAAACACGGGTTTAGCTCATCCGATCCTTTAATTTCCTTTTCGGCACTACACACGATCGGTAATTTAACTTTCATGAGCATGCAACATATAATGACCACCATGCTTATCTTTAAACTTGAGCAATAGTCATCATCATCTCATCATCTCATAAGTTAAGGATTTCACATTCACCATTTATCATCTTCAACATATCTCAATATTTTCATTATCATTGATCATATGTAACGCTACATTTTCATATCGTGTCGACACTTTTCAATTTCATTTCTTTCCCCATATCGACATAACTTATCGAGATATCTCATTATCAATCCTCTTGTAGGATTACACAATATAGTTATGTCTATATACTCTTCAAGAGCATATGCCTCCGTTATTAAGACCATCTTTTATAATTTGCTTTGATATATATGTTTGAAATCTCATAATATCAACGCTTACAAGGCTAACTTATCAAAGCATCTTAACTCGATATATGTGATTGTTCATAGCATCTTTTATGCATCTTTGAACTTCAAGTTCATATTTTAATTGTGAGGATATAACATGATGCATTTCACATATCATTTTCAACCTTTAATACTCCCTCATCTTGAGAAAATTTAGAACACCAAAACTCATACTGATTGGTATGATTTTAATCATATATGTTCTCATCATTCACTTAATATGGGAATTTAGACCGTTTGCATTCTATTCTCGATATCGGCAATTTATTTGAGGACTTTAAATAATTTGCCATATAATATCCCACTTGTATGCGCATACTCAAATCCTTCAGGGATTTATTCAAGTATTGGGATATACATTTACTAGCTTTATCATTAAATCTGAAAATCATGCTCATACCGTGAGCAAATATTTCGTAAATTTCGAATCATATACACATGTGACTATCTAGTGGATCCATATCATAATATCTAGTAGTCCACATGGAGGATGAGTGGGCCCATACTTCTCATCCTTTATTCCAGATATATTTGGGATTTATTCCCAATATTGGCTAGTAATGATTTCATCATTTATCGAGAACAATCATTGAAGAATTCCTTTAATTCTTCACTTGAAATATTGATTTCAATAATTATTTAAACCGGGATGGCCAATCCGGTTTTGCAAAACAGTATTATTGAACTTCTAGTTCAAGAAATTCTTATATCGATTTCACTAGTATACTGTATAGTGCTCAACATGATATCATAGAAACAATTCAATCGACATATTCCATCATCTTTTGGTGACATTATTGTCTACTACTGTTCAAACACGGAGCTACAGCTCATACGCATCACATCCGGCTATTATTTAATTCCGAAATCGTAGCTCTTACGCTTCATATTATTTATTTAAAATCGGAGTCTTATTTCATACGCGTCGTATTATTCTATAAATAAATCATCAAAATTATTGCAAAATTCATCCTAACAAGGGTCTATACATTATAATGGATCATATGCTCTCAAATCTTGAAAATACTATCCATCACTATCTGATCAAAATCCTAAAAAGGATTTATCGAGGTAAATTTGGAAAGATTGAGGATGCTAATGAATAATGGTATCCCACAAGATATCCGATACTTGATTGAAGCAAAGGTTCGATTATCTGGTGAGGTTTCAATTCCCTCTAAATACATGCCTGGTATGGGTAAAAGTAGTTTTTCAAAGAAACGGAGAGCAAAAAGATTAGGAGGATGCTACAAGTATGCTCGATGGACATGTGACACTCGATGTAAATCTGTGGGGTACTTGTCCAGAAATCGAGAAGATAAAATAGCATTCATTAAGGATGGATTGAGTAAGGAGCCTTTGGATGATATTCAACAGGCTCTTGAGACACATCCTAGTGGACACGTACAAGGTGAGCTAATGGCCTTATGGGCCAAATTCAAAGATCAACAAACGCGTTACAGATCTTGAAAAACTTACTTTAGAAGATCTGTTTGTAAATTTAGTAGAAAAATTTAGCATAATGATTTTCCCATATTTATGTAAGAAAGCTCGGTGTAATAACAAAGATCAATATATTTCTTTTATTTGTAAATATCGTTTTTTCAATTTTAAGATATATATTATTTTTCAATCACTGACAGCTATATGTCATATCACTAAAGAAAAATTTCTGCCCTTTTCTCTTTCATATTTGTCAAAAAGTAAATAGTGCACTCAATTATTGGTTTTAAAATTTTTCTTTAAATAGAGGATTCATATATCTCTCATGTTGAAAATATAATGCAAAAAGAGAGATAGGAGTAGAGATGGATGTGGAGATTTTAGAATCATCTCATACAAGTCGACTTTACCTCGCCATATTAAAAACCGTATGTATTCTTGGTGGATCTAGACTGGTAGGCCATATCCAATATGTGGATATGGCAAACCAACTCGTAAAAGAGTTAGGGAGACAAGAAATCAATATACTATACGGAGGAACCAACAACAAACTTTTAGCTAGACTTATAATGGCCGCACAATCATGGGGAATAAGAGTTTGGCGTAATACCTTTTCAACTAGTTGGATCTAATACTCGAATTGGAGCCGCTTCTACCATGGGTCCAAAGCAGGGTTGGTGCTACAAGCGCAATCCATCCACAACCGCATGATGTATATGATGAATAATAGTGATGCTTTCATTGTCCTTCCAGCGGCTACAAACACAATCGGGAGGAAATATTCAATATAGCCTCGTTGGCACAGTGGAATTTTCATGTCAAACCAATAGGTTTGTTGAATATTAATAATTTCTTTGATGGCTTACTAGCGTTTCTAGACCAGGGTGTAAATAATAAGTTTATCTCTCATTCAGCGAGAAAAATACTTATTTACGCTAAGATCTGTTGATGAACTACTCATCAAATTTCATGCATATGTTCAAGAATCTGTGAAGCCAGTCAGTCGGTCCAGACCAGGTGTCAAGCGAAAAAGAAATTCGGATCCTTTAAATATTTCATTATGAATCCTAATGTTGATGGTGGCAGAGTTACGGAGTATTTATACTCTCGAGACGCATCCCTCATTTATGGATTCAAGATGTATATTCTTTGCATTTCTATATTTTCGAGTGTTTAATGCCATCTTTTGATATTCTCAATATGTTCCACTTCGACTGTTTTGTACTTCTTCTGGAGTAATAATAATATCATATTGGCTTTATTCAAATACAGAAATCTAGTGATTTTGCTTCTTCAAGAGCATTTTATTCTCATATTAATACAATCTCATATCATCGATGAGATTACTTCATATAAGCTTTCCATGCGATATATTTTCTTTGATTTATCAACATGGGATCTATTCAGCATTTTACTTTCGTCTATTTATCCAATGGTAACTTCAAGTACCACTTGCTCAATTTTCTCCATTCATATTCGGTATATATGAAGAAGTAATTTTATTCTCATCGTCTACTACTTCGAGAGTATGATTAGAATATTTGATCAATTACTTCTTCTAGAGTAGGATTCGTTATAACCAATCGTGTAGTATAACCCACCACATTGGAAATATGCACACCAATCGTGTGGTATTACCCACCACATTGGAAATATACTCAAACTATAAAGTGCATAAATTTAAATTCAGAAATTAAATTTCCTCCAATAGGTGGTCGAACCTACCTTATGGGAATTATTGCAATAAATATAAATTTACGAATTTAAATAGCGAGAATTAAATTGCATAATATTTAACTACTTCTTCGTGAGTAGGATCTCGCTAGTAGAAGGTATTACCCATCACTTAGCATATAAAGTGCAGTAAATATATAAAACCTTCCGTTTAGTGACGGTTGAACCCATCATCAAGTAGGAGGTATTAAGTAATTAAATTGCAATAAATAAAGTCTGAGAATTAAATATTGAATCAAGTTTTCTACGGGAGCAAATTTGTTCTTCAGAACAAATACTCATTACTTACAAGAAAGACACTTATCCTTCAGAATAAGACGTTATGTAATTGAACTCTTGAGAGTTAAAATAATATTCCGATCTTTTAACTCAAATGGAGTTCAAGCCATTTTATATAATCAATGGATTTTGAATTTCTTCATGAATATTCTATCCATTTTTCCTTGTCGTCAAAATTAGGTCGGTTTTACCCTAAGGGTAAAATTGTCCATTCAATTCGTAAAGGTAAAATTGTCAAAAATATTTTATCAATGTTTTACGATTGGAAAATTATCTCCTTTCTACTTCAATTTATCAATATCAAAATATTCAATGACTATTTTGTAACTTTCAAAAGTTGGTGTCTTGATTTGTAAATTTTGAAAGTTTGATAATAACATATTTCAAAACGAGTTATTACCCTATCGATGTTGGTGTCAAATCGAAGCTCTCGTTAAATCGAGTATAATGGAGTCGAGAAAATTTGATTTTGATAATGTATCTCCTTATATCTCGATAAAGCGAATGTTATAGTTTAATATATTATTATATTATAAAATCATATGATTTACCTTTTTCCTTTCTAATTATTCCATGGATGAGATTTACTTGCAATCCATTTACGTGATCGGAAAATTAACTTTGGGCTCATTCTTACGATTTTGGAATTTCAGACGTCTCACGGCGAGGTTGTGTAGAATGATGAATCGTGAGAAGAATATGAACAAAATGAATTTTCAACGATGTATTTGCAAAGAGAGAGTTATTTAGGATTGATGAGGATGAATTAATTCATTGGTAATAATCCAGGTTCGATCTGTAAGATCATCTATAAGATGCAACTGTAGAAAGATACTTCTTTCATATTACTCGAAATGTAGACTCAATGATAACGCTATAAAAGTATGTAAACAATAGAGATTTAGAGAATGAATTCTGGCGAATTCTCGTGAATCAATTTCATTAATAATCGTTCTATTTATGTGAAACTTCGAATTAAGACAATCGTAATTACATAATTTCATCAAGGGTATAATAGTCATTCACATATAATAATTACATCTTTTACCAAATTATTCCTCCACCAAATTATTCCTCATAATTCATAACCACCAAATTATTCTCAATTATTCATAACACTTCAATTATTATTCATAACAATCTGTACCAAAATTAATTATTAAATTCAAATATTATAAACAGGAAATAGTTTACAAGTCAAACAAAGAAAAACTAACACAGGGACAACCCAGCGGTTAGAAAGACAATTCTAAACATAATGGCATTTTTCCATGTCCTCATTTACACGTACTTTTTTATGTATTTCAAAATTTTATTTTCTTGCATTATAATATTATTATTTACAATTAAAATTCTGAACTACCTCCCTTAATGGCAAAATCGTCATGTCACATGATGAGGCAACTATTAGGGTCTTCGTCGCTGAACATTTGATCGTTTATGTTCACATAAGTTGGCGGTGGTGGGGGAGGACCTTGAGAATATTGTCCAACATAACCAGTATAGGGATAAGCTTGATTTTGCATCGGTAGATAATAGTCGTGATGGAGGTAACTTTGATGATATACAGGAACTGTATAATGAGTATTGGAATTGTGCGCTTGATATTCCATCTTGTTGACTTCGACCTTCGACCCCTCCTTTTTGCTTCCTTCTCCGCCACCCTCTCCTTTTTTCTCACCACCACCAACGCCGCCGCCGCCGCCTTCTTTCTTGTCTCCACCACCACCTTCTTTCTTGTCTCCACCGCCTTCCTTTTTCTCTCCACTCCCATCTTTCCCTTTCTTGTCACCACCACCTTCTTCTTTCTTTTGAGGAACAATTTCTACATTTCTGTTTAGCTTTTCTTTTAAGAATGCTGTAAGATGCTTTATGTTCATTGTTCCATTCACCGTCACCAAATCCTTCTCTAAATTTGTTGATACTGAATCAACTCCTATATAGGACAAAACATTAAACACATCATCAATCACGGATGAACAAGATTCATGCCGTTAATAAATGTTATATATTTTAATACTTATATATAATAAATTAGTAACAATAATTATGTCATTATCATTTTAATGCTGTCAGGCCGCTAACCATCAATGTTCTTGTTTATGATCCGCTTTATTTTATGTGCACATCCATCACAATGCAGTTTAATCTTCATTAACACTGTACTAGGCGTCGGCTGAAACATCAACGAATAATGGAAATAAATTAATCTAAATTATCTCAACATAATTAATTCAAATAAATGAAGAACTATTGATTGGAACATTTATTTATTTATTTATTTTTTACCTCTTTGGGTTTCTTTTCTTCTGCCTTCTTCTCTTCGGGTTTCTTGTCAGACTTCTCATCGGCTTTCTTCTCGCCACCACCTCCGGCGTCCTTCTTGGGCTGAGGTGAGACCAGCTCCACCTTCTTCTTCGTCTTGTATTCGACTCGCTCACGAAGCCATGCGGGGTCCACTTTCCCAGTTACAGTCAATTTATTGCTGCCCCAGTCTGCTTTAACATTCTCAACTCCTACACAATTGATGAACCAATACAATTTTAGGCGTCCCCCACTCTGTTCCAACTCCCACTGAAGTCAAGATAATTATAATTACTCACAAAACCTTTTACTTTTAAATTACACAATCTTTTACGAAAGTCAGATTTTTCAGTGCCACATTTTTTTTTAGCCCTTTTCAATATTTCGGCCTATTACCGATCTCCTACATTTTAGGTGAGAGGTCACGTAATCAAATAATGTAGTATTCTATGCATAGGTGATTGTAACTAAAATTAGGAGGTCATATTAATTTCTTTTTTAAAAAAAAAAAAAAATTGATGCAGCATCTTAGGTGCATAATATTAGTCCTAATTTATTAAAAAAAAAAAAAAGATAGGTCATAAGGGTGATATGGAATAAATTATAATGGTTTTTAAAGGTTTTTAATGTAAAAGAAGAGAGAGAATAAGTAGAGTTGAGTGGTGGAGATTTATGGATGTAATGAGATATGTGAATATAATTGATTTAGGGTATGTTCTTTACAGATTAAATTTGGTCAACTTAAATTTATTTTTTCTCTCTCATTATTTTCAACCATTCATTCATTGATTTGACAATTACTTTATATTTTTTAATACTCAATCTCCAATTCTCAACCACACAATCTCACCAACTTCCCCACCAACTTAATCTACACCAAATTAATCTGTAAAGAACATACTCTTAGGGTAAGGAAAGAATGGATAAAAAAGTGGTAAAAAAAGTTCGCTAACAGGGTTTTGATTGATGTACCTCCAAAAATTTCATGTGTAGAGAAAATTTAAATTCAATATCCATAAATTGAGCAACGGTCATAAAAAATTTTGAACGTTAAGATAAGAAAGAGAAAATCAATAACTAACCCTGAAATGAGTAATTTTACACGGACATTCTAATTTGACATTTTTAACTGACACATTTACTTATCATGCCTTCATGGATAAGTACATTAAAATAATAAGACACATGTGCACATATTTATCACTCAATCAAAAATTGACAAATCACTGTGTTAATTAAAAATATCAAATAGCAACGTCCATCAAGAATTATTCACCCTGAAATATATCATAATTAAATGATTAATAATAAACTTAACATATTAAAAATATATTTTTCCCCCCTAAAACTAATTTCATTAAGCATGAACTCAACAGCTCAACTGCTCAAGTTGGGATTTAAAAAAAAAAAGGGAAAGTAAAACATATTACATATATACAATAAAAAATTATATAAGTAACAGATCCTAATTTTTAATTGATGTTTCTTAAAAAATAGCCGCAGCGACCGTTTGGTGAGCTAATCAAGACATCAGATACCGAAAAATAGAGAAAAATAAATGGGAAATGCTAGACTACCATAATAAATATCATAATGGTTGACATAATGGTTGTTGGCATATTTAATAACCGTTCATCTAAAAGTGATGGAGTGGTTGAAATTGTAGATCATGCCACATATCCATTATATCAACCATTATGGTATTTATTATGGTGTTGTAGCATGGTCCAAAATAAAACTTTAATACCTTCGAAGTGGCGAACAGAGCGTTTGACTTTTTTGGCGCAACCCTCACAATGTAAGTCCAGCTTCAACACGGCGGTGATAGGGCCGTCGTCCTTCTTTCCGCCGCCGTCAGCAGCCGCCGGAGCAGGCTTCTTTTCACCTTCATTCTTATTCTCTTTTTCAGCCTTTGTCCCATCTTTCTGAAAGCAGACACAGTAACACAGAAATATAAGCAATCGAGTGAAAGGATATCTTCTATATTTGTGTGCAATTGAGATTAATTAGAATGAAAATTAGGAAATTTATACCTCTCCCATTTTGGTTGTAGTGGGGACTTGGAGATTTTTGTAGAGAAGGTTGTTTAGGTTATATTATCAGCATGAATAGATTGGTTTGAAGATGGAAATTGGAGGCAAAGGCCGGAATTTATAGAGACTGATATAGAAAAGTACCGTATTTTTCTTTTCGATGAAGTCATATTGGCCCACAGTAAAATCAAAGAAAAAATAATTCATTGATGGGCCCCATCGTGTGGGGTCTATGATTCTATTTGTGAATGTATGTATGTATGTATGTGGATTCATCAGATGGATTATGGATATGCGGCTGATAGCATGGGGATGGAAATGTATAGAAAGTTTATTTATGGGTAGAACAATGATATTTACCTTCGCCGTTAGTCCGTTAGTGTTACTGTGATAATCAATTGATTTAATTAATTAATGTATCATTTTAAATGATTTTTCAAATATAAGATTTAAGAGGATAGATCAATTAATGTTATGCTATTATAAGAAGGTAATGTGTTGGGCACATTAATCCGGCCGGTTCTCATTTAAAATTACAATTATGCTAGTAGATTAATTATAATCAATTGATTATAATCGACCAACCTCTCACTAAGGCCAATTATAATTTGACAGGCTAGAACGTCCTTTTCCATGGGCTATACACCAACTCGGTCGTCCGTCGAGTTAATCGACTCGTCAACTCGACTAAGATCTATTAAAATGTCAGTTTATTGATATAGAGATATTATATTCTGTTTAGAAGTATCAGTTTTGAAATGAATTTTTCTTTCAATATTAAGAAATCTTAAATAGATGAGTGATCAAATATTAGGATGATCCATTGAACCGTATTTATCAAGGGAAATTTACAAAACACGCCCTCCATTTAGAGCCTATTTATAATTTACATACTGTCTTTTTCAAAATTATATTTTGCATATTGTATTTTATTTAATGGTAACAAGAAGCACCTTTTTACTAAAAAAGTGAAAAAAATTTTGAAATAATATTAAAGAGACTAAAATACCCTTATATGTAACTGACAATATACACCATGTAAATTATATTTTATAACACTTTACATAAAATTTTATTTATTCAATATTTTATTAGTTTAAAAATTATAATTACTATTACTTCTTATAAATAATTAATAATTTTTCCTATTATGTTGTATTTTTGATAAATTAACTACAAATGATAAGTTAAAATTTTAACAACACGAAAATATAGCATTTCTATGACAATTTTTTGTAAGCATGAGGATTGAGACCTGGCCCGAATACTGGCTTTATGGGGGATCTAAACCCTGCATGAGGATTGAGGCCTGGCCAATTATGTTATGTTATGTGACGGCGCCAATGTGAGCACATGATTCGCAACAGGGCCAAAAGAAAGAATGTAACATGCACGAATGCATTTGCATCTGTATCTATTTCCCCACTGAGTCTTTATGACTCATTATGTGTTCGTTTATGTTTTTCAAGGTACCAAACATGTTATGTGTGTGAGAGACAGCAAAGAGTCCTCCAAGCTCGATGTTGGGGGGGAGGGGGCAGGAATCTCACTACCCTAAGGTATATTTGAAAGTAAGTCCGAAACCCCTTAGAGTTATTCCGTTATGTAAGAAGGTTTTAAAAGAAAAAGATGTACTTGGGGTTTCGTGAATATAATGTATGGGGTAACGTTGCCCTAGTTCCAATTATGAGACATGAATAAGTTCACGCGGCTATAATATTCATGAATTATCGTGCACAATACGAAAGATCTGATGTATTATGTGTATATATGACATGAAACTAGAGGGGGCATTACAATCAAATATATATATAGTAGTAATATTATAATTATTTTTAATTTTTCCAAACAAAAGTGGTTTCTTGTTATTATTGAATAAACTTCAATGTGTAAAACATAAAATTAAAAAACAGGGCATGTAATTTGTAAATACACCCAAAATATAGGATGCATTTTGTAAATTTTCCTTTTGTTAATGATAGAATAAGAAAGACAATAATGGCAAAATAAAAGTTTGTTCAAATGCAATATTAAATTTGACTAGTTTATAGATTTTCCTCCATTGAGAGGGTAAGTTGTCTCCTTACCACGTTCCAAGAGAATTAGGTGGGCTTTCACTAAACTGCAGTGCTAGTAATTACAATTTAATTAAAAAGTCCAAAATTTTGAGGTGCCAAATTTAAAAATAAAAATATAATTTAACATCGTAATCTAATGATAAACAAATGAAGGATAATCCCAATTACGCAATGGTAAGAAAATTGATGTGTTTCATTGTCAGATACCTCGGTCCTTGTCCATGCTCGTTTGATTAATATAATTAAGGTTAGTATATAGAAGGCGTATAAATCGTGTGTGTTCATGCGTGCAATTAATTTAAAGAGATTTACTTTTGCCTTTGTCTTTGTCAAGCAATATAATAATTTATTGGACATTAGTTTAGTTTAATCGTACATTTAGATAAATTTTTTTATCATGTTGAAAGTTAAGTTTTTAGCTCGTATAATGGCTGAAATTATGAAATGTTTTTAGCTCATATAAATTTTTTATCATGTTTAAAGTTAAGTTTTTAGCTCGTATAATGGCTGAAATTATGAAATGTTTATGCATAATAATAACTAGTAATTTGAAAGAAAAATGCTATATCAGATCATGCATTTTGTGATATATCACAAAATGACTATTTGATATTAATTTTTGACCTTCTTCTTATTATGAGACAGCGATATACTGCATAGTATACGTACAAATGTGTCCATATAATATTTTTCAAATCGATTTTTATAACCACACTCAACATATGTTTTTTTATATTTTTTGTTATTATTAGATACAAATGTAACATTTGTATATTTTTCAAAATTAATTTTTATTCAGACTATGTCTCACCACCCATTTAATATCCCTTTAATTTTTGCTGCCAGATTCTAGAGAAAAAATTGCCAACTCTCAACGGCATTCAAAGTCAAATGAATGAAAAAACATAGGACATAGCCCATATTCAATTCAAATGGATTGAAAAGTCTGAAGACGAAAATCTATACGAATTCGAGCCCAGAACATGATACACGCGACGAAAGAAAATAACCAATTTCACAGGCAGAGATTTAATATACACATGGATACGAATGTATTGTGTTCAAAAGATATATGTCACATGATTCACCTTGATAATAGATGATACTTAAATGATTACATCATATTAAGGTGATCATATATATTTGATGCCAAGGTGACGTGTATGTCATGAGTGGAGTTTTGACCAAATACCCATATCAAATCAGATAAACAATAATTGAGTACTTACCGCTGTATAAGTGCATCATTGAGATAGAACTGGCATCTCCTTTCACTCACGTATATAATGGTGGACTAGATACCAATCTAAATATTCGACTCCCAAATTTATTTGCGATCTAAATTCATTGGTTAATGGTGTTGTAGTGGACCAGATTCTTAGAAGTTCAACTTCTAAGAGTATGTTTAGTATACCAAATAAGTTAGCTTATAATTTATTTAGGAGTTTATAAATTTCTACTAATTAAATAAGCTCTGTTTAGTTGGAGAAGCTTATTTGAAAATTTTTTTTATTAGCTTTTCAAATAAACCCATGAGTTTTTCACTTTCAATTTTAATTTTTTACCCTAATAATTTTCTAGAAATATATTTTAAACATATTCTTTTGTGTAATTTTCTATTTATGAGTTAACTTATCAATTATTTTGTCAAACGTTTTTATTTATATCAGCTAACTTATCAGCTATCAGCTATAAGCCATAAACTATCAACTATCAATTACTTATTTATGCTAGCTTATCAATTATAAGCTAACTTATTAGATAATTCTACCAAACATACCCTTAAAACTCTTGTGCTATACTTTAAGAAATGGATTCTTAGAAGTTCGACTTCTAAAATTCTTGTGTTGTACTTTAAGAAAGTTGCTTTTCTTTCTCACGCAACATGTTATGATGAACTCGATCGATGGATCATAAAATTGCTCTTCTTTCTCTCGAAGTTGGTTTATATCACGAAGCACACTAGCTTGGTAGAATTCATGATATTCGTCTTCTAATTTTTCATTTTGTATTTTTAGAAAATCAATAGTTACATAGATTTTGTTATATATATGTTGATTAAGTGTTTGTAGTGAAACTCGATTTAACAATTATTTTTTTTAATATATATTTTCAATCACATTTAATCACACATTTTTCCAAAGAATCACTTATTTGGAAAGAAGTTTTGTCAAATCATCAGTAATTATCTCAAAGACAATCGATGCGATCAAATTTAGAATGATTAAAAGCACATTACTTGATATTTTGTGAAAGGAATACTTTTTTACCCCAACAGAAGTTAGTGATGAAATAGTTTTACTCGTGAAAAAATCTGGCGGCATTCAATGGGCAAGTGGATCAAATTATTGACTTCTATACTTTTTACTTTTTCTAAACTTTGAAATCTGGCAGTCGATGTTGAAATTGGATTTTTATTAGCAGTAAATGCACCATCATAGTCATGTAACGCTTTCAACAAGAACACTGAACACCCATTATCCCAGTAATAGGGGACACACTGGAATGCGATTTCGAGTAATGTCTTTGTCTCGGCGGCTGCGGTATCAATTAGACCGCACAACTTGATCCTTGTTCGAGAGTTGGTATTGTTAAAGATAACAGTTAAATGGTCACCGAAGATTCAATGCCCACATGGGATCATTACTAGTCAAATGATATATATAGGTCCCGCGAAATATGTGGATGCGATTAATTTAATCAAATTTAAATTTAGAAAGAACGGATAAAAATAGATAAAGATATATAAAAATTTACAACATAATATACGTTTAGTTGTAATTTAAACTTTTAAATCTAATAGTCTAAAATAGTATCACAGCAATAAAAATTCAGAGGTTAAATTTCATTGTCGCCCAATTAATGCAACACGTTGAGAATTGAGAACAACTTGGGGTACCGGAGAAGGGGGGACGACTCTATAGTAAGTCATAGCTATAAGCAGCCAATAACAACTTGGTGTGTGGGAGAATGACGGAAGGCTCTCTTGTAAGTAATAGCTATATACGTACAATTTGTTTCAAAGTAGGCAATATTGTCATTCACAATATTGTGTTGGCAAGTCTATATAATTTTGATTATTTCAATTTTATTGATTTATTGATAGAAAAAATTTTATAAATGATTTAAAATATAAGACTCCTACAATATTAAAAATGACAAGTTTTCTCTCTTCTTCTTGTTAGAAGAGTGTATAAACACTTGATACATATATAGCATAAGTATTGTGAGAACAAACCCGTTACAAAATATATATATATATATATATATATATATATATATATATATATTGAAACGAGAACAAAAATAATTCTTAATAAAGAAAAAGTAAAAACGGAAGCAAGCTAGTTTATTGGGCTCGAATCAACGCCCAAAGTGACAGAATCTCTTCAAAACCATGCCCAACAACGTGGTCTCACATACTAGTATATGACAGAAATCATCAAGATAGTTTTGGGCCTTACTAAGAGGGCTCGGATCTAAGCCCAACAATAATAGGATACACGACGTCGGCCCTCGTGTTCAATCAGGGATTTAGGTTAGGTTCTGAATTGAAGAAAGGAAGCCCTGATTTCAGAAATCTGGGGAAGGTAGCGAAGGATGGGTGGAAAGTGCCCTCATCGGAGCGTGAAGAAGCGCCGCTACTCGCACAAAACCGCTCGCCGCACTAAATTTCTGATTAAAGATATCCTTTTCACTGTAGTTACTTCTTAAAATTTCGTATTTCAGCTGCTCTTAATTATGCTTTCTTAACTGTTTCTTGTTTACGCGACGATGCCGTTTATGATGAGCTTCATAAAGCAGAAGGAGAGCTGAAACCCTTGCCCGTTGATGAAGATCTCCCTGGAATGGGGCAATATTATTGTCTACACTGCGAGTAAATGTTTATGTTTGATTTCACCTTTCAGTTAAATATCTTGCAAAATTTTCAGGCCTAGTGATTACCTTATATCTTTTTGAACAGTCGGTATTTTGCTAACGTTTCCGTGAGAGATGAGCATTTCAAAACTAAGAAGCATAGGAGGCGGTATGTAATTATTTAGTGTTATGTACCCTAATTTTTCAATTTTCAATGTATGATTGATTGCGTATTCAATTGTGATTCTTTTTTTTGGGTAAATGGGGCTTTGCATGAGACATTATTTTTCATTTAGTTGCTTGAAGAATATATACAGTGTGTTCTGATCTATATTCAGTATCAGCTATGTTGGTTTTATGTTGTTTTTGGTTGAATTAAGGTGGCACAAGATGCATTATTTTGGTGGTATAGAACAATGCATAGTTATGATCTTTTTAAGCTGTGTTTTCTAGGCCTCCTCCTCCTCCTGCATCCAAATGTTCTTCAAACTTATAAATTCAACAAATGAACTGAATTTTTAAGTTCATCCCAGATCAATGAATGTCTGCTAATTGAATATAGCATCGCATATAAATCCGATGGGGAGATAGGCAGGATTCGACATTGGAGGATAGGCTAGTATATTATAACCTGCTGCCTGTCTGCACTCTGCAGTGAGCCAATGACTGAAGAAGAAGCAAATTACAGGAGCCTCTCTCTCGTCACCCCCATCCATTGCCTTGAAATGAGTAATCTAGCCCCATAGCCAATTCTTTGAGCACTAAATAGAATTTATTCTGTCCAATTTTACCTCTCCAACAACACCTATACAGATTCCAACTTCAAAGCCTAGCTTTGTTTGTTGAAACTTTAGTAATTCTTTAGTCAAGCTAGGTGGGTTTGAGCTCAATGAATCCTCTCCCTGGCTGTGTTGGGGCATAGCAACATACTCCTTCCATCTCAAATATATCGTCCAGTTTTCCTTTTTGGGTTGTCCCAAATATATAGTCCTATTTCTACGGTGACAAGTGTGATTTACATAATTTTACTAATTTACCCCTATTTAATACTTAGTTATAATTATCAATTTTGAATCTTGCTCATTAAATAGGGGTAAATTAGGAACACGGATCACAAAACGTGTGTTGCCAATATAATTCTTAATCTTTGTGAAAAGCAAGTGGACTAAATGTGTTGGCTAGAGGGAGTGGTTGTTACTTTGGGATGTATAATTATGCGATAAGCACTAGAGTGAAGGTGCGATATATAGTAGTACAACTTCGTTTAGTTGTGAAAGTTGTCATGAATAGAATGAATTCTGTTATGTGGTTAATCTTCTTGGTCAGTATATATTTAACTTCTGCGTTTTGTATCTCAGAAATAATAATTTGTTTGAAACACTGATGTTGTTTATGCAGTGTGAAGCAAATGATGGGTCCAGCACCTCACACACAACTTGATGCTGAACTTGCTGCCGGGATGGGCATGCCGGATAATGGTATAAAATTAATGGTAATGTGAGATCGTCTTGTTTGGTTCTCTGATAATATTGTGAGAGATGATGAGAGGTTTTTAAGTTCGTTTATACGATGCAGAGCTTGTAAGAATATATGTCCACAATGGTTAGTTTATCCATTTTCCTAACTAATTTGTGTAGTTATTGTTTTGTTTCTCTTAAATCATCATTACTTCTATCGCCATGTATTGCTTGGTAAGATTCATTGGCCCGTGATTGACAACCTTTGGTATTTGAAACAACTATGCCAATTTTGCAACATTACAAGATTACATGTTCTCAATTTTATTTTTGTTTAGTGATGAAAGATGTGGATACAAATCTGATGTGCATATGTCTTGGGTGATTGAGCTCGATTGGGCCTTTGATGGGCCTGAGAGCAGTCCAATGGGCATTTCCAAATTCTAAAATGTGAAGGAATTAAGTGTGCTGCCCTCCAACCCCACCCTCTATTCCTTTAAAATTTGGTGGCTTTGCTATAGTAGTACTCCAAATTTGCAGTGTTATTGTAGCAAGCTGCAAAAATTGAGAGTGGGAATATTTCGGTTTTGCCCCTTGAATCATACTGCAAATCTTTTCTTTCCCTTTGCGTCTCATGTTTTGTCTTTAGTTATTATACTTGTTAATGTAGTTAAATTAATCAAATTAGTGTGCTATTATTTATTTTAATTAATTTTAAAAAAGATAAATTAGGGTACTACTGTTTATTCAAATTAATTAATTTATTTTGAAAAGATTAATTAGTGTACTATTTAATTAATTAATTTATACAAAGAGGCTCATTATGCACTTTGAAATGCCTTAATTGAACATTTGTGGGAAGAGTACTCTAATTTGAATAATGAAAGTATTACGTCCAATCTAATCTAAGTATTGCTAGCATTCTCGATGGTGTATGCCTATTTAGCTCTTGTTTCCGTCGCCAAAATTTCGAATTATAGTAGTATTTTATGTTTCGTATGTTCGATCGTGTGTTGTGTTTCAATTTCGTGAATGAAAATTTTCAGGTATTTAATGGTGAATTATACAAAATATTTAATGAAGTATTTGGGTAAATGCTAAAATTTCTTAGTAAAATTAGTAAGGAATTAAAATAATATAAAGTAAGAAATATTGTTTATTTGATGTGACATATTTAGAGCAGGAATGATCCAGTTATTATCGGCGTTGGGTTGGAGAAGAAACTATAAAACAGAGGGAAAAACTATATTTTAGAGTGTTGAAAACTGTAAAATGAAGTTTGCCATTGGAGTTGCTCTGAGCCTCATGAAGCTTGCTAGCCCAATTCCCATTCTGGTGGTGGGCCTTTTGTTTTGATGAATCTTGTGCAACCCGGTTGATTTCAATGTCACTACCTTCACCTTTATGCAAGAAATCAATGCGAAAAATAAAGAATGACTACAAGAACTGGTTGCCTGCATGTTTGGGCCAGTTTGGCTCAACTTGAACTGCATTTTGAGCTGCTACGTAAACCATTCACTGCTTATGAATAAATAAAAATTCTTAAAAACCAGTAACAAACATTTCACAAAAATCCAAAATCACTCTGGGCCAATCTTTTTCATGCATGAGCAATGCAATTATCACGCGTGGCATATACGTCTGTCAGTTTAACCTTTGACTATTCTTTTTAGGTTCTTTCGGCATATGATGATTTCAGCTCCTGGTGTTTCTTTGTCTTCTCTCTAGGACTCCTTTATGTCTACAACTGAACCACCACATGAATATGAAACAATTATTATGTTTTGCTCTTTCTGGTGGCGAGTTCTCTCAATCATCATCATCATAAACATCAAAGATCCTCAGACATATCAAATATCCAATGGCCCCATTGTTTCTTCATTTTTGTGTTGATTATGATGTGTAATTCAACTTGAATAGCGAAAGCAAAAGTATTTGCGATACTGTTGAAGCCTGCCCATTTACTCGTCTACACGTAGAGTCACATAATTCACTTAATTGTCTGTCATTTTTGCGGAAATGATTAATATTTATGCACTACAATCTTTAATACTGCAAGATTTTCTTGTACTGCAGGGGTAGATTATAAAGAGATGAAGGAGAAAGAATTTATACTTTGATAAATTTAGATCATACAAAATGCTGTACTCTGCCAATAGGTGAAGTGAGCAAAAGAGGCAAAAGTAACTTGTGGGTATATAGAAATACTCATTTCTTTAACTAGTGTTTTCCTTCAACTCATTGGCCGTGGCGATCTTGAGAACTTGAACCTAACACCATATTCACAGCTTGTCCATGGGTGAATCTCTGTAACTGTATCATACGAGCATAAGTCCCATCAGGGTAATTTTTTAACAACTGAGAGTGAGAACCTTGTTCAACCACTCGGCCTTCATCTATAACATTTATGACATGAGCATTTCTAATCGTCGATAGTCGATGAGCAACCACAATTGTTGTCTTCCCCACACACGCCCGGTCGAGAGTTTGTTGAATACACCTCTCAGACTCTGCATCTAGGGCACTTGTTGCCTCGTCTAGCAACATTATCTCCGACTTCCTTAACAGCGCACGAGCAATAGCAATCCGTTGCTTTTGTCCTCCCGACATTTGAATTCCTCTCTCCCCAACATGGGTTTTGTACCCATCAGATAACGACGAAATGAACTTGTCAGCATTCGCCAAATTTGCTGCCTCAATTATCTCAGCCTCGGTTGAAGACTCGTTCCCATAAGCGATGTTTTCATAAATGGTGGTGGCAAAGAGGCAAGGCTCTTGTGGGACCACCGCGATGTGTTGTCTCAGTGACTTTAGATTGTATTTCCTGATATCCTTCCCATCGATCATAACCCGTCCAGCCGAGGGTTCATAAAATCTTTGTACAAGCGCAATGATAGAGCTCTTACCGCAACCACTAGGCCCCACAAGTGCGAGGGTTTTCCCCACTCGAGCTCGGAGATTCAAATCTTGGAAAATCAAGTCATCTGGGCGGGTCGGGTAGGAGAAGTCAACATGCTTAAATTCAACTTCACCACGAAGGCGGTCGGGGACAGTGGTGGCATTGGGTTCGTCTGGGTCGATTTCTGTCTGGCGGTCGAGCAGTTCGAAAACTGAACGCATTGCTCGACCGCCCTTGATGAAGTCCGGGGCAAGGGTTAGAGTCTCGGCCGCACCATTGGCCGAGACCATTAGGACCATGAAAACTCGGATTGTCTTTGAGAAGTCTGAGATTCCATGCTTGACTAGCCACGAGGCATACCAAAGACCAAGTGCGTAAGAAGCATAGAGTGCAAATTGAGCTATTCCATATCCACCTCCAGCTATCTGTCCTTTCCAAAAGCACCGCCGTAGAGGTGGTTGAAGGCTCGATGCAAAAAGATTGACTATTTTCGACTCTGAATTGAAGGCTGCCACGGTTCTTACATTGGCGACAGCCTCACCGGCGAGTTGTGTCGCTTTGGCATGTGCACCTTCCAAATCGCCCGAAAATCCAGTCATGAACATTTTCTGTCAAAAATTTTATCATGAGTGCATCGTTTAAAATAAAATGGGAAAAAAATGGAGCTTGAAAAATTTACAAACCTGTAAAACGGTGGCTGCGACGACTACTGGAAAGACGGCGATGAGAACAAGTGCAAGCCGCCATTGCAACACAAATCCAGCACTACACGCAACTAACATAAGCGCAGAATTCTGCATAATAACAGAAATTCTATCCCCAATTGCCGATCGAACATTATTAGCATCGAGTGCGAGTCTCCCCGCAACTCGAGAACTCGCATTCTCGTCCTGGTCAAACCATGCCATTTCCATTTTCATTACCGCCGAGAACATTTTCTCTCTCACACGTTTCGTCAAGTTTTCTCCCACAACATCCCAAAAGAAATGCTGCAACGTGTTGAATATAAGTGCAGCTGATGAGACCCCAATCAAAAGATAGCAATATTTAGCGATTTCTCTGATCATGTAAGCGTGATCGGGATTGTAGTACACGCTAAGAACGGCACTCAGCACGTATGCGAAGAAAGCACTAAGAGAACCACAAATGACAGACCCCACGGAGCCAATCAAAGCATATACCCATTCGGGGGAGTTCATCTTTGCGAGTCGCCAAAATGAACTTGCCTGCTCTTTGAATGCAAGCTTTTCAGTCGATAGTTGGGATATGCACCATCTATGGATAGGCTAAAGTCTGAGGTTGAGAAATCAGACAATCGTCTTGAGTAAGGCGATCTACCATATGAAGAATTTCGGGTAATGATTGGCGAGCTTACCGAGTTCCTCGCACTAGATGGCCTACACAAGAATCATCAAGTCAATATCAAACACATAGCTGAAATCCTCGCTCATTATTATCCAAACATCTCGTGGTCCCCACCAAAACAAAGCGATAGAATAACTAGAAACTAACTCTAAATGAGAAGGGGATAAAAATATATACCGTGCACTACTTTTTCTAGCGTTAATGAGGGCGGTTTCGTGGGCAGCTTCTTGCATTCGGATAAGTTTTGCATACATGCCATTTTCGCCTTTAGACATGAGTTGATCGTGAGTTCCAATCTCAGAGACAGTGCCATTCTGCAGTACGGCCACTAGGTCAGCCTTTCGAATGGTGGAGAGTCGATGTGCGATGACTAGAGTTGTTCTTCCAATCATGAACCGGTCAAGGGCTTCTTGCACAAGTTTTTCCGACTCAGAATCCAATGCGCTGGTTGCTTCGTCTAGTAGCAATATAGATGGATTCTTGAGCATTGCTCGAGCAATAGCTACTCTCTGTTTTTGCCCGCCCGAGAGTTGCAATCCTCTCTCCCCGACCTGCCACCATCAAATTACTTATTATTAAGTAAATGTAAATAATAAGACCTATGACCTTCTCCCCATTCATCCCCACAGCTGACATGGCAGCACTCCACATCAGAACAGTGATATGCTATGTTAAGATATGTAATTACTACAATTATGTTAGCTAACCTGAGAATCATAGCCCTTTGGAAGCTTGACGATGAATGAATGTGCATTAGCAACTCTTGCAGCCTCTTCAACTTGTACTAAACTTGCATCCGGTCGACCCAAAAGTATATTTTCTTTAATGGTGGTTGCAAACAACGCCGGTTCTTGGCTTACGAGCCCAATTTGCTCCCTCAGCCACCTCAATTTCAATGTCTTGACGTCATGCCCGTCAAGTAGAACTTGTCCTGTATAGTTAAATATTCTAGTAAAAATTCCCACTAACCCTTTTTTTCCCAATTATAAGTGCAATTAATCTGCTGTATAAGTTGTACAAATGCATATGGAAGTAAGGTAAATAATCACCTGAAGTAGGGTCGTAAAATCTCTCGATGAGACAAACGACTGTGCTCTTTCCCGACCCGCTGCTTCCAACTAAGGCTATTGTCTTCCCGGAAGGAATGGAAAGGGAGAAATTGTTAAGTATTCGATTTTCCGGCCTTGATGGGTAGGAGAAATCTACGTCTTTGAGCTCTATAAGCCCGGATACCGTATCTAATTCCAAGCCCGACTTTCCATTTCGGTCAACACTCGGTTTGTGGTCGATTATTCGATAGATTTTAGCAGCTGCAACTCTTGCCTTTGCAAATGCAGCCATACTTGGAGCAGATTGTCCCAATGCCCTACATATTTTTACCTTGGTTAAATAAGAGTTTACCTTCTTTTACTACTCTAATACAAGTGAGAAGTGAGAACTTACAGTCCACCTATCATAACGGCGAACATGGTGGAAATTGCAAGGCCTCCGTTGGTAAAATGATGGCGGACTAAATAGCCACCATACCAAAGTAGAAGGGCATAACAGCAAAATACGGTAAAATAAGTAGCTCCCAATCCCATTCCCTTTGCAAATCCAATCTTGTAACCAATTCTTTGGGATACCTTCAATGCTGCAGTATAAGACTGTAATGCCCTTGATTCACCAACAAATGCCAACACTGTCCGAATTTGAGCTATTGTCTGTAAATTAATTTACCCCAAAATTGAGCTTCTTTTTTACAACTAAGGTAAAATTTTCATTAATTTGGAGCAAAATATTTTTTTACCTGCTCTGCAATATTTCCTGCTTGTGAAAGGGCTTGTTGGCTTTTACCAGAGAGTTTTGCCAATGTGACTGTATGAATGCCACCAATTACTGCTATCAATGGAACTACGGCAAGAGTTACCAAAGCTAATTGCCATACTGCAGTAAAACCCACCACAAATCCAGACACAAATGTTGCCATGTAGTGTAAGAAATTACCCAACTGCAGTAAAAACCCACAAAAGTTACCTCTTTTACCAGAAATTTGAATATAACGCCAGTAATTAATTATAAAGTTTTAATCTTTTGGAGACCTTCTCACTAATGGCATCTTGGACCATTACTGCATCAGTGTTAACTGCATAAACGACGTCGGATGTTCGAAAATCAGTGTCGAAATATTGAATATCTTGATTTAATGCAGCCTCTAAGTACTTGATTCTCATCTTTGTTGATTGCCTCTCCCCAGTCCACATCCAACACGATATTTCTATTTTTCTCACAAAAAAAAAAAAAGCAATCAAGTTAGTATTTCTTTCTTAGTTCAATCAAGAAAGTCTTGAGGATGAATACTAAAACGGTAAAAAGGTGAAAACTTTATCTTTTCCCAACCTGCCCATGAAGATGCCCATATTGCAGCTCCCACTACAAGGAAATAATATGCATACTGCAAATGGAAATAATGTAAATTTAACTCTGCAATTCAAGAAAATGGTAAGTTTTTTTTAACTCTTTATGGAGTTACCTTCAAAACCTCTTCAGTCATTTTATCAACATTGTTGGCATTGGAGCCAAAGGAATTGACAAGATCAGCAAAGAATCTAAGGAACAGAGGCAATGAACTGCCATGAACAATGGCACCAATTGTACCAATAGTCATGAGAAAATAATCAAGCCCATCTGCAAATCTGAAAAGCTCCTTAAGCCCCACCGGAGGTGGCGGCGGAATTGGCTTCTCCGCCGCAGCACCACCACTACCACTACCACCGTCGTCTTTATTGGTTTGAGAAGTGGAAACCTCCTTCATTGGTTCTCTTCTCTCTTGAGAGGTCCCTTTATCTTCTTCTTCTTCTTTTTCTGGTGATAACGAGTTATGGGACTGAGCTGACACAACGAGTTCAAGGTCTTGCATTTCAGAGCACTTCCATTGCTCTATGGTTTTTATTTCGACAGAGTCTTGTGTCATTGCTTCAAGTTTACGATTAACACAATTCAATCACTCCACTCCTCTTTATCCTTCTTCTCTCTCTAATTTTTTTTTTTTTTAAATATATTGTTTCTCTCTCCAGTCTCCAGTAGCATGTCGAGTAAAAAAAATGCCTTTTGCGCTTTTATTTTCTTGTTTTTTGATTACTCAAGATTACTTTTTTGCCTGACATTTTTTCTCCCCCGTTTTCTAATTAATTACAGCTTCGTGAAAAATACGGAGACACATGTAAGTAAAGGGAAATTGACGTCTGATGGAAGGATGAGACAGGATTTCTAGAGAGAGAAACTTTGGCACCCGACAAGGAATGTAATCCGAAAGACATGATTTTGTAAAAACGGGTAAATTATAAGGATAAAAATGAAAAAGATAAGGAAATTTGCTGAGTGGTAATTAACTAATTATTAGGCCCTATTTGATTCACATTGAAACATTGTTCTATTCAACACAAATTTTATTAATTTTTTCTCTTTCATCATTTATAATTACTCATTTAATTATTTAATATATTATTTTCAACTTTTAACTATAAATTCAACATGTATATCAAAATAATTAATTTTATCACCAAAAGAATATATCCTAAATTTTAAATTTTAAAATTGTGTGTAGATTATATGATTGAAAATGTGAGATAGTGTATTAAAAATCTATATATATATATAAAAATAGCCTTTGTTCCCTCCAAGACATATTCCTAATTTTTCCCGCCTATTGAATTTGCCTAATATAAACTTCTATCTATATATAGAATAATTTATATATATATATATATATATATAACTAGTAATACTTTGCAAATGCATTACTTGGGGCAGTAAGATAAATGATACGTTAGTCCTATTAATACATATAAATTATCAGTATTGAAAATGATTACAAAAAATAATACTACAATTTAAAACATCACACGATTTAATTAAAGCATATTCACTTTTGAAAAATAAAAAAACATTCAATAGAGTTTCGTTTATATTTCGATCAATTCCAACCTATGAATATTGGTACAACTTATAACGATCAACATTTCGAAAATCTCCATGAACAACATAATTTTACATTCGTATCCAACAACAATAATATTGGTTAACTATCCATAAAATTAGATTGGATAATAATACCAAACATACTATAACATTCATACAAAAAATCAATCTTGAATGCGCAATGGACAACATGTTGTGGTCTTTCCTTCATGGCTTTCTTGTCACACAATGCGTAAGGAATGGATAGATGATCGATACACATGGTAACGCATAATAGCAAAAAGTAAGATCAAATCATTAAGCAATCTATAAGACTTGATGATAATAAAGTAAATAATAAGCCACAACAATAAACTTAGTTAATATAGCCAATAAAATAATTTTATAAAAATTTTGACAGAATTTCACTTGTATTTCATACTAATCCATCATGCAAACATCAAAGGCGAAATGTACCAAAAAACACAAAACTTAATTTATAAAAAA
Organism: Jasminum sambac; assembly: GCA_018223645.1. Taxonomy (NCBI): domain Eukaryota; kingdom Viridiplantae; phylum Streptophyta; class Magnoliopsida; order Lamiales; family Oleaceae; genus Jasminum; species Jasminum sambac. The sequence goes on along the minus strand of CP073644.1, from coordinate 26,848,769 downwards.
TAAAGGTTTTGATAAATATTAATTAATAGCATAAAAATAGAACAAAAAAAAAATTGAATATTGGTTAGAGCGCTAAACATAATTAATATAAGAGTGAAATAATTCTATAAAAATTTTGATAAAATTTCTCTTGTATTAAATGGGATAATAATTTGTGATAGAGATTGTCATAGTATAAATGCAAAATAAAATAGAATTAAATTAAATGCTATAATTATTAAAATAACCCAAAAAAACTCCGTTAACTTTTGCTGAGCTTATAGTTTTTTGTTTTGAAATTATTTTGCATTCTATTATATTCGAATACAGGTTTGGGAATACTAACTATACACCCGTGTGATACATGATATTGACAATCAATATATAAATAATATTTTCTAAAATTTTATTATGAAAATTTTATTATGACATATAATTAACACATAAATATATTATAGAAATAATGAAGTAGTGATAACTTGGTAGACCTAATGCACGGTCTTGTCCTTATCTTTGTCTCGTATATTTTCATTTAATGAAGCGAGTGAAAATTAAATAAGAGGAACTTCCCATTCTTCGATCCACGCTTCGCTGTAAAAATTTTCATTCTATCCATACCACATCATGATCGTGTCATTTGAATGAATTAATTAGCTGTAGTATAATTTATTTTAGCTAATTTCCATTCTTAAGCTAACTATTCCTAAAATAAATTAATTACGTCTAAAGTAATTAGTTTAATAACCACATGACTTTGAGAATTATATGAATTTAATTTTAACGATATTAAGAGATATCTTTCTTTTTTAGGAGAAGTCTTACCAATAGATTGTAATATAATTAATTTGTAATTATTTTTTTAAATAATACTATTATTCCCATTTTAGCAATATAATTAATTTTGATTAGTTTTCATCCAAAAAAGCTGTGTGAATTTCCATCTAATGAAACTGAAACCAATTAAATCATCATAGAATTAATTTTAATTTCTATCTAACTATCTCAAAAAAGATTTAATTATTTCTAAAATAATTAGCTTTAAATCTACAATTCTAAGAATTATCTAAATCTAATTTTAAAGATATTTTGTCATTTAAAAGATATCTTACAATGTAAAAAAATTATTTTAATTTTAGGAAAAATAGTGCTAACTGTAGCAATCTCATGAATTTTAATTATTTTTTTTCAAATTAATTATATTTCACCCCTTTGAAAAATATAATTAATTTTGACTAATCTTTGTCCATTAAAACGATGTCCAATTAAATGTTTGTAATATAATTAATAATAATTAAGTGCAATATAAATAATTTTAATTAATTTCCATTTTATACTAATTATTTCTAAAAAGAATTAATTATTTCCAAAAAAAATAGCTTAATAACCGCAATTTTAAGAATTATAGGAATCTAACTTTAAAGATATCTTCCAATATAAAATATATATATATATATATATATTCCAATAATTAGAAAAATTGATGCTACATATTTTTTTTATGATGCTAAAATTAAATCTTAAAATTGCTCATTTTAATTAATGTTAATTTTTTTAACTACTTCTATTTTTTTAAAAAAGTAATTATTTATGAAACTAATTAAAAGGTTCTATCTTATTTTTTAATTTTCATATTGCACGTTTCTTTTGATTATTATGTAAGAATTCAATGAATTATAATTTTGTATCTTCACAAATTAAATTTTGGCAAAATTTCTAATAATAATTAAATTTCATTTTGTAGCTTATTATTTTTAAAAATAATTATTTATTTCTAAAATAAATTAATGTGCCTAGTGTAATTTTAAATTTTAATGTTACATTTTTAAAAATTGTGTCAAAATTTAATGAATGGTAATTTGCATCCCAAAAAATTAAATCTTAACAAAACTATTAATTTTAATTAATTTTATTATGTATAAATTATTTTTCCGTTCTTAGCTTTGATACAAAAATTAATTAATTATTTCTAAAAATAGTTAATTATTCCTAAAAGTAATTTTAGCAAGAAAGGAGGAAAGAATTTGAAATATCTAATAAATTGCATTATGTCTAACTTTTGTTAAAAATTATGTCTATGTGTTTTTATAATTTATGTTTACTTTATTTATAAATAAAATATTTCAATACATACATGATGATAAGCTAAAAATAATAAGGCGGATATCAAATTCCTAATATATAGTCTATCTTAATATCGAGATAAAAAAGAAAGGAAGGAAAAGAATCAAACTTCTAATATATATGGTTAATAATTAATAATCTACATGTTAATATACATTCTATATATCTATTGTAAAATATAATTAATGTGTTGTGGCGGAAAACTAAAATATGAGTAGAAAAATTTTCTCTAAATCAGGCTCTCTATTTATTAATATATATATAGATATAGATTAAGAATAAACAAAAAGGTGAATGTAAATAATTTTTTATAGATATAGATATACAATATAGAATTATAGAATATAGATAATTATTATGGTAGGATAATCATAGTTATTTAAGGATAATATAATAAAATAAGGATATTTGTATTATTTTATGAGTGGGAAAGTAGTCTCCAAAAAATTCAAAATACCCAATATAAGTGAAATTTTATGGCGGGGAAAAAATTGAGTTCAGCCAAATTAAAAAATGTGCCTCTCTTTATTAATATATAGATGAGGCTTTTTTCTCATTATATTTTTTATTGTGGTAAATCCGTTTTCCTGCTTAAAATAAACACTTTTTTAATTTTTTCTTTCCTAATCCATATCCAACTTTCTTTTATTTTTTTCCCTAATATATTAATATTAATGTACAGAGATTTTATTTAATTATTTCTACCCTACTTTACCCCATCTCATAATATCTAAATATTCTCTCTATCATTTTCTTTTTTTTTTCTACGTATAGAACATAATAATTTGTGATTCTATTTTCCTCGACACGATGAGAGCTTTAGAACAAGTATACTATCAATATATAAATTTTTATCTTTAAAAAAATTAAAATGTACCCCAAATATATAAATTAGTACCCAACTTAAATATAAATTGATATTAATATAGATTAATGACTACTGATGTAATAAGATTAAAAATTTTTGATAATTTATTACGACACTTAATTGATGTTTGTGCGTAAAATTCAAATATAATAAGATATTTCATTATTTTGCATTTTAACATCCAAACTTCAACAATAACAAATCATAAATTTAATTTAATTTGAAACTCTACATTATTATTAGTTGTAATTTAGTTTATTGGGAAAAGTATTATATATTTTCTTTCAAATATTACAAATTTCAATTTTTTCTAGTTTTTCTATCAAATCTTCAATTAATATATATTTATGTGTCTAACAAATATAAGGGTGTTAGAATTGGAATGAATTTTAGCGATTGTTTTTTCATAATTTTGGTATTTAAAAATAAAATTATTTAAAATTAATAGTTTTACTAAGATTTAATTTTTATGCCATATAAATTACCATTGATTAAATTTTTGCATAAAAATTCAAATAAAGGTTTAACATTAAAATTAAAAATAAGATCATAAATAATTAATTATTTTTGTAAATAATTAACTAAGAAACAAAAATTAATTAAAATTAACAATTCTCCTAAGATTCAATTTTTTTTACACTACAAAATTACGATTCATTAAAGTTTTACACAAAAATTTAAAAAAAACTTACCGAAATGGCCCAAAGTTTGAGACAAAATTCACTACTATGATCCCCAATGGGTACTAAAAAATTTAAAAATTAGATTGGACCCAATAATTAATTTTAGAAACAATCAATTATTTTTATAAATAATAAGCTAAAGAATAAAAATTAATTAAAATTAGAGATTTCTATAAAATTTAATTTTTTGTGTGATAAAAAATTACAATTTATTAAATTTTTACATAAAAATTAAAATAAATATGTAACATGAAAATTAAAAACTTAGCTTGGATCTTTATTAATTTTAGAAAGAATTTATTATTTTTAAAAATAATAATTAGCTAATGAATGAAAATTATTTAAAATTAGTGATTTCACTAAAATTTAATTTTGATGGGATAAAAAATTACAATTTATTTAATTTTTAAATAAAATATTAAAATAAATGTATAAGATCAATTTATTGAATTCTTAAAATTATGGCTATCAAGCCAATTATTTTGGAACTAATTATTTCTTAGAAATAATTAAATTAAATACAAAAATTAACTATGATTATTTAAACTATTATTAATTAAAACAATAAATTCTATTGCCAATATTTAGCTAGACATGGGTTTAGTGGGCAAAAGATTGATAAAAATTAATTACATTGTTAAAAGGAAAATATAATTAATTTAAAAATGCAAGAAATCATTACATTCTTTGAGGGTTTTCCTCAAAAATGAAAAAAAACCTTTAAATTGTAATATATCTTCTTAATTACAAGATTTCTTCAAAATTAAATTCATACAATTCCTAAAAGTGATGATATTAAAATAGTTATTTTATAAATAATTAAATCCTTTCATAAATAATTAGCTAAAAATAATAATTAGTTAAAAGCAGAATTCTATTACAATTAATTAAAATTAATACTATTACAATTAATTAAAATTAATATTCGTTAAAGATTTAATTGGACTTGGTTTAGTAGGCGAAAATTGACATGGTTTCAGTTGACTGAAAATTAATAAAATTATTTATATTTCAAAAGAGAAAAATGACATTAATTAAAAAATAAATAACGATTAAAATTAATTAGAAGCTGCCATTGTAGACTAGATTTTCTGATTTTCCTAAAATAGAAACATAACTTTATTTCAAAAAATGAAAAATAATTAAAATTAATTACATTGCTACATGAAAGAAAAATATGTATGAAATTAATTTATCTTTTTATGTATTTTAACATAAAGTTAAGTTAACACTATAAGATTTTTTATTCTTAAAATTGGGGTATTATATCTTATTGTAAAGTAAGTCAGGTTGATATTAAAATGATTATCTGAGAAATAATGAATTCTTTTCATAAATAATTAGCTAATAATAAAAATTAATTAAAAATAATTATATTACGATTAATTAAAATTAATAATATTGTTACAATTTAATTGGATTTTGTTTCAATTGGCAAAAATTGACACAATTCCGTTGGAAAAAAGTTAATCAAAATTAATTGTGTTGCTAAAACAGAAATATAACATTAATGAAAAGATAAATAATAATTATAATTAGTTACATTTCCATGGTTGGCTAGATTTTCCTAAAAAATGAAGAAGCATCTTTTTACATGCAAGATATCTTTTTAATTGTAAAATATCTTTAAAATTATATTCATACAATTCTTAAAATTGCGGTTAAAATACTAATTATTTAGAAATAATAAATTATTTCTATAAAGAATTAGTTAAAAACAAGATTTTATTAGAATTAATTATACTACAATTAATTACAATTAATTATATTTCTCGAGATTTTATTGGATATATATATTTTCATTGATAAAAATTGAGATAGTTTTATTAGACTAAATTAATCAAAATTAATTAAATTACTAAAAATGGGAAACATAATTATTTCAAAAATTAAAAATAATTAAAATTAATTAGATTGTTCTGGGAAAGAAAATATGCTACTAAATTAATTTACCTTTTTATGCATTTTAAAATAAAGTTAAGTTAATGCCTATAAGATTTTGGATTCTTATAATTGGGGTATTATATCTTATTGTAAAGTAATTAAAGTGATCATTAGTCCCTAATTAATTTTATTTACCTTTAAGATTATTATTCTTTTGAAAATATGCTTTTTATTTTCATATGTTTTTGTATTTTCTATGATATTTCTTTTAAGTTATAGTTGATGACAAAATACTAATATTTTTTTTGTATAATTACGGGTGTTTCAAAGGATGCTCCATTTTTTATTTTTAAGCAATAAGCTCCAAAAATAGGTATTCAAATAAGTAATGATTTTTATTTTGATACTACTTCGAACCAACAATTATATAGTAATTTTGGTTCAATATATTCAGCTTTGAGGAATAAATCTAGAATTCTTATTAAAAATTGGCTATCACCTCAATCAATTATTGAAATTATAAGACTCAATTAGAATATTTTAATTAGCTTTCAACTATATTAAATATTTATCTAAATTTGCCTTCCTAAATAAATATTAAGAATCCTACTTACTTTAATTATTTATTTTATCTTGAATTTTCTGATGTTTTATTTTATTTTTAAGTATAATCAGTTGGATGATATATTTTAAGTATTAATCACATATATTTCAATTTATTTATCTTATCCAAATTAATTTAAATGTTATATCAAATCATTCAATATTTAATATGCTCTAATATGTTAAATTAGTAAGTTTATACCTAATATGTTAATATATGTGTTTAATATATTTAGAATGTATTTATTAAAGAAATAAAATATCAAAACAAAAGTTTTGGATTAAACTATCACGATGGCGTATTGACACGGATGAGAATTTTCTAGGGGGCGGGGACGGGGACGAGGCATGAAAGTTTGTAATTCTTATATCATCTGCGTTGACCCGGAGTAAATGAATGGAGTGAGCGAATAAGTGTTTCCAGTGTGGCAAGAGCAGTTTAGGGTATGTGGTGCATCGGACATTTCGCTGTTGTTTTATAATATATCTTTATCGATTATATTTCATAATTAAAATTTAAAAATCATTATTTACATATTAATTATTAATAACATACATCATACTTATGTATAATAATTAATATTTCTCAAAATTTATAATTGCATATAATAAAATATAAAATAATTTTAAAGAAAAATTATGAGCTCTACGAATGTTAGTAGGGTTATTTTAGTATGGTTATTTTAATAACTATAACATTTAATGTCATTTTTATTTTGAGCTTTATATAAGTAGATTAATCTTACAATGAGAAAAATGTAATCTATTATGACAATTCTTTGTCACTGACTATCATCCCATGCAAAGCACGGTGTAAATCTTAATTAAGTTACTATTCTATGTAGAATAGTAAATTACGCTTAGTGAATTTTCGTGAGTTGCTCCTTACATATTTGTACGATGGATTAGTATGAAATATAGGGGAAATTCTATCGAAATTTTTATAGAATTGTTTCAAGTTGAATTCTTTAAGTTTATTGTTGTAACTCATTCTTTATTTTAATTATTTTTTTAAATTTTATGTTAATATTATTAACATCTATCAATAACGTTATTAGTTGAAAATTTTATCCCCCGTGCAACGCACGGGTGAAACAGCTAGTATAAAATAATTGCGTATGTAATTAAAAATGAGGAGAGAAAAAAAGGGTTTGAAATTTAATATGAATCAAACAAGGCCTTAATTACGGTGGAATGTTTTAAAATTTAAAGCCGGACGATTGCTAATTTTGAAAAGTACCGGAAGTGAATAATTTTTCACTCTCTATTTGATATCAAAATACTTACTATTTCCTTTCCAAAAAAAAAAAAACACTACTTACTATTAGATGTGGTTTGTACGTGGTGTAGTAATAAAGATCTCTAAATTTTTTATATGTGATCAGAATTTGAACAATATCTCACCGCTATCGTCTTTGTTAAAAAAAAGTTACTATTTGACAAACTTATTTTTAAAAATAAAAATTTTACATTAATCTTCAACCACGCAATAAAAAAATGTTACATTTCCACGTTTCTCGGTAACTTTTTGTTTTCGGTTCATGGAAGATTGTGAATGAAAGTTGTGGCTTGTTTCACAAGTTAGATAATAACTTGGGAGAGGATTGTAGGAAAATAATTTCCCTGTACAAACTGCCACTATTTGACCTTTGACCGCTCCCTATAATTCCGGTGGTTCTCCTTGTACTCCGCGACCCACCTTTTTTCTATTAAACTCTCTCCCCTTTTCTGAAACATTTTTTTACTGCTCTCTAACATTGATTGGTTGTAGCTTTGTTCCTGTACACCCAGGGCATCATAGTTATAGTATTTTGGATATTTTTTAAATACATAAGATTTTTATTGAAAAAATTAAAATCAAATCCAGAACGAACATAGCGAGACGAAATTCCGTGATTCAAAAAATTTTCCAACAATGCATTTGTTCAAAATCAATTTTTTTTGCCAAACACTTTGATTTTGACCAAAAATTTTGATTTGAGGAAACGGAGTGGCGAAAATTTTTGGAATTACTAGAGCTTCGCTTCGCCGTACTGATTCTAAATCTGATCTCGATTTTTTCAACAGAGATTGCATGTGATAGGAAAAAACCCGAAAATATCATAATTATGGCACCCCTGAGTGCACTGAAACAAAGCTATGATTGATTGATACCAAGAATTTGAGCACTTGGTTAATAAATGCAACTTTTTTTAGGGCTTGTTCTATAGATAATAAATTTTCACTAACTTTCATTAATTTTTTTATCTTATTATTTTTAATCATTCATACAATTACTTTATATATTTTCATATATATTTTTTTAAATTTCGATCACACATCTAATACGTTGTTCGAATAAATATTTTATATTATATATAAAACAAGCCCTTAGTTGAATACCACAGTCAAACCGATACGAATAAGAAATTCCCTAAAAAACTTTGCAAGTATTTGTAACTACAGTATTATGAACGGATGAAACACATATCGTTAATTGTCCACTATAATTAATATCACGAGATCATAAAAATAAAAAAAGTTTCAACAAGGAAGTTGCATAAGGCATCATAGTGTGCATGAGCCGAGCTACAGGGGGGTTGGCCCCCCCTCCCCCGGGTAGCCGGCGGGGACATCAAGGACAGCTCTATTTGTCAGTCCCACAAAATTGCTGTTCAAAAAAAAAATTTCTTTAATATTTTGTGTTGAATATTTTTTAGCCCCTACAAACCAGAATTTCTAGCTTCACCAATGATAATGTGATCATTATACTAGGTTTTTCTTTTTCATATTGATGTGTGATTCATATCCCACAAATGAAGTAAAAACACCTTGACAATTGCGGTGACAACTTTTGTCACCTGAGTTGTCCTACCGTATCGGTGGTACATTCCGCCAAGGTGCAGACACTAGAGTATGAGTCGCAGCAATAACCTACATTGTGGGAATATCTAACCAAAAATTTTCTTTGGCATTTTTACAAGGTCCATAATATTTTTTAATTTCAACCATCCATATTTCTTAATAATGAATTTTCATTTCTAGAAAATCTATATCCAACACCCTCAAAAATGGAATATATAAGTGGGAGTGCAAGTGGTGAATAAATCCCAAAGTTGAAATGGTGCAAGTTTAGGTATGATGAGATGATGAGAGGATAAAACAGGTTGGATCTAATCAAATCTCCACTACATTTTGTCCACAAACCCTTCATCTTTAAGTTCTGCTTTGTCAGTTAATACACCACATAATCCCACCTTAATTATTTATTTAGTCACTTCATTCCACCTTTACAAAGTTCAAAACCTCGATAATTAATTAACTCTAATTAATCAGAACATCATACCAAAATCTGCAGATTCCTCCCAAATTAATTCTTTATGGAATCATCAAGAAATACAGCTAAGTCCATTGCCTTGAAATTATTATAAATTAATATTTTGACTGACCAAAAAGGCTTAGTTTAACTAAATCTTAGTTTAAAGGGTTGTAAATTTAGAGATTTTAGGTGTCATGCAATAAAATGTGTCATGCATGTGGTATATTTAGGCATTGCTGATCTAATGTTTACTTATTTGTCGGATATATATTGTATCGGCACTAAATTTGTTCATTTCGACATTATTCAATATTAATGTAATACGTATCTTGTAATAAATATAAATACAAGAATTTATATTTACACTGACATTAGATTACTTTATTATTATTATTATTATTATTTTTAAATTTTTTATCTTGGCGTCATTATAGATAGATGCTCCAATGAGTAGTAAAATACACTTGCGGTCTGACTTTACCTGCAAATTCTTTGAAATGGCAGCCTTGTTTTTAGGCAAGTTGCATTTAGTAATCAAAATAATTTTCTCCAACTACAGTACGAGTAGAAATATTTCCACAGTTGGCAAAATGTAAAATAATTGGATTTACAGGTTGCTAATGATTCTCATCATTTTGACACATTTTTCATGATGCAAACTTTTTAATTACTTCAACATTATATCCAAAGAATTTTTACTTTTTTTAACTTTTATGTTTTGTGGTGTGAATGGAATACTAAAAAAAAGTATTTTTCATGATGCACCCCTCTCTTTCAAGAGGATTCGCGGCATGTTAAGTCCTGCTAAGGTTCTTCGCTTTGCATCGAATTAAACCACATGCTCCACCGTTTGTGTGGGCCCCTGTCAATTCCTTTGAGTTTCATTTTTGCGAACGTACTCCCCAGGTGGGATACTTAACGCGTTAGCTACAGCACTGCACAGGTGGATAAGCGCGGCACCTAGTATCCATCGTTTACGGCTAGAACTACTGGGGTCACTAATCCCATTCGCTCCCCTAGCTTTCGTTTCTCAGTGTCATTGTCGGCCTAGCAATATAATTGTCGTTAATAAATAAAGAAATTTATGAAAAATGTGGAAAAATTGTCGGGTTGGATTTGAAGATAATTGATCCATGCTGTGGAGGCATAAATTTTCAAAATATGGAGCGAATTTCAAATAAATTAGACAAGTTAGGTAGGATTGATTTGAATTAATATACAATTAAGGGTTATTTCTTTAACAATATATTAGTACCCGATCTGGTTAATCTTGGGATTATTTGAGTTTAAAGAAGTCAAAAAGGATGCTTAATTTCTTAAGATTTGGCCTCTCTAATTGAGAGGTCATGATTAGCGTTTACTAAGTGCGTTTTTACAATAATGTCCTTGTCGTTTCCAAAAATAGAGGGAGTTAAACGAAAGTTGAGAAACACTCAATGCCTACTCAAAGACGCTGGTCAAAAGTGACGCAATAAGCATGTGAGGTTAATTATGCCACTTCATTGTTTCTTGTGGCTAAGCATGTCTTCGTTTTAACTCTTTTTTCACTTCAAAATTAATACTTATTAATTAATTAAATATTAGTATTACTTACAAATTTAATATCACTATTTATTTTACATTATTATCCAAATATCTCAGATATATTTGAATTAACATTGGCAAATCATGATATCAACACACGATTTTGTGCATTTTCGATCTGTAGGGCTTTGTGAATTCTTTGAGGAAGTCGTGCCACCTAAACTTCGATCCCCTGACTTTAGCCTCATATTGTTATGGATCATGAGGTAAAAAATTAACCAAACTTATCATAGTTAATATACAAGATATAGAAGTGCTAGCACGATTTGGTCCGCCCGGGTGTTCTGTAACCTACAGAATGCCCAAGTGTTTTACAGACCCACACAATTTCTATTTTGAAATTCAAGACTAGATCTAAGTTCCTACGCGGTGAGGGAAAACTCCTGCAATTTGAAAAAATTTTCGACATTGTGGCAGCTCGTAGAGGTCGGCCAAAATTTTTTGCCATAACTTGGTAAAATGGATGTCGTATAGGCTCATAAAATGCCCGGATAAACTTGAACACCACTGTATAATCAGTATAAAGTGATGTAATAATTAAAACTTATCGTAATAATTTCATCAAATGTAAAATACGTGAAATATTGTGTTACGGATATTTTCTGGCTATTTGGACAAATCCAGTGAACTTTTTATGACTTGAAGATTAGATGTCTGGGAGATAGCAGGCCTCCCTATGGTTACAAAGCAACCAATTTACGCAAATAGACAATTGAGGTGATGTATATGATTTGCCCTGTCTACGAAATTAATGACATCCATGTACCCATTGCTTCTCAAACCGGCTATACGAAAACCTAGCTAGCTAGTCTCCACTAATGGTAAGCTATTGAAATTAAAAGATTTTTTCCCCGATTTTCCTTGCAACAAACAAGTTTAAGCGCTGATGCTCCCACAAAGCACTAACGTTGACAATTGCACGGTAGCAGGGGGAATTGGCATGCAGGGTTAGATGGGGCTAGACGGTCACGTGGCAGTAAAGGGGATCAATCACGTCAAAGTTAATATTATAATGTAGTATCGGTAATTGAAAAGAGAACAATTTCGTAAATTTAAATTATATCTCAATTGATATTATTTTGATTGTTTCAACGGCACACTCACAAAATCAAATATATTAATCTAATAATATGAACCGTTAGTTAAATTTGATCGCCATATTAAAAAATAGGAACTAAGACAAAATGTCTAAACCCATCATACACGTTAATGCAAAACTAACACTATCACGGGCTGCCTTGTGCAGCCTTACCTGTCCCGATCCCGAGCTGCCTCGCGTCAAGACTGACGACTGTTCTCACTGTACCATTACAGGCTTTTTCAGCATGCTTTGTCCTAATTGCATGCTCCCCGAGAAAACCTCCTAGGGGTCACCCATCTTAGAAAGGCTCCAAGCCAAGCACACTTAATTGAGGAGTTTCTAAGAAATGAACACTGGAAAAAAGATGATGCATCTTTATGATATGAGTAGTGCAAATCAATATTTTTAGCTCTCTTGGTCGGTCTAGACCTCGTGCCACCGGGTCATTAGAAATACAATTATAGCTTGTTTGACAATATTTCGTTAATCTACAAAACGCTTATTGAATGTGGGGTTAAAGCGTGTTGAAGACATTTTGAAATGATATATATATTTAGATTGATTAATGAAAAACAAAATTGGACTTAAAAGAGTGTCGAAGATATTTTCAAATGATATATATTTGGATTGATTAATCAGAAATAAAATCGTTCAACATGGTATTGGTCATTAAAGCAAGCAATTAAGCCGCAAGGGTCTTGAGTAAATTCTCACAAATAAATTATCTTTAGCATTTTTCTGAAAAATCTATACCAAATAACATAAAAAAACACGTTACGACCTTGTTATGTAAAAGAACTTTCTAAAGTTATAACTCTAAGAATATTAGTTAATTAATATCTTCATAGAATCTTATGGGAAAACAACTCCTTTCCAGCATAGAAAGTAAGGGAGCGAGAATAATAATATATGTATTTTGGTAGTACCACCAAATTGAAGTTGAATTAATGCTGTAATTCCATTACAAATTCGATCATGTATATTGTAATGCAAAGATTTATAAGCAACGGTACGTTATCATATGCACATTATTACCAACTCATATCCAATTAAAGGTTAAGGATTCGCATCAAATAATGCATCGTGTTTTGGCATATAACATGAAAAGGTGACGAGCAAATACAGATCAAGAATAAGAAAATGTAAAGAAAAAGGTGGGTCTTTAACTAATTTCATTTTGGTTGATTTTATAATTGTAGTGGGATTCCTATGGAGAGGAATCTAAAGTACTATTATATCCCACCTGATCGAATCAAACCTCAAATATATATATATATATGGAAAAATGTGGAGTCAAAAGTGGGCGAAGAATAAAATTGGTAACGGAAGTGGTGGAAAGAAGAAAAATTGAGGACCTTCTAAAAAAATTCCCCCTTTTTTCATTGCCATATAATTCAAGCTTAAAAAATACTTCAATTGAAATACATTTTGGTACATAGTTGTTTAAAAATAAAAAAATTGTAAGAAACTTTGGGTTTGCTAAACATATTCAGCAAATAACAATATCCCAATGAACTTGTCAATTCATGTAAATTACATAAACGAGAACAGAAAATAAAACCGAGAATACGGCCGAGGCTTGCAAACGCAATGTCCTTAAAGCAATTTCATCCTCACCACCCGAACGATTGCCTCCTAGGATACAAAGACCAACTGCAGGTGTTGCAGCCGAACCGGACTGAATGCCTGAAAATTATCACCAAGAATTGAAGTCGAGAAGATTGACTGGAACGAACTGGAAGAGAAGAAGGCTGGACGAAAGAGTAGTCGTGGTTGAGAAGCGTGTTCTGAGACCACGGGGATTGCCAATTATATAGGTGCAATGGAGCCTGGATATCATCATCAATTACAGCCATTACACCAGCCGTGTAACGCATATTCGTTGCAATTACAGCCGTTACAGAGGCAGTGTAATGCCGAACTGTTACAATTCTGCCATTACAGCAACTGTGTAACGCCACACCGTTTCAATTCTGTCCATTACAGCGGCTGTGTAATTCAAACGGTTCCATCAGTTACATTACATTAAAATACAGCGGCTGTGTAATTCAAACGGTTCCATCAGTTATATTGCATTAAAACCAACCGAGCAAAACTCAACTTGCGCCCGGTGGTCAATTTCGGTGCTACATTCGTGTCCGCACACGAATCCCAAAGATCGTGTGGAAATTGGCTCGTGATTTCCACCCACCTCTGCGGGCGCGCGTAGACCATAGAGGATACCCTATGTAACAATGGTTACACCTCACACACAAGCCAACCATTGATAAGTTGGACAAAACTTCTTTAAAGTTCCTATGTGGGATAACTTCATTTCCCACTTGCAATGCAATTGTGCCTCAATTTGCATTCACCATACACCTAATTTCCAACAAAAATGAACTAAAGTAGTGAATGAAAACACTCCTTCAACTACATATGAAAGATTGGGCCTTATCGCCAACGGTTAACGTTACTATATGCGGCCATGGAGTAATCTTGTAAAATTTCAGTGTGAATTACGTTGAGTCTAAGCATTAGAAAGTTTAAACTATATGTGGTCATGGAGTAATTATGTAATCAAACTTTAAAATTTAAGTATTATTTCAAGATGGTTATTATTATTATTATTATTATTATTATTATTATTATTATTATTATTATTATTATTATTATTATTATTATTTGGGGGAGGTTGGGGAATATATTTCAAGATGGTTGTATCATGTTTAATAATGCATAGGGTGTTAGCATCCAAAAAAAAAAATGCATTTTAATATTTTTTTTTTACATTTTAAATTTGGTCAAGTACACCCGAGAGTCCTATACTTGAACATTACCATAGGACAAATAAACGAACATTACAAAAGATCAATTAGTGACATGAAAATACAGCCAAACAAATCCTTAAATTACTATGGAAAATTTACACCATCAAATTTCAACCAACGTTCTAGATTTAAGACCTAATTTCATACAAGATAAACGGGTTTGAAGCAGTCCAAGGGATTTGGTATAGTAGTAAGGTACCCCTCACTAGTTTATTTGTCCCTAATTCGAAATATCACACCCTACTGTTATGATCCCTAATTTATAATTTATGTTAAAAAAATAATGGATTTGAAGCAAATGACATAAGCAAAATGCTCATGTGTGCAAATGTAATGATGATTGTACTAATCATTATTATTATTTTCACCGTTCCATAGTGGGAACTAACTGGGATCCATGCCATGCGTAAGCTGTTAGTGTGACCATATGAGTTTTTATTTCTCTCGAATTATTTGGTATCCCTTTTTGTGCATACGGTAATGAGAAGGTGGGCCCATGCCCTTTTTGTCCTTTATGTTTTATACTTTTTTTTTTTTTGAATGTGAATTATGTTTTATACTTTCTCTGTTAAAAAGGGAAAAAAGAATACTCCTTTCATAATTTCTTTTAATCAGAAGATTTTACTTTTATATATATTTTGAAAATATGATCACTTTTTCTTCTTGTCAAAGCATCACACGCAACCCTACGGACAAATGTGGTCCCACTTTGCCTACCAATGTCCAGGCTGGCTGGTGCCACAATGCCAAAAAATAGAGGAAAGGTAAATTTTGGGCCACCTATCGTTAATCAGTCCTTGATGCTCCCAGCTCACAACAGTCCATATTAGAAACAGTAAAATAGCCCAATGGGCCAAACACGAACTCTTATCCTGAATAGCTTTGTTATCGTTTTTCTCTTTCATATAGCCCAAATGACAGGCTTTGCCCCCCGTTCTGATTTGTTTGGGTGGCAGCATTGGCTCATGGGCTTCAATCTTGTCATCTCGTTTGCGTCAAACTGAGGTGCATCAAACAAATGGAAGCAAATGGATGAAGTGCGTTTTTTCATGGGGTAAATTGGATAACTAAAAATATTTTGTAAATACTTGTGAAATTCCCTCAATATTCTTCTCATCTAAAAGATTTAGATTTGTGTATTAGAGGGGAAAAGAGAAAAAATTAGATTTGGACAATGCCAATGAGATCTTGCCTAATTGGCAAGGGTGAAGTCGATCTTCAAGGTCCCAATTGGTTCAAGTCCCACTAACTGCGCATTTGCATTGCTTATAGTCTAGAGAAGTAGGTCGAAATCGTAAAATAATTTCAAAAGTGTCATTGCAAAAATGTATCTGCACCATAAAATTTCTAATACTCAAGGAGCGAGTATTGTTAACAAAGAAATATTGGCTTATTAAAAATAAGATTTCTCAGTATTTCGAATAATGTCACTTCAGGAAAAAAAAAAAGGTGATACATCGCCATTTAAAAAAAAAGAAAAAAAGATGACACATTTTGATACCTTGAGTAACATGACTTGTATCTTTGACTTGTATTCTTTGACATTTTGGATCTCGAGTGTGTTTGTGCAGTTCTTTAACCTATCGTGGCTACACCTTACAATTTTCGAACCGAAATTCTTTCAGAATTCAAACAAAATACCTAACATTGACTTCCGTTCTATATCTATTAATGGTTGTTCCATGTTCAGTCAAACTTTAATTAATTTACTTATTTTAAATATTAACGTTGAAGTTACTTGGACTTTATGTGACATAGAACCATGTTTCGCGCAGCTGTCACCCCGGAGGAGTAACTTTAGTTTAGGTAATTGACAGCTTCCATAATAATCCTTTGCTTGAGTCCTCAGTTAACCTTTTAATTAAAATACAAAAAAAATGAGTATTCTAAAAAGCGTCATAAAATGGGTATTAAGTGTGAGCATGGAGTAAAAAATTTCAGCGAAAAGCGCGCAAAAGCATGACAAAGCACGAAAAAATGTGCTTAAGTGCAAAAAAAGCATGAAGCGTGAGTTCGCCGCTTCGTCGTACTTTACGGTTTTTAAAACCTTGCAAAAGACTACACACAAAGTTTAAAAATAAAGGTTCATCTCAGTAGCAGACTGCGTACTGCCTACAATTATTGTAATAGTTCAACGTGTGAAGATGATGAGTAGGAAGAAAGAGAATTAGTGGAGTTGGATGGTAGAGATTTAATGAGTGGAGAGATATATGGATGTGATTTGTTTGACCAAATGTAAAATTTGAAAAAAATACATTAAAATGCATTTTCTTTTTCATGCTAACACCCTAAATAATCCAATATGTAACATATGAACTCAAACTAAGAAATTGAACTACACGTAGCTACACGTGATGTAAATAGTAAAGTAAACTTCACAACTTAACGTTACTTCGGGAAACCATCACGAGGAACAAATATTTGATAGAATAGTTCCGATACAACGAAGAAATCAAATTGAAATCGGCTATATTAATTTAGATATCTTATGTTTAATCACTGTATTTTATCCGATTATTGGTACGTAAAGTTAACCTATGCATTTTAAGGTTTACACTATGATAAATTCCTAATTCCTACTAATGTGACACTCCAGCTAATGTGTCACGTCTTCAAACTTCAAAGTGCCCTTAATTCTTGAATAGCACCGAATCAGTTATAGATGTGTAATATATGTAAACGATCTGATGCCTACATGTGGGTACCTTGGGCACTAGATCATGAGCGGTGTAACATAAATGAATTTGTGCTTACCAAATGTAATTTCAACATTTCTTGTTTGATTAGGTGTAACATGAATTGACCTTTGCATTATATTGATTCCATGCAAAGACGTTTTCTTGGTAATTGAGGGTCTGCTAGATCTCTTTGCAACTAATTTTATGTCGTCATTAATTAATCTCAATTTTCCAAAACATTTAAAGATTTACAGTATTTATTTTGTATGGTTTTGTCGAAAACGTGTCAAATTGTCAAAATTGTAGAAAATGTATTATTGTCTTTTCTCTCTATCTCGTAAGCAAAAAATTGAAAATAAATTTAAATCAACTAAAAATTACTAAAATATAAAGATAATGACTTTTGGGAGGAAATAATTTCTTCTCCACAGTGAAGAGAATATCATATTCACAAAATATACATGGCCCCGGTCCTCTGATTGGTCGGGGCGGTGGGTGTGCGCCCCCCCCCCCCTCCGCGAAAAAAATCAGGGACAACCATGTGTGTTTGTGAGTGTGATATTCTCCACACTGTGGGGAGGAGAACCATGTGTGTTTGTGAGTGTGATATTCTCTACACTGTGGGGAGGAGATCATTACTGATGACTTTTGTCTAGCAAGATTGAATTTTTTCAAACCATTATACAAATTGTTAACTAGCTGCCAACCTGTTAATTAATATATATATATCTTTATATTATAAAAAGACGAGTGCCAACTAGGCACATTGCCATGTTGGCACTCCTTTAGTTAATTTGTTTTATAAAAAAATCTTATTTAGAAATAAATATTAAATGTCATTTAATAATTTCATTTTCTTATTTAATTTATTTTCATTTTCATATTTACTATTTATTATTTATTTCCAAGTTGACACTCATTTATTATTATAAATATATAAAAAATAACTCGCAAACAAACATTAAATGTACATTTAATAATTTTATTTTTCTTATTTAGTGTGTTTGTATATATATGTGTGTACGTGATATCTCATATATATATATATATATATATATATATTAATTTTTGAATTATGTATATAGTTGAAATGAACTAAATGCATGAATTACTAAAAATTATACTATCAATAAAAAGTGAAGTGCCAAGTAGACATTGTGCCACGCTGGAATGCATTTATTTAAATATAACTTCATTTTTTTTAATTCTAATTCAAATTATTAAATAATAAATATTTTTTGCTTACTTTTATCATGTTAAAATTGTTGATTTTGATAGTTTTGATTGGTTATGTGAATTGGACCGTTCAAAAATAGTGGGTATTTTTTACTTTTTTTATTTTTTAAAATTAAATGGTGAGTAGTTATAAGTATAACTGGATTTATGTCGAATAATTTATTTATTTTTAAATAAATGGTAATTTATTAATCTTTATATTATGATAATTGAAGTGTTATATTTGGCGAATGCCCTATTGGCGTGCTAACATGACATGCGGTTTCTAATTAAAAAAGTTAATTTATATTTTTCGATTTTAATATAACTGATGTGATATGCTCATTAACAAAATTTTGCATTGTATGCATTTTGCCTTTTTTAAGTATATAAAATTAAAAATAAAAAGTTTTTCTTTCTAAAATTAAAACACTTTTTACGTAAAGAGAAAAAAATCAAATAAATTATGCAAAGTAACATTATCAAGTTATTACTATAAATTTATGTTACATAAAATTAAGTATAATACTTCTTAGACAATAGAGTTAAAATTAAGTAACAATTACAGCTATAGTTTAGAGTGCGAAATGTCCATTTCAGAAAGAAAAAAGATATTAAATATAAATTTGATATTTACCAATGAGAAAGATACGTTTTGATAATCAAAGAAATTTTTATATAGTTATTCCAATGATTCGTTTACAATTAATAAATCTCCACAAGCATTGTTGTGCAATTAAATACACGACAATTAGAATGAAAGTTATATGCTTTGACAAACTTCCTAATTATTCGATCTACGTGAATTTTTTTAACTTACAATTGTGAATTTCCTCCGTATTTTTTGCATTGACTATATAAATATAAAATATTATAGATTTTAATATTATTTACAATTATACAATCTCCTATATATAAATTACATCAATTATGTAATTCAAAATTTATATTCAATATATTTATAATTTTATATCAATTATTTATTATACATAAATTTAATTATTCCCGTGCATCGCACGGGTGTGATACTAGTTTTATATTATTACTACTAATTATTAATTATTACAAAAACAGACAAATTCATGAAAAAGTCAATGCATTAATCTTTTCATGTGAACAAGTTAATTAAATCATCCACTTTGTCGAACACTTTATTATTAAATTAATTAATTCACGGAATCAACTATGGCATCATACTAACGTCGAAAAATGTTTTTTAACTTTGGACTGCTTCCTCGGGGAATATTGTTTGCATTTCTTATATCCAATTGGGATTTAATTTTATAACCTCAAAATTTTTAGTCAATCATTTCCACACAGTTTTATGCATGTACGTAGCAAATGATCATTGATCAATTATGTGGCTCAATTTGATTATAATGTATACCTCATAGGCTATGTTTGACAGATATAATTGATAAACTAATTGATACTTAAAAAGCTAGCTAAAAAGTTAGTTGGAAGCTGATAGTTGAATATCTATAACTGAAAAACTAGATGACATAAATAGTAATGTTTGACAGAACTACCGAAAAAACAACTCAGAAATACAAAATCGCACCAAAAGACATGTTTAAAATAATTTTTTAAAAAGAAAAAGGTTAAACATGAAATAAAAAATGAAAAGCTCAAGTAACTTATTGGAAAAGTTTGTAAAATTTTTTTTTGAGATCTCCTAACTTTTCAAATAAACTCTTCATCCAAATAAAGTGTATTTGAATAGAATGAACTTATAAGCTCTTTAAATAAGTTATAAGTTAGAGTATTTGACTTATCAAATATACATACTCTAAAGATTACAATGAGATTTTTAGTAGAAAAAAAAATTTTAAAACTATTTAGACTAGTCTTCTCAATATTGTGCATCAAGATTTTTAAAATGAGAAAATGAGTAATAAATACAAGTGTTAGCCACTTTTTGTCCACTAGGGGGCGATAATATTGATTTTTTAAAATATATTTTTATATAAAAGATGAGAGAGAATGAGCGAAGTTAAATAGTATATATTTAATTTGTGCTATCACCCGATAGATCAACTCCTTTATTTTTTTACCCATCAAATCATGCTATTTATTATTTTTTTACCGCTAAATCACATCTCTTTAATTTTAAATTTTTTATTTTTTCTCTCTTTAATTTTTAAATTTACATTTTTAAATTTTTTATTTTTTCTCCTCTCTTTCATCTTCGCTCGATTTATATGTGTGTTCTACTCTGAGTGTTTGTTTTCACATTTTTCTTCTATTTTAAGTTTTCGACTACTGGATGAGTGTAAATTGTCTTATATGACATCTTTCCATATATTATATTATTTATTTATGTTTTTTCTATCTTTCCATATATTATATTATTTATTTATGTTTTTTCAAATGATATAATAATCATGAATGATGAACCTCAGATAAGAACTAACATCTCTGAAATGGTCAATGGAGCAGCAAAATATTTACTGAATCAAGAGAAAAATTAGCTTATATAGCTTGCATAAATTGATATGGATTTTCTACTTACAGACTTTGTCTGGTGGAGGCAGTTCGAGAGTGACCATATCTGGGGTAGGCAGTTTGAGAGTGTGTGGATGCATTGTTGTAGAGTGTGAATGTGTGATTAATTAGTGTACATATATTGGTTACATCTTCGATTAATTGCTTGAATAATTGGGAAATTTATTGTAGAACCAGGCAATTATATAATTAAAGTTCATGCAAACTAATTTGAACATTTTAGTTGTAGAGATACGGTCCATGGGTCAATTAATTAATTGCAGTGAAATGTTGATCGAAATTTTTATTTTGCTGTTCTAATTGAACATTTTAGGGTTTTTGCTGGTGAACAGTCACTACTAATTTGATATGGGAGTAACTATATCATGATATGAATTTTGATTATTGTTTTAACCGATGTATTTCAATGATTCGAAGTTTCAAATATGAATTTCAATATTATTTACTTCCTCAGAATTTAAATCTTTGCAGCAAGTTTTTCATTGTATTCAGGATAAGTACTACTGATCTCTTATCACAACATTTTATTAACACAAAATAGTTGCTGGTTCAAAATTATTGAATATTCAAATTAAAACCCATCTCACATATTTAGTAAAGTTGCGGTATTTTAGTGTTTTGGTTAAAATTATATGGGTAGGTAATAATATTATTGGGATAGATAATGTTCCTTTTTTATTTTTTATTTTTACCATTGCAGAGTAGTCATATATATAGATTATTGGGAGTGGTAGTCTAGATTATCAGGGGCGGTAATCTAGAGAGAGAGAAAATGAGTATAGAGAAAAAGTCAAAGATGAGAGCGAGCAAGAAGATGAATAGTAATCTAAATTACTGGGGGTGGTAATCGAGAGATAGAAAGTGTGTATACAAAAAAGGTCAGAGACGAGGGAGAGCGGGAAAATGAATGTTAATCTAGATTAATGGGGGTAGTAATCTATAGGGAAAAAGTGTATAGAAAGAAAGTTGGAAATAAGGGAAGCGAGAAGATAAATGTTAATCTAGATTACTGGTGGTGGTCATTTAGAGATAGAAAGTGCATAAAGAGAGAAAGCCAAAGACAAGGGATCCGAAAAGATAAGTGGGCATTTGGATTACTCAGGGGGTGGTAATCTAGAGATACTCTGGTGATTTAGAGAGAGAAAGTCGGAGACGAGCGAAGTGAGAAAATGAATGGTGATTTAGATTGCTAGGGATGGTAATCTAGATAGAGAGAAAGTCGGAAACGATGAAAGCGAAAAGTTGAACGATGATCTAGATTCTCAAGGCAGCAATCTAGAAAGAGAAAGTACGTAAAGAGAGAAAGTTAGAGATGTGGAAAACGAGAAGATGCACGTTGATCTTGATTATCGATGGTGGTAATTTAGGGGAAAAAAGTACGTAGAGAGAGAAAGGTAGGGACAGTGGAAGAGAGAAGATGAATTGGTCTAGATTACTAAGGATGATAATCTAAAGAAAGAAAATCGGAGATGGAAGACGGTGGAAGCGGGAGAATGAATGTTGATCTAAATTCTAAATTGATAGTCTATACATAATAAATTTCCACTAACTTACATTAATTTTTTTGTCATTATTTTCAACAACTTATATAATTATTTTATATTTTTAATTTTTCATAATTTTCAATCTTACATCTAATCTGTTGTTCGAATAAATTTCCAAAATTGTGTACAGAACAGGTTGTAAATTGACCATTTCTCTATACGGTAGCCTACAATTGGCCCCATCAAACAACCTAGAAAGTGAAAAAAATAAAAAAATTTAAGTCTTCGTCAAGATCATTTATTAAAATTCAAATTGTACACCATCTTTTTCCTATGACGAAAATCTCCATTGATAGCGATAAGGACAAGTTGCAATATTCGATTCATGGCACAGTTAAAATATAGGAAGATTGTCGGAGAAGACCGGGATTAAGATCAACACCAAGACAATAAACAAATTAGATGATAAATTAAACTTTTGTCTATCTGTCCTAAATTATGAATCAAACATAAAATAACCACACATACATTAAAGAAATATTATATGTGTACTGACAGAGTTAAAATGTTTTAATCATTGCTATTTTATTTTTAAGAATTGTGACAAATGATACAATCTTAACTACGAGACTATTTAAATAGAGAAAAAAAAATTAAATTAAAAAAAAAAAAAAAAGGCAGTGGAAATTTGGTTCTTGATTTCAGTAAGAAGTACTACATGACATTTATCTCTCTGATGGGATGGCCAGTTAAAACAGTACTGAATATGAGTTCCCAAAAAGAAATGCAGAAAAAGGAAACTTTGACTATGTACCATACGAAAAGCGTGTTTCATGAAAATCGACAATGCCCTCTAATTACATGAATCTTCAAGTACAGATGAAACACGACTTTAATTACTTTACTCTCTTCTCGATCGTTTCTTCTTCAGTAGTACAATACTTGTTCAAACTCAGTCTTGATTTCATCCGCAAAATAATTGAGATTGTTATCATCATTGTTACTGCTAATCAGCTGCTTAATCTCCTCAATGCTGTAATCCAATTCATCATTATTAGCTGCCTTGTTATGATAATCATTACCCGAGAGATTACAAATCTTCTGAGTTTCATCAACCCCACCAGTACTTGTACTTCCAAGATAGCTCAAGAACCCTAATTCTTCATCGACCCCACTTGCATCAGATGAACTGCAACTCGCTTCATTCTTGAAGATCATAAGATTATTGTAATTTGTGGGCCCCATCGCTTCTTGTGCTTGGAACACTACTGTACTAGGATTTGGTGGGATATTTGTGAAAACCCTAGGTGGAGTTGTAGTTCCAAAAATGAAGTTGTCGTTTGGAGGGTAGTGATATGGTGATGAATTGTGAAGAAATGAATTATTTGGTGTTGGATAAATGATTTGAGTTTGAGGGGTTTTGTGATGAGGATTAATTAGTGGAGATAATTCGAACAATTTCTTCTTGAGCTTGGTGTTCCAGTAATTCTTGATGTCATTATCAGTCCTCCCTGGTAAATGAGCTGCTATAATTGACCATCTGTGCAAATTTGATTATTGGATGATAAGTTATTTTTATGGGTTTTTTTTTTTTAGTTATTCATAATTTGATTATAAGTAAGAAAATAATTATAATTATAAGTGGTATATAGTACCTGCTACCAATGCTGGAGAAAAGGCTGCAAATGATTCTATCTTCATCTTCAGAGAATTCTCCATGCTTAATGTTTGGTCTCAGATAGTTCAACCATCTCAGTCTGCAACTTTTCCCACATCTCTTTAGCCCTAATTAAACACAGCTCATATATTTCAGCAATATATACAAGAAGAAGAAGAAGAAGAAGAATTATATCCAAAAAAATTGAAAAGAAAATGGAAATTAAAATTGAAAAGTATAGATATGTACCAGCTTTTTGAGGGAGAGCAATCCAGTTTCCACCAGTACCATGATTCTCTATGTAGTTCTTTAACTTGGCATCTTCTTCAGGAGACCATGGACCTTTCTTCACATTAGCCTTGTCACAGCAAGGGGCTCTTCCCATCTCTCTCTCTCTCTCTCTCTCTCTCTGCTCTCTTGTTTAACTATTTCTCTCTCTAGATCTCTTGAGTCTTTTCTGAGAGATTTTGATGGGTTTTGTTTGTTTATAAGAATTGTCAATATATCTATTGGCCAAGAAGGCTAAGGTTATATTTATGTATTTGTAAGACTGACAGATTATTATTGTAAGAGTAGTAGGGAACTCTTTAATTGCAATTATTTTTAGATAAGATTTCCACTGTTAACTTTTGATTACTAAGTGGTCTTTATTGCTCTTAGGGTGTCCTTGACTGGAAGAAAAAACTGAAGTGGAAAATATTTTCCTTATTTTTTAAGGAAAATATCCCATTTTTTTATTTTATATGGAAAATATTTTATATTTTCATATTGCAATCAAATACCAAAAAAAAATTGGAAAATATTTTCCAACTTTATTTTCCACTCCTAATCAAACACACCTTTAGATTTTCTCACAAAATTCAAAGAAGAATATTACTATTATTCAAGACTCAATAAACAGGGAAATTATCAACATATATTACTCTAGGTTTATTGAATGTTCAATATTTCTTTTAAACTATTAAATATTGGCCAAATAAGATAACCAGCAATATGGTCCCCTATGTGTAATGGCTACACTCTCACTTCCTTTCTCTTGTAGGGAAGACTTTATTCTCTCCATTGCTAATACGAAACTTAAATATGAATATGATTTTAAGAGAATAGCCTCCTCATATAAAAGGGCTTTATTGATCCCTCATCAGTATTATGTGGAGAATAAAATCTCTTCACATGGTGGGAAGAATTGGAATAGTAGTGGCTACTAAAGTTTCTTACCTCGATTTTGGCTATTTTGTAATGTCCACTATTACAGTAACACAATAATCAAAATAAGTGTTACATCAATGTTGATCTTTCAAATGCCATTGATATATAACTAGCATATTTCTCTTAAGAGCAATGTTCTAAATGGCGGCAAAAGGCGTCGCACAGGAGTGGTGAGGAGAAAGGCAGTCAACTCTAAGACGCGCCTAGGAGATAAAAGGAGTGCGTCTTTTGGTTGAGTTAATCCTCTAAGGCATGCCTATGCGGAAAAGGAGCGCCAATACTGGAAAAGGCGCTCGCCTTTTCGTTAAGTCAGTTATTAGTTTTAACATTGAACAAAAAAAAAGATAAAACCTTATATTCTTATAACTAGTAATGGGCTTCTCGCATCTGATAGTTAAATTAAATTATGTATTAGTTCGAATGTATGTAAAAAATTGAAAGGAGATGACTAGGTTTTACTTTTACTATAGCGTAAGCCATAGACCATAAACTCTTCATTCTTTTATGTGGTAATGCGCGCAATTCCTTTTTGAGAGACTCCGACTAAGCATGCAGTTTATGCCTATAGTTAGGTTTTATTTAAATAGAAGTATCAAATTGTGTTCATTTGTAATCTAATCGTAAGAATTTATTAGTATTTCACTATTTTGCTAATTAGTATTTTTAGTTTTAATACTTTAAAAACTATATTTTTGTTGGAGAACTTAAAAATATGTTGAAATTTGTATAAATTTTTTAAAATATACATTTGTTTAATTATTTATCGTTCTAGAATAACTAAAATAATAAAACAAATAAACACGAATTTCTACGCCTAGGCCTAGGCTGGTATTAGGCTTCCAAGATTTGAGGTTTGGCTTTGTCGCATTGTCACAGTTTCCGAATTTTAGAGCATTGTCACACCTCGCACTTTGGGTTAGCATTGGAGTTGAATCCCCTTCAGTTGGATTATTCATTAATGAGGATGATTTAATTTCACTATTGTCATGTGAAGAAGATGTCATCAATCCTAATGTAAAATTTGAAATTACTTAAACATAACATTATTCTACGGATAATGGCATACAATTCAGAACTGAAAATGATTGGTCAAACTAATTAATTGCTAGCTAGAGAGCAAAGTCATATTCTTGTTGTCAAATTTAGATTGTAAACGAAATCCCTAAACCTAGGTAGCCCATCCACTAACGACATTTGAAAGTGTGTATTAATTGATTTATATTATAATTGACATGAGATGCATGCAAAAGTTTTATAATTGATTGTAAAATAATGAAAATTGGATAATTAACAATGTACAAGAAAGCCATAAAGTTTGCTGTCATGTACTCTAAAATGTTGAAATTTTTTGTTCATAGTTAATTTCTTTGATATGTTTTGATTTGTTACTAGTACTTGACCTCTTCATCATTTTTAAAATTCAAATTTGGTCAAACAAATCACATTCACATATCTTATAGGGTCTCATATGTACTATTAAATCTCCACCATCCAACTCCACCTATTCTCACTCTTTCTACTGATAAAAATACATTAAAATAAGAATACAAACCGCCTCGCTAATGTTTATATACATGCATGAGAGACAACCGAGATTGTTTATCAAAACATGATTGTGGTATTTAAAAATTTCCTTGAGATAGCTAAGGGGGGAAAAGTCAACTATGTGAAAGCACACCGATAGAAATTTCCTTGGCTTGTTCCTTTTCTCTTATTTTCGAGTGTTTATAATTAAAATTGTTTTGGAAACTTTTCTCTCCACATATTTTTAAATACTTCAATGCATTAATCCTTTCCTACTTTTCGTAAGTTTGAATCATATATAGATACATAAAATAATTAGTCTTATTCAACCGTCTAAACATTAAATTAGTACCCTCTAAACACGTATAGCAATTATTAATAATAGAGTGTCACAAAATTGATAATTCAATCTCGTAATAGAATATTAATTTACAATGAGAAGACTCAGTGTATCTGAAAAGATATTTAAGAAAAATTAAGAATTGTCTCGTCTCCAACAACTTAAGTCGGTTAAGCTGATTGAATATAATGATGC
Organism: Jasminum sambac; assembly: GCA_018223645.1. Lineage (NCBI taxonomy): Eukaryota > Viridiplantae > Streptophyta > Magnoliopsida > Lamiales > Oleaceae > Jasminum > Jasminum sambac. The sequence goes on along the minus strand of CP073644.1, from coordinate 26,821,051 downwards.
TGAATTCAAATTTCTTGATTACCTATTTTAAGAAAATTATGCATGTATTTTTTTTTTAAACTAACAATATAAAGAAAATAATATGATCTAAGAGTCAAAATTATAAATTTAATGGGGACCATGATGGATATATTAATTATGAACATGTGGAAACCCAAATATTGGTCTCAATCAATACTTAGCTAGCGACGTACAATGATAATGGACCATGACCATTCCCATAAGAACAAGCAAACAATATCATTGGTGATGTATGCAAATCATCAATATATTTAGCTCAACACGCTTTATGCATGCACATATATATGGGCATAATCCTATATATATATATATATGATTACTTACATCTTAAGTTTTTATTTAAAAACTTTTCCTAATTAGTTTTAGTATTGGTAATATATTTAGATCTTACCAGTTTAACTTAATTATAAGCTCTATGGGAATTTTTCTTCTTCTTCTTCTCTCTATGGCAATTTTTTTTTTTTTTTTTTTTTTGTCAAGATTCTAAAATTTTGAAATATTGAAAGAATCAAACTGTCATCGAACCACTTGCTAGCGAGTGTGGCTCTTGTTGTATTGAGGGCTTTGGAAAGGATCTCTTTCAGTTAGATTTATGAATGTAGTATATTGTATATAGATGATAAAAGTCAATTGAAAACTGCTCTAATTTTGTGAAAAGCTTTTGTGTCAGCGATGGGATGCTTCTAATGAATAAACTTTCTTCTTTTAAAAAAACGACTTAGAAATGTTGTAATCTCTATTTGCATGATTAGACATGGTGTTTCATTTAAAATGGTCAAATGTATATTAAGGAATCACTACAAAAAATATGATTTCTACGGGTCACAATCGTCCTTATAGCCTTGTGCCTATAAAACAATAACATGAATATATTCGTGCTTATATAGAAATAACAGCGACGCCGCTCTTAGTACTTTGCTGGCACAATGCTATAGGGGCGATTGGACCTCCCTAAAGGTCTAATTTCTTGTAGTAAGTGATTTTATCTCAAATTTAAGTAAATTGCCAACTTTATTAAGAAAAATAGTCCAAGCACTTATTGTAGTATTTTTATTTTCTTCGAGGTCTACCCTTTAACATATTCGCACAGAGAATAACTCATGCGAGTAAATCGATCAGTATTTGCATCTTGCATGCCGAGTTGAGTCTTAATCAAATCGAATTATATTCTTTGTTAGAGCTTGATAGATTCTAACAAAGTACTAAAATTTTAAATCCTGCCTTAATTAAAAAATTCGTTCTTGTTAGATAGTTCGACAATCTTATGTAGTAGTTGTTTATTTAATAATTTTAAATAATGTGAGATTTATGGTTAATGGCTGCTTCTTAAACTCAGTTAAGTTAGTAGAGAAAGAAAGATGTACACCAAAACATAACATAAACGCCCAACGGATTTGGCTAAAGTTAGGTTGCATGAATGGAGGAACGTCTTTTTCTGTCTCCTTTGCTTGTCATGGAATCCTCGTTCCGGAAAATGATTGAATAAAGAAGCAGCTTCAAACTTCCTTTAATGACAAGACCAATACCAGTGCTACGCATGTACATGTACGTATACTTTAAAAAAGGAAAAAAATAAATAATAAGAATAAGAACAAAAAAAAAGAAAAAAAAAAGGATAATTGAAGAAGAAAAATGATTTCTCACTGGGATTGAAATTTCATCCCAGAAGGTTTACCCATTATATTAGACAGAATGGTACAATCCTTTATAAACTCATGAGTTATACCAGGTACGTCTGATGTGAGACCTTATTTGCGCAATTCCGAAAATTGATCTCCCCATCGAACGGAGTATCTGAGTATAGATCATATCATCATGCATGGCTCATCCGTCCATCTTTCTCAAATGCTTTATGAAGAGCAACTCTTTCACTGCATCCCGGTCGACGCCTTGTGTCAATGCAATTGCCTAGCTACTATCAACTCTTCCACTGCATCACGATCACCACATTACTGCCGGCCTTGGATTTCTCGATCCCTGCTCCTCATGGTCTAACTTAGAGCCTACCAATTTCATAATCGTCTTGTGCATTCACATGGCTACATCTTGACTTTAGCTCTGATGCTACGGCTAGGAATAACCGGTAAGAAAAGTAGCACAATCCCTTATAAAATTCATCACTTATATTTTATATATTTAATCTATGTGAGATTTTATTTACATTCCCCACACAATTCCTTATTAGTATCATTTTTATTATTATTGTCATTATTTTCATCTTTTTGGGGTGACAAACTAGAAAGAAGTTACAAACGAAGCTTTTTGACACAAGGAAAAAAGAAAAATCAAATTTAGAATCGTGTCAAACTGGGTTACATATTTTTTTTTTCGTCTTTCTTTCTGGTTCATTAATCTTCTCAACTTTTAATCAGTCAAATTTGAAATAATTAAGGTGTCCGAAATAATGAAACCTCTTGATTTTGCATTATTATTTTGATATAATTATTTCGGCAATTAATTATGTGTAATTTAATATTAACCACCTACTATACAGTCCACCTAGTGTTTAGAAACTCGATCACTAGGTCATTTTGACGAGCACCACAAATTATTATTATTATTTTAACTTGAAGCTTAAACATTAAAGTAGTTAATTAAATAGGTTTGAATCGTACGAAGGGGACGAGTAATTAATAAAACCGATGGCAAATGTGTGAACATTACACACATAACATTACAATTTTACATTACATTACATTAGGGTTGGCAACGGGTCGGGTTCGGTTCGGGTCTACCATACCCATATCCAAACCGAGGTCCTGATCCCATATCCATATCCATATCCGAACCGCATCATTCGGTTCGGGTATTTTTTCGGGTTGATTCTCAAACCCATTCGAGTACCCGTTTACCCGTGTATTTTTTTTTTGTCCATTGTAACCTAACATTGTGTATTGTTAGTGGGATGAGTTTATAAGAGGAAACTAATCCTTACTTCCTTAGTGAACCTAAAAAAATGTGACCATAGAATATGACCAAGGAGAATTAGCCTCACTCACTTTCAAGATTTGCAGAAAGGGGATAAAACTTCAATTTCAATAATCAATATAAATTTATCAATAAGGTTGTTTGATATAAAAGAAAGAATTGATTAGGGATGAAGGTTAGGATTGCAAAAGTGAAGAAATGTGAGAACGTTGGAGAATTTTGGTGATTGAAGATTTATTTAAAAATAGACGAACATTGGTGTTTGTGCGAGTGGAAACCATGTTTATGGTTGGTGATTAGATACCAAAATGGTATTGTTGCTGAATATAATGCAAAATGAGTAGAATGCATAGGCAAACCAAATCCGGGCAGCTCAAAAAAAAAAAGCGGGTATTCGGTTCGGGTTCGGGTACGCCTCGAAAATCCATATCCGACTCATATCCACTTCGGGTTTTCATCTCGGAAACCATATCCACGACGGGTACCCGTCGGTTCGGGTTTTTTCGACCCATTCGGTTCGGATATCCACGATTTTCGGGTTTTATGGGTTGTTTTGCCATCCCTACATTACATCCACCTAAAAGACAGGATATAATTGCAAGACAATCGTCTTCACTTGCATTGACTTGTATTAAAGTTAAGCAGAAGTTAATCCACTTGATCAATACAGTAGTATATTAATCCTTGTAATTTGACATTATTTTTGGCTTCATCTTGTTAATTATTATTATTAAACACATCAAGAGTTGGACGCAAGCTGGCAACTTTGGTCCTACTCTAAATAATGTTGGTTAGTTTTAGTTCTTCAAAAATAAAAAAATCTATAAACATAATTATTATATTAGTTGCCATTAATTTGGTTGGACGACTTATGGATTATGATACTACTGTTCCGTCAAGATAAGCTTGTATTCGTTATTTGCCCATCAAATTACAGTCTGTTTACTATATTCAAGATGCGAAAAGTAGAATTTTCGGGGGAAAGAAAGCAACGATCATATTTAAATTTTTTTGATTTCCATTTGAAGATGAAGCCATGATTCCTATTTGCCCCTCAAATTGTACGTAGTCTATTTACTGTATTCAAGATGTGAGAAGTAGAATTTTAGGGGGAAAAAGTAACAGTCAGATTTCTTGATTTCCATTTGAAAATGGAGCCATGATTAATAAATTTATATATGCTTTGATACCATGGTATATTTAACCTTGATGTTACGTCTAGCTTTCTCTCATGTAATTACCACAAAATTTAAAAAATTAGATTGTAGGCTTGGATTTTTGAACTAGGGAATTTCCGTATAGAAAAAGAGAAAAAGAAAAAACGAAGAAATGTATTTAACCTTTCCATTTCTTTATATATATGCTAGTATGCAACAAGTGAGTTACATGTGATTCCATAACGACTTTTACATTATATGTGTGTGTGTGAAAGAAAAGAAACGAAATAATGAATATCACAAAATTAATCATTGTGACTATATAGTTAAAAAGGCTCATTTATGTTGAATAATTTCACTACAAAAATCTAAGGCTGCACATCAAATGCTTAATTTTTCTTATTATCTTTCTGTTGAGAGCAAAAATTAGGCTTTTCTTAATCAAATCTCTTCTATTATTTTGCAAATACTAATAATATATATCAATGGTGCTGATAGTTCTTTACCTTCACTGTCTTATTTCAGAAATTCAATTGTTGAAACATATACATGCAAATTTGAACTATAAATATAGTTGACAAAGACATAACCTCGCACAAAATAACATCAAAATTATCTCGTTGCCATGGAGACTGGAACAAAATAACATCAAAATTATTATCTCTTTGCAATGAGCTCATGATATATACATGCATATAGAATTTTACATTTCTAATTTGCATAAATTCATCAACTTTTTGGCTAGATAATAAGGTTACAACTTTGTTGACGTATGTAAAACAATATGTCAATTGAGCTTTTATTTAAACAACAACTTATTTGCGTAAAAAATATAGAGGTGGATTATTATTTTTTGTTTTTAAGAAAATATCCATAAAGAGAGCTAAAAAAAAAAGAATTAACCATTGTACTTTTTGTTTAATCTTGTTATTATTGAAAAGAATTTCATCATGTTTTTATGGTTCCAATGAGTTTACTATAAATTATGTATATATAGCGAAATGAATGCGTGGGGAGTAAATGGTATTGTGATGATAATTTAATAATATTGATTAGTAGGTAATAAAATTAGTTATAACATCAATTGAAGGGTAAATTAGGATTAATACAAAAATAGTAAGGGCATTAGAGTCTAAAAATATTTTACACAATATTCACACTTCTATATATTAGTGATTAGTGATAGTGATGTCATTACTTTTTCCAACAACTATTTAATATACACAATGACTTAAGATTATTGAATAAAGACTAAAGAGGTATTGAAAAAAAGTGTTAAATTTTGGTTTTTCAATTGACCTTTCCAATTATATATATATATATATATATATATATATATATATATATATTAATTGAGAGTACTTAGGCCAATTTTTCTCAAAATAATTTTAGTTTACTCGAATTTTGTGTGGGTGTATCGTTAAAAATTGAAGAAAATGCATTAAAAATATAAATAAATTTTTAAATCAATATTTGAGCTATTTAAAATGATGAAAGGGAAAAAATAAATTAAAATAAATGAAATTTATAGTATAGAGAACAATGCCTTAATTTATTTAAGAAATAATAGTAGCAAATTTATCTTTGTGGAAAGGAGATAAACCATTGAAGAAGGATCATGAATGATCCGGTACACCCAGATGATTTTACATGTCCGTACCCTCTATTTTGAAATTCGAGACCATATTCAGACTGCCGATGCGGAGCTCCAATAATTCCGAAAATTTTCCTATAACCGGTTGCGGTCGGTTAAAGTTTTTTGCCATAATTTAGGGCCTCAAAACAAAAATCATATTGGCCCGTAAAATTATCCGGGTGTTCCATAATTATGGATCACTCGGGTATTCTAGAACAATACCAAAGAAGGATAATTTCATTATTTCTGCGTCAAAACTCACAAAGTCTGACTGTCAAAAACGTGAGAATGAGGACCAATATCTCAGATCATTAGGTGGAGCTGCCAAAAATGGAGTGTGGCAATTGAGCAATTTTGTCAAAATAGAGGGGCAACCATAGAGAATCGAATCAAAATAATACGACAAGAGAGCTTCGCTATCAGGATTGACGTCATCGATGGCGTATTCTCCACTCCGGCCCCCATGTGAGAGCGCATCTTGAATGCACTGACTCTCTTTGTATGTTGGATGTGGATTAGTACGATGTGGAAGAGAGATAGAAAGATAATAATTATTTTAATTATAATTAAAATTAAATAAAAATAGATGTAGAGTTTGTTCGGTTGGTGTTAAAACAAAAAATAAAAATTCTTTCTTTTTTTTAATCACACATATATTTTTCAATACAATATTAATCACATATTTTCTACGGAATACCGTGCCCAGCAAATAACCTTTCAACCGAATAAGCTCCTGGAAAAAAAAGTTTCTAAATAGTAAAAAAAGATAGATAGTTATCAATTCAATAATAATAATAATAAAATAATATTTGAAGGTGATAGATGGATATGGATTTTAGAAGTGATACGGAAAATGAGAAGAAAAAAACTAGAGTAAAATAGAGAAAAGTTATTAAAAATGAAAATTTGGAGAAAATATGGAACCCACCTCAAATTGTGCATCACTCTCTCTTCAAATGTATAATGTCTAGAATAAGTGTATTGAAGATGCTCTTAAAGAGAAATAGATACAATTCTCCCTTTTTTTGAATTTTCTATTTCTTTAATCATTTTTCAATTATTTATTCCACTTTTTCTCATTTTTTATTATTTCTCATGTTATTTCTAAAATCACATATCAATCCGCACATCTTTCAATATTATTATTTTTAAATTTATTTCTATCTCTTTCTTCTTTTTCACTTTTTCCGCTCTTTTTTTGTTTCTTATTTTTTTATCTCACTCCAATTAAAATAATCATCATCTCTCTATCTTTTTCTTCCATATTATCTTGGATATTAACATTGGCATTGAAGATGCTTTTATATATTGGAGAACAAATCTAGAAAATCAAATTCGGGGGGGTTGTGGTGTTTAGAAAGTACAAATAAGTTCCAAGAATTTCATTTTTTAAATTACAGTCCTCAACCTTTTTTTAAAAACAGCAGCTGATGGACCTCTTAACGGCTCTAGCCTCCATTATCCAAAAGCAAGGAAAAATTGGCATTACAGGCGAAGCAATTAATTTTTTCTAAAGTAAAATAAAATAAAATATTAACTAAACGATGGAATGATATTCTTAGGGGTTGTTTGATTGGAAATAAAAGTTATCTACGCGGTATTCTGTGTAAAATATATAATTAATATTGTATTGAAAAATGTGTATATGGTTGAAAAGAGGAGAGAGAAGAGTGTGGGATAAAAATTATCCTGAATAGAACAATGCCTTAAAATGGAAATATTCTTCTTCTCTATTTATTGATTTATTTTGTTGGTGTTAAATGAGTCGAGTAGAGCCAATTGACCTGCCAACCATAAGCCCCTACTCAACCCCCAATGAACTATCTTGTGTTCAAGCTAACACGACTTGTTCACGGAATATATATATATATATACCTGCCTTGGGAGAATTTAGATTTGTTGTCATTTTTTTATTCTTTGAATGCTTTGATCAATCAAAATGATTTACTTACATGTAGGGATAAATCTAGAAATTTCAACCAAGTGTTGTAATAAATAAAAAATTTAATTCAATTAAAATTATGTATAACAAATTTTTTTTCTATATAAAATTTCGGAATGTTTTTCCTAGATCTGTCCCTACTTAAATAGTAAAATATATTAATTTGGTGATATAGACAACTTTAGTTATAACGGACAGTCAAAGAAACAAAAAAATGAGATATTAAATTTGCATTCTTGCTTGGTTACATGAACGTGGAATTCTCTTCTAGCAAAAACCACCGAAAGATCCTCTTTTTTCCTTGATGTTAGAACTTTAATGTAAGAAATAAAAGGTCTGTGAAATCATTTTCACTTCTTCAAAATGTTCGGACCCAAGCTGAAATTTACCAATGACGAAAAGGGATTGACATTTCCGCTGGTGGTAGGCCCATATTTGTTGGGCTGAGAGGACAGATGCTAGTGTAGGGTCACTACGTTTGCTGGATCACTTGTTTTGTTACGCTAGTCAACAATTTGTATCGTGTTCGTGGGTTGGATCATTTGTTTTGGGTCAGCCCATGGGTTAGCTGCGCTTCTCCCGAACTTTACCGTCCAAGCTCTGTTCGTCTTCGAGATGATCCCATTTCCTTCTTCTGTACTATTCTCTTCAATCGTTGGTTATGTAGAAGGGAGAATTGCTGAATTTCGTAGTCGATCCGTGTTTCCCTCTTCTATAAAAGGGTTAGGATTTTGTTGAGTTTAATTATTTCGAATTATGGTTTGGTTACTGTCTTCCGTCATGTGAATTACTTGTTTCCATAAGTTTTTGGCTGAATTCTGTGTTTGTTGTGTTTAATTTTGTACTTATTTGATTTGTGTGTTTGATTATATATATGATATACGCAAGGTACTTGATTGTTATGCTGTCATCTACTTTTCGACTTCCTTGTGCTTTATGGAAGGCTTTTGTGAATGTGATTTTCTTGCATAGATTTTAATCAAAGTAAGCATTGAATATGTTAATTAATGTAAATGTGTTATGTTCAACATACAACTAACGTTTATTGCAATCCTCATTCTGTGTTTTTGTCATTAGAGTCAATTTCTGAATTATTCGTTACATTTTCTGCGCAATCTTCTTTTGATAAAATGGAAAAGTATTTTACTACAATTGTGACCCCAGGTTCAAGTGAAAGTGCATCTGTCTCAGATTTTCTGCCCCAAAATCCTGTTTTGACTCCAGCAGATTGGAAAACGGGTGTTGGACTTGATATTAATGCTATTAAGCATTACTTCTGTTCTGTGTTCGCAAATGCTATATGGTTAAGAATGCCCTTATGTGTCATTCATAGCTGTATTTGTTTGTCGATATATGCATTTTGTATTGTGGTATTCTTGATGATTTGATATTAGGAAATTGACTTTTTGTTTCTCAAGAGTTTTTGGCGTTTTCTCTTGTGCGAGAGTGGAACTAAAGTTTTAGATGGAGCATGGAGGAGGAGAATCCTTAATCTTTTCCAGTTAGAAGTGCTTTCATCTAATTCTAAAATTTGCACAATAAGTAAAGGCTTAAGGATTATTCAGGACATACTTCTAGGGCTTTAGTAAACATCTTACCAACAGCAGTACAACACCAGCAAAGCACAACTGGTTGACACTTACTGCTGCTGCACAACAGTACCTTCAGTAAAATGCTATGAGCTCGTTTGTTTTGTTTTACTTTGTAATGTGGTGTTCGCGTTTGGTTTCTACAATTTGATTAGGCGTGGTACAATGCTCTCAAATTACGTTGGCTGGTTTTCCTTATTTTCCTTAATGAACGACTGACGACTGACGTGTATAATATGTACTCAACTATAAATCATGTCACTAAGTGCCCTTGCTGCTTAAGTCAACTTCTCATTTATTAATTGAGATTGCTCTATTCACACATCGTTTCAGTGATATATTGTTAGGACGTAGCTTTCAGATTTATAGCTGCAACGAAGTATAAGGAAAATGAACATAACTTTATTGACACATGTTTTATTGCTGCACTGAAGTATTTTATAGCTGCACCGGTTACATCTTAAAAAAGTGATTTTTGAAACATTCTCTGAAATCGCTTTTGTATACTAATCTGTAAACACTAGAATAGCTGATCATCAATTGCTGATTGAGGAAACATACAGTTTCTTGCAGCTCTCTTGATCATTGATTGGCGACTAAGGAAACATGATGACGAAGTGTAGAGACATCACTGCAATGAAGGTGTTGATTATACTACAAGTGATTTCAATGGCACCACTTTCACTCGCTTACAGACCAGGAGATATCATTCCAATGAGCCGCATGGGTCAATACCACTCTGTAACTCTCTTTCCTCTTTTTCTCTTTATATCTCCTCATTTGTAGATATGTAGAGTGAATGTTATGATTATGATTAATTTGTGATTTTGTTTTGTTCCCAAAAATATGCAGACGAGGACGGTCTGGCAAGATATGATTGGGAAGCACTGCCCAATCTTCGCTGTTAATCGTGAGGTAATTTTTCATCCTCTTTCTTATTTTAGTTAACCATAGTCCTGGGTTGTTTTGATTTTGATTTTGATTATGATTATGATTTTGATTTTATTATTATTATTATTATTATTATTATTATTATTTGATCTGGAGGTCAATTCTACTTCTTTTGGGGTTGTAGACGTTGATTCCAATACCGAAACCCACAGGTTATACCGGAGCTGATCCATATAAAATGTGAGCCTCGAATTCCATCTCAACTGAGTTTTCATATCTTTTTTATTTAATTTTTTTAATATATGAAATAATCATGGTATTTACTTTTATTTTTCACTATTTTCTTTGGGGTGGGTTTTTTTTTTGGGGGGTGTTGTTGGGGGTGTGGAGGAGGGGGATTGGGGTAGAAATGACCTGAAAATGAAAGGAACATTTGAAAGTCAAATAAATTGAATTTTCAAGGCAAGTTATGAAAATGGAGTTTTGGTTTTCAAATGGTAAGTAGTGAAGCTTACGTAATGTGTTGATGGATATGCAGCCATGAGTTCAATTAGCAAGTTATTGTTTGAATGCAATTGCAGCACCTATATCCCTTGGTTACACATGTTTAGAAGTAGAATTTTCTGGCACCATCCACACTATTTCTTTTTCAATTAAGTATATTGTCAATAAGAGCGCGCTTGAGTTTGTGGGAGAAAGGTCTTGATTGCTGCTACAATGAGGTTGGTGGTTGTTTAAATTTTGGATGTGGTGACAGCATTTTACATGTTATGATTTTTGGAGAACAGTGGATGGGGTTTGACCAAAACTAAGACAGCCTCTTGTGGTTGCTAATGCTTAAGAATTCAGTTGCTCTGCGTCTTTGTGCAGATACTTAGCATTGGACCAAACTGCACAAAATAGCAAAAAGTACCTATGTTACAGACCTCAAATTGTTGAGACATATTAGTCTATTGTCACACCCCTTTACCAGATACGGGAAAATTAACATATCAACGTATTCTTTTGTTAGTCAGTGCAAATTTTATTATTGTGTGTGATTTGCCAACTGTGTGAGTTCTACTTCTACTTCTGTCACTTTATGCCAAAAGAGATATAACAGTACTATTTTTCTCTAGCCGTCTGTTTAGTGTTATTTTTTTTTCTCCCAATATTGCCTTCTATGGAGCACTTAGCCATTTGTTTCCGTTTGTGATTTTTGTGGGCCAAAATTCACTTCTTCTATTTGGTTAAAGTTGCACTTTATTTGCAACCGCACATTTCAAAACTAACACATGCTTAGATCCTTTACTTTGGATACTTTGAGTTGCCCCCAAAAATGTGGTTCTGATCTAGACCATCTATATTTTCTTGAAATAGCTGCAGGCCATCTTTTCAACCCTATTGTTCCCTAATGTGGTAAAGAGTTTACTCACCTTGCAAGCCATCAAGGACGTGGATTTACACTATTGAAATCTTGAGTACATATATACTTAAAAACTATGTTTATCTCATTTGAAAATGCATAGTTCCATACGGCAGCTGTTGTTGAATTCCTTTCTCAAATTAGTAATTAATGATTTTCATGCAGATCATTTCAAGTTGGAAGAGAAAAATTTTATATCCCGTGGCTTTTTGTGATTAACCGAAAGAACTCAGAGGTCCCAATGATTCAAATGCATTTGGTAAGTCGTTGGTTTTGCACAGAATAGTGTTCATATTTTGGAGTTGTTTCATAACCTTCTAAGCTGGTGTGTGCGGCCTGGAATTAGAGCCCCAATTGGAGTATGAACATTTGCGAATTAGAGCCGCAGATTGGAGTATGAACATTTGTGTTCAAACTTTAATTGGCTTCAATTCTTGGAACTCTTTAGACTTATCTACTTTGGGAGATGAGCTGAGGATGTTCCTGATTTTCGTGCATTATGTTTTCTTGTAAAATAGTGAGTTCATTAAGCCAGTTTTCCATTCAAATGAGAAAGTATTTTGCACATCTTTCAGAGGTACTCTGGGGCCGATTTGCTTGGTGTCACAGCAAAAGTTATAGATATGCCTCGCAGCTGTAAGTTGTTCTGATTTATTTCTTAATCTCATAAGCGCATGGATATGTAACATCGTGTTAAAAGTTTGGAATTACATGCTCAAATGTATAATTTAGGAAAAATTGAGGTTGGGTGTCTTAACTTCATTTTGCACTTCACTTTTAGCCTTTTTGTCTCTTGCATTTCCATTCACTGCCTGTTTTAAACTATCAGCTGTGGTATCCAGTGAGGCAGTGAACTTTTCGGGCCAGAATGGGTGTTAATTGTTATGTAAATATAAAAAGTAAGATTGTCATTATAAAGTAAACAGAAGTAATCCCAGAGTCATGCGAAAGAGAGTTTATTTGAAGTGAAGGCATTGATTTGTTATGCTGTAGATGATTTGATCAATGATTCGTTTGTGTTTTTGGATGATGCTTGTTTTGAACAGATTTAGAAATTCATCGCGACATTCATAAAAAATTTTGGGATCAGCAGCTATGGCCAAAACATATTCTTGTCAGATACACCTGGTAAATTTCATTTTCTCGTGGCAATCATATAATATGTTTCTCAGGCTTTATGCACTGCCATGTGTAAAAACTGAAATGAATGTTGAGCCATCATAACACGAGGTTTAATATTACATAATATTTGAATTATATTTTGTTCTACAAACCTAATAGTTTAGGAATTGAATTAATATAAGGCACATGTTTAATGAATTCTTGTAATAAATACCTGGATATGAACTGCTTGCTTGATGAAACTTTAATAATCACTTTTACACTCTCCCATTTTCTACCTAAAAAATATTAAGCCTCTATTCGATTCAAGTTTTCTAACATGATGATGTTCTGATTTATGATAGGGAAGAGCAATCAGAGATTGATGTGGCTTCTGGATTTTATGTTCTCTTTGGATCAGGTGCATGTTCTTTTGAAATGGAAAAATGCCTAAATTGATGATTGGCATTTTTGTTCTTATCTATCATTATTTGCTGACTTTTGCACAATCAGGTCTTGTACTTTCGTTTGTGCTCTCTATTTACATCTTGCAATCATCTCGAGATAAATTAGCAAGGTAATATTATTTTCTTCATCCATGATTTAACTTATTAGTAGTCAATTATTTTTGTGCTCTTGACCCACAACCACTTACAATTGATGCCAATTTTTAGGTTTGTGAGAGAGGCTGTAGCTGATAGCAGCGTGGTTGGTGGAAGCATAGCCAAAGTTGAATGATGAATGTATGCTTAATCAAATACATCCCTGTGCAACCATGTATTTCTTGATGAATTTCTTAGCGTACTTATGTTTTTGGAGTTAAACATGAATTGCTTATTCCTTGAGTGGCTGAGGGGAGAAGCGGCATGGCTGGGCAGGGGAACTTGGGAGGCAGTACTCAATACTGTGTAAAATGACGTATGACGTATTTGTAGAAAACGAATGTCTTCGTTTGCTAGGATGGATCACAGATGAAATTTTATTTTTATTTTTTTTTTCCTCTCTTTGTTGTGACCTATGTAAATTTGCATGACGGTTATTGCAGGGGTCCGTTAAACTAAGTTCAGACAATGTTGGCATTCCGAGGAGTTGGTAACTGACTAGCTGCATCACTATTTTCTTGCTCATAAATTGTGCCCAATTTTCTTAATATTTAATAGAATATGGTGGTGGAGGCGATGAGATGTAAATGAGTGATTATTTACAAATTGAAACCCCATTTTTCCTTCTCAAACACCTTAAATTATTATTATTATTATTATTATTATTATTATTATTATTATAGTCTCTTCTATCAAATATTCCAAAGTCATTTTTCACTTTCCCTTTTTTCCTAAATCGTTTTCTTACGTTTTAAATGATTCGTTTATTTTATGTGGGAATCTCATCTTTGAATTTCCTATCAAAACTTTACTATAAAAAAAAAAAAAATCCTATCAAAACACAATGAACACAAGCATTGATCAAGCACCACAAAGGATCTAATGTTCATGTGAATATAATTTATTGTTTCTGAAAGGTACATCTTATCTCCCGATGAGTTAATCACCTCAAAATTACCTAATATTAAAGTGACAAACGTCTTGTATACACAATAAATTGTATCTATATAGACGGAATCTGATTCAATTTTAGCATTGGAAGAGGATATATAAAAGGAAGGGCCTTAGTGTTCGCTTTGTCGAACTTTATTGTAGATTCGGTGTTTGATGTGATGTTATCTCTTGCTGTCACGTGGCTGTTCAATTTCACTTAGAGTCTATTTGATTGTAAGTTATAAATCATTTATTTGCAAAATATTTGCATGGTAAATATTTTTCTACCTATTCCTTAAGAAAATATTTTTCTTCATTCAAAAAAAAAAAAGAAAATATTTTTCTACAATTGGCCCAAATCACACTTCAAATGATTGTACCTTATAAAATCAATTCCCTTATAACTTGTAATCAAACAGCAAAAGTATAAAATAAATTATATAATTTGACATTTACGTGCAAAAATTTTACCCATCAAACACACTCTTATTAGCTTCCCTGCTACATTATAGCAGTGTTGGAACTAGAAAGGATTGCTACATAGCAGGCTTGTTCTCGTGCACCCAGGTTGTGCGGTGATTTTCTAGTCTCGTCCGACCTTTGATTTGAAATCCGAAACTGACTCTAGATTCATTATGACGAGATGGAGCTCCGGTAATTTTTTCAAAATTTTTGCGATACTATTGGATGCCGTGGGGCCGGTCAAACTTTTGGCCAAATTTTAACTTAAAATTTGGCCAAAAGTTTGACCGGCCCCACGGCATCTAACGGTATCGCAAAAATTTTGAAAAAATTACTGAGCTGTCTCGTGTTAATTTAGATATGATCTAATTTCGAAATCGTATGACAGAATCACCCGAGTGTGCCGTAGTGGCACCGGAACAATACCATGCTACATAGACATTACATTAATCACGTCAAAAAGCCATGTATCAATGAAAAAGAAAACAAAGGTGTTAGAGCATCTCCATTGCAACCGTGGCTGACGCCCTAAATTCATGAGAGATATACATAAAAATTTGTGGGTCCCATATTTTTCTTTTTCTCACTTTCCCTACTTTTTCCTATTTTTCCCACTTTTTCACCATGAATTCCCATGCCCCCTCTACATCTAGAAGTCCACCCCCACATCCTCGATTATTATTTTATCATTATTTTTGAATTTGTTTCTACATCTTTCCTACTTTTTTTTCACTACACATCCTTTATTCTATTTTTCATTAAAATAATTATCTTCTCTCTATCTCTCTCCTCCACATCATTCATTAACATTCATCTCACCCCCACTACCAATGGAGATGCTCTTAGGTGGAAAAGTCTAGGAGCGTGTCGAAACCACGTGCAAGGCCCAAATTGGACAATTCTGTATCGTACACCGTGTATCGTGTCACCTTCCTTGCCTTTCCCACTCCCCCATCTGGCTATCTGCAAATTCCCCACACACACACACACTCTCTCAGGAAGTGGGAAAGGGAAATTAAAGTCCTGGTTTGAATAATTTCCCAAAATGGCTATGATGAATGCAGTTTCTGTTGCTTTTACACCAGTCCAATCTCCTCCTCTTCTTCCATCCACTTCTTCACCCAGCTTCCCTTCAATTCCCCCCACAAAAAAATTCGACTCCATCCCATTTGCAGTTGTAAAACCAAGGAATCTTATCTCTCCACTTTCTGCTTACAAGATTCACCACTCCGTCAATCCAGCTAAAGACGAAGGAGAAGATGATGAAGAAGAATCGAGAGAGTCTAATGAGACTCTGTTGTATTCATTCTCTCCTCTGCCATTGTTGTTCGTGTCTGCTCTTCCTGGAGGTAATGCTGCAGCTGCATTCTCATTTACTGTTAATGAAAAATTTTGTATTAATTGTTTGTAGAATTGATTTTGGTTTTCACAATTTCTTGCCGGAATTCAGCTTCGACTGTGAGATCTCTGTTTGGGCCATTTGTCGAGCTTGTCAAGTCATGGAACCTACCCGATTGGCTTGTCCACTGGGGTCACCCTGGTAACATGGTAAACCCTCGTCTCCTCAATTACAAAAGATTTGTAATGAATTTTCCAAAAGATATGCGGTTGTAATGAATGTCCTGTAATGAATTAATTTTCTGTGATGAATTTCCGGTTGATTGATTAGGCTGTTGTGCTCTTCGCCATGGGTGGATATGGGACTTATTTGGGTTTTCGAATTCGCTTCTCCGACGACGTGGTAAGGACTAAACTGAGACGATAAATTCTTCTATCGGGTCCCACATTTGTTTTTCGTCTTCTACAATGTTATCTCCATTGCTTTTCACAGGAGGAGAAGGCCAAGGCCAAAGATTTGCATCCCAAACTTCTTGGAGGAATGTTTTTCTTCTTTGCCTTGGGAGCTACCGGAGGAATCACATCTCTTTTAACTTCAGACAAACCTATCTTCGAAAGGTATATTTCTATTTTACTGTAATTTTGGTTACCTCTTTACTATCATACTATGAAACCGAGAAGTCTTTTGCAGTCCTCATGCTGTAACAGGTTTCATTGGGCTTGCTCTCTTGACCATCCAGACCATATTACCTGCATTATTTGAGGTAGCTCAGAGATCGTTTAGTTAATCATGACCTCTATATGAGCAACTGATCAGTATTAATTAGTTTGAAATGCTGAATTGCCACTCTTCCAGGAACATTGGAATAGTTGTACAATGTAGTGTTTCTTGTAACTGATCAGTATTGATTGATTTGAAATATTGAATTCTCACTATTCCAAGAAAGTGGAATAGTTTTATAGAGATTCTTTTATATCAAGAAAGTGTGTGACATCTGAATCTTGATTTTGTTAAACTTACAGGGAAACCCTGGATTGCGCAATGTTCACGGGATATTGGGCAGTGGCATTATGACATTGTTTCTTGTTCATGCCGCTTGGACTTCAACTCGGCCTGAGTTACTAATCCCAACCCGCAAAAGTCATTTTCTTGTGATTCTATAGCACAAATCATAGTGTACATTCTTGATAAGATGTGAAACTTGTAACTTCTAATAGATTGAACAATCTAATATGTCTATGCATATTCATACTTTATACATCAATGTTGAAGAAAATACATTGTTCATAAGGTATCACAGAGGCACAGAGCTGTAGTCTCAACAGAGAGGCTAACCTCCAAACAAGATAAGAATGTAGAAATGTGAAATGTATAATTTAAGAGTGCAGCCATAGGCGATCATGTAGTCGCTCTTCTCCAGCTCCAAACATTTCATCAACCCTTTCCCCTTCTCTGTAGAAATGGAATGTTGGAGTGTAACGAATGTGTTGAGTTGTTTCTGGGCATTCATCAATGTCAGCATACACGAAACAGAGTTTTGGAAACTTGTTGCTCAGTTGGCTAAATGCAGGAAGCATCTGAGTGCACACGCGACACCTGAAAATTCACAAATTTCAAATTAGAAAAAGGACCAAAAAATTAGTATCTTTAATGTCTAGCACGCTGTCTAAGTATCCTCTATGTAAGTTTCCATTCTATTGGGTTTGGCACATAGCAGTCCATATTATCCTGTTAGAGATGCTCAAAGCAATTGATGCTTCAAATTCAAGCCATTCACAGACCAGCCAATATTGCAAGCAACCATTTTTTCTTTGAAAAAATACGCTAAATTCTAAAAGATGCAAAGTGTTACGAAACGACAAAATCAAGCTTCTAGCTTTTACAAAAGTTTATGCAAATATAGTCAAGGCAAGGGCCAAATTCTGTGCATCAGTTTCGAGCAAAAGCGGAAACAAACGGCATTGAAGTTCAGTCAGACATTTTATCAAACACCTTTAGAGCGTTCGCCTGATTAACGTACCATGATGCACCGTAGTTGATGACTGCCTGCAGACACATAATAATTCAAAAGTTCAATGAGTTTCTTCACAAGCTCCAATGTTCTAACCAGCATATAAAACTTGAAGAGTAATTGCTTACAGGGGATTTGGAAGCTTTGATTTGGTGAAAGATTTCCTTGAGATTATCATCACCTGTGGTGGTGATGACCTGAGGATTTTTTGGTAATTGAGTACCAGTTCGGTTTTCTTCAATGGCTTTATTTCCCGTTCCTTCGTTGGTACTTCCACCCAGCTCAGCTCCCTTCTTCATTGTCTGTGTGCTTCAGCGATATTTCATATGCCTCTATTCTCGTGAAGTCACGAGCTTTTAGTTTTCAACATTTTAGGACTCTTATTTACGGTTTTGATTCATTCCTCACATGTGAGCACACTAACGTATTTACATATAAACGGATGCACGATATGCATTCCCGTGATGATGGGGATGGCACGTGATATCTATCCACTCATGTGCTGGGCAACGGATCTGAACCACTCGGATTTATCTTCCAAAATTCCAAATAATGTGTGGAATGATACATTATTTGGCCCAGCTATTTTTTTAAAAAAATAATGAAACTATTGCTTACCAGTTGTCGATGATGTTGTAATTCATCAACAGCTGGAACACACGATTTATCCATCATCACTGCTTATAATTAGAAGAGAAAAAATGCGAACCAAAAAAGTTACCTCAAAAATTCACTTTAGTGTGTTTAAAATAGACATGCTACAGTGATAAATAAGAATCTTTTCTTTTAACATTTGTGAGCCAAAGATCTAAAAATATTACATATTTCAGAAAACCCAACAAAATATTCTCCGTCAAATTTAGAAATAGATATGGGCAAATATGATGACGAAAAAACAAGGAACAACAGAGATTAGCAACAATAAAATACATTTGCTAAAGAAATATGGTTAGTTTTAATGACTACTTAATTTCCTGATACAACAGTTTCATTCATAGTGATTTAATTACTTCTGTTTCTATCCTTACAGAGTAAAGCTACTTCATGCTTTTCTTCTTAATGGCCCCTGCTACTTCATTCCATCCCCCAATTTCCAGATTTCTTCATCACAAAATTTAGACCCCAAACATGGCGACGCATTTCACACCACAACCTGGAGGCATCCGGTCAGAAAGAATTTGTTGTTTAGTTAATCTCTAAGAATAACCCCGGCTCAAACTTCTTGCGTAGTGCTTCCACAGCAGCATTTATTCTCTCTTCATCCTGAAAAAAGTCGGTCTTATATGGTCAACTTGTAAATGTCATGATCTTAAACCACACATTCTGTGAAAGAAAAATTTTATAATGCCCATATGGACACATAACCAATAGTGTGCATAGATATGGGATCTATTGTACTGGGTATATACCCGATATGGGGCACCATAAGTGTAACTTATACTAACTTCTCCCCAAATGATCACCACTTTTTAACCACACATTTTTCGAGAAAAATCATTCTCTTGAAAAGAGCTTCACAAAACAAAAATTAGAGCCAATGTTCTTACCTTTCCTTCAAAAGTGACAAGAAGAGGCCCTTTTCTTGATTCCCGGTAACCACCTACGCATCCCGAGGAAAGGGTAAAAGTAATTAGTAACAATTAATACTAGTAATAATCTTGTTGGTACAGTGAATTAGTGTCAAACTTGTATTACCAACATAAATATCGGGAAACTCAATAGAGATTTCTGAGAGAGGATGAGCCACTTCCACCTGCATCGCGGATGAAGACAGGAACAGGTTTAAATAATCTATACAGGTCACAGGATAGAATATCATATGTCAACACAGGCTAAATGGCATGTTATGTTGAAAGAAATTTATGTCCTGAGCTCTTAAGCCACGTTTTTGGCTCGACAAAACCAAAAAGTCACCACCAAATCAATTAACAGAAATGAAATATCTTGCCATAGAAGCACAGCAAGAAGAGATCTAATGCAGATTCGCGCACAGAGAGAGAGAGACAGAGACAGAGACAGAGAGAGACTCACGTCATAAAGAGTAGTTGCCAGTCGCTTTGATATAAATGGTTCTGCAGCTACTAAAAGATTGTCGGATTTCAAAAATTCGATGAAACAGTCCCATTCCCGGTCCATCTCGGCGACATTAGTTGCAGTAAGAATGATAACGTTTTTGCACTTGATCTACAAAACACAGTTATAGTCTTATAGAGGTGCTCACATCTCCACTTCGAGGAAAAAAGTGTGCCTACCAGTGCATGGAACTTATTGCTATCTTCTAATTATAATATTTGTCAATGAATAAAGGATTAAAAACAATTTATTAAGCTAAATTTTATATTGGAAATCATTTTGTAGCTAAAAATCAGTTTCTTATTCATTTTATTTTTAACATGTTGTTCTTTTCCTTTTTGCACGAAAGCTTCATGGAAGAGCATATATAAATATAACTAATGAAAATATAAAAATCTTGAGTGAAAAATGGAAAACTAGCGAAAAAGATATGTATATTTGAAATGAAAAGACTTAATATTAATTCATGGAGAGATACATGAATGACCAAGAAAAACATATCAAATTTTGAGATGAAAACAAAATAGTAATCAATTTTTGGAGAACAAAGAAAATAAAGAATTAGCATGCATTAATTCCCTACAAAATAACACAGCAACATGTAGAAGCAGAAAAAGAAATATTGAACAAACAGATTACATACAACATACCAAAGGGACAGAAAGCTGTTCATGATGCAACAATTCAGTGATACCCTCGGGCAATTGTGCCATCTGGTAAAAATAAATAAATAAATAATTAGCAGTGCCCCGCAAATGGAAGAATTTACATTATGCAACTCACAGAAGCACGTCTGGCTTTCATTTTTTCCCGTCTGTACAAGAATGTCATCCAATAAACACCAGTTTTTAACTTCATATCCATAGAAACCTCTCACGAAAAATTAGCCAGTGACATAGGATGTGTCAGTATTTTAGTTTCATTGAGATGCACTATTTCTTCTCCTAGTTAATTTAAGGGCTCATTCTATATGCAATAAATTTCCACGAATTTCTATTAACGTTTTCACTCTCATTATTGTCAACCACTCATACAATTACTTTACATATTTTAATACATTTTTTCCAATTTCAACCACACATTTAACATATCGTTCGAGTAAATTTCCTATATTGCATATAGAACAAGTCTGAAGACACTAATCAGGTAATCATAGTATTCAACTAATTAGTGAATTTTAAACTACCTAAACGGTGTGAACTTTAGGAGCAATTTAATTTTACATTACCTCATTCCTATCCCCTGTGCACTTATCACCAATAAGATGCCTCAAATACTCTTCAAATTCTTCATCGGGTGCCTGTGGTAGATAATTGAAAATGCTTGATAAATAGGATGAGTACAGCTAGAATAATAGTTCATTGGTGCTCTTTACAAGGGTCATATTTCTTACTTATCCATCAATGATGATGTGGCAATCAATTGGCAATAATTGATTTGTCATTTTCAATGTAGAATTAAAATTACAAATCAATTATTGACACATCACCAATCCCCATGATGGATGATTAGTGCTTATGACTGCTCTAACAACATATATACTAACCATGCGAACACCAAATGCTTTTGCAACTCCAGCTACACTGACATCTGACAGCAATGGACCAACTCCTCCATATATGAACACCTGAGAGCAATCAGGTTGAAGTTTTTAAACATTTAAAACAAATTGATAATTCCATTATATACTGAAGGACTTAAAAATCTATATGTTTACCATGTCATTTCTTGATTTTTGTCTCTCAACTTCCTCAGCAACAGAGTCAACCTGGTTGTAGACGAAGTAAATATGACGTTGTGCATAGAACACAAACTTGAAGGGTGGGTCTTAAATCTTCACAAATATTCAATTTCAATTACCAAATACGTTAATTAATTTAAGAAAGTACAACCTACATCATTTTGAGTTACAGAAAGCTGTGAGACACCCCAACCTATGGAATGGAGCTTCCCACACAAAGTTGATCCTAGCTGATCCTCAACAGTGCCAAACCTGAGCTATGGAACCGATAGAAAATATCATATACAAAATGACTGGATTTCCATTTGATAGTCACATAAAAAATGTGATAATCGCTAGAATTTTCCACTTGATATGCAAAATGAAGTGCCCCTGGTTTTAACAACGTAGTAACAATAAACTTACAGAATTTCATCTCCCACAGCAATGACCGACGCTGTGAGCATGCATTTCTGATGTGGATCCTCACTTTTAACACCATTGGTAATGGCAGATAATGGCTGAGAAGAGAATTTTTTTATTCTACCTGCTCTCTCCAATCTTCCGTCTGGGAGCAGGTATGCGGGCTTGAATTTTTCTTCTCCACTGTTGTTGGAGTTGCCAGTGGACAACAAAGCGTTAGGAACTGTGTCATGAATGCTACCAATTGATGTATAACTGCAAAATTCAACAAATTTATGTAAACAAAAATTTAATGGCAAAACCCAAAGAAACTCAGAACATTGAAGAAAAACTGTGCTATACACAATTCTTTCATGACAATTGACCCCCCAACTCACCAAGTGATTTGGAGAAAGGAGAGCCACCCCACAAGAGAAGCCATCTATCGACCAAACGTATGTTTGGGTAAACTTTTATTTTGCTAAAAGCTGACTTTATAGGTGGCATAATGGCGGGGGCCACAAGATGTTTGGATAATAATGAGTAGTATCATTAGACGTATGGTTAATATTTAAGTTTAATTTTTAATAGAACAAGGTTAAAATGAACACAAGCTGAATGCAAAGGAAAAAGATCATATATCCCCATTCAATAAAAATCTCAAATCAATTGAATGAAGAAGATTTACCCCTGATCATAGAGACTACAATATCGAACCTTGCAAGTCAGGAGGAAAGCCCAAATATCTCTGCAAGATCAACATTACAGGTTAAACCTTTGTATGGGTGCAAAATACAATAAGAAAGAGCATTATTATTGACTTAGCCACAGCTGTCAAGAGAATGAAACAAGAACATTGTTGATCCACTAAACCTCCCAATCTAACAATGCCCAGAGACGTTAATACAGTACCAATGGATAGACAGACCTGTATGACCAATCAAGGAT
Source organism: Jasminum sambac (assembly GCA_018223645.1). Classification (NCBI taxonomy): domain Eukaryota; kingdom Viridiplantae; phylum Streptophyta; class Magnoliopsida; order Lamiales; family Oleaceae; genus Jasminum; species Jasminum sambac. The sequence goes on along the minus strand of CP073644.1, from coordinate 26,797,891 downwards.
TGGATTAACTCTCATAAAAGGTGGCCATCCGGCGAGCTTGGAGAGAACTGCTCTTGACCTACCTGTAAAATTAATATCAACAATAATTAGGAAATTCTTAAGCAATCATTGTTAAGCATACCTACGCTGAAATTAGAAGTTAAATCACAAGCTACAGAAATTCAAATGTTAACCGACATACAGCAGTAGGGTCGCCAATTCGGACACCGAGAAAAATAGCTCTAATAGGCTTAGCCTTCAAAAGAGCCTCTAGACCTGACTTGAAATCCAGGCAAATTATATCCATTTGCAATTTGAAACTGTCAATGTTCAACTATTAGTCTCAATAGAGGGGAAACCATATCAAAATTTTAAGAACCATATTTTCTCACTTACGAAGTGGCAGTCTCGTGAGTGAATAAATTGATTTCCGGGAATGCACATGGAGTCTCAAAATAAATTATTCGTATGGGAAATGTGCCAGAATCATCGGGATCACCAGAAGATTTTCTTTTCCAGACTTGTACAAATAATAACCTGCTCTAAGTAGGTGCAACAGAACCTTCAAAAGTAGAATCATACTTCATCAGCACTTTTAATGAAATTGGAAAAACAAATGCATTGGAAGTCTAGGGAAAAAGAGCATATACGTTAAAGAACTCACAGTAGAATCTTTTCCTCCGTTGAAGCTGAAAGCAACTTCCTCAATACTGTGTAAAACAATTTGAGTGTTTAACTCACTTATTCTTGGAGACAGAGATGATCAGAACTATAAAGAAAATCCATTAAAAAATGACCTCTCCATATTATCTCTACCATAGTATCACAATTTAAAGAAAATGTAATGTGTTTTAACCGAGTAGCTAGGTAGAGATTCTAAGCTATAGATGGAATGACTAAATTGTTTTACAGTGTTAAATCTTAAGTCTGATTCCATCCCATTGGTGACATATATATTCGGAGAAGAGAGATTATTGTCTTAAACTGAATATGATCCTCCCCGAAACATCTAAAACTAATTCAAACATAAAATCCATAATGAAAATCAATCAAACCCCTGTAGCCCTAAACCTCATTCATTGACAAATCAGTAAACAGCATTCAGGAGAATTTTATTTTATTTTTCAAAAGTGAAAAACAAAAATGGGAAAAGACTGCATCAGATAGAAGATTCAAATTTAAGGAAAGTGAAAATGGGCCCTACGAGTAAAGAGCAAGAGCTCTTTGGATGACATAGATAGCATTGTTGTACTTGGTCTTCAGCCTCCGATCGTCGCTTTCTCTTATCGCTTTATCAATCTCCATCTATGGCTGTATATTTCTCTGAATCCTTCTCGATCAAAACCCAAAAAATAAATCAAATTTTAACCAGCTGAAAAGTCCTTTCGAATCTCATATACTATTAAATATGTGAATTCAATCAATCTCTTATCTATGATATTGCTTCACAATAAGATTCACCCATCTGTTTGCTTTTCAATTAAAAAATAATAATAATTTACGAAATCGAAACTCAGTATATAAGTGAATGACTCAATCTTCAAGTGAAAATAATAACTATGGTATTAGCTTTCCTTTAAATAACGGAATTCACCTTGATTTGAAGGGGAGAAACGGAAATGACAATTAAAGAAAACGAACGTCTATGGAAATTTATCACCATTTACGAACTTGTTTTTGAAAGGACTGAATAATGAAAATTTTCACCTTATGCAGCTACGCTGAAGTGCTCAGGCACAGATGTTGGAGGCCTCGCAAATGCAGGAAGATTTCCTTTCTATTCTTATTCTATATTTTGTGAAATTGATTTAGGCATAGGAAGAGAGGAATTTTCTTAATTCGATGGCATCGATACCACAAGTTATCTATCCTTTTTAAGGCTTGTTTGGAGGAATGAAGGCTTTTCAAAGAATTTTTTTTGTTTGAATTCACTTTTAACTAGTATACGGCACAAGGATAAATAGAAGACCCGACTCGCAAATAGATAGACGTATATATTCTTTTTTGTATCTTTGCAAGGGAGAATATGTACGTGTTCATATTCTTCAGAAAAATTCTTCTTTCATGTTTCATCAAATATATCTCCTGAATTTTGTTGAAAAAAATTGTCTCTTACAGTTATATTTTATATCAGTATGCCTTACGCTGAAAAACGGATGGATACTAATTGTGATGGAAAAGATTAGATATCACATTTTAAAACTATAAAGAAAAATACAGAATTTAATTACAGTTACATGTATAAATGTTTTCCATTTATTTCACAATCAATTGCCTAACCACGATTGTATGGTGTTAACACGATTAGAGAGAAATGAATTTTGTAATTGACGTTTCTGTAATTGTATATTGCATTGTTTTTAGTCCTAAATCTTTTTAAAACGGCGCACAAATGACCCCCAAACTTTTTGACGTAAGTGTGTGATTTGTATGCATCTTTGATCTTTGCCGTTGATTTGGTCACAAACATTTCATATTTTCCTATGATTGCTACAAATATTCGGAAGAAAAGTTGTATTGAGTTGGTTAGACGGCAATATTTGCGTGCATGATTCAACATGATCTCCACAAACTTACGTTAGGCAGCGGAGCAGTTTCCTAGAACCCAAATAAAATGAAATTAACGCAAAGACAAGTCAATCATCATCTTCTGCGTTGACTTCTTCTGCGTTGACTTTGACCTGCAACCACCAATTTGTTTTTTTCCCCCTTTCTTTCTTTGTTCAGATGCATTCCAGAAAAAATAATATAATAGTAAAATGCCATTATTCATGATGAATGGTCGTTATCGTTATGTGCCTAATTTAAGCGCTACTTACGTCAAATTCTTATGATGTTCACTTGTCCAACTTACAAATGGGCCTTATAGAGCACGGTCAACCTGGTAGCAGTTCCACCGCAAACTGTTCATAGAACCCAATCCAACTCCTGCTGGAAAAAGTTCGAGCTCAGTGGGCCTTTCATGTTATGTTATCCAATGTATACCCATGTATACTCGAGGCACTCCTTTCAAGTTGGACCATACAGTTTATACGGCCCAGATCAAGCTGCCACTTCAAAAAAAAAAAAAAGCACACTCTCACATACAGTACAATTAAGGAATAGGATGTTGAACGACGGATCTTCTACAGTAAATTTAAGGACTAAAATGTTAAGAAAATAAATTTGGTCTCATCGATTGCGGGTCAAAATATGTCTCGGCCGAAATGGTAAACTTTTTTATTATCTAATTCAACTAAATCAACGTAAATGATTTTGTGAGATTGCATATTTATATAAAAACGATTCATCTCCATTTACCAATTTTCTTATTTTTGAAAACTAAAAATATTATAATTGTGAAAAACTTATCGCATCTATGGTTTTAGTTGTTTGCCTTTGGTATCCATTGTTTTACTTCTTAGATGGTCTTCAAATGATTAAAATAATCTTTTAAAAATAAAAAGGAAAAGAAAAGAAACCCTAATGATATTGTTATAAGTCTTGTGTCTTCTTGAAGCAAGCACATTAGAAGTGGGTCAACATATATGTATATGGAACAAAGTTTGACCCACCTTTCATGTACACTTTAAAATTTATAATAAATACTCTTATCCTCTAAATTACTTGATTAATCTAGAAACTAACATCTTCATAAATGAAGATTTTCAATAATTGAAAATTTTCAATTGATATATCAATAAGCAAATAGATAATTAAGATTAAAATAAGATCGATAAGGGCCATTAATAATTGTCCAAAATTTTGTCACTCTCTCTAGACATACGTACTGTCACCATCTTGCTGGGGGTCTATCAAACTTAAGTGTTTTGTGAAGACAAACAATTTGGCTTAGCATTTTAGACTCGTGTCAACAAGGGCGTGGGGGTTGAAAGATAATGCAATTAGTTTTGTATTTGATAGGCACTTTGATGTGGAGATGACAAAGAACTGCCGAGATGAATTTCGTGGACCAGAAATGTTCCGGTCCGCTTCAAGTGATTTTCTGCTCGTCCGATTTCGTTAGTCTGAAAATTTTGTTGGATTCATCACGGACTCCAAAATTTAGAAAAATTTGGAAACCATACTGCAGTGGTCAAGATCAGATCAAAGTTTTTGGCCAATTTTAGCCAAAAACTTTGACTGATCTCGACGCGTCGCCACTGTTCAAAATTTTTTCCAAATTGCTGAGCCCGCCTCCGTCGTGATTTAATCCAACAAAATTTTCTAATTTCAAAATAGAGTCGAACGAGGAGAATCGCTGCGCTGATCAGAAAGCTACGATTAAAGTGACTTGAACATTTTAAATACAAACTTTTGAGGGCATCTCCAATGGGTGTTCATCTCCAAACTTTCAATTTAAAAGAGAGAGAGAAATTTTTTAAATCACTTTTTATACACTTTTCTCCCTTTTCCTCTACTTTTTCTGCATCGTTTTCAGTGTCATGTTCAAATTCAAACATCCAACTTCACATCTTTTATTATTATTTTATTATTATTTTTGAGTTTCTTTCTATCTATCTCCACTTTTTTACTTTTCCATATATTTTCTATCTATATATCTTTCCATTTTTTTCAATTAAAATAATTATTTTTTCTCTCTCTCCCTCCTAAACACATATTCACCAAAGACATCCTCAATTGAAGATAGTCTGACCGTGAAAATACTATTTTGTCTGTAAAAAATAGTACATCCTCCCTGTATGGAAGTAGAATTCACTCTCACAAAAAAGTGGGTAGTGCCCTTCACAGAAATAGTGCATGTTCCTTTGATGATAAAATTAAATTTTTCGCATGAATGTTAAGGTGCCATCGATGGTGCCTTGAATTCTGTTTCATCGATGATTTTAGTGGGGTCGATCTGGATTTGAAATTAGGAATCAGATCTGGAATCAGCACGGCGATGGGGAGTTCTAGGAATTTTTCGAATTTTTTCCAGCGACACCGTGGCGGCTGTAGCCACCGGTCAAAGTTTTGACACTATTTTTGGGCCAAAAATAGTGTCAAAACTTTGACCGACTCGCTTAGGAAAAAATTCGGAAAATTCCTGGAACTCCCCATTGCCGTGCTGATTCCAAATCTGGTTCCGAATTTCAAAACGGATATCAAATCGACCCCCAAAATGCCATTGATGGTGCCCTAACTACAGCACCATCGTTGGCACTGGATCATTTACGAATTTTTGATGTATATGTTGAATACGTTGTTGAAATTTTGGGAAAATATATTAAATAAGTGAATGAGTAGTTCTAAATGATGAGAGATAAAAATTGATAAAATTTTTATTGATTTGTGTTAAATAGAAGAAGGCCATAATATATAGTAAAAGAGTGTTTCACAGCGCATCATGCGATAATTTTACGACTACATGTAGTAAAAATGAGTAAATTTAATATTTCCTCGCTAAACTTTAAGGATGTATTATATTGCTCACTCAATTTTAAAATATAATTAAATATTCATTGAACTTTCCTTAATGTCATTGTTGAGCATTCGTTAAAATGAAATTAGAATATATTAACTGATTAAGACCACGTGGCCGATGGTATTCTACAACTATAAGGAATCAATTAGACCAATTACTAGCATAAAAATTCGCTACCACCAAACAAACAACTAAATAATCTACCAAAAACTAGAATTTTTCGCATTTCGTTATTGCTCGTAAATTATTTTTTATGGTTTATTTAGTTGTTTGTCTGATGTGAATGACTCCACATTAAATATATAATGTGAGCCATATCTGGATAATTGACTAATAAATTTAAGTCTCGGGTTATCGAATGATCAATTATTGATATCAAACAAAATTCAGTGAGTATTTAGCTATATTTCAAAGTTGAGTGTAATTACATCTTTAAAATTTAGTGAGTGGTTATTAAATTTACCCAAGTAAAAATTAAATTTTTATAGAGAAACATGAAAAATAATTCTTTTTGTCACTTGAGTGTTCAAAATGGATATAAAATAAAAATGATAATGAAAAATGTTTTATTAAACAAACACTAATTTTTAATTTTAATGCAAAACATAACTTGATTTGATTTGCCTTATACTGGATTACCAAGACTGATCCGGTGCACCTGAAGTGCATACTATTAAACACTCCAACATCCAGGTGCACAAATCAATTAACTTCGATAAAGTTGTACTCTGGTCCAAAAGCATGTCTCACATATAACATCAAAATTATAGCCAGGTTCAAATAAGCAGTAATGATCTGTTCCCCACTTGTGGTTACGTTATGGTATCCACAGTTAAAAATTGCAGTGGGAATCTCACCATCGTGAAATTGATTATGTATTATTAATCTAATTTAATGTAGATAAAAAAAATTTTTTGCTATGATGACGTGGTGTCACCAGAGTTCCCCACGTGGGGAACATATCAAAAGTGTCAAATGAGACAGATGTGTCCTTGACCAATGTATATTTAACATAAAATCTCTTTATCTCATTTTTCTTAAATTTGTGCCCTTCATTTCAAATAATAATAATAATAATAATAATAATAATAATAATAATAATAATAATAATAATAATACCACTTCTTTTAGACATTGTAGATTTGAGGAGGTAGGGACACATAAATTTGAGATGTGACCCATGTTTTCTCTATATTTGTCATAATTTTCTATTTATTTTTAACAATTTTTCTTTTTTCTTTTTTTATCTTACTTTTTACGCATTTTTTTCTTGTTCGTTTCCCAAAACACACATCCATCTGCACTTCATCAATTATTATTTTATCACTATTTTTGAATTTGTCTCTATCTCTATTTTCTTTTTCCTTTTTTTCACGTTTTTTCCTACACTTCTTTCAATTCGATTTCAATTATAATAGTCACTATTGCTCTTTCTCTCTCTTCCACATCCATGGTTGCATTGGAGATGTTTGCATTGGAGATGTTGATGCTCTAACAATTGTTTACTTTATCCTTTTTTCCTTTTTTTTTTTTTAAACCCATGTTTTTTTGTGAGAAAACAATTTACTTCTTTATATTATTGGCCCACACAGCAGAAATTTTAGGGGCTGCTTATCTACACCGGTGCCGACAATACAGTACAATTTTTTTCATTCTTATTTTTTTCTTTTCCTCATTTAGGCCAGTTGTATGAAGCATCACTGCACTGGATTTTATGTACCCAGGTCAGCAAACAAGAAGCTATAAAACAGCCACAAAGTCAATATTTTCAATCTGCCCAAAGCCCGTGAAGCCTCAGTTTCTCGGTTAAATTTTAGGAGTACTTATTTACAATTTTATCCTACACACAAATTATTATGTACTGGACTTGGATACACAATTAATCATCCCATCAAGGATTTTAACCAATCAAATTTAGATTTTAACTAATCAAATTTACATTATGTCTGCATTTATTTAAAACTTGTCTTGATGTGATTTTCATACGTCAAACGAACCATAACCTACGATTGGCCGATCAAGTACAATTCGTTCACTAGACCACAAGTGGTCCAATTTATTGCCATTTGCTATTAAGTAGGTCAAGGTATTTATTGCATCAATATGTGACATGAAACTTTTCACCCTTGGTGAGTTTCTTCTCTCTATTATCATAATTTAGAGGAAAAGCAATAAGTGACTTAGAAAATAAAAAAAAAGAAAAAGAAAAAGATATATGTATAATTTTATATACGTGTATGGTGTATTATATATACTGGACACAAAATAAATGAGATGATCATTTTGCCATCCCCTGTTATGATTGTTAGTCTATGACATTTTATCGTAATTATATAATACATTCCATAATCCATATAATGAACCTCATTCAAATATGCAATATGCTGTTATTTAATTAATACCATAAAATTGTAGTGAAAACATATTTTACTACAAAATTATGGGCATAACTTCATAAAGTTGGTGTATTTGTAGTTGTTACATGATAATAATGTACTAGAGACTTGTATAACTCCCATTATTATTCTCTTCAGGGGACAATTTCACAATGATAATGATTAATTTGCTTTCTCCCACCCTAAATGCGAAACCCTAAACCTAACTTGGCACCGAAACAATAGGTGGAGGACTCAAAATGCAATATTTGTAGGTAATTAATTGCAGAGATACCTGTGTCCCCACGGCATTTAGAAAAATGCTCCAATGGTTAGAGTCTTTGAAAACACCATCACTGAGGACCTTGATTTCTCAGACCCCACAATTTGGTCCTTCAATGCTCAGTTCCTTCGCATAACTGAAAAAAAAAAAAACGAAAAGGAAACAAAAGGTAAATATTTACCACTACGAGTGTCAAGTGGGGTCATAAGATTCGGGATCGTAGATTTAGTGCTTGTTTGATGGAGGCAGAAAAATCGCACTTTTAGTGTGTAAAATTACAATTTGCCCCTTTAAAAAGTTACGCATCGAGATTAAGCAAATTACTCATTTCACACTATAAATTTTATATAAATTTAACAAGTGTGGCTCAAAAATTGATTCTATGTAAACAAGTTAGCTCTAACAGACAAGTACTTAAACGTTACGCGTAAGGAAGTTAGGTCATATGATTTGCACGCATGGGATACACACACTGTGAGCATGTGTGGTGGGGCTGGAGTCAATGTGGAGTAGTGACAAGAGATCTCTTCTTTCTTAAACTATTCCAAAACAATGCTATCAAATCCAACTCTTTTTTCCCTTTTCATTAAAGGAAGAAATGAATGTAGTTGGGATCAACAAGCAAAATAAATATTATTGCATTCATGTTGAGCATGTTTGATTTGCTCAAACATGCTCTCTCTCAATTCTTGTTCTCTTCATCGTCGCATTAAATCAGAATAGGGTCTTGTTTGGATAGTATTTTGACGCGTGCGTTGAAATTAGTCAATTTTAGACTAGTTTAATTAATTAATGAATTTGATTCAAACGAAAATACTTACATGTACATATGACAAGACGTATAAAATTTTGAACTAAAGTAAAGTCAATCGGGATATATAGTACTTGTACGCTGGAAGTTAATATTGTCTTAAAAATTAGTTAATTTGTCAAATTTCATTTCATGCAAGCAATGCCACACATTAATTCCAGAAAAATATCTTTTAATTATACATTTTCGAAAATCACATCTATGTCTCTTTCAAATTGACGTATCATTTGACTGTTTTCGCTTTAGACTGACTGCTAACTTGAAAATGTATTCAAGATCAATAATTTAAAGGCTAATTAATGAAAACCTACTCGATTAATTCTTGATCACAAATCCCTAATGACTATTCTCTCGGTATCTTACAAAGATTTGGGCCCGGTCCCACCGATTCTTTCTTTTTATTTCTTCTATTATCATAAAATAAAAATAAGTCACACTCGCGTTCCAAGCCTTTGGCCTAAGATCGAATCCTACCCCCCACCCCGATTATCCCCCAAGTCACAAAAAAATAATAATAAATAAAAATAAAGCAATACTTTAACGCAATTGTAGCACCCAAGTATCTCTTTTTGTCAAGTATTTCGAAACAAAATTGATTTGGTACACCTTGAGGTACATATTATAGAACATTCAACTGATGTTTTGCTCTAACCTAGCTAATATGACATATCAGCAAACAGGCTTGATCAAGTCTTGGCTGAGTGTCTATAATTATAGACTCACGAGGTGTTTCGCAGTCACTGCGGCTATATTGGAAAAATCGAGGCCAGGATAAAAAAGACTAGCGCAAGCTAGCTCAATAGTTGAGAAAATTTAAGAACGCTTGTTGGTAAATCGTTTAAAGTTTTTTGCTACAATTTAGCCATAATACGGCCAAAAACTTTAATTAGCGGCCGTTAGTCGAAAAATTTTCCAAATTGCTGAAGCTTCATACTAATCCTGAATCTAGTCTCGATTTTCCCAACGAATGTCGTATATGACCGGAAAACACCACGGGAGTGCTATAACTACGGCACACCCCGGGTACATTTGATCAATTCCCTATCAGCTAATATGCAATATTACACTAGGGTGTGCCATACTATATATATATTCTACGATGCACCGGATCACTTTTTTATTTCTAAAATTCATATTGCATTGAGAACTTGCTACTATTAGTTAACTAGCTACTACAATGAGTCATAATTAAGTAAATAATATGACTTTCTATTTACAAGTGATCAAGAATATCGAGTACGGACGGGTGATGGCAAGCATTAGAAGATTTTGCCCATGTCGCAACTCAACCCCCATGTATGTATATACCACAAGACTCTCACTCAAAACTACGCATAAAAGACACCCTTCCTGAATCCTCACACCCTTATCTAGATAGCTTCTTCATGGCTTTCTTATTTCTCCCACTTCTTTGCACCCTCTTTCTCCCCTTCACCAATGCCGGTTCTTGGCCATCCTCCCCGGGTTATTACCCGAGTTCCAAGTTCCGGTCCATGAGCTTCCACCAGGGCTACAAAAACCTATGGGGTCCGGGTCATCAATATACTGACAATAATGGCATTACCATTTGGCTTGATCGAACTTCAGGTACTCGTACATTTTCTTTCTTTTTCCATCTTATTCCCCATTTCATGCAATTAATTATTATTATTATTATTATTATTATTATTATTATTATTATTATTATTGATAGGGAGCGGGTTCAAGTCGGTTAAAGCATTTCGATCCGGTTACTTTGGTGCATCCATCAAGCTCCAATCGGGTTATACTGCTGGAGTGATTACTGCTTTCTATGTATGACTTTTCTGAACTGTATCGTTTGAAAGTTTAAAATAAGTTTAGGATAACATTAGACTGTCATAACCTTTAACATAATTGGTGACATATTACTAGTAAAATTCACATCTTGTTATTAATGAATGGTTGTATTTACTATTGATGTAAGTGAGTTTTGAAGTCACTTTATCACACTCACACTATAAAACACTTTATGGTATTTAATATATCACTATAAGTGATCGATAAGTATATATTGCACAGTATGTCACCATCAAACAATTATTTAATTTGGTTAATTTAAGATTGTTTTAATTTGGTTGCAGCTTTCTAATAGTGAAGCTCATCCGGGACATCACGATGAGGTGGATATTGAATTTCTTGGAACAACATTTGGAAAGCCTTATACTTTGCAAACAAATGTTTATGTCCGAGGAAGTGGGGATGGTAAAATTATTGGGAGAGAGATGAAATTTCATCTATGGTTTGATCCCACCAAAAATTTCCATCATTATGCCATTTTGTGGAGTCCTAAGGAAATCATGTAAGATACTACTATGTAATTATATTCTTTCCAATTTTTTTCGTTTATTTTATATTTACAAATTGATTATATAGCATCTATATTAATTTTTTTTTTAATTTAGAAAGTAAGTTTGACTATCTAAAACTCAATCTTTATAATTAAATGGATTGAAAGAGTTTCAACTTTCAATGCTATAAGTGGGGTCTAATAGTTAATTATTTACGAGAAACAATAGAATGCAATTTTAATTAAGAGAGAAGTACATAAAAAATAAGAAAATAGTAAAATAATAATTATTTCTTGAAATAAGTAAAATAAAGACTCTAAAATGAAGAGACTATTAGAGTAGTTTAAACTTCTAAAATGAAGAGAGTATTGGAGTAGTTTAAAAAATTGACTCTCTAAATTTATATATACTCTTTGAAATACAAAATATGCTCTTTAAATTTAAAGAAATTTTTGAAGATGCTCTTAGTATAACTAATCGACAAAGATCTCAATTTAGTTGATCTCATGTGTCATATACCGTATTAAGTACATTAGTATGGATTTCGGGCTAATTTGATCGTGATGCATAATTTATTTTTCTTTTCAATAATTAAAATAAATTCGAAAGTTGAATAATAATAATATAGAAATAGTTACTACTATTTCAACCATAAATGCTAGCCCATAACACAATTGACTTGAAAAAAGAGTGGTGCAGCACCGAAAGCACCACACATTCACAAGGTCCATGCTAGAGTGTTAGATACATAACAAAAAATAAATAAATAAAAATAACAAAAATAAATAAATAAAAATAAAAGGAAAAATAAATTAAATATTTTACTTTTTAATTTTGAAAAGATTAATTACTATACTTTTATTTTGTGGGATTTTCAGATTTCTTGTTGATGATGTGCCTATAAGAAGGTATCCAAGAAAAAGTGTGGCAACATTTCCTCTAAGACCAATGTGGGTATACGGATCGATATGGGATGCATCGTCTTGGGCGACCGAAGATGGAAAATACAAAGCCGATTATAGGTACCAACCATTTGTTGGAAAATTCACTAACTTCAAAGCAAGTGGATGTACTGCGTATGCCCCGAGGTGGTGTCGATTGGTCTCAGCCTCTCCATTTCGCTCTGGCGGCCTTACCAGCCAACAGTACCAAGCAATGCAATGGGTGCAAAATCACCACATGGTGTATAACTATTGCCAAGACCATAAAAGAGACCATTCTCTAACACCGGAGTGTTGGCATTAGTTAAGAATAGTTTTACGTATAAGCATAATCTTATTTAATTTTACCGTGAAAGTTTTTTTTTTCTTTTTGTGTTTGGTTTTAATTTATTTGGAAGGGGGTTTTAATGTGGATCCCTTTTGCCAATACCTAGTCACCAAAAAATGAAAACAATAAAATGATTATAAAAAAAAAAAAGGATTGCCGTTTTTTGTTTTGTTTGGGTTAATTTTGTACACTAGCTAAATGGGACAATTATACAAGGTGTGATTGAAGAGAGAGGGAAAATTCAATAAAGGAAGAGAGATTATTGGTTCGGAACATGGACAACATTAAAGTTTGAAAGTGTGGATTAACTTGTCATTTCCTAATAAAGCGGTAGACTTTTAGGGTCTCTTTATTCCTTTTACGTCAAATTGTATGGATTGCTCAAATGTCATATACTCTCTGTTGCATTATTATTATTATTATTATTATTATTATTATTGGTATTAATCCGCACATTGTAC